>CM022299.1:32545642-33285166 GCA_011799875.1 Thinopyrum elongatum | reverse complement strand
GCCGCAAGCTTCTTTTCTCGTGAGATCCCATCTTGGGGCCTTTCCGGCACTCCGCCGGAGGGGGATTCGATCACGGAGGGCCTCTACACCAACCTTGCTGCCTTTCGATGATGTGTGAGTAGTTTACCACAGACCTATCGGTCCATAGCAAGTAGCTAGATGCTTCTTCTCTCTCTTTGATTTTCAATACAATTTTCTCCTCGATGTTCTTGGAGATCTATTCGATGTAATCTTCTTTTGCGGTGCGTTTGTTGAGACCCGATGAATGTGGATTTATGATCAAATTATCTATGAATATTATTTTAATCTTCTCTAAACTCTTTTATGCATGATTAAGATAGCTTTGTATTTCTCTCCGATCTATTTTGGTTTGGCCAGCTAGAATTGGTTTTTCTTGCATGGGAGAGGTGCTTTGTGATCGGTTCAATCTTGCGGTGTCCTCACCCAGTGACAGTAGGGGTAGCGAGACCGTATTGTATTGTTGCCATTAAGGATAAAAATAGGGGTTTTTACCACATTGATTGGATCTATCCCTCTACATCATTCATCTTGCTTAGGCGTTACTCGTTCTTATGAAGTTAATAATCTAGATGCATGCGGGATAGCGGTCGATGTGTGGAGTAATAGTAGTAGATGCAGGCAGGATTCGGTCTACTTGTCACGAACATGATGCCTATATTCATGATCATGGCCTTAGATATCGTCATAACTTTGTGCTTTTCTATCAATTGCTCAACAGTAATTTGTTTACCCACCGTATGCTTTCTTCGAGAGAGAAGCCTCTAGTGAAACCTATGGCCCCGGGTCTATTTTCCATCATATATTTTGAATCTAAAAACAAAAAAACCCAAAAATACCTTGGTGCAATTTATTTATATTTACCTTGTTTCGCCTTTTACTTATCTTTTATATCTATCTCTATTAGATCTCACTCTTGCAAGTGACCGTGAAGGGATTGACAACCCGTTTTAGGCCCCCCTGGGGCACGCCCCTAGGGCTTGTGGCCTCCTCATGGATCTTCTGGCCTCCTCCCGAAGCTTCGTGGTTGTCTTCTGGTCCAAGAAAAATCCGCAAAAAGTTTCGTTCTGTTTGGACTCCTTTGGTATTGATTTTCTGTAAAAGACAAAAACAAGAAAAAAAATAGCAACTGGCACTGGGCACTAGGTTAATAGGTTAGTCCCAAAAAATGATATAAAATAGCATATTAATGCATATAAAACATCCAAGATAGATAATATAATAGCATGGAACAATCAAAAATTATACATACGTTGGAGACGATCAAGCATCCCCAAGCTTAATTCTTGCTCTCCCTTGAGTAGGTAAATGATAAAAACGGAATTTTTGATGTGGAATGCTACCTAACATATTTATCAATGTAATTCTTATTTTTGTGGCATGAATATTCTGATCCATAAGATTCAAAACAAAAGTTTAATATTGACATAAAAACAATAATACTTCAAGCATATTAATAAAGCAATCATGTCCTCTCAAAATATCATGGCTAAAGAAAGTTATCCCTATATAACCTTGTCATGCTCTACCTTCATACACATAGTATTTATCATGCACAACCCCGGTGTTAGCCAAGCAATTGTTTCATACTTTTTGTGTTCTCAAACTTTTTCAACTCTGACACAATACATGAGCGTGAGCCATGGATATAGCACTATAGGTGGAATATAGTATGGTGGAGGTTGTGAGGAGAAGACAAAAAGGGAGAAAGTCTCACATCAACTAGGCAAATTAATGGGCTATGGAGATGCCCATCAATTGATATTGATGCGAGTGAGTAGGGATTGCCATGCAACGGATGCACTAGAGCTATAAGTGTATGAAAGCTCAAAAGAAAACTAAGTGGGTGTGCATCCAACTTGCTTGCTCATGAAGACCTAGGGCAATTTGAGGAAGCCCACCATTGGAATATACAAGCCAAGTTCTATAACGAAAAATTACCGCTGGTATATGAAAGTGACAAAATAGGAGACTCTCTATCATGAAGAACATGGTGCTATTTTGAAGCACAAGTGGGGCAAAAGGATAGTAACATTGTCCCTTCTCTCTTTTCTCTCATTTCTTTATTTTTTTATTTGTTTGGGCTCTTTGGCCTCATTTTTTATATTTTTATATTTGGTCTCTTTGGCCTCTTTTTTATTGTAAGTCCGGAGTCTCATCCCGACTTGTGGGGGAATCATAGCCTCCATCATTCTTTCATCACATGGGACAATGTTCTAATAATGATGATCATCACACTTTTATTTACTTGCAACTCAAGAATTACAACTCAATACTAGAACAAAGATATGACTCTATATGAATGCCTCCGGCGATGTACCGGGATGTGCAATGATCTCGCGTGACATGTATACAAAATATGAACGTTGGCCAAGCCACAAATACTATGTCAACTATATGATCATGCAAAGCAATATGACAATGATGGTATGTGTCATAATAAACGGAACGGTGAAAGTTGCATGGCAATATATTTCGGAATGGCTATGAAAATGCCATAATAGGTAGGTATGGTGGCTGGTTTGAGGAAGGGTATATGGTGGGTTTAATGCATCGGCGAAAGTTACGCGGTACTAGAGAGGCTAGCAATGGTGGAAGGGTGAGCGTGCGTATAATCCATGGACTCAACATTAGTCATAAAGAACTCACATACTTATTGCAAAAGTTTATTAGCCATCAAAACAAAGTACTAATATGCATGCTCCTAGGGGAGAGGTTGGTAGGAGTAAACCATCACGTGCTGCCGACCTCCACACAAAGGATGACAATCAATAATAAATCATGCTCTAACTTCATCGCATAACGATAGACCATACGTGCATGCTTCGGGAATCACAAACCTTAACACAAGTATTTCTACCAATCCACAATTACTCTCTAGCATGAATCTAATATCACCATCTTTATATCTCAAAACAAATGCAAGGAATCAAACTTCTCATATATTCAATGCCCTTTATGAAAGTTTTTATTATATCCCTCTTGGATACCCATCATATTAGGACCAAATTCATAACCTAAGCAAATTGCCATACTATTTCCAAGACTCTCAAAATAATATAAGTGAAGCATGAGAGTTCATCAATTTCTAAAAAAATAAAACCACCACCGTGCTCTAAAGAGATATAAGTGAAGCACTAGAGCAACTGCCTAGCTCAAAAGATATAAGTGAAGCACATAGAGTATTCTAATAAATTCATGATTAATGTGTGTCCCTCTCAAAAGGTGTGTACAGCAAGGATGATTGTGGCAAACTAAAAATCAAGGACTAATATAATACAAGACGCTCCAAGAAAAACACATATCATGTGGTGAATAAAAATATAGCCTCAAGTAAATTTACCAATGGATTGAAGACAAAAGAGGGGATGCCATCCGGGGCATCCCCAAGCATAGATGCTTGGTTGTCCTTTAATACTACCTTGGGGTGACTTGGGCATCCCCAAGCTTAGGCTCTTGCCACTCATTATTCCATGGTCCATCAAATCTTTACCCAAAACATGAAAACTGCACAACACAAAACTCAACAGAAAACTCATAAGCTCCTTTAGTATAATAAAGCAAATCAACACTTTCGGTACTGTTGTGAACTCATTCTAAATTTATATTGGTGTTATATCTACTGTATACCAACTTCTCCATGGTTCATACCCCCTGATACTACCCATAGATTCATCAAAATAAGCAAACAACACAATAAAAACAGAATCTATCAAAAACATAACAGTCTGTAGTAATCTGGATAGTTCGTATACTTATGTAACTCCACAAATTCTGAAAAATGTAGGAAAATCTAGGCAATTTATATATCAATCTTGTGTAAAAAATTCAGAATTTTATCAGGCTCCAGTGAATTTTAACAATTCTGCTACTCGACGCAACAGTTTCTGTTTTTCAGCAAAATCAAATCAACTATCACCATAGACCATCCCAAAGGTCTTACTTGGCACAAACACTAATTAAAACACTAAAACATAATTATTACAGAAGTAATATTGTGTATTTATTCAAGAACAGAAACAAAAACAAAAAATAAAATTGGGTTGCCTCCCAACAAGCGCTATTGTTTAGCGCCCCTAGCTAGTCATATTGCATAGATCTAGGTATTGTCATCTTTGGTATTTAATCCATAAGTAGCCCTCATAATAGTTTCATATGGTAACCTAATTTTCTTTCTTGGAAAGTGTTCCATGCCCTTCCTTAATAAAAATTGAAATCTAATGTTTCCTTCTTTCATATCAATAATTGCACCAATCGTTCTAAGGAAAGGTCTACCAAGAATAATAGGGCATGAAGGATTGCAATCTATATCAAGCACAATAAAATCTATGGGAAAATAATTCCTATTTGCAACAATAAGAACATCATTAATACTTCCCATAGGTTTCTTAATAGTGGAATCCGTTAGAGGCAAATTCAAAGAACAATCATCAAGTTTATGGAAACCTAGCACATCACATAAAGTTTTTGGGATAGTTGAAATGCTAGCACCCAAATCACACAAAGCATTACACTCATAATCTTTATTTTAATCTTAATAGTAGGTTCCCATTTGTCAGAAAGCTTTCTAGGGATTGAAACTTCCAACTCAAGTTTTTCTTCAAAAGATTTCATCATAGCATCAACAATATGTTTAGTAAAAGCTTTATTTTGATTATAAGCATGAGGT
Source organism: Thinopyrum elongatum (assembly GCA_011799875.1). Classification (NCBI taxonomy): domain Eukaryota; kingdom Viridiplantae; phylum Streptophyta; class Magnoliopsida; order Poales; family Poaceae; genus Thinopyrum; species Thinopyrum elongatum. The sequence continues at coordinate 33,280,479 of CM022299.1, read as the reverse complement.
GAATTAAGCATGGATTGCAAGAAGGATATACAATCTATCAAAGAAAAATTATCATAATTGAAATCCAAAAGAGTGGGCTCATTGCTACTTAAAGTTTTGACCTCGCTAATCCCACTTTTATCAATTTTTTCATTAAGATCTTCACTCTCCAAATTATTGGGACGCCTTCTAGCTAAAGTTGACTCATCTCCAGTCCCATCTTTATCAAGTTTTATATTAGCAAACAAAGATTCAATATGAGTCACACCAATCACTATAAGATCTTCATCATTATTATCACGAAAACTAGAAGAACATGCTTTTTCTAGCCAATCTCTCTTAGCACGCATCCTAGCGGTTCTCTCTCTAATTTCATTAATAGAAATTCTAATAGCTTTCAGAGATTCATTAATATCAATCTTGGGTGGCATAGATCTAATCTTGAAAGAATCAATCTCATTAGAAATTCTATGAACGTTTCTAGCCAAATCATCAATCTTAAGCAATTTTCCTTCAACCATAGCATTGAAAATATTTTGAGAATTAATGAAATCTTTAATATTGTTTTCAATATCAGAGGGTATTTTATTATAATTTCCATAATAATTGTTGTAGTAATTACCATAATTATTAGATGAATTATTAGGAAACGGCCTAGGGTTGAAGTTTCCTCTATACGTGTTATTACCAAAATTGTTCCTACCAGCAAAATTTACATCCATAGATTCATTATTATGCTCAATCAAAGTGGACAAAGGCATGTCATTAGGATCAATAGGATCACTCTTAATAGCAATCAATTTCATAAGTTCATCCATCTTTCCACTCAAAGTATTAATTTCTTCATTTGCATGCACCTTTTTACTAGTAGACGATCTCTCGGAATGCCATTGAGAGTAATTTGCCATAATATTGTCTGGGAGTTTAGTAGCTTCTCCTAATGTGATTTCCATAAAAGTACCTCCCGCGGCGGAATCTAAAAGATTTCTAGATGTAAAATTCAATCCGGCATAAAAAAATTGTATGATCATCCATAAACTTAAACCATGAGTAGGGCAATTTCTTATCATCAATTTCATCATTTCCCAAGATTGTGCAACATGTTCATGATCAAGTTGCTTAAAATTCATTATATCGTTCCTAAGGGAGATGATCTTAGTGGGAGGAAAATACTTGAAAATAAAAGCATCTTTATACTTATTCCATGAATCAATACTATTTTTAGGCAAAGATGAAAATCAAGTCTTAGTACGATCTCGTAGTGAGAATGGAAATAGCTTCAATTTAATAATATCAATATCCACATCTTTTTTTCTTTTGCATATCACACAACTCAAGGAAAGTATTTAGATGGGATGCAACATCTTCATTTGGACTACCAGAAAATTGTTCTTTCATAACAAAATTCAACAAAGTGGCATTAATTTCATAAGATTCCGCACTAGTGGTGGGAGCAATCGGAGTACTAATAAAATCATTATTATTAGTATTGGAAAAGTCACACAATTTGGTGTTGTCTTGAGACATCGTGACAAAGCAAGCAATCTAGCACACAAGCAAACAAAAAGCAAGTGAAGAAGGCGAATAAAAAGGTGAATATTTTTGTATTTTTCTGAAAACATTTTAGAAGTGGGGGAGAGGAAAATGAGAGACAAATGGCAAATAATGTAAGTGCAAGAGATGAGAGTTTATGATAGGTACTTGGTAGGCTAGATGTAGAACCTCCCCGGCAACGGCGCCAGAAATTCTTCCTGCTACTTCTTGAGCTTGTGTTGATTTTTCCCTTGAAGAGGAAAGGGTGATGCAACAAAGTAGAGATAAGTATTTCCCTCAGTTAAGAACCAAGGTATCAATCCAGTAGGAGGCACAAGCAAGTCCCCAATAGATGCACCTACACAAACTAACAAACACTTGCACACAACACAAAAAAGGGGTTGTCAATCCCTTCACGGCCACTTCCAAGAGTGAGATCTAATAGAGATAGATATAAAAGATAAGTAAAAAGGAAAAATAAAGTAAATATAAATAAATTACATCAAGGTATTTTTGGGTTTTTTGTTTTATATATCTGAAAATATATGGTGAAAAATAGACCCGGGGGCCATAGGTTTCACAAGAGGCATCTCTCTCGAAGAAAGCATACGATGGGTAAACAAATTACCATTAAGCAATTGATAGAAAAGTGCAAAGTTATGACGATATCTAAGGCAATGATCATGAATATAGGCATCACGTCCGTGACAAGTAGACCGACTCCTGCCTGCATCTACTACTATTACTCCACAAAAATATGGGGTTTATTCATGCTTGAGTTTACTTTGTCTACATCATGTCTTCTTGCTTAAGGCGTTACTCCATTCTTTATGTACTTAATACTCTGGATGCATGCTGGATAGTGGTTGATGTGTGGAGTAATAGTAGTAGATGCAGTCAGGAGTCGGTCTACTTGTCTTGGACGTGATGCCTATATATATGATCATTGCCTTGCATATTGTCATGATTATTCGCTTGTTACAAATTATCCTGCTATCAAATTATCTGTTACTTACAATTTCAGCGCTTGCAGACATTACCTTGTTGAAAACCACTTGTCATTTCCTTCTGCTCCTTGTTGGGTTCGACACTCTTACTTATCGAAAGGACTACAATTGAACCCCTATACTTGTGGGTCATCAAGCAGGAAGGAGTCGGTGCTACTTCTTGAGTTTGCGTTGATTTTTCCCTTGAAGAGGAAAGGGTGATGCAGCAAAGTAGAGATAAGTATTTCCCTCAGTAAAGAACAAAGGTATCAATCCAGTAGGAGGCACAAGCAAGTCCCCAATAGATGCACCCGCACAAACTAACAAACACTTGCACACAGCGCGAAAAACGGGTTGTCAATCCCTTCACGGTCACTTGCAAGAGTGAGATCTAATAGAGATAGATATAAAAGATAAGTAAAAGGCGAAACAAGGTAAATATAAATAAATTGCACCAAGGTATTTTTGGGTTTTTTGTTTTATAGATCTCAAAATATATGATGGAAAATAGACCCGGGGGCCATAGGTTTCACTAGAGGCTTCTCTCTCGAAGAAAGCATACGGTGGGTAAACAAATTACTGTTGAGCAATTGATAGAAAAGCACAAAGTTATGACGATATCTAAGGCCATGATCATGAATATAGGCATCATGTTCGTGACAAGTAGACCGACTCCTGCCTGCATCTACTACTATTACTCCACACATCGACCGCTATCCAGCATGCATCTAGATTATTAACTTCATAAGAACAGAGTAACGCCTTAAGCAAGATGACATGATGTAGAGGGATAGATCCAATCAATGTGGTAAAAACCCCATATTTTTATCCTTAATGGCAACAATACAATACGTGTCTCGCTACCCCTACTGTCACTGGGTGAGGACACCGCAAGATTGAACCGATCACAAAGCACCTCTCCCATTGCAAGAAAAACCAATCTAGCTGGCCAAACCAAAATAGATCGGAGAGAAATACAAAGCTATCTTAATCATGCATAAAAGAGTTTAGAGAAGATTAAAATAATATTCATAGATAATTTGATCATAAATCCACAATTCATCGGATCTCAACAAACGCACCGCAAAAGAAGATTACATCGAATAGATCTCCAAGAACATCGAGGAGAACATTGTATTGAAAATCAAAGAGAGAGAAGAAGCCATCTAGCTACTTGCTATGGACCGATAGGTCTGTGGTAAACTACTCACAACATCACGAAAGCAGCAAGGTTGGTGTGAGAGGCCCTCCGTGATCGAATCCCCCTCCGGCGGGTGCCGGAAAGGCCCCAAGATGGGATCTCACGAGAAAAGAAGCTTGCGGCAGCGGAAAAGTATTTTTGGTGTGCCCTCTGACGTAAGGGGAATATTTGGTATTTATAGAGCTGGAGTTAGGGTTAGAGAGCCACGGGGGGCCACGAGACTAGGGCCCACTGGGGCACGCCCCTAGGGCTTGTGGCCTCCTCATGGATCTTCTGGCCTCCTCCCGAAGCTTCGTGGTTGTCTTCTGGTCCAAGAAAAATCCGCAAAAAGTTTCGTTCTGTTTGGACTCCTTTGGTATTGATTTTCTGTAAAAGACAAAAACAAGAAAAAAAATAGCAACTGGCACTGGGCACTAGGTTAATAGGTTAGTCCCAAAAAATGATATAAAATAGCATATTAATGCATATAAAACATCCAAGATAGATAATATAATAGCATGGAACAATCAAAAATTATACATACGTTGGAGACGATCAAGCATCCCCAAGCTTAATTCTTGCTCTCCCTTGAGTAGGTAAATGATAAAAACGGAATTTTTGATGTGGAATGCTACCTAACATATTTATCAATGTAATTCTTATTTTTGTGGCATGAATATTCTGATCCATAAGATTCAAAACAAAAGTTTAATATTGACATAAAAACAATAATACTTCAAGCATATTAATAAAGCAATCATGTCCTCTCAAAATATCATGGCTAAAGAAAGTTATCCCTATATAACCTTGTCATGCTCTACCTTCATACACATAGTATTTATCATGCACAACCCCGGTGTTAGCCAAGCAATTGTTTCATACTTTTTGTGTTCTCAAACTTTTTCAACTCTGACACAATACATGAGCGTGAGCCATGGATATAGCACTATAGGTGGAATATAGTATGGTGGAGGTTGTGAGGAGAAGACAAAAAGGGAGAAAGTCTCACATCAACTAGGCAAATTAATGGGCTATGGAGATGCCCATCAATTGATATTGATGCGAGTGAGTAGGGATTGCCATGCAACGGATGCACTAGAGCTATAAGTGTATGAAAGCTCAAAAGAAAACTAAGTGGGTGTGCATCCAACTTGCTTGCTCATGAAGACCTAGGGCAATTTGAGGAAGCCCACCATTGGAATATACAAGCCAAGTTCTATAACGAAAAATTACCGCTGGTATATGAAAGTGACAAAATAGGAGACTCTCTATCATGAAGAACATGGTGCTATTTTGAAGCACAAGTGGGGCAAAAGGATAGTAACATTGTCCCTTCTCTCTTTTCTCTCATTTCTTTATTTTTTTATTTGTTTGGGCTCTTTGGCCTCATTTTTTATATTTTTATATTTGGTCTCTTTGGCCTCTTTTTTATTGTAAGTCCGGAGTCTCATCCCGACTTGTGGGGGAATCATAGCCTCCATCATTCTTTCATCACATGGGACAATGTTCTAATAATGATGATCATCACACTTTTATTTACTTGCAACTCAAGAATTACAACTCAATACTAGAACAAAGATATGACTCTATATGAATGCCTCCGGCGATGTACCGGGATGTGCAATGATCTCGCGTGACATGTATACAAAATATGAACGTTGGCCAAGCCACAAATACTATGTCAACTATATGATCATGCAAAGCAATATGACAATGATGGTATGTGTCATAATAAACGGAACGGTGAAAGTTGCATGGCAATATATTTCGGAATGGCTATGAAAATGCCATAATAGGTAGGTATGGTGGCTGGTTTGAGGAAGGGTATATGGTGGGTTTAATGCATCGGCGAAAGTTACGCGGTACTAGAGAGGCTAGCAATGGTGGAAGGGTGAGCGTGCGTATAATCCATGGACTCAACATTAGTCATAAAGAACTCACATACTTATTGCAAAAGTTTATTAGCCATCAAAACAAAGTACTAATATGCATGCTCCTAGGGGAGAGGTTGGTAGGAGTAAACCATCACGTGCTGCCGACCTCCACACAAAGGATGACAATCAATAATAAATCATGCTCTAACTTCATCGCATAACGATAGACCATACGTGCATGCTTCGGGAATCACAAACCTTAACACAAGTATTTCTACCAATCCACAATTACTCTCTAGCATGAATCTAATATCACCATCTTTATATCTCAAAACAAATGCAAGGAATCAAACTTCTCATATATTCAATGCCCTTTATGAAAGTTTTTATTATATCCCTCTTGGATACCCATCATATTAGGACCAAATTCATAACCTAAGCAAATTGCCATACTATTTCCAAGACTCTCAAAATAATATAAGTGAAGCATGAGAGTTCATCAATTTCTAAAAAAATAAAACCACCACCGTGCTCTAAAGAGATATAAGTGAAGCACTAGAGCAACTGCCTAGCTCAAAAGATATAAGTGAAGCACATAGAGTATTCTAATAAATTCATGATTAATGTGTGTCCCTCTCAAAAGGTGTGTACAGCAAGGATGATTGTGGCAAACTAAAAATCAAGGACTAATATAATACAAGACGCTCCAAGAAAAACACATATCATGTGGTGAATAAAAATATAGCCTCAAGTAAATTTACCAATGGATTGAAGACAAAAGAGGGGATGCCATCCGGGGCATCCCCAAGCATAGATGCTTGGTTGTCCTTTAATACTACCTTGGGGTGACTTGGGCATCCCCAAGCTTAGGCTCTTGCCACTCATTATTCCATGGTCCATCAAATCTTTACCCAAAACATGAAAACTGCACAACACAAAACTCAACAGAAAACTCATAAGCTCCTTTAGTATAATAAAGCAAATCAACACTTTCGGTACTGTTGTGAACTCATTCTAAATTTATATTGGTGTTATATCTACTGTATACCAACTTCTCCATGGTTCATACCCCCTGATACTACCCATAGATTCATCAAAATAAGCAAACAACACAATAAAAACAGAATCTATCAAAAACATAACAGTCTGTAGTAATCTGGATAGTTCGTATACTTATGTAACTCCACAAATTCTGAAAAATGTAGGAAAATCTAGGCAATTTATATATCAATCTTGTGTAAAAAATTCAGAATTTTATCAGGCTCCAGTGAATTTTAACAATTCTGCTACTCGACGCAACAGTTTCTGTTTTTCAGCAAAATCAAATCAACTATCACCATAGACCATCCCAAAGGTCTTACTTGGCACAAACACTAATTAAAACACTAAAACATAATTATTACAGAAGTAATATTGTGTATTTATTCAAGAACAGAAACAAAAACAAAAAATAAAATTGGGTTGCCTCCCAACAAGCGCTATTGTTTAGCGCCCCTAGCTAGTCATATTGCATAGATCTAGGTATTGTCATCTTTGGTATTTAATCCATAAGTAGCCCTCATAATAGTTTCATATGGTAACCTAATTTTCTTTCTTGGAAAGTGTTCCATGCCCTTCCTTAATAAAAATTGAAATCTAATGTTTCCTTCTTTCATATCAATAATTGCACCAATCGTTCTAAGGAAAGGTCTACCAAGAATAATAGGGCATGAAGGATTGCAATCTATATCAAGCACAATAAAATCTATGGGAAAATAATTCCTATTTGCAACAATAAGAACATCATTAATACTTCCCATAGGTTTCTTAATAGTGGAATCCGTTAGAGGCAAATTCAAAGAACAATCATCAAGTTTATGGAAACCTAGCACATCACATAAAGTTTTTGGGATAGTTGAAATGCTAGCACCCAAATCACACAAAGCATTACACTCATAATCTTTATTTTAATCTTAATAGTAGGTTCCCATTTGTCAGAAAGCTTTCTAGGGATTGAAACTTCCAACTCAAGTTTTTCTTCAAAAGATTTCATCATAGCATCAACAATATGTTTAGTAAAAGCTTTATTTTGATTATAAGCATGAGGTGAATTAAGCATGGATTGCAAGAAGGATATACAATCTATCAAAGAAAAATTATCATAATTGAAATCCAAAAGAGTGGGCTCATTGCTACTTAAAGTTTTGACCTCGCTAATCCCACTTTTATCAATTTTTTCATTAAGATCTTCACTCTCCAAATTATTGGGACGCCTTCTAGCTAAAGTTGACTCATCTCCAGTCCCATCTTTATCAAGTTTTATATTAGCAAACAAAGATTCAATATGAGTCACACCAATCACTATAAGATCTTCATCATTATTATCACGAAAACTAGAAGAACATGCTTTTTCTAGCCAATCTCTCTTAGCACGCATCCTAGCGGTTCTCTCTCTAATTTCATTAATAGAAATTCTAATAGCTTTCAGAGATTCATTAATATCAATCTTGGGTGGCATAGATCTAATCTTGAAAGAATCAATCTCATTAGAAATTCTATGAACGTTTCTAGCCAAATCATCAATCTTAAGCAATTTTCCTTCAACCATAGCATTGAAAATATTTTGAGAATTAATGAAATCTTTAATATTGTTTTCAATATCAGAGGGTATTTATTATAATTTCCATAATAATTGTTGTAGTAATTACCATAATTATTAGATGAATTATTAGGAACGGCCTAGGGTTGAAGTTTCCTCTATACGCGTTATTACACAAAATTGTTCCTACCAGCAAAATTTACATCCATAGATTCATTATTATGCTCAATCAAAGTGGACAAAGGCATGTATTAGGATCAATAGGATCATCTTAATAGCAATCAATTTCATAAGTTCATCCATCTTTCCACTCAAAGTATTAATTTCTTCATTTGCATGCACCTTTTTACTAGTGACGATCTCTCGGAATGCCATTGAGAGTAATTTGCCATAATATTGTCTGGGAGTTTAGTAGCTTCTCCTAATGTGATTTCCATAAAAGTACCTCCCGCGGCGGAATCTAAAAGATTTCTAGATGTAAAATTCAATCCGGCATAAAAAAATTGTATGATCATCCATAAACTTAAACCATGAGTAGGGAATTTCTTATCATCAATTTCATCATTTCCCAAGATTGGCAACATGTTCATGATCAGTTGCTTAAAATTCATTATATCGTTCCTAAGGGAGATGATCTTAGTGGGAGGAAATATCTGAAAATAAAAGCATCTTTATACTTATTCCATGAATCAATAATATTTTTAGGCAAAGATGAAATCAAGTCTTAGTACGATCTCGTAGTGAGAATGGAAATAGCTTCAATTTAATAATATCAATATCCACATCTTTTTTTCTTTTGCATATCACACAACTAAGGAAAGTATTTAGATGGGATGCAACATCTTCATTGGACTACCAGAAAATTGTTCTTTCATAACAAAATTCAACAAAGTGGCATTAATTTCATAAGATTCCGCACTAGTGGTGGGAGCAATCGGAGTACTAATAAAATCATTATTATTAGTATTGGAAAAGTCACACAATTTGGTGTTGTCTTGAGACATCGTGACAAAGCAAGCAATCTAGCACACAAGCAAACAAAAAGCAAGTGAGAAGGCGAATAAAAGGTGAATATTTTTGTATTTTCTGAAACATTTTAGAAGTGGGGGAGAGGAAAATGAGAGACAAATGGCAAATAATGTAAGTGCAAGAGATGAGATTTATGATAGGTACTTGTAGGCTAGATGTAGAACCTCCCCGGCAACGGCGCCAGAAATTCTTCTGTACTTCTTGAGCTTGTGTTGATTTTTCCCTTGAAGAGGAAAGGGTGATGCAACAAAGTAGAGATAAGTATTTCCCTCAGTTAAGAACCAAGGTATCAATCCAGTAGGAGGCACAAGCAAGTCCCCAATAGATGCACCTCACAAACTAACAAACACTTGCACAAACACAAAAAAGGGGTTGTCAATCCCTTCACGGCACTTCCAAGAGTGAGATCTAATAGAGATAGATATAAAAGATAAGTAAAAAGGAAAAATAAAGTAAATATAAATAAATTACATCAAGGATTTTTGGGTTTTTGTTTTATATATCTGAAAATATATGGTGAAAATAGACCCGGGGGCCATAGGTTTCACAAGAGGCATCTCTCTCGAAGAAAGCATACGATGGGTAAACAAATTACCATAAGCAATTGATAGAAAAGTGCAAAGTTATGACGATATCTAAGGCAATGATCATGAATATAGGCATCACGTCCGTGACAAGTAGACCGAACTCCTGCCTGCATCTAACCTATTACTCACAAAAATATCGGGTTTAGTCATGCTTGAGTTTACTTTGTCTACATCATGTCTTCTTGCTTAAGGCGTTACTCCATTCTTTATGTACTTAATACTCTGGATGCATGCTGGATAGTGGTTGATGTGTGGAGTAATAGTAGTAGATGCAGTCAGGAGTCGGTCTACTTGTCTTGGACGTGATGCCTATATATATGATCATGCCTTGCATATTGTCATGATTATTCGCTTGTTACAAATTATCCTGCTATCAAATTATCTGTTACTTACAATTTCAGCGCTTGCAGACATTACCTTGTTGAAAACCACTTGCATTTCCTTCTGCTCTTGTTGGGTTCGACACTCTTACTTATCGAAAGGACTACAATTGAACCCTATACTTGTGGGTCATCAAGCAGGAAGGAGTCGGTGCTACTTCTTGAGTTTGCGTTGATTTTTCCCTGAAGAGGAAAGGGTGATGCAGCAAAGTAGAGATAAGTATTCCCTCAGTAAAGAACAAAGGTATCAATCCAGTAGGAGGCAAGCAAGTCCCAATAGATGCACCCGCCACAAACTAACAAACACTTGCAACAGCGCGGAAAAACGGGTTGTCAATCCCTTCACGGTCACTTGCAAGAGTGAGATCTAATAGAGATAATATAAAAGATAAGTAAAAGGCGAAACAAGGTAAATATAATAAATTGCACCAAGGTATTTTTGGGTTTTTTGTTTTATAGATCTCAAAATATATGATGGAAAATAGACCGGGGGCCATAGGTTTCACTAGAGGCTTCTCTCTCGAAGAAAGCATACGGTGGGTAAACAAATTACTGTTGAGCAATTGATAGAAAAGCACAAAGTTATGACGATATCTAAGGCCATGATCATGATATAGGCATCATGTTCGTGACAGTAGACCGACTCCTGCCTGCATCTACTACTATTACTCCAACATCGACCGCTATCCAGCATGCATCTAGATTATTAACTTCATAAGAACAGAGTAACGCCTTAAGCAAGATGAATGATGTAGAGGGATAGATCCAATCAATGTGGTAAAAACCCCAATTTTTATCCTTAATGGCAACATACAATACGTGTCTCGCTACCCCTACTGTCACTGGGTGAGGACACCGCAAGATTGAACCGATCACAAAGCACCTCTCCCATTGCAAGAAAAACCAATCTAGCTGGCCAAACCAAAATAGATCGGAGAGAAATAACAAGCTATCTTAATCATGCATAAAAGAGTTTAGAGAAGATTAAATAATATTCATAGATAATTTGATCATAAATCACAATTCATCGGATCTCAACAAACGCACCGCAAAAGAAGATTACATCGAATAGATCTCCAAGAACATCGAGGGAGAACATTGTATTGAAAATCAAAGAGAGAGAGAAGCCATCTAGCTACTTGCTATGGACCGATAGGTCTGTGGTAAACTACTCACACATCATCGAAAGGAGCAAGGTTGGTGTAGAGGCCCTCCGTGATCGAATCCCCCTCCGGCGGAGTGCCGGAAAGGCCCCAAGATGGGATCTCACGAGAAAAGAAGCTTGCGGCAGCGGAAAAGTATTTTTGGTGTGCCCTCTGACGTAAGGGAATATTTTGGTATTATAGAGCTGGAGGTTAGGGTTAGGAGAGCCACGGGGGGCACGAGACTAGGCCCCCCTGGGGCACGCCCCTAGGTTGTGGCCTCCTCATGGATTCTCTGGCCTCCTCCCGAAGCTTCGTGGTTGTCTTCTGGTCCAAGAAAAATCCGCCAAAAGTTTCGTTCTGTTTGGACTCCTTTGGTATTGATTTTCTGTAAAAGACAAAAACAAGAAAAAAAATAGCAACTGGCACTGGGCACTAGGTTAATAGGTGTAGTCCCAAAAAATGATATAAAAATAGCATATTAATGCATAAAACATCCAAGATAGATAATATAATAGCATGGAACAATCAAAAATTATCATACGTTGGAGACGATCAAGCATCCCCAAGCTTAATTCTTGCTCTCCTTGAGTAGGTAAATGATAAAACGGAATTTTTGATGTGGAATGCTACCTAACATATTTATCAATGTAATTCTTATTTTGTGGCATGAATTTCTGATCCATAGATTCAAAACAAAAGTTTAATATTGACATAAAAACAATAATACTTCAAGCATATTAATAAAGCAATCATGTCCTCTCAAAATATCATGGCTAAAGAAAGTTATCCCATATAACCTTGTCATGCTCTACCTTCATACACATAGTTTTATCATGCACAACCCCGGTGTTAGCCAAGCAATTGTTTCATACTTTTTGTGTTCTCAAACTTTTTCAAACTCTGACACAATACATGAGCGTGAGCCATGGATATAGCACTATAGGTGGAATATAGTATGGTGGAGGTTGTGAGGAGAAGACAAAAAGGGAGAAAGTCTCACATCAACTAGGCAAATAATGGGCTATGGAGATGCCCATCAATTGATATTGATGCGAGTGAGTAGGGATTGCCATGCAACGGATGCACTAGAGCTATAAGTGTATGAAAGCTCAAAAGAAAACAGTGGGTGTGCATCAACTTGCTTGCTCATGAAGACCTAGGGCAATTTGAGGAAGCCCACCATTGGAATATACAAGCCAAGTTCTATAACGAAAAATTACCGCTGGTAATGAAAGTGACAAATAGGAGACTCTTATCATGAAGAACATGGTGCTATTTTGAAGCACAAGTGGGGCAAAAGGATAGTAACATTGTCCCTTCTCTCTTTTCTCTCATTTCTTATTTTTATTTGTTTGGGCTCTTTGGCCTCATTTTTTATATTTTTATATTTGGTCTCTTTGGCCTCTTTTATTGTAAGTCCGGAGTCTCATCCCGACTTGTGGGGGAATCATAGCCTCCATCATTCTTTCATCACATGGGACAATGTTCTAATAATGATGATCATCACACTTTTATTTACTTGCAACTCAAGAATTACAACTCAATACTAGAACAAAGATATGACTCTATATGAATGCCTCCGGCGATGACCGGGATGGTGCAATGATCTCGCGTGACATGTATACAAAATGAACGTTGGCCAAGCCCAAATACTATGTCAACTATATGATCATGCAAAGCAATATGACAATGATGGTATGTGTAATAAACGGAACGGGTGAAAGTGCATGGCAATATATTTCGGAATGGCTATGAAAATGCCATAATAGGTAGGTATGGTGGCTGGTTTGAGGAAGGGTATATGGTGGGTTTAATGCATCGGCGAAAGTTACGCGGTACTAGAGAGGCTAGCAATGGTGGAAGGGTGAGCGTGCGTATAATCCATGGACTCAACATTAGTCATAAAGAACTCACATACTTATTGCAAAAGTTTATTAGCCATCAAAACAAAGTACTAATATGCATGCTCCTAGGGGAGAGGTTGGTAGGAGTAAACCATCACGTGCTGCCGACCTCCACACAAAGGATGACAATCAATAATAAATCATGCTCTAACTTCATCGCATAACGATAGACCATACGTGCATGCTTCGGGAATCACAAACTTAACACAAGTATTTCTACCAACACAATTACTCTCTAGCATGAATCTAATATCACCATCTTATATCTCAAAACAAATGCAAGGAATCAAACTTCTCATAATTCAATGCCTTTATGAAAGTTTTTATTATATCCCTCTTGGATACCCATCATATTAGGACCAAATTCATAACCTAAGCAAATTGCCATACTATTTCCAAGACTCTCAAAATAATATAAGTGAAGCATGAGAGTTCATCAATTTCTAAAAAAATAAACCACCACCGTGCTCTAAGAGATATAAGTGAAGCACTAGAGCAACTGCCTAGCTCAAAAGATATAAGTGAAGCACATAGAGATTCTAATAAATTCATGATTAATGGTGTCCCTCTCAAAAGGTGTGTACAGCAAGGATGATTGTGGCAAACTAAAAATCAAGGACTAATATAATACAAGACGCTCCAAGAAAAACACATATCATGTGGTGAATAAAAATATAGCCTCAAGTAAATTTACCAATGGATTGAAGACAAAAGAGGGGATGCCATCGGGGCATCCCCAAGCATAGATGCTTGGTTGTCCTTTAATACTACCTTGGGGTGACTTGGGCATCCCCAAGCTTAGGCTCTTGCCACTCATTATTCCATGGTCCATCAAATCTTTACCCAAAACATGAAAACTGCACAACACAAAACTCAACAGAAAACTCATAAGCTCCTTTAGTATAATAAAGCAAATCAACACTTTCGGTACTGTTGTGAACTCATTAAATTTATATTGGTGTTATATCTACTGTATACCAAATCTCCATGGTTCATACCCCCTGATACTACCCATAGATTCATCAAAATAAGCAAACAACACAATAAAAAACAGAATCTATCAAAAACATAACGTCTGTAGTAATCTGGATAGTTCGTATACTTATGTAACTCCCACAAATTCTGAAAAATGTAGGAAAATCTAGGCAATTTATATATCAATCTTGTGTAAAAAATTCAGAATTTTATCAGGCTCCAGTGAATTTTAACAATTCTGCTACTCGACGCAACAGTTTCTGTTTTTCAGCAAAACAAATCAACTATCACCATAGACCATCCCAAAGGTCTTACTTGGCACAAACACTAATTAAAACACTAAAACATAATTATTACAGAAGTAATATGTGGTATTTATTCAAGAACAGAAACAAAAACAAAAATAAAATTGGGTTGCCTCAACAAGCGTATTGTTTAGCGCCCCTGCTAGTCATATTGCATAGACTAGGTATTGTCATCTTTGGTATTTAATCCATAAGTAGCCCTCATAATAGTTTCATTGGTAACTAATTTTCTTCTTGGAAAGTGTTCCATTCCCTTCCTTAATAAAAATTGAAATCTAATGTTTCTCTTTCATATCAATAATTGCACCAATGTTCTAAGGAAAGGTTCTACAAGAATAATAGGGCATGAAGGATTGCAATCTATATCAAGCACATAAAATCTATGGGAAAATAATTCCTATTTGCAACAATAAGAACATCATTAATACTTCCCATAGGTTTCTTAATAGTGGAATCCGTTAGAGGCAAATTCAAAGAACAATCATCAAGTATTGGAAACCTAGCAATCACATAAAGTTTTTGGGATAGTTGAAATGCTAGCACCCAAATCACACAAAGCATTAACTCCATAATCTTTATTTTAATCTTAATAGTAGGTTCCCATTTGTCAGAAAGCTTTCTAGGGATTGAAACTTCCAACTCAAGTTTTTCTTCAAAAGATTTCATCATAGCATCAACAATATGTTAGTAAAAGCTTTATTTGATTATAAGCATGAGGTGAATTAAGCATGGATTGCAAGAAGGATTACAATCTATCAAAGAAAAATTATCATAATTGAAATCCAAAAGAGTGGGCTCATTGCTACTTAAAGTTTTGACCTCGCTAATCCCACTTTTATCAATTTTTTCATTAAGATCTTCACTCTCCAAATTATTGGGACGCCTTCTAGCTAAAGTTGACTCATCTCCAGTCCCATCTTTATCAAGTTTATATTAGCAAACAAGATTCAATATGAGTCACACCAATCACTATAAGATCTTCATCATTATTATCACGAAAACTAGAAGAACATGCTTTTTCTAGCCAATCTCTCTTAGCACGCATCTAGCGGTTCTCTCTCTAATTTCATTAATAGAAATTCTAATAGCTTTCAGAGATTCATTAATATCAATCTTGGGTGGCATGAGACTAATCTTGAAAGAATCAACTCATTAGAAATTCTATGAACGTTTCTAGCCAAATCATCAATCTTAAGCAATTTTCCTTCAACCATAGCATTGAAAATATTTTGAGAATTAATGAAATCTTTAATATTGTTTTCAATACAGAGGGTATTTATTATAATTTCCATAATAATTGTTGTAGTAATTACCATAATTATTAGATGAATTATTAGGAAACGGCCTAGGGTTGAAGTTTCCTCTATACGCGTTATTACCAAAATTGTTCCTACCAGCAAAATTTACATCCATAGATTCATTATTATGTCCAATCAAAGTGGACAAAGGCATGTAATTAGGATCAATAGGATCACTCTTAATAGCAATCAATTTCATAAGTTCATCCATCTTTCCACTCAAAGTATTAATTTCTTCATTGCATGCACCTTTTTACTAGTAGGACGATCTCTCGGAATGCCATTGAGAGTAATTTGCCATAATATTGTCTGGGAGTTTAGTAGCTTCTCCTAATGTGATTTCCATAAAAGTACCTCCCGCGGCGGAATCTAAAAGATTTCTAGATGTAAAATTCAATCCGGCATAAAAAAATTGTATGATCATCCATAAACTTAAACCATGAGTAGGGCAATTTCTTATCATCAATTTCATCATTTCCCAAGATTGTGCAACATGTTCATGATCAAGTTGCTTAAAATTCATTATATCGTTCCTAAGGGAGATGATCTTAGTGGGAGGAAAATACTTGAAAATAAAAGCATCTTTATACTTATTCCATGAATCAATACTATTTTTAGGCAAAGATGAAAATCAAGTCTTAGTACGATCTCGTAGTGAGAATGGAAATAGCTTCAATTTAATAATATCAATATCCACATCTTTTTTTCTTTTGCATATCACACAACTCAAGGAAAGTATTTAGATGGGATGCAACATCTTCATTTGGACTACCAGAAAATTGTTCTTTCATAACAAAATTCAACAAAGTGGCATTAATTTCATAAGATTCCGCACTAGTGGTGGGAGCAATCGGAGTACTAATAAAATCATTATTATTAGTATTGGAAAAGTCACACAATTTGGTGTTGTCTTGAGACATCGTGACAAAGCAAGCAATCTAGCACACAAGCAAACAAAAAGCAAGTGAAGAAGGCGAATAAAAAGGTGAATATTTTTGTATTTTTCTGAAAACATTTTAGAAGTGGGGGAGAGGAAAATGAGAGACAAATGGCAAATAATGTAAGTGCAAGAGATGAGAGTTTATGATAGGTACTTGGTAGGCTAGATGTAGAACCTCCCCGGCAACGGCGCCAGAAATTCTTCCTGCTACTTCTTGAGCTTGTGTTGATTTTTCCCTTGAAGAGGAAAGGGTGATGCAACAAAGTAGAGATAAGTATTTCCCTCAGTTAAGAACCAAGGTATCAATCCAGTAGGAGGCACAAGCAAGTCCCCAATAGATGCACCTACACAAACTAACAAACACTTGCACACAACACAAAAAAGGGGTTGTCAATCCCTTCACGGTCACTTCCAAGAGTGAGATCTAATAGAGATAGATATAAAAGATAAGTAAAAAGGAAAAATAAAGTAAATATAAATAAATTACATCAAGGTATTTTTGGGTTTTTTGTTTTATATATCTGAAAATATATGGTGAAAAATAGACCCGGGGGCCATAGGTTTCACAAGAGGCATCTCTCTCGAAGAAAGCATACGATGGGTAAACAAATTACCATTAAGCAATTGATAGAAAAGTGCAAAGTTATGACGATATCTAAGGCAATGATCATGAATATAGGCATCACGTCCGTGACAAGTAGACCGACTCCTGCCTGCATCTACTACTATTACTCCACACATCGACCGCTATCCAGCATGCATCTAGAGTATTAAGTTCATAAGAACAGACTAACGCCTTAAGCAAGATGACATTATGTAGACAAAGTAAACTCAAACATGAATAAACCCCATATTTTTATCCTTGCAATAACAAAAAGAGACATGACACGTATTTGTATCGTTGCCATTAAGGATAAAAAGATGGGGTTTATTCATGCTTGAATTTACTTTGTCTACATCATGTCTTCTTGCTTAAGGCGTTACTCCGTTCTTTATGTACTTAATACTCTGGATGCATGCTGGATAGTGGTTGATGTGTGGAGTAATAGTAGTAGATGCAGTCAGGAGTCGGTCTACTTGTCTTGAACGTGATGCCTATATATATGATCATTGCCTTGCATATTGTCATGATTATTCGCTTTTCTATCAATTTCCCAACAGTAATTTATTTATCCACCGTATGCTATTTTCAAGAGAGAAGCCTCTAGTGAAAACTATGGCCCCCGGGTCAAATTTTATGATATATAAAATCTTAAAAATACTTTGCTGCACTTTTTATTCATTTATTTTATTTTGTATTTTTGTTCAATCTATCTATCAAACACCATATAATTTAATCTTGCACGTAACCGTCGAGGGATTAACAGCCCCTTGTTCGCGTTGGGTTGCAAGGGTTTGTTATTTGTGTGCAGGTGCTGCAAACGAGGTGTTGCTTGGTTCTCTTGCTGGATTGATAACCTTGGACCTTAACTGAGGGAAATAGTTATATCTACTGTACTGCATCATCCTCTCCTCTTCGGGGAAATCCCAACGCAGTTCTCAAGTACATCAAGCAAATCTTGCGCAATGTGAAACGCACTATAAATCTTGGCTGCACATACAGAAAGGGAAAGGAAGGATTGGTCCTTCATGGATACTCAGATAGCGACCTGGCAGGTGATGAGGATGACTAAAAGAGAACATCGGGCATGGTATTCTATCTTGGCCCGAATCCTATTAGCTGAAATTCTCAGAAGCAAAAGGTGGTTGCATTATCTTCATGCGAGGCAGAATACATAGCGGCGAGCACGGCAGCTTGTCAAGCTGTGTGGCTAAGAAGGCTCCTAGCTATTCTTGCAAAGCTGGAGGTGCCTAAGGTGTCATTGAAGATCGACAACCAAGATGCAATCTCATTGTGCAAAAATCCGGTTCATCACGAGAGGAGCAAGCACATAGATACCCGGTTCCACCACATCCGAGAGTGCATTGAGAAAGGGATGATCGAGGTTCAACACGTGAACACGAATGACCAGCTTGCTGACATTCTAACTAAGTCACTCGGTCGACAGAAGTTCATCGAGATGAGGAAGAAAGTTGAAGTGCAAGCAATGGAGACAAAGCAACCAGGTTAAGGAGGTGAATGTAGTAATTAGCCTAGTTGTAGTGTACGTAGGTAGAGACTCCTAAAGGTAGTTCACTAGTGTTTGAGTCTAAACCGGACGAGGTGTTTGTACCGAGTCGGGGTTGCGTCGTGTTGGTTGCCGGCCGAGTCGGCGACGATTTGGACATGGCAAGTCTGTATCCCTTTATATACTTAAGAAAAAATCAGAAAAGTTGCAGGCTGTCCGCACCGCAGAAACAGTTTTCCTATGTTTCCGTTGAGAGAGTCGCCGGCTACACACGCACGTATACGAGCACGGCCAGAATCGATTAAGCTGCCTGCTAGCTTGCTTGTCTAGCTAGCTTGCACCACGTGTTTTGGCTTCCGGGAATACCCAGGCCTCTATATCTCGGAAAGTTTATGCAACGAAGTTTACCCAATTGGATGAAAAGGACTTATCGTTCCTCTGCCAACTGACGCGTGTAATATTTTGGGAGCGCACACTGTAGAATTATCTGGTGAACGTAGATCGTCGTTAAAAAATTTCTTAACATGCGTACAGATCATGTCGGTGCGTGTAGCGAATTCGGATGTCTGTGGGCCAGCGCGGCCCGTTGACCTCGCCTTCCGTGGTTTCTTCCGAGGCTTATCTTTTGCTGAATTGGTGTATCAATTTGAAATCTGGTTTTTTTGTTATAATAAAATGTCTGATATGTCAAGCTTAATGCAGAGAAACCTTGATAGAAATACACACGTACAATATTCTTGATGTGGTTATTTCATGATCGCTATATGTTTGTTAATATGTCTACAAGAACTAAACATCTTCACATTAGCTAGTGATCAACTAGAAACTGTTCGTTTTATAGCAGACAAAGTGAAGAAGATGGTTATATAAATATCTCATCCGTTGATGATCAGCTAAAAACAGAAGGTTTCAGTAGAAAAAGTGAAGAGGATGGTTATCAGGTGTAAGGGACTGCTTACCCCCAGATGCAGTTTCACTATTTTCATATTAGATAAGCCAAGATTACTTTTATATAGGTTGCTTTTAGATTTTTGTGGAAGAAATACTATTGTGGATTTAGATACATTTTCTAGATGTGGATTTGGAGGTTCATGTGATACTCATGTCTTCTCTGTTTCGGATGCAAGTTTAAGTGATCTTTTGAGCTACTTTTTTATATATATCTTTCTATGTTCATTTTGTATGCGTGGTGAAGTCAATTTTTTTGTTCTTTAGAACATACCTTTTTATGGAATAAGGCATTGTATGAAGCCAGAAGCGATAAATATGAGTCATAATGCAGGTTTTGGGGTCACATGTTGCCACAGTTTCTTTGTAATTCCATTGTAAATTTGAAAATTATACTCTGAATTAAATCGGTTTAGATCTGACTGGTATGAAATAGTATGCATAGATTAGAGGTTTGCATTTTTTTACATGAACTGCTTCTATATAATTTGGGCACAAGCACCTCCTCAGTAGGTACAGAAGATATCCTCCTCTCTCTTTGCTGCATCTATAATTAAAGTTCAGAAGCTGTCCTCCGCTCCTTTTGATGTGATTTTTTTCCCAGTAGTTTTTGTTGTAGGATAGTGTCCTTTTTGTACATGAACTGATGGTTGGTGCTCACTGATCTACAATCTCATGATCTGCAATTTCTCCATGAAGCTCTAAGTTCCTATGTCTTCATTTTCAGCAGGGATCAACAAGTACCATCTAGCGAAATTTCCTGTTCTCTTCATATTTCTTCTTTTTTCCTTTGCTACTTTTATGATTCCAGATCTCATGATCTCTTTATATTCTGTTTGTTTTATTGATAACGAGTTTGCCTTGAAATATTCCTTCTGATTTGCAATCACTACAAGAAATATGGCGACTTGCGACCATCAATATTGGTCACTGAATGATCATTGTTTTTCATTTGCCACCTTTTTGCGACAAAAAATAGTTGGTCAAAAGATGATCGTCTTTAATGAAACTTAACGACCTTCTTTGTGAAATAGTCGTAGAGGGCAATGACCAAAATAAAAGGTCGTTGGTTCTACGACCAATTGTTTTTGTCACTGGTTGTCTGCCCAGGCCACATCGGATCCAACGTGGCAAGCTGACGTGGCAAATTTGCGACCAATTGAATTGGTCGTGGATAAGAATCAGCCCGATCCAATTCGGTGTCTATATGGGCCGAGCCCAATAATTCAGCCCATTTAATGTATTTTTTTTCCCTGTGCTTTGATTAGCTACACACTACTAGGGAAAAGCCTAATAGTAGCACGGGTCAAATGCCTAGCAGTAGCGTGGGCTACTGCGCTACTAGTAAGGCGCTACAGCTAACTTGTAGCAGTAGCGCTGTCTTGACAAGCGCTACTGCTAAGTAGCTTAGCAGTAGCATTTTCTAGTCCAGCGCTACTATGAATTAGCTGTAGCGCTTGAGGACGGCGCTACTGCTTCCTGCTAAAGAGCACTACTGCTATATTTTTACATATATTTTTTTGCTACGTATTTGCCATGGTTTTGTACAGGTTTTATACAATATTATAATCATATTATAAACATGCAATATGCTCATAATATTATACACATAATAGTCTCATCATATCATCCAACACAAATATTGTCATCTCATCATAATCACGATATAGCGATACAAGTTAACTGACATGTCTCATCATACATAATGTAGTAGTTCTTGAGGCGCCGGTTCCGATACCTCTCTTGCGCTAGTGTGAACCTCAACTAACTATTTTCCGGTTCGGCTCTGCTATCGAACTCTCTCTGGTTGTCGCTCCGAAACCAATACACCTGGGCCTGACACTCAGGCCACTCGTCGTATACTCCTGAAACCTTCCCTACGTACACGGCGTAGCATTTCTTCGCCATCGATGATCTATGTACCTGCATCGTCACATGAGTCGATAATATGCAACATAATATATAGTTGAGCAACAGAAAGAGACAGAGTTAGCAAAAATAGAAGCAACATATCGTAAACAGGAATAAGAAAGTTCATCATACCCAAACTGTCCTAACTAGAGTGATCTACGCTAGTTGAGGAGGACGGTTTAACTACATCAGAAAGTTTCGCCGTGCATACATTCAAACCCTACTGCCCTAACATTTCTAGTTAAACCCTACTGCCCTAACCGTACTGCCCTAGTACTTAAGAATCTACAAGTACTAGTTAATTTGATGAACCCTAGCTATTTAAGCACCAATTGATGAACCCTAGGAATTATACAACTACTTAAGTATACATTGGGTGCAGAACAACTATACAAGTACTTAAGCAACTATACAACACTAAAATATATTTAGTTAACTACTTAAGCATATACAAATTTGTCCTAACAATTATATTTAGTTAACTACATTGGATGCACAATAACTATACAACTACTTAAGCATCTACAAGTACTAGCTAATTTGATGAACCCTAACTAATTAGATGAACCCTAAAATTTGATGAACCCTAGGAACCCTAGCTAGGCAGAGGTAGGGGAGGAGGAGGAGGAGGTGTAGGCGTGCTCACCTAGGGTGCCGGCGGAGTTAGGGAGCAGAAGGAGGATGAGCGGCCGAGGGAGGGGGCGCGCGGCATCGAGGGTGGGGTCGGGGCTTGGGCGCGCGGCGAGGGAGGGCACTAGACGGCGACGGAGGGCAGCAAACGGTGTGCGGAGGGCGACGGGAGGGTGCGCGAAGGCCGACGGCGGGCAACGGCGGCGACAGCAGAAGAGCGAGTGTGGATTCGGGGAGAAGTGGCCGGGGGGAGAAACCGCGCGGGGGTTAAGTCAAACGTAGTGGTAGCGCTGGTCGGGAAAAAGCGCTATAGCTAAGTTAGCTATAGCGCGGGTACATAAAACGCGCTACTGCTATAGGAAGTAGCTATTATTTTCCTTTTTCTTTTCTTTTTCTTTTCTTTTTTCCTTTTCCTTTTCCTTTTCTTTTTTACTTTTCTTTTTTCTTTCTCCTTTATTTAAGGAACTTAGCTACAGCGTGGGTATACAAAACGCGTTGCTACTAGATTAGCTATAGCGCTTGTTTGAAACCGGCGCTACTTCTATGCCTTTCTCCTTTATTTTTATTTTTCTTTTATTTTCTTTACATTTTCCTTTTTCCTTTATCCTTTTTCTATTTCTTTCATTTTCATTTACTTTTCTATTTGTTTTTCATTTTATTTTATTTTCATTAGCAGTAGCGCTCTCCCTAGAAAACGCGCTACTACAACCATCTTAGCGGTAGCGTGTTTTGCGCAACATCGCTACTACTATTCCTAGCCGGCCGGCAACAGTGTAGGAATTATAGTAGTAGCTTTGTTTCCTGTAGACGCGCTACTGCTACCATAATAGCTGTAGCGCCTTTCATACTCCCGCGCTACGGGTAAGTAGCAGTATCGCTTTGTTTTAACCAGCGCTACTGATAATCCTCTGTGTATAAGGTTTTCCCTAGTAGTGACATGGGCTTGGCCCAACAGTTCAGCCTTTTTAATTTCTTTACCTGGCCCTTTTGACGGTAGATTTTCTTTTTGGTCATGTATTTTTCTGGGTCATTTCTTTGTTGGGCCTCTCATGTTTTCCCCTCAGAAATAATTGTGCAATTATCTTGGGCCTAGCCCAATTCTGAAATAATTGATCCAATCCAAAAAAATATTATGCCGTTGACATTACAACACATCACACCACAAGCTATCTTGGGCCTAGCCCAGTTCTGATACATTTTCAAAGCAATGTGCAATGTTATAGGTGCCCAAAATATAATATTGCTAATATTACAACCATTCGTTCTAGCAATACATATCTTTACATCCCAGGAATAGTAAGTGCCAAACAAAACTATTCTACAGCAAAGAAAATTAAAACAAAAATTTACTCCCTCCATTCTTTTATATAAGGTGTATTTGTTTTTTGATAAAATTCCAGAATGTAAGGTGCATTTCTTCTAATTCCTCATAATTCCCTTGTTAGCCTTCTAGAAAAAGGAAAGTATCTCTCTTCTGATTGTCTTTATCTCTCCTTGTAGGAAAAGAAGGAAACTATCTCTCTGTCGATTGCATTTATATCTTACTTTCCTATACTAACTGATTTACTTGCCACTAACCAATAAATTTTCCAAGGGTAATTTCGTCCTAACACGTCCATAATTATGTGCCTTGGTCACCGTACCGAAAATAATACACCTTAGATAAAGGAACGGAGGGAGTAGATGATAAGACATAACAGAAGTTCCTATTGTCCCCCTCCTTCAACATTTGAAAACCTCATTCACCTGGCAGTAGATCAATCATGAGTGAGAAACTATATAGCAGCAAAAAAAATGTTCAGACGATGCAAAAAGTAGCAGCCATTACACATAGTATTCGGGTACAGATTCATTAGTCATTGCACATGGTATGGCAGGTACAAATTCATCAACCATTAGAGTAGATAATAACATCACTGGAAACAATTAATATGGTTTGGGTCAAGTCTCAAGCATATTTTGGATCAAGTCTCAAGCTTATTACAGTACTGCATATACACTATATTCATGTACAATTGCAGATACACTATATTCATGATCAAGTCTCAAGCATATTACTAGTAGTTCTACACAATTGCACCACATATGTAACTAGCTGCCGATACACTATATTCATGTACATACATAGCAGTTTCAGTTAATTATAATTATCTAAAAAAGTTTCATTTAGTGTGTGTGCTCAGACAAGAAAAACACTACAAGTAATTAATCACTTCTCCAAAACAAGCAAACATGCTACTGATGCATGACAATATTTGTGTCAAAGAGTTTCTGCAAGAAGTTACTCCTAATGCTACTGATGTAAAACTACTCCTAATGGACACTTGTTCAGTTACTGCAAGAAGTTACAGCTACACTCCATGTACTGCTACTCCACTACACCATCACAAGGAAACAATTCCTTCGGTGTGAGTAGTTGCAGTACTGATGTCCAGGAGTACTCCAATTCATCTTTAACAAAAATGTTCAAGCACTGACAGAAAAAGGAATGAAAAAGAGATACAGTACTCAGCTGTACTCCGGTGGAGAGCATCATAAAGAAGTCCTCAGTTGTAGCTAATGCAACATGATGGGAGCCCAAAAGAAAACAAAGATAATGGCTGAAAAAATTACTCCAGTTTATACTCCTCTTTTAGAGGTACAAATTATAGCTAATGCAACATCATGGGAGTTGATGTCCAGGAGTATTTGCAAATGATACAACATCATGGAGTAGGATAACATGTTTTAGCAGTACAGGTTATAGAGTAAGCAAGCAAGCAATTTGGCAAACTATGTTGCGAGATAA
The DNA here is from genome assembly GCA_011799875.1 of Thinopyrum elongatum. Taxonomy (NCBI): domain Eukaryota; kingdom Viridiplantae; phylum Streptophyta; class Magnoliopsida; order Poales; family Poaceae; genus Thinopyrum; species Thinopyrum elongatum. The sequence continues at coordinate 33,255,401 of CM022299.1, read as the reverse complement.
CTGTTGTGTCCCTAACAATCACCATGTAAGAATGCTTTGCTGTACTAATACAAGCACATCAAGTGAGAGTGGTGTTCTGTTCTTACCACAGCGGCACATGTGAGACAATGCCCGATTCGCCCTGCTTCTCCACAAGACTCGACCAGGAGCACTCATCCTCAAAGGAACCAGCGGCGCTACTTGCTCCCTTGGCCCAGCTCCTTGCTACGAAGGACGGTCGAGACATGGATGCAGGGCTCGCTGCACACGGCATATTGTGTCACTACTTGCAGCAACAGAAGGAACTCACATATCATAGAACTTGCAGCAAGTTAAAAAAACATAATAGGACCGATATATGTGGCAGAAAGCAACGCCCTTGCAGAGCTGGTACATCATGATCTAGATGCACAATACCACCAAGCTCACCAACAACGAATCAGTCAACCAAATGTTGTCGGCCAGATTCAGTTAGGCAGCGTTTAACTGAATTCCTTGGAGCAGCTTCAAATAGTCCTGCCAAGAAACAGTACAACCAACCAATCAGCATCATCTTAAGACAGGGGTATGCTGCCAAATGCCGAGAGACAGGTGCAACCAATTGATATGAACTCATATATCTACATAATCAGTGTGAACAGCCCATTGTGCGCATGGAGCAGAAAAAGTGCGTTTCAAACTGGTCATGTCGAAATGTTTTCAAGATCATAAACTAAACCCATCTACCACCAGTGTAAACTAGCTGAACTGATGTGAAATGAGGCTACACTGACTCGACTACTCATCATATCGCTTTCCTCTAGCGTTTCTTAATTAAGCCAATAAATAGTTCTTGTCTCTGGCAACCGACCTACCTACTGAAGCAGCGCTGTCTGATAAGAATGGGCAAGAAAATACAGTGCAAATGTTCCATCATCAAAGGCACCGGGTTCATGCCATCAGATAATTCTACGCTACACAGCAATGCAAGGGCAACAAAGCCAGCCAACAGAGGACCTACGAGCACCTTGACCAACCATTCCCAGGATTCCCAGACGAGCTCCAAACCGGGTCCCGGTGTTCCAACGCAACTGAAGCAAAGCAAACATGACATCGAGCACGGGGTCCCGGTGTTCCAACGCAAACACGATAATTCTACGCTGTCTAACTGAATCCGTCCACTGGCCTTCGTCCCTCCCCTCCCGCGCTGGCTGGGCTGATCCAGATCTACAAGCCCGGGCAGGGAGCTCCCGGAACACGGCAATCAAATCAAGGAACGGCCATGGCAGCATCAAATTCTACGGGATTTCACCATCGCGAACGAGATCCCGGGCAAAGCGAATCAGACGGGCGGCAGTGCACGCGCGCCGGATCTACCGAAAAGCTACTTGGGTTACAGGCGGGGAGGAAGGGAGGCGAGTGCGCGGACGAACCTGGCGGGAGTAGAGCGTGGACCTGGGCATGCTGACCGTGCAGCCGTCGCTGGGCGTGCGGAAGCTGCAGGTGGTCGTGGTGGACCGCTTCGGCGTCGCACCGCAGCAGATCTCGGCGTCGCTGGCCAGACCCCGCCGCTAGCGCCGCGTGCCGCACGACGAGGGCGCCGACTGCTACGTCCTCGCCGGGATCGGGCGTGGGAGGTGGCGGTGGCAAGTGAGTCAAGCGGGAGAGAGAGGAGGGGACGAGGGGCGGCAGAGGGGCCGATAGAGTTGACGGGGAGGGAATCGGGGAGGCGAGAAGGAAACAAAGGAGGCGCGGTGGATGGAAGATATCAAACGGGGGAGGACAAAGCTAGGGTTTCGCCTCAGGTGGGGTTGGTTGGGGAGGCGAGGGGTGAGGGCTGCCGTTGGATCCGGGAGGATCCAATGGTGTTTCGTGCATGATTCGCGTGTCTTGTCCACGGACCAATCAGAACGCAATACAACATTATGACCAACTAAATTGGTCGTGATAGATTTAAAAATAAGATGTTAAATCATCTCAGCTATTTACTTGACCTGAGAAATTTGAAAAAAAATGAAAAACCTTCCCATCATGTCATCAAATGTGACCTAGTTTTTAGAAGAAAAAAATAACAAACTAGTAATAAGACAGATGTCTTTAAAAGAAGTGTCCTTAGAAATGCCCGTCATTTTGACCACATTTTTAAACGGGTATAATAAATTAAAAAAAAATTGACAACCTTCGCATTGATTCATTATATGTGACCTAGTTTCCAAAAACAATAACAAACTTGGACTACGGCAAACGTCTTAAAAAAGTGTTCTCAGAAACGAACTATCATGTGTGAAGATCCATGGCTTTCAAGGCAAATGATAGATATTATGGCAACATTCATGGCATAGTTTGTTCAAATGATATCATATTTTGCCCAAGTTTGCATCTTGTAATGGCAAACAATGTTTCCTAAGAAAGTTTTCATTTTCTTTGGACGAAAAATTCATTTTCCATTTTTTGAGTGCCCAAAATGAGTTTTTTTGTGAACAGCCTAACAAATATTTCTTGCAAAATTGGATCAAATCAATTTTCTAAAATATTAGGCCATATTTAATGTACAGTTGCCAAATGGTTGGGTGTCGAAAGATTTGATCCACCTCTCATGAAAAAGACAATTTTTTGCCGATTCAGTTGAAAGTGGGTCAAGTTTGCACTGCGACTGCCTCATTGTTTGCTCTTTATTTTTTCCAAAAATCATTTCTAGGTATAAAAGTATCTATTTAATCAGATAAACACCAAAAGTTTTCCAAGATTCAACCACTAGCTAGGAACGGTCATGCCCGCCGTTTTGACCGCATTTTGAAATGGGCATGAAAAATAAAAAAAATCAAAAAATTGGAAAACCTTCATATTTTGTCATTATATGTGACAAGTTACCAAGAAAAAATAATAAACTTGTAATACGGCAATTATTTTGAAAAAATGTTCTCAGAAATGAGCTATCACGTGTGAAGATTCATGGCTTTCAAGCCAAATGATCAATCTTATGGCAACATTCAAGTTATAGTTTGTTCAAAAGGTATCATAGTTTGCACAAGTTTGTATCTTGGAATGGCAAACAATGTTGCCTAAGGAAGTTTTCATTTTCTTTGCACAAAAATTTCAATTTCTATTTTTCCAGTGCCCAAAATGAGTTTTTTGTGAAGAGCCTACCAAATATTTGTTGCAAATTTGTACCAAATCATTTTTCTAAAATATTATACCATATTTAATGTACAACTAACCAAATGGTTGGGTGTCAAAAGCTTTTGATCCACCTCTTGTGAAAAAGACAAATTTCCGCTGATTCAGCTGGAAGCGCGTCAAATTTGGACTGCAGCTGCCTTACAGTTTGCTTTTTTTTCCAAAAATCATTTCTAGGTACATAAGTATCTATTTAATAAGAGAAACACCGAAAGTTTTCCAAGATTCAACCACTAGTTAGAAACGGTTATTCCCGCAGTTTTGACCGCATTTTGAAACGGGCATGAAAAATTCAAAAAAAATCAAAAAATTGGAAAAACTTCGCATTGTGTCCTTATATATGACCAAGTTACCAGGAAAAATAATAAACTTATAATACGACAATTCTTTTATAAAAGTGTTCTCAGAAACAAGCTATCATGTATGAAAATTTATGGCTTTTAAGCCAAATGATCAATTTTATAGTCACATTCATGGCATAGTTTCTTCAAATGATCTCATATTGTGCACACGGTTGCATCTTGGAATGTCAAACAATGTTGTCTAAGGGCATCTCTAGCAGACCCCGTATAAGTGGTCAAACCCTTATAATTTTTGCGTTTTACAGTTTTGGTCGAAAATAGTGTCCAGAACAGAAACCGTAAAAGTGGTCCAACCAGTAAATTTTTTAAGGGCCACCGAAAATGCACACCCAAAACCCTTATATTTGGAGGTTTGAAGGCCGAACCGAGGGGGCCCCATATATCGGTCAAACCTCATCGGAGCAAACACGCCGCCGCGGAGTTTGCCAGAAACCGCCCTAAACTCGCCGGAATTCATCACCGCACACCGGAAAAGGCCGCTAGACACCGCAATCGATCGCCGACGATTCGAATTGGACGAGCTCGACATCGTGGTGGCCTCCCATGACCTCAGTCTGGCCATCGGAATCCTCCCAACGCGGCAGGTAAAGGGGCACGGCTCGATCGGCGAGGCTGGCAATAGAGCAAGGCGCGGTCGGCGGAGGCGAAGGGGCATGGCCGGCGGGCGACGGGGCACGGCTGGCGAGGCTGGGCACGGCCGGCAGGGACGGGGCGTGGCCGACGGGCGACGGGGCATGGCCGACGGGGTTGGGCGTGGCCGGCGTGGCCGGCGCGGCCGGCTGGGTGATACGTCTCCAACGTATCAATAATTTCGTATTGTTCCATGCTATTATATTATCTGTTTTGGATGTTTTATATGCATTAATATGATATTTTATATTATTTTTGGGACTAACCTATTAACCCAGAGCCCAATGCCAGTTTATATTTTTTTCTTGTTTTTGAGTTTCGCAGAAAAGGAATACCAAACGGAGTCCAAACGGAATAAAACTTTACGATGATTTTTCTTGGACCAGAAGACACACGTACGACTTGGAGACCAAGTAAAAGGAGTCCCGAGGTGACGGCAAGGGTGCCAGGAGCGCCCTAGGGGAGGGTGCCCCTGCCTTGTGTGTCCCTCGAGGCTCCTCTGATACGTCTCCAACGTATCTATAATTTATGAAGTATTCATGCCATGTTTACAACAATTTTATATGATTTTGGTATGATTTGATTAGAACTAACCCGGACTGACGCTGTTTTCAGCAGAACTACCGTGGTGTCTTTTTTGTGCAGAAATAAAAGTTCTCGGAATGGGCTGAAAATTTACGGAGAATATATTTGGAAAATATAAAAAATACTGGAATGAAAAGATATCAGAGAGGAGTCCCGAGGCAACCACAAGGGTGGAGGGCGCGCCCCCTGCCTTGTCCTCGCCTTGTGGGCCCCCTTGACTTGTCCCAGACGCCAACACCTCATAAAAAATCCCAAAAACCTCAGAAATAAACCTAGATCGGGAGTTCCACCGCCGCAAGCCTCTGTAGCCAAGAAAAACCAGTCGGGAGCCCGTTCCCGCACCCTGCCGGAGGGGGAAACTATCACCGGTGGCCATCTTCATCATCCCGACGATCTCCATGACGAGAAGGGAGTAGTTCACCCTCGGGGCTGAGGGTATGTACCAGTAGCTATGTGTTAAACCTCTCTCTCTCTCGTGTTCTTGATTTGGCACGATCTTCATGTACCGCGAGCTTTGTTATTATAGTCGGATCATATGGTGTTTCTCCCCCTCTACCTTCTTGTGATGAATTGAGTCATGCTCTTTGAGGTTTCGTTTTGTTGGATTGAGTATTGCATTTGAGAACACTTGATGTATGTCTTGCGATGGGATATCTGTGGTGACAGTGGGATGTTCTATTGATTCACTTGATGTATGTTTTGGCACTCAACTCGCGGATTCCCAAGGTGACATTGGGGTAATCTATGCATAGGGGTTGATGCACGTTTTCGTCCTACATTCTCCGATAGAAACTTTGGACTGATTCTTTATTGCACATTGAGGGATTGTTATGTGATCCAATTATGTTATCATTGTTGAGAGAACTTGCACTAGTGAAAGTATGAACCCTAGGCCTTGTTTCCAAGCATTGCAATACCGTTTTTTCTCACTTTTGTTACTTGCTACCTTGATGTTTTTATTTATTCAGATTACAAAAACCTATATCTACCATCTATATTACACTTGTATCACCATCTCTTCACCAAACTAGTGCACCTATACAATTTACCATTGTATTGGGTGTGTTGGGGACACAAGAGACTCTTCGTTATTTGGTTGCAGGGTTGTTTGAGAGAGACCATCTTCATCCTATGCCTCCCACGGATTGATAAACCTTAGGTCATCCACTTGAGGGAAATTTGCTACTGTCCTACAAAACTCTGCACTTGGAGGCCCAACAACGTCTACAAGAAGAAGGTTGCGTAGTAGACATCAAGCTCTTTTCTGGCGCCATTGCCGGGGAGGCTAGGTAAGTGGCACTCACATCCGGTCAACGAAGCTCTTTTCTGGCGCCGTTGCCGGGGAGGTGAGTGCTTGAAGGTATATCTTTAGATCTTGCAATTGAATCTTTTAGTTTCTTGTTTTATCACTAGTTTAGTCTATAAAACAAAACTACAAAAAAAATGGAATTGAGTTTCCCTCATATGCTTCATCTTTATCATGTCTTTCGTGAAAATGATGAAAAGGAAAATTGTGCTCAAGTGTTAGAAGAAGAAGTCAATAAAATGTTTGGCAATAAGTATTTGAATTATGAGCATGATTGCAATGTTGTTAGTATGAATTCTTTGAATATCCATGATGCTAATGATATGCAAAGCCATAAGCTTGGGGATGCTATGTTTGATGAAGATGATATTTTTAGTCCCCCAAGTTCTGATGAGAAAATTTATTATGATGAAAGCATGCCTCCAATTTATGATGATTATATTGATGAAAGTGGTTTTGGAAGAGTGTCAAATCTAGGTACTAATGATCCCACTATTTTGGAGGGTGTTGAATCTTTTCACAATATTGATAAAAGTGGATTTGGAGAGGTCATGACTTTATTTAGTGATAAATCCACTATTTTGGAAGAGGTTCCAATTGATTATGAGAACAAAGTTGCTATCTATGATGATTATTATGATGACATGTATGCTATAAAGAATAATTATAACCATGAAACTTGTCATCATGATTTTAATTTTCAATTGGATTATGCCTCACATGATAGTTATGTTGTTGAGTTTCCTCCCACTACTATTCATGAGAATGATTTTGCTTATGCGGAGAGTAATAAAATTTCTATGCTTATGAATCATGAAAAGAATACTTTATGTGATGGCTATATTGTTGAATTCATTCATGATGCTACTGAAAATTATTATGAGGGGGGAACATATGCTTGTAAGTATTGCAATAATATCAAGTTTCCTCTCTATGTGTTGAAAATCTTGAAGTCATACTTGTTTTGCCTTCCTATGCTAGTTGATTCTTGCTCCCATAAATTGTTTGCTCACAAACTCCCTATGAATAGGAAGTGGGTTAGACTTAAATATGCTAGTTATATGCTTCATGATGCTCCCGTTATGTTTCAATTCTTATCTTTTATGTGAGCATCATTGAAATCATCATGCCTAGCTAAAAAGGCATTAAACAAAAGCGCTTGTTGGGAGACAACCCAATATTTACCCCTACTGTTTTTGTGTGTTCACATGATTAAGCTACTGTAGTAATCATGTTTTATAGCTTTTGTTTGAATAAGGTGCCAAGTAAAGCCTTTGGGATAGTGTGGATGATAATTGACTTGATTCTGTGCAAAAACAGAAACTTTTGCGTCCAGTACAGAAATTCCTATCTTTTAATGGAACATGAAAAATTTCTTAAATTTTTAAAGTTAATTGGTATACAAATTGTCTACGTTTTGCTAATTTTTCAGAATATTTGAATTTACAGAAGTATGACCTTAATTCAGATCTTTACAGACTGTTCTGTTTTTGACAGATTCTGTTTTCGATGCATAGTTTGCTTGTTTCCTAGTTTCTATGGCTTATATTGCTCAATATAAATTGTAGAAATGATAGGTTACAGTAGGTATCATGTGGGGAAAAATTTGAATCTTGTCTTGACAGTACCAAAGTGAATGATTTGTTTTATCATACTAACCCATCTCACGAAGTTCCATTAAATTTGTGTGATTGAAGTTTTCAAGTTTTGGGTGAGATATCGATATGAGGAGAATAAGGAGTGACAAGACCCTAAGCTTGGGGATGCCCAAGGCACCCCAAGGTAATATTCAAGGAATACCCAAGCAATTAAGCTTGGGGATGCTCCGGAAGGCATCCCCTCTTTCGTCTTCAACATTATCGGTAACCTCACTTGGAGCTATATTTTTATTCGTCACATGATATGAGTTTTGCTTGGAGTGTCATTTTATTTTATTAGTATTTTCTTGCTGTTATTTAGAGTAATGTTTTGTATCTTTTAGTTCAATAAAAATGTCAAGTATAGCCTTTACCATGCTTATTTTGCAAGTCTATATGTTGCTGTTTTGAAAACAGAAAGTTTTCTATTGTTGTCTGAATTCTTCTAGAAAGTCAGAACATGATAAAATCTTGAAATTTTTACACATTGAGAAATAACAAATTTTATACAGTGTAGTAATTTTTCAGAATTTTTGGTGTTAGGAAAGTATGAGTAGAATTGCACTCTTTACAGACTGTCCTGTTTAGACAGATTGTTGTTATGTTTGCATATGTTTGCTTGTTTAATGATTCTATTTGAGGATAGGAGTATTAAATATGCAGAGGCATTTAGTATGCAATGTCAAATTATAATTTTAGTGATTTTCTACAGTAGAGAATGATAAGGTTGTGCATTGATTTATACTAACTTATCTCACGAGTTCTTGTTGAGTTTTGTGTGGATGAAGTTTTTAAGAATTAGGGAAACCATGATACAAAAGGAATTAAGGAGACACAAAAGCTCAAGCTTGGGGATGCCCAAGGCATCCCTAGTTAATATTTCAATAAGTCTCAAGCATCTAAGCTTGGGGATGCCCCGGTTGGCATCCCACCTTTCTTCTTCAACAATGATCGGTCAGTTTTGGTTGAGCCTAAATTTTTGCTTCTTCACATGCTATGTGCTATCCTTTGAATGTAATTTTATTTTGTTTTGCTTGCTGTTTGAATAAAATACTTAAGATCTAAATTTTCTTTATGAGAGAGAGTCCTCACATAGCTACCTAATTATTTGACTACTCATTGATCTTCACTTATATATTTTTGGGGTAGTTTGTCATTTACTCGTGTACTTCACTTATACCCTATGAGTAAATGGTTGAATGAATTGGATATCATAAATATGAAATTATATATGTTTCATATGCTTATCCCATGGGGAGTAATGACTTCACATATAAGAAGTGGAGGTGGTAAATTTATTGAAAGTTAGCAAACTTAGTATTGGTCACTTGAACAATTCATGAAAGAATATTGAAGGAAGAGAGATTTCACATATAAATATACTATCTTGGACATCTTCTATGATTGTGAGCCCCATTAATTATTTTCAAACTTGAGCATATTAGTTGAAGTTGAACAAGGAAGAAAACATAATGAGTTATGCTTGGGTATATTTGTATAGAAGTTATATTGTTATGGATCCTCCAACATGTGGTGCTTGCTATTTAGAATCTTTTGCTAGCCAAAATTTCTGTACTAAGCGGGAATACTGCTTGTGCATCCAAAATCCTTGAACCAAGTTTCTTCCCTGAGTGTCCACCATATCTACCTATATGCGGTATTTACCTGCCGTTCCAAGTAAATTTGCATGTGCCAAACTCTAAACCTTCAAATAATAATCTGTTTTGTATGCCTGAATCGCTCATGTAGCGACTAGGGGCTGTCAGTATCTTCCATGCTAGGTGGGTTATTCTCACGATGAGTGTTTATTCACTTGTCATTCATGAGAGAGTGGCTGGTAATTGGGATGCCCAGTCCTATGATCAAAAGATCAAAAAACAAAATTGCAAATAATTAAACAAAACTCCCCCAGGAAAGTTGTTGGTATGGACGGCACCCGTGAATTCGGCAAGCCGTGGAGTGTGATTGTTGGTGGAGGGGGAGTAAAAACTTTACCATTCTATTGGAAACCACCTATAATGTGTCTAGCATGGAAGATAGTGAGAACTCTTGGTTGTTATGTTGACAATGAAAGCATACCTCTCAAAATTATGTCCATCTCTGTTTTAAAAGCTTCGAGCTCTGGCACCTCTGCAAATCCCTGCTTCCCTCTGCGAAGGGCCTATCTTTTACTTTCATTTTTGTTGAGTCAATTTCTTATTCCAACCTATTCTTTAGTTGGCAAGCATCATGTGATGGGGAAAGATCTAAGCATATATGGCCATTCAAATATATTTGATCATGAATTATTATTGTTGATAATTATCTATATGATAAATAAGTTGGGAGGCGAAACATTAAGCCCCTATCTTTCTCTGTGTTCAATGGATGCTATTTGTTCTAAAAATATGCTTTGAGTGGTAGCAATCATGGAAGACTATATGATAGTTGAGTATGTGGAATTTGCTAAATCAAAGCTCTTACATAGACCCTTCCTAAAAATAAGATGAATTGCAATTGTTTGATGAATGAGAACATAGTTTGTTAGTTTTCAAGAAAGTTTATGGTCTATGCTTTAACAAGTGAATAGCTTGCTACTTGCTCATGAGAAGTTTTATGATATGAGCTACTGTTATGATATATAATAATGCTAGAAAAAGTGATTAAAATTATCATTGATCAAACTTGTGCACTTGCTAGCATTCACACTTCATAAATTATTTCTTTTATCATTTACCTACTCGAGGACGAGCAGGAATTAAGCTTGGGGATGCTGATACGTCTCCAACGTATATATAATTTATGAAGTATTCATGCCATGTTTACAACAATTTTATATGATTTTGGTATGATTTGATTAGAACTAACCCGGACTGACGCTATTTTTAGCAGAACTACCGTGATGTCTTTTTTGTGCATAAATAAAAGTTCTCGGAATGGGCTGAAAATTTACGGAGAATATTTTTGGAAAATATAAAAAATACTGGAATGAAAAGATATCGGAGAGGAGTCCTGAGGCAACCACAAGGGTGGAGGGCGCGCCCCCTGCCTTGTCGTCGCGTCGTGGGCCCCCTTGACTTGTCCCCGACGCCAACACCTCATAAAAAATCCCAAAAACCTCAGAAATAAACCTAGATCGGGAGTTCCGCCGCCGCAAGCCTCTGTAGCCACGAAAAACCAATCGGGAGCCCATTCCGGCACCCTACCGGAGGGGGAAACCATCACCGGTGGCCATCTTCATCATCCCGATGATCTCCATGATGAGGAGGGAGTAGTTCACCCTCGGGGCTGATGGTATGTACCAGTAGCTATGTGGTTGATCTCTCTCTCTCGTGTTCTTGATTTGGCACGATCTTCATGTACCGCGAGCTTTGTTATTATAGTCGGATCATATGGTGTTTCTTCCCCTCTACCTTCTTGTGATGAATTGAGTCTTGCTCTTTGAGGTTTCGTTATGTTGGATTGAGTATTGGATTTGAGAACACTTGATGTATGTCTTCGATGGGATATCTGTGGTGACAATGGGATGTTCTATTGATTCACTTGATGTATGTTTTGGCACTCAACTCGTGGATTCCCGAGGTGACATTGGGGTAATCTATGCATAGGGGTTGATGCACATTTTCGTCCTACGTTCTCCGATAGAAACTTTGGAGTGATTTTTTGTTGCACGTTGATGGATTGTTATGTGATCCAATTATGTTATCATTGTTGAGAGAACTTGCACTAGTTAAAGTATGAACCCTAGGCCTTGTTTCCAAGCATTGCAATACCATTTTTGCTCACTTTTGTTACTTGCTACCTTGCTGTTTTTATTTATTCAGATTACAAAAACCTATATCTACCACCCATATTAGACTTGTATCACCATCTCTTTGCCAAACTAGTGCACCTATACAATTTACCATTGTATTGGGTGTGTTGGGGACACAAGAGACTCTTTGTTATTTGGTTGAAGGGTTGTTTGAGAGAGACCATCTTCATCCTATGCCTCCCACGGATTGATAAACCTTAGGTCATCCACTTGAGGGAAATTTGCTACAGTCCTACAAAACTCTGCACTTGGAGGCCCAACAACGTCTACAAGAAGAAGGTTGTGTAGTAGACATCATCCTCCAACCCTAATCTTTTGCCTATAAATTCCCAAATATTCCCCCAACATCAGAAGCCTCCACAAAAATACTTTTCCGCCACCGAAAGCCTTCTTGGAACCATACTAAGTTCATGAGTGAACTATATGATTCAACAACTTCTTTGTCGCTTCTAAAGCGTCAACATACTTAGCCTTTGTTATAGAATTTGCCTCAGTATCTTGTTTGGAACAATTTCCAACTACCGTGCCACCATATTGTGTATTGCACAAAACCCTTAACTTTAATCGAAAATCGCTTGGAGCATGGATAAAGACTGTATCGATGTAACCTTTTACAACGAACTCTTCATGATCTCCGCTTGCGAGAAAACATGTCATCAGTGCTACTATAGTACTCAATGACCTTTTTTCACTGTTGTCCCATGATCAGTACTTTTGATCACTTTGGTATCTATACTCGCAACAACTTTGGAGTATTGGACATATCTGGTTGTTTTTACATACCATGGAATACATGATTAATCTAAACATGAAGGTGTGTGGAATCTCCATCATGTATTTTGCTCATCAGTGTTTTTGGGACACCGAGTCTTGCAAAAACTCTTTCCATGTGACTTCGGCAAGAATCACTCCTTGACGTTTTTAATGCTAAAAGGTTTTAGCATCTTGTCAATATGTATCTTTGCTCAGCCCCATTAGGTAAATCTATCTCCATAGATCATCATGCCTAATATAAAGGCTATTTTGCCCAAGCACTTCATCGAAAAACTATTTTCAAATGAAGTCCTAATTCGTGTCAAGATATTTATTTCCAATTAACAATGTGTCAAGCACACAACGTTTTTAGAAATTTTATTATGCTCCCACTTACTTTCTTGAATCATAAGCATCTTCGTTACCCATTGATGAAGTCAAACCCCTTTGACCATTTCATCAAAACACGAAGATTCCAACTCCATTTTGCTCTCTTCTGTCCATTGCTGGAACTCTGAAGTTTGCATACTTACTAGCATCCTCTGGAATGACAAAATACCTTGGACTGTAACACATGCAAGTCCTTGGTTTTATTTCCATCAGATGGAAATCCTTTTGTCATCCTTTGTTTCATATCTCATGATTGAAATATGTATTAATTGCTAGTTCAACCCGAACCGACTTTAAGCATCGCTACGATGAAACAACCTCATTGTAGTCAACTCCTTGAACTCGTTATTGCAACAAGTCGAGCTTTATGGATAAAACATTTTTACCCGTATCAGTTTTTAGTTCCATAAAATTCGTTAGACTCTAAGTCTTTCGAAAGGTGTATCAAGGTTTTAATCTTGAAACATTTATATGGAGACTATCTCGGATTGTATTGGCATTTAGCCAATTCCGGAGTCAGGGCCCATCAACGCTTCCTTGTGTATCGTAGGTATACTGTTGTCTAACAACAATATCTCGTTTGCGCACCTGAGAGGTTTGCACGAGCCTTGCCTACGTGGTTCAGCTGCATGTTCGACCGAAGTCCATACATTTTATTGTAGAGACTTCCGTATCAGTCATAGTAGGAAACTCTGGAATTACTTCCAAGGTCTCTTTCCTTTGACCTGATGACGGAGATACTGGTTATCTCGTCGAGTTGCATTATTCTCCCACTCACCTTTTTGAAAGAACCATTTTCTTCAAAAAGCATACCGTTCTTTGTGGCAAACCTATTTGCCTCGGTATAGTGAGGGAGGAATACCCAATGACTTGGGATAACCTACAAAGTAGCACTTGTCTGATTTGGAATAGGTTTGTAACCTTTTACACAAGCCCCATATTCCAAATGTTTAAGAAAAGATATAACATGGTTGGGCGTACCATACCATGGTGTCATTTCAACAGACCCAATGGAGCTCTTTTCAGTGTAAAAGCCGCAGTCTCTAAAGCATCACTCTTTAAAAGGGATAATGGCAAATTTATTTATGTCATCTTTGATCTTACCATGTCATAAATGGTTCGATTACATTTTCACGGACTTTCCACTTGTAGTGGTGTTCCGGGAGGTGCAAGTTATGAAACTACTTTCACAACTCATCAGACATTCGCTAAACTTGTAACTCAAATATTCCTTTCTGCAATCAAATTGTAGAAACATAATTTTCTTGTTACAATAACTTCTACTTCATATTTGAAAACCTTTTGAATGAATTCAAAAGATCCAGACTTACGTCTCATCAAGTAAATATCCACATATCTACTTGAGTCATTTCTGAAGATAGATAAATCCACTACTTGCAACAATATTTATTGAACTACATACATCAAAATGTATGATCACCAATAAGTTCTTTGCTCGTTCCTTATGGCCTGTGAACGGTATTTCAGTCACTTCTCTTTTCGGAGGAAAGTTGCAAGTGTCAGATGATTCAAAATCAAATGACTTCAAAAATCCATCATAATGGATTTTATCCATGCGGGTTTCTCCAATGTGACCAAATGCAGTGCCACACTTGTGTGGTATTCTTTTAGTCTTTATGATATTTAGCGTCAGTGTTATGGATGTATCATATTACCATCAATATTCATAACATACATCCCATCGAGGATGGAAGCATGGCCCTTCATGTTATTCATAATACTGAACAACAATTGTTCCTTTTATGAACAACCTTTTTGCAACAACATTGTTCAAGGGGCTAGAGTGTAAAACTCTAAAATGAATTATGAATGTAAATCCAGAGGTAATATATTATTATCAATATTCATAACATACATCTCATTCATAATGAAAGTATGGCCCTTATGTTATTCATAACACCGAAGATAAAAAGTTCTCTTATGAACAACCTTCTTGCAAGATACCTTATGCAAAGGGCTAGAGTGTGAAACTCTAAAATGAATTATGAAAGTAAATACATAGGTAATACACCGATGGAAGGTATAGTAACATTTACTATGTCCCATGTGTGTATCTCAACCTCATTCCTGGCTAGTCTTTCAGGCCATAGTAGTTCTTACATCGAGTTGCAACAGAATGCAATCGAGCGGGAATCTTTGTGATTGTCTCACAATACCCAAGAATTAGTGATTAACATGTTTAACCATAATTCCCAAGAACTATATCTTTGACCAGCCTTCTATACATCAAAAACTTTGTATGACATTCATACATGAGCTGGATATTCCAGTCTTCTTCTTTATTGCCTTTATACTTCTAACAGTTTTAACTTTTAGTATTTCTCCTACTCTCAGAAGAAGCACCCAACTTAAGAGTGGCGTTAGCCTCGGACTTCCTAGGCGTGAAAGTTTCACTAACACCCTTCGGACACTTCCTTTCTCTTAAGTTGTTGTTTTATTCACCTTTTATCATATGATAGGCGTTCTTCTGGATCCCTCTCTTATCAGTCTAATGCATAGTAAACTTCTTTTACTAATAGTTTGCAAACAAACATTGCTTTGGATATCTCATATCTTTTAGCCTTTGTCTGTCTCTGAAAATGATTTTCAGATTCCATGAATATCACATAACTATCCAAACTTTCGAAGTTCGGGTTTCATGGAAACAAACATATTGCACTTGACTGAAACGGAATTCTAGCTTTTGGATCGAAGGACGAGAGTCACATGATCCATAGCATAAGCGAGAGAATACCAAAGTATGCGATAGGACAAAATCCTTCTTGGCACTCTTGAGGATAATCCTCACATTACGTTACCAACCGTAAAGTTTTAACCAGATATTTAACAGCTATTCAATTTTAATAGGGAAGGTGGAAACGCGAGCCATTATTCTACAACTATTATGCAAATCACACTTAGACAGTGTTCAAAATTAATTGCACTGAGAATTAAACAAGATAATTCTACAGTACGCTCCCACTCAAATCAATATCTCTCATAATTGATTGTGAGTGATTCAAGACCCGTGTTTTGATTATTCGTCATTGATGTTAGTCACCACTGATGGCGAAAATCTCAACCGGTAGGCCAACCTGCCAATCACATCTCTATGCGACTCTTGTTCATCTTTCGATGGGCGTGTTCCAAGCTCATGACTGTCATGCCTGAACGTCATAGATAACCAAGTGATCTCGCTGCGAGGTCTGAACTCACCCGCCTCACACATCCCTAATCGTTCGTACCCATGTTAGTCATGGCGCACCCCGAAAAGTTAGGTGCCGTGACGGTGCTACACTTGGGAGAACACTATCAACTATGATATTTTTGTGAGAGATCACCCTAATAAAAAGCGACTACCGAGCAATCAAGAAGGGTGCATCATAAGGGATAAACATCTCAGGCAATTCATAATAGCATGATATGGTATAGCCCTTTCTGACGGAGAATTCTTGTATTTCTTCGTCTTCGGCATTCGCGTCGGTGTTCACCTTCGCGAAGATTGCCACCACCTTGTCGATGCACTAGATAATATTGCTATCTCTATAGCTAATAAAATAAGTGCATTACATAAGGTTGACACGCAGGTCATTAAAGTGCAATCATATGGCTCCAGCCATCATGCCGAATCATGACACGCAGGTCATGTTAATTAATTTACATCATATAGTCATCTCATACATAATCAAATTATTATGAGCACTGCTATACCACATCACATGCACATGCAAACCCTCCTGCAAAACCAAGTTAGACGTCTCTAATCGGTTCAAGCAAAATCTTGTTTTACGTGGCTTCTAAGGTTTCGAAACAAACCGAAGCTACCAACGTCCATCATCAAGTATGATAATTCAAGTCGCTAGATTAACTTTCCAGGGTGTATGAAAACCGAGATAATAAAATCTCGAGCCCCATACTAAACTTCGTCATACGCATGACCCCCGTGCAGATCATATCTGCATTGCCCTTTCGTCTGCGAAATTTCATCTTTCCTTTTAACTACAGTGGAATTCAATGAACTGTTAGCACTTCGTTGATCAATCAGGATCGCGGATTGCCAGAACATTGAAACTCCACCATGCTGTTATCAAGATCAGAAATATGCAAATTCCAGGGAAGCAACAAGAACATCGGGTAACAGATTTCATCTGCTACCCGCACAAATAATTTTCAGTAATAGAACTCATCTACTACCTAATTATATTGTGCAACACCCATACATCTCTATGTATTCTAGATCGCAACCTGCATCTACGCATAGCACGGCTCATGATGCCACTGTAGGGTAACGCAGTAGAAAACAAAAATTTTCCGACCTACGCACCAGCCCAGGACCACTATGGAGACTGCATACAAGGTTTGATCATTTTCGTTACCGACTCGTAGCGCAGCGGAAGTAGAGTCGATGACGATCGTCGGTGCAGATCCCCGCAGCTAGGATTTACAACCTCCCAACCGCGAGGATGTACTCCCTCATCCTCCACTCGGACAGCCCTCCGGGAGGCGGTCGGACAGTCCCCCGGACGGTGTCGTGGACAGCCCTTCGGGAGGACTCACAGAACTCGGACCGTCACTCGGACAGCCCTTCGGGAGGACACTCGAACAGCCCCTCGGGCAAAAGGACGAAACTACGACCTCTCTACGGGGTTGCACACATACGGTGCCATCTATCCGGCAGGGCTTCGCCGTCCAGAACTAGTTCCCACCGGAACCCAGACAGCCTTTCGGCACTACGAAACTATTTCGTGGGAGGGAGAGAGAATGCCAGATCATGCATGGCTTGTGTGAGAGAGTTGGAGTGGAGTTGGAGAGCACCTCTCCTCCTCCTTATATAGTGGTGGAAGGGGTGGAGGGGGCTGAAAATTCAGCCCACTAAACATGGGGAAAACATGTTCCCACAAAACAAGGAGAACATGTTCCCACCAAACAAGGGAAAAACATGTTCCCTTGTCCATGGTGTTCCCCCATGGGGCCCCACCTTCCTCCCAACACTCTCCACCATTTGTGGGGGCTGCCCCCCACCATGGGGGGCCCCCCCAACATTTTGTCCAGCCACAAGGGGGCTGCTCCCAAAGGGGGCCCCCCTCAAATCAATATCTCTCATAATTGATTGTGAGTGATACAAGACCCGCATTTCCATTCAACGCCATTGAACGAGATGAACACTGATGGCGCGAACTTCAATCGGTAGGCAAACTTGCCAATCACATCTCTATGTGACTCTTGTTCATCTTTCGATGGGCGTGTTCCGAGCTCAGGGAGATCCTTCCAGAACGTCAAGACAACCAAGTGATCTCGCTGCGAGGTCTCAACTCACCCGCCTCACACATCCCTAATCGTTCGCACCCAGGGAGATCCTGTGATGCCCCGAAAAGTTAGGTGCCGTGACGGTGCTACACTTGGGAGAACACTAACTACTTGATATTTTTGTGAGAGATCACCCTAATAAAAGCGACTACCGCGCAATCAAGAAGGGTGCATCATAAGGGATAAACATCTCAAGCAATTCATAAAAGCATGATATGGTATAGCCCTTTCTGACGGAGAAGTCTTGTATTTCTTCGTCTTCGGCATTCGCGTCGGTGTTCTCCTTCGCGAAGATTGCCACCACCTTGTTGATGCACCAGATAATATTGCTATCTCTATAGCTAATAAAATAATGCATTACAACAAGGTTGACACGCAGGTCATTAAAGTGCAATCATATGGCTCCAGCCATCATGCCGAATCATGACACGCAGGTCATGTTAATTAATTTACATCATATAGTCATCTCATACATAATCAAATTATTATGAGCACTGCTATACCACATCATATGCACATGCAAACCCTCCTGCAAAACCAAGTTAGACGTCTCTAATCGGTTCATGCAAAAACTTGTTTTACGTGGCTTCTAAGGTTTCGAAACAAACCGAAGCTACCAACGTCCATCATCAAGTATGATAATTCAAGCGCTAGTTTAACAATGCGGGGTGTATGAAAACCGAGATAATAAAATCTCGAGCCCCATACTAAACTTCGTCATACGCATGACCCCCGTGCAGATCATATCTGCATTGCCCTTTTGTTTGCGAAATTTCATCTTTCTTTTTAACTACGATGGAATTCAATGAACTGTTAGCACTTCGTTGATCAATCAGGATCGCGGATTGCCAGAACATTGAAACTCCACCATGCTGTTATCAAGATCAGAAATATGCAAATTCCAGGGAAGCAACAAGAATATCGGGTAACAGATTTCATCTGCTACCCGCACAAATAATTTTCAGTAATAGAACTCATCTACTACCTAATTATATTGTGCAACACCCATACATCTCTATGTATTCTAGATCGCAACCTGCATCTACGCATAGCACGGCTCATGATGCCACTGTAGGGTAACGCAGCAGAAAACAAAAATTTTCCGACCTACGCACCAGCCCAGGACCACTATGGAGACTGCATACAAGGTTTGATCATTTTCGTTACCGACTCGTAGCGCAGCGGAAGTAGAGTCGATGACGATCGGCGGTGCAGATCCCCGCAGCTAGGATTTACAACCTCCCAACCGCGAGGATGTATACCCTCGTCTTCTCTTTGGACAGCCCTCCGGGAGGCGGTCGAACAGTCCCCCGGACGGTGTCGCGGACAGCCCTTCGGGAGGACCTTCGAAACTCGAACGGTCACTTGGACAGCCCTTCGGGAGGACTCACAGAACTAGGACCGTCACTTCGACAGCCCTTCGGGAGGCACTCACTCACGAACAGCCCCTTGGGCAATAAGATCGAAACTACGACCTCTCTACAGAGTTGCACACATACGGTGTCATCTATCCGGCAGGGCTTCGCCGTCCAGAACTAGTTCCCACCGGAACCCAGACAGCCTTTCGGCTCTACGAAACTCTTTTCGTGGGAGGGAGAGAGAAGCCAGATCATTGCAATGGCACTTTTATGTGAGAAGGGATGAGTGTGGAGGGCTACCCCTCCACCTCTATTTATAGGAAATCCCAAGGGGTAGGGTAGTTTTTCACAAAAACACAAAAACCACATGAATGGAGTCCTTCCACAAGGGCACAAGTGTGAAACCAAGAGACAAGTGGGGGCTCCAAGGAGGAGCCCCATTGTGGCCGGCCAACACCTTGTAGGGGCCCCCCAAGGGGGCCTCATCCATCCATGTCACCCCCAAAAATATCTTGGGACAAAGCCCAAAATAATGGCTTTCCAAAAAGTAACCCAAAAAGCACTTTCACTATTCATGACGACATTTTTCAGCGTCCGTTCGAACTAAAAATATTTATGTGGGCTTAGAACATTTCCAGTACCCACTAAAATAATTTTCAACGCGTTCTGGAACAATTCCAGTTCAGTGATTTCATCTGCGAAAAGCATCTGAAGCGGTTCCGGCAGCTCCGGAACATTTCCGGTTTTTCTTCCAGAAAATTCCCAAAAGTTACCAGAATGATTCTGGCACCCTCCAAGAATTATCAGGCATGTGCCGAAACCAATTTGACTTAATGGAATACCCCGAAACAACTTTTCAGTTTCACCGAAACTCATCCGGTGTTCTCTCTGCGGAACTTTTCCGCTGTCCGAAACTTTTTCGGTGATTTTCTCTCAGACTCCCTGTCTAGTATTCAGCAGATAGATGACCCTTAAGCGTGTGACCCTATAGGTTCGGTGAAGTATAGACATGACACGGAACCCCTTCCGATCAATGATCAACATCGGAGCCGTGGACACCCATATTGACCCCTATACCCACACGAATGAATATTCGAGTGAACCTCCAGTTGCCGTGTGCTATTCCTGTTGCTTCGCGATATGTTACAAATACCCGAGGTGAGACATGTTGGCATTCCCGTGGATCAACAACTTGTCCACTATGCTAGTTACCTCGTTACTGGTATTGTTCTCTTTTCTCGTTACCGTGTTCCGGCATCCCCGTGATCAAATCACAAAGTGTCTGGCCAGACGATGATGGATACCGTAACACCGAGAGGGCCCAGAGATATCTCTCCATCGTTGGAGGAGCAAATCCCAATCTTGAGCTATCAAGTTACTTGACATACTTTCCCATGAACCCGTAAGCCGCCGTAATAGCCATCCAGTTACGGATGACGTTTAACAAACCCCAAAGTTCATGAATCAAGCATGAAGAAACTCGATACTCTCATGGTCTGAGGAATCATGCAAACGTTAACCATCTCTGTGTTATCAACCATTAACTTGTGACGAATGAATCTCATAGCATAACATCAATCGGGTCGATTCAACACAAATGTTCTTCTAACATTGTGCCCTCAAAGCTGCTGGCATAGACATGCCCATGATTGGGAAAACATAATCATCATGCAACACTTGAGCTAGTCTTAGAGGCATGACTAGGAATACTTTTTACCGTTTATTATTCCACACGTGCACATGGGTTTTCCCCAGAGCCTTTATGGATATACGGGCTCGGGAACCACAGCAGTTATAGCATGGAACATAAACATAATTATGAGCAAGGAGATAAATAATAACATTTATTATTGCCTCTAGGGCATATCTCCGACATTATTTATTGATTGTCTTCCTTATGAGTGGCGGTCGGGGACAAGCGATGGTCTTTTCCTACCAATCTATCCCCCTAGGAGCATGCATGTAGTACTTTGTTTGGATAGCTAATAGACTTTTGCAATAAGTATGTGAGTTCTTTATGACTAATATTGAGTCCATGGATTATACGCACTCTCACCCTTCCACCATTGCTAGCCTCTCTAGTACCGCGCAACTCTCGCCGGTGCATTACACCCACCATATACCTTCTTCAAAACAGCCACCATACCTACCTATTATGGCATTTCCATTGCCATTCCGAGATATATTGCCATGCAACTTCCACCGTTCCGTTTATTATGACACGCTTCATCATTGTCATATTGCTTTGCATGATCATGTAGTTGACATCGTATTTGTGGCAAAGCCACCATTCATATATTTTTTATACATGTCGCTCTTGAGTCATTGCATATCCCGGTACACTGCCGGAGGCATTCATATAGAGTCATATTTTGTTCTAAGTATCGAGTTGTAAGTAAATAAAAGTGTGATGATCATCATTATTAGAGCATTGTCCCATGTGAGGAAAGGATGATGGAGACTATGATTCCCCCACAAGTCGGGATGAGACTCTGGACGAAAAAAAAGGGAAAGAAAAAAAAGAGAGAAAAAAAGAGGAAGAGAAAAAAAAGAGAAAAAAATGAGAGAAAAGAGAGAAGTGGCAATGCTACTATCCTTTTTCCACACTTGTGCTTCAAAGTAGCTCCACGATCTTCATGATACAGAGTCTCCTATATTGTCACTTTCATATACTAGTGGGAACTTTTCATTATAGAACTTGGCTTTTATATTCCAATGATGGGCTTCCTCAAATTGCCCTAGGTCTTCGTGAGCAAGCGAGCTGGATGCACACCCACTTAGTTTCTTTTGTGCTTTCATACACTTATAGCTCTAGTGCATCCGTTGCATGGCAATCCCTACTCACTCACATTGATATCTATTGATGGGCATCTCCATAGCCCGTTGATACACCTAGTTGATGTGAGACTATCTTCTTCTTTTTATCTTCTCCACAACCACCATATTCTATTCCACCTATAGTGCTATATCCATGGCTCACGCTCATGTATTGCGCGAAAGTTGAAAAAGTTTGAGAACTTCAAAAGTATGAAACAATTGCTTGGCTTGTCATCGGGGTTGTGCATGATTTAATACTTTATGTGATGAAGATGGAGCATAGCCAGACTATATGATTTTGTAGGGATAGCTTTCTTTGGCCATGTTATTTTGAGAAGACAAGATTGCTTCATTAGTATGCTTGAAGTATTATTGTTTTATGTCAATATTAAACTTTTGTTTTGAATCTTATGGATCTGAATATTGATGCCACAATAAAGAAAATTACATGGATAAATATGTTAGGTAGCATTCCACATCAAAAATTCTGTTTTTATCATTTACCTACTCGAGGACGAGCAGGAATTAAGCTTGGGGATGCTTGATATGTCTCCAACGTATCTATAATTTTTTATTGTTCCATGCTATTATATTATCTGTTTTGGATGTTTTATATGCATTAATATGCTATTTTATATTATTTTTGGGACTAACCTATTAACCTAGAGCCCAGCGCCGGTTTCTGTTTTTTCCTTGTTTTTGAGTTTCGCAGAAAAGGAATATCAAACGGAGTCCAAACAGAATAAAACTTTGCGATGATTTTTCTAGGACCAGAAGACACACGTAGGACTTGGAGACCAAGTAAAAGGAGTCCCGAGGCGATGGCAAGGGTGCCAGGCGCGCCCCAGGGGGCCGCCCCCTACCTTGTGGGTCCCTCGAGGCTCCTCCAACCCTAATCTTTGGCCTATAAATTCCCAAATATTACCCCAACATGAGAAGCATCCACAAAAATACTTCTCCACCACCGCAAGCCTCTGTTCCCGTGAGATCCCATCTTGGGGCCTTTTCCGGCGATCTGCCGGAGGGGGATTCGATCACGGAGGGCATCTACATCAACTCTATTGCCCTTCCGATGAAGCGTGAGTAGTTTACCTTAGACCTACGGGTCCAAAGCTAGTAGCAAGATGGCTTCTTCTCTCTCTTAGATTCTCAATACCATGTTCTCCTTGATGTTGTTGGAGATCTATCCGATGTAATATTCTTTTGCGGTGTGTTTGTCGAGATCCGATGAATTGTGGATTTATGATCAGATTATCTATGAATATTATTTGAATCTTCTCTGAATTCTTATATGCATGATTTGATATCTTTGTATTTCTCTTCGAATTATCGGTTTGGTTCGGCCAAATAGATTGGTATTTCTTGCAATGGGAGAGGTGCTTAGTTTTGGGTTCAATCTTGCGGTGTCCTCACCCAGTGACATAGTAGGGGTAGCGAGGCACGTATTGCATTGTTGCCATCAAGGATAACAAGATGGGGTTTTCATCATATTGATTGAGTTGATCCTGCTACATCATGTCATCTTACTTAATGCGTTACTCTGTTCTTCATGAACTTAATACTCTAGATGCAGGCAGGAGTCGGTCGATGTGTGGAGTAATAGTAGTAGATGCAGGATCATTTTGGTCTACTTGACACGGACGTGATGCCTATATGCATGATCATTGCCTTGGATATCGTCATAACTTTGCACTTTTCTATCAATTGCTCGACAGTAATTTGTTCACCTACCGTATTATTTTCCTTCAAGAGAGAAGCCTCTAGTGAAACCTATGGCCCCCAGGTCTATTTTCCATCATATATTCTCAGATCTATAAACCAAAAAACCCAAAAATATCTTGCTGCAATTTATTTACTTTTCTTTTATTTTATGTTTTAGTTATCTTTTATATCTATCTCTATCAGATCTCACCATTGCAATTGACCGTGAAGGGATTGACAACCCCTTTATCGCGTTGGGTGCAAGTGTCTGATTGTTTGTGTAGGTGCATAGATTGGAGACTTGCTTGTGCCTCCTACTGGATTGATACATTGGTTCTCTAACTGAGAGAAATACTTATCTCTACTTTGCTGCATCACCCCTTCCTCTTCAAGGGAAAAACCAACGCAAGCTCAAGAAGTAGAAGGAAGAATTTCTATCACCGTTGCCGGGGAGGTTCTACATCAAGCCTACCAACTAGCCATCACAAACTCATCTCTTGCATTACATTATTTGCCATTTGCTTCTCGTTTTCCTCTCCCCCACTTCTAAAATGATTTTCAGAAAAATACAAAAATATTTGCCTTTTTATTTGCCTTCTTTCTGTTCGTCTTTTCGTTTGCTTTCTTTGCTTGTGTTACCATGTGCCTTCTATTTGCTTGTATCTTTGCTTGCTAAAAATCTATTAATATGGATCCCCATCCACTTGCTAATCTTTTCAAGAGATCCAATTATGATGAACCAATTTCTAGTGATTCGAGTGCACTAGATTATCTTTGTGAAGTTTTGCTTGAAATTCGTGTATCTGAAAATTGTGATGAAGTTTTAAAAGAAGAAATTTATGAAGTGATTCACGATAGCTCCTTGAATAAAAAGCATGATTGCAATGATGTTATTATAGACTCTATTAATGTCATTTGTTCTAATAATATGCAAAACCCTAAGCTTGGGGATGCTAATTTTGCTATGTCCACTACTTGTTGCAATGATCATGATTGGGGTGATTCTTCTGATGATCTTGAAAATTTATTTAAACCTCTTGATGAATGTGTTTGCAATAATATTGAAAGTGGGTTTGGAAGAGTGTCAACTCTAGGTAATAATGATCCCACTACTTTTGAGTATGATCAATCTCATGAAATTTTTGACAAAAGTGGGTTTGGAGAGGTCATGACTTTAGTTAATGTTAATCCCACTATCTTGGAAGAGTGTCAACTTTGCATGCATGTGGATCATCTAGAGAATATGTTATGTGATAGTTATATTGTTGAATTTGAATATGATCCCGCATGTAATTATTATGAGAGAGGGAAATATGGTTGTAGAAAATTTCGTGTTACTAAATTACCTCTCCTTATGTTGAGATTACTATTGTTTCTTTCTTCCTTGCATATGCTAGCTTTTGCCTTTCTTGATAAATCTTTTCCCTATAAAATGCCTATGCATAGGAAGTATGTTAGACTTAAACTTATTTGTCACATGTTTTATGATGCTCTCTTTGTGTTTCAATCATTATCTTTCATGTGAGCATCATCGAAATCTCAATGCCTAGCTAAAAGGCTTTAAAGAAAAGCGCTTGTTGGGAGACAACCCAATATTTTTACTTTTGTTTTTTTAGTTAATACACATGATTACCTCTGTAGTAATTGTGTTTTGGTGATTTAATTAGTGTTTGAGCCAAGTAAGACCTTTGGGATAGCTTATGGTGATAGCTGATTTGATCTTGCTGAAAAACAGAAACTTTAGTGCCCAGTAAAATAATTTTGGTGACTCACAGAACCGACTAAAAACTCTGAATATTTTACACAAGATTAATATACCAATTGTCTATGTTTTTCTAATTTTTCAGAATTTTTGGAGTTATAGAATTATACGAACTATTCGGATCTTCACAGACTGTTCTGTTTTTAACAGATTCTGTTTTCTATTTGTTGTTTGCTTATTTTAATAAATCTATGGGTAGTATCGAGGGGTATGTGTGACGCCCCGGCTTAATCGTGCACTAAACCATACACGCAAATGCACACGATCAAGCCTAGGACTCACTTGAAGATATCACAACACAACTCTAAAAACATAAATAAAGTCATACAAGCTTTATATTACAAGCCAGGGGCCTCGAGGTCTCGAATACATAAGCTCGTATACAAGCGTCAGCGGAAGCGTCAGATGTCTGAGTACAGATATAAAAGAAAGATAGATAAGCCTTTAAGAAGGCGGGGCAAAACAAAAGCTACGATCGAAAAGGCACAGGCCTCCTGCCTGGGACCCTCCGAACCTACTCCTGGTCGTCGGACGGCTCCTCGTAGTAGTAGTCGCCAGGGGGGTAGTAGTAGTAGCCGTCAGTGGGGGCAGCTAGCTCCGGGGCTCGATCATCTGGTCGCATCAAACGGATATGGGGAAAAAGAGGAAGCAAAGCAACCGTGAGTACTCATCCGAAGTACTTAGCAAGCAAGGATCTACACTACATATGCAACATTATCAAAGGAAGGCTGTATATGTGGACTGGGCTGCAGAAATGCTAGAATAGAGAGAAGGCCTAGTCCTATCAAAGACTAGCATCTTCAGCATCTTAAAGCATCTTCGAGCATCTTGCAGCATTTAGAAGAGTACAGAATAGCATAATGTAAAGTAGTAATAGTGATATCAACCTCACCCAGAGATCCTTCCTCGACTCCCTGCGAGAAAGCAATCCCAGAGCCCTAGTATCCAAGTATCAACCTCGGCCAGAGATCCTTTCTCGACTCCCTGCGAGAAAGCAATCCCAGAGCCCTACTACCCATATCTCGTCTCATGTATCAACTTCTAGTTGTATCGATCGGGATACAACTCCGAGCGTCCGTTACCGAGGATCCGGCTATGCATAGTTTAGTTTTTCCCTGCAGGGGTGCACCAACTTACCCACCACGCTCGATTAACTCCGGCCGGACACACTTTTCTGGGTCATGCCCGGCCTCGGCCAAACGATACGCCACAACCCGACCTAGGCTCTAAAGAGAGGTCAGCACGCGGGACTAAACCTATGCACACAGGGGTCTTGGGCCTTCGCCCTGCGCGCTCGTGCACATTGCGACGACGCCCGGAAGCAGACCTAGCCCCCTTAATAAAAGCGCGGGCTTAACCAGTCCAATCCGGAGCGGGCCGCTCCTCGCTGACGTCTATAGAGCTTCGGCTGATGAATACGACGCAGAGTGCCCATAACTGTTCCCACGTGATGGTTAGTGCTATCGGGCCAGAGGCCCACTCGGATCAAATATCCAAATCGTTAGTGTATTGGGGGTGTACGGTAACGAGCAGAGACTCATGATCGATGTGACCCCGTCGCTCCATCTCGAGGACTTGCGGCAAGGGCTAAGAATGCCCGGCCATGCCTCGTATTTATCTCTCGGGTACCCTCCAGGTCAACCCGACTTCCCATCACTCGCGGGTACCCCTCAGGGCCGACCCGATGTCATCATGGTTCTGTGTTAAGTCAAAGTAACCGTGTGTCCAAACACCAGGGGGAAACCTGAGGAATCACCCTCGATTGATTCCACCTAATGTAGTCGTCAAGGTGAACTTAGGAGGAATCACCCGCGAGGTTCACACTTGAGGTGTTGCACGACGGCGTTGTTATCGGAAGTGGTGAAGGAGGAATCACCCTCAATGACCACGACCGAATAGCTACTCTACAGAGTTAACATCAGAAGTGCGCAACGAGGTATCACCCTCGGCACTCGATAGTAACACTACTAGGGAAAAGCCTAGCAGTAGCGCGGGTTAAATGCTTAGCAGTAGCGCGGGTGGGCGCGCTACTGATACGGCGCCACGGCTAACTCTTATCAGTAGCGCGGTTTGACCTGCGCTACTGCTATCGAGGGATAGCAGCAGCGTCGGTCTCGAACACGCGCTGCTGCTAATAGCTGTAGCGCCCTTGAACAAAGAGCGCTACTGCTAAGAACTCGCAGCTGCTAAAGCCATACCCCGCGCTACTGTTATTAGTTTCTGAATTTTTTTTCTGCTCCATATTTTGTGCTGCTGAATTTTGTTTAGGGCTTTATACAATAATCTCTAGCATATCATACACATGCAAACGTAATCATAGCATATACATACAAATAGTCTAACCAAATCATGTCATCATCATAATCATCATCCAACACAAAGTGGTCTCTCGTCATCATCTCGAAAATAGCGATACAAGTCTCGAATACTTGCAACTACATCGTCATCCATCTAAACAATGATATACGCGAGAAGAGCTATCACTATGAGTGAGAGCGGAACTATGCAGTACATGAGGCGGCGGTTACGAGTCCTCTCTCGCGCTAGCGTGAACCTCAAGTAACTAGCTTCTGCTTCTTGTATGCTTTTGAAGCCTTTATGGCTGGCGCCCGAGACCCCATCCACTTGCGCCTGACACTCAGGCCACTCGTCGTACACTCCCAGAACCTTCCCTTTGTACACTACATAGCACTGCTTCTTTGCCATCAAGAATCTAGGTACCTGTTAGAGATGCATCTTCATCAAGAGAATGTACAATCATATGCAACAAAATATACTAGAGCAACACGAAAAAGAAAGGGTTAGCAACTAGATGCAACATATAGTACGCAAACTAATTAACTAGAGGTACGCAGGTCATCGTACCCAAACTAACAAAGTAGCATTACGCAGGTTCGACAGGGACCGTGGACACCACAAAGTTTCATCGCTACAGAAAGTATACAAGTTCAACTGACACATATCATCATCATCGGCATCGTAAATCACTAGAAGTTCCATCCTTCCATATCATCAAGGATGGACCCTAGCTTCTTGAATGGCGTGAGGTCCTGACGTTGCATGCCTATGGAAGTTCAGACGTCAGCTCGCGATATAGGGCCGTGGTGGAACATCCCCTTCTCAACGACGACTTCTTTCATGATGATCGTCGCAATGTCCCTCTGGATGCGAAGGAAGTCATCTCTAAGTTTATAATCCGCTTCTCCATGAGATTCTACCAACTTGCGGATATTATCATCATTTATGCTTGTCATGCGAAGCTTTTGGTGATCCGTTCTGAACTCCATCATGAGATGGAGGAGGTAGAATCCATTGTTCTTGCTTGGTTTTGGGACTTGGATGCAGCAAAAGTTAGTTTTATGCGAGAAACCCAACTTCTTGTTCCTTTGTTTCCTGATCTGCAGGTGGCCACCCCTAATGCTGAAGCCTTGGAGAGCATCATCTAGAATATTCATTATGTGGGTGTAGTCCTTCTTCTCGTAGTTTCTGGTAGGGTCGAAATACACGGCATGGGAGACTCACGGGTAAAGAACGATAAGGACGGCGCGCCCGTTGCTGAGGGGAAAAAAACACCTCAAATTATTCTCCATATGAGCGAGAAGGAATGATTGAAATGTACGAAAGGGTTGTCCAGCACTGACTTACTTTGGATGATAAGGCAGGAGGACAATTTCCTGGTCCTTATTCTGTACCATGAAGTTTTGGAGGTACTCCCTAGCAGTTTCACGCTCAAAGTCGCCGAGACTCAAGAAGGACTCATGCATGTAGTATGGATCTGCCACACAGATTTGCGAGACTTCTTCTCTCTTCATGACAGAGCACATATGTAGCGCAAAAAGGCGGACGATTGTAAAATTGAGTCACCTTGTCAGAAACATCTCGAAGATATGGTCAAACCACAGGAAGAACACCTCCGCGGGCCGTGTGTCGACGTAGCACTTCCCCTCAGGCACACGAGCCGCGTATGTCGGATATCCTGGATCCTTTGAGGCTAGTAGGCTTTTCTCAATCGATAACACATGGACGTGCAGTCTCCTGAGATCCCCTGATAGTGTCTCCAGCGGTTTCGGTGGTAGCATCGGCTCACCCATGACATGGAACATGGCCGCACCTTTGACGGGTACACGCTCTTCAAAATCCTCCATTTGGCTGCTATGTGCTCTGGCTTGTTTGTAGGCAGCTGAGCCTATCTTCCCCGGTCTCTTCCTCTTCTTTTTCTTGGGCTGACCTTCTAGACCCTTCCTTAACCCCTGCCCCAGTGTTGCCGGGCTAAGCACTGTACGACCCCCGGCTAGTTGAGCCTGTGTTGAGGCGGCATCTTCAGGCGTGTCCTGTGAGGATTTCATGAAGAGAGACTTCTTGCAATCCCTGCTAGGACGTTCCTGCCCGGGCAGATCATCCATATCCTCATCAGCATGCTGATAGCCCGATTCGTCATATGGCTGACTCATCATATCTAAGTCACCGTCATAGGCGCCTGTATTGAGGACAGTCATTGGGTCCTCCACCTCCATCTCATCATCCATTCTTTGTTCTACGGGGGCGATTACATCAGCCACTATTGGACACCCTTCATCACGTCGTCGGCCGCTCTCACCCGGCACTACATGCGCTGGTAATTGCGTAGGCGGGGTGGTGGTCTCCATGCATGCTTGTTGATGTGTGGTTATTGGTGTGCTCTCTGCCGGTTCCAGACGAAGAAGATTCTTCGGCCATAGCAGCACCCAACCCTTGAAGCTTCCAATCCGCAGCGGGGTCTCGTCGTCCTCTCCCCCTAGCCGTACTGGAGGAGGCAAATCCTCGTGCCCCGATTTCACACTCGACAAGGTAACCCTGAAGTGCCCACCGGGCATCGGCTGGTTGTGGAACGTGAGTTCCAAGGGCTTCATTATCACCCCCTTTCCCACGTCCACCTTCTGGCCTTTGATCAAGTAGAGTACGGTGCATGGGGTTTCGTCGGCCTGCAAACATATGTCTACGGCGTAAAACATCCGAAAGGCAACGAAAATGGAATATTCTAGATATATATGTTGGTGCGACATGTAATTACCATGAGGGCGTCGAGCTCAGCCAAAGACGAAGGCCCACCTAGCGCGCCAGAGACTGAGGACGGGCTTCTATGAGCGGGTGCGGGTGCGAGAGCAGGCCCGATTGCGTGAGCAGGTGATGGTGCGGTGGTGTTGTTCACCGAGTTGCTCCCGACGAAACTGGGCAAGTGGAAATCATGTACCGTCTTGTTTGGATTTTCCTTCGTCCAGTTGATGATAGCTGGGACCAAGTTAGTAGTGAAATCATTTCTGCAAGCATTTACAGCTACATCGACTGCCTGCTGTAGCAACTCATTTTTCTCCTCGGCTGCTTTTTTCGCGTCCTCAGCTGCTTTTTTCTCGAACGCAAGCTTCACCTTCTCGCCGATGTCCACCTGACTAAACTTCTTTTTCTGCTTCTTGGCCTCCGGGCCCTCGTTGTAAAACACCTTCCACGTGGCGCCATCTCCGGCGCCGTGCACACGTCCATATTGCGGGCGCTGGCCCAAAGGGAGTCCCTTAAGTTCATTCAAGGCCCGGTTGAGAGGGGTGTCCCACTTGGGCCTCATCGGCGAAGTAGGGCTTTCGGGTGCAAGCTGGTGTTGCTTCTCCTGCAGAAGGAACGTGAACCGTTTATGAATGTGTAGTCGACTTGATCAGGAGCTAAATGTAAGGTGGTAAAAGAATAATTACCAGTATTCTAATCAGTCTCCTCGTGATCTCGTCCGTGTGAAAAACCTTATTTTCCTTGTCCCACTTGTAGCGGGCCCTGCTGAAGTCACGCTCCAAGGGGTTGGTGAACTTCACGAAGGGGTCTGGGAGACCCGCGGCTTCACGTTCCGCGTCCTCCTTATCCCATATGGGCCTTTTGCCAAGGTAGCCACGGCTTTCGAGGCGATGCTTCCCCGTGTTCCTTTGCTGAAGGCTCTTGAATTTCGCAGCCTTAGCCTTGGCTGCCTCGGTAGCGCAAGTGTCCTTGAACTTTTCGAACTCCTCTTCCGTAAGTGTTGGATTTTCCTCCAGAATCTTGGACAGGGGTTCCTCAGCCTCAATAGCTCGTTTCACCCTCCCTTTCCAGGAGGCCAAATCATTGCTGAACATGCCCATGGCGTGATTGTTAATCATTTTCATCTTCGGATCATCCCACGGTTGTTCTATGCTATCATCCCGGTCGGGGAACTTGAATCTCTTGTGCAACTTCGTCAGGAGCAACTGCCTCAAATGTTCTTTACTCCTTAAGTCATCGTCATTGATGCTCGCGCATTCCCGTAGGATGCATCCTACTTGGTTCCCATAGCACTTGCGAGGTTCTTCTGGCTCTAATGGCTCAAACTTGCCAGGTGCCATCTTTGTCATCACCAGTCGTCCAATGCCGAGCTTGTTAGGTTTTCGTATCCTCTGCTTCTTCTGCTTCTTCTTTTCTGTAGCGACATCGGCGCTGGTACCTTCCCCGCCGGTATCTTCCCCGCCGTTACCTTCCCCGCCGGTCTCGGCGCCACCATCGATGCCGGCGCCATCGGTGCTGATGTCGGCGTCAGTACCATCATCGAGGCCGACCTGCAAACCTTGATTGTGCTTAGCAGACAAAAAGTCGAGGTACAGTTGTTCACCCTCATAATCCATCTCGTCTGCATCTTGGTCAGAAGGCCCGGTTTATTCGTTGTTCGACATGTTTCCTATGATTAAGTCTCCTTGTTTAATTCTAAAACTATAAAAAAAATGAGAAATGACATAAAAAATATCTATGTTTGCCGGAATGCTGTTTCCCAGCAACTCCCGGCACTCGATATGCCTACTTTCTAGCACAAGTCATGCCAAAATTCACGGAAAATTTTGACATGACCTTTGCTAAAAAGTGGACATATCGAGCACCTGAAATTCACTGGAACGGAAATGAATCAACATTCCGGTGAAACATAGGCCACTCGGATCATTTACCCTGCACATAATCATCATTTTCCTAATACGACATGTCCAAAACATCACATGTCCAAATTCCAAATATGACATGTCCAAATCACATGTCCACTTCAAATTTGCAACTAAAAAATAGCAACAATTGCTTTAACTAAAAAATTTAAATAGCAACAATTGCTTTAACTAATCTGTCCACTTCAAATTCTGTTTTTTTAAATAGCAACAATTGCTTTAACTAAAAAATTTAAATAGCAATAGTTGCTTTAACTAATCTGTCATAGGTTTCATACTAATGCTAATTAACTAACTAGCACTATAAAATTTAAATAGCAACAATTGCTTTAACTAAAAAATGCAAGAAACCTATATAATCAATTTTGTTTTTTCTTACACTAAAAAATAGCCTAGGGTTCATACTATTTCATACTAACTAGCACTAAATAGCAGAGAAGAGGGGAGCGGAGAGGGCTTACTGAGGGCAGAGAGAGAGATGGGATCGGGGGAGATGGCGCAGCACCGAGGCGAGGCGGGGTCGGGGGAGACGGCACGACACCGAGGGTCGCCGGGGTCGGGGGAGACGGGGGCGAGCGCCGGGACGGGGGGGAGCGCCGAGGTCGGGGGCGAGCGCAGGGGCGCGGCGAGGGCAGGGCTCCGGCGGCGACGACGGGGGAAGAGAGAGTGGGGATTTGGGGGGAAAAGCAGAGGCGGGAAGAAGCAGAGATTGGGGATTTGGGGGGCTAAGTCGAGGTAGCAGTAGTGCGTTCCGGAAGAACAAGCTATAGCTAACTTAGCTATAGCGCGTTTAGCCAGAAAGCGCTACTGCTATCACAGGTAGCTATAGCGTGTTTATCCGGACAGCTCTACTGCTAACTTGACTAGCTATAGCTCTTTTTCAGAAAAGCGCTACTGCTATAACCAGTACCTATAGCAGTTTTCCTGTTTGTTTCTTCTATTTTCTTTTCCTTTATTTTCTCTCCCTTTTCTTTTCTTTTCTTTTCCTTTTTTCCGAGAGCAGTGAATGAAGGGAAGGTGATACAATGTATATAACTAAGGCGATATATATTGCATCATTTGACGGTTAAGTATGTATACAAAATAGGACATATATATTACATCATTTGACCCATGCATAATGGTTAAGTGTGTACACAAAATAGGAACATATATATTACATCATTTGACCGATAACGGTTCCTCAGCGTTGACGTTTTTGTTTTTGAGTGAGCTTCTTTCCCTTCTTGTTCGTTGAAGAATAATTGAGCCCCTCATTGTGACTTTTCCTTTTCCATGGAGTATGATCTTTCTTAGGTAATGTAGTATTGATTCTTCTTTTGACGTATACTTCATCGTCATCGTCATCTTCCCTCATTGGGTTGCCGTACTGGTCATAGTCTTCCTCATTGACGACTCCATCCATTCCAATGATGTTCCTTTTGCCTCTCCTCACAACAACACGGCTAGGATTGCACGGGTCGGTTATGAAGAAGCATTGTGTCACGTGCTTAGCGTGTACCCATGGCTCGTTTTTTGCGATAGCATTCACGGTAGCACTCTTGGCGTCGGGTATAGTCATGGTAGTGAAATACCGGTTTTCTCTTTCGACATTCTTAGCCCATCTGAGACGGAACATCATCGCGTTGTGCAGTCCAGAGTAGTCAAGCTCCCAGATCTCCTCGACCCTTCCGTAAAATCTCTCAGTTGCGCCGTTGTCGCTGCCGGTCATGCATTCCATCGTTACCCCTGAGTTCTGATCATCACTGTCCATATCTTTGGCCTCCGTGTAGAACGTGTATCCGTTGATATCGTATGCCTGATAGGTGACGAGGTTGGGCGAGGGGCCATGTGCTAAGGCGTATATGAGCAATCCGTCCTTAGAGCCCTCTTCCAGGGGATTAGCAATAATATGCTCTTTGAACCAATGCAGGAAAGTGGAGTTGTGCTCTCTAGTAACTTCGGCGTCCGTCCTGCATACCCCCCGGTCACGATACTTCTTTGCGATAATTTGTTTGTGCAGTGCCACGAAAGGATCTACCTCGTCTAGGTGTTGTAGCACTACCAAGTTTGCCCTGTCAAAGTCGTTGCGTTGATCTGAGTATGCCACGTGCAGTTCCCTGCGACCGTTGGAGTGACCTTCTCCTTCGAGCCTCCCATCATGCTTGTTAACGGGCAAACCAACACCAACACCAGGCGGCTGGTCTGCTCCATATAGAAAATTCTCGCAAAAAGAGATGCACTCTTGTGTTAGATAGCCCTGGACGATGCTTCCATCCGGACGGGATATGTTACGAACTAATCCTTTGATGATCCCATTCATCCTCTCAAACGGCATCATGTTGTGCAGGAATGATGGCCCCAGGTCTATTATGTCGTCCACAATATGGACACACAGATGCACCATGACGTCAAAGAACACGGGCGGGAAGTACATCTCAAGCTCATTCAGTATCGCAATGATCTCTTCCTATAGCCTTCGGAGCTGCTTCACATTGATTGACTTTCGAGAGATGATGTCGAAAAAGTTGCAGAGACCAATAAGCGTGTCACGGACGTGCTTGTCCATTATCCCTCTAAGGGCAACAGGTATTATATGCGTCATCATCACATGACAGTCATGGGACTTCATCCCGCTGAACCTTTTCTTGTTCGTGTCTAGATATCTGCTTATCTTGCCACAGTAACCGGAACTAACTTTGACTCCGGTAAGGCACTTAAAGAATTGATCGATCTCAGCCGGACTTAAGGTGAAGCAAGAAGGGGGGCAATAATCCTCTTCCTTTAATTTTTTGCCCTTCTTCTCCAGCGCCTCTATCTCCGTCTCTGTCTCGTCTGACTTTTTACGGGGCGGCATGTGCAGATCTTCCCTGATTTTCAAATCTTGCAAGTCTTTTCTTGCCTTCGGCCCATCCTCGGTCTTATCCGGCATGTTCATCAGTGTCTCGAGCAAGCTCTCAAGGACATTCTTACAGATATGCATTTGATCAAGGCAATGAGGTGTGTTGAGTTTGTGCCAGTACTCCAAGTCCCAGAACACAGACCTTGTCTTCCATACCTTCAGCAGCGGCTCCGGCGCCTTTTTCATCGTCTTTCCCGGTTCGGGGCACTGTTCCCAGTTTTTCAACAGCTCATCGATTTTGGCGCCGCTCCGCTTACGTGGAGGTCCTCGATGCTCAGCGTCACCATTGAATAGATCTCCATCGTTTCTCCACGGGTCGTCCTTCTCGAGCCATCTTCGATGCCCCATGTACACGATTTTCCCAGACCCGCCATCTTTCCTTGATGTTAGCTGCTGAGACGTCGTATCATCCATGCACCGCGTGCATCCGCAATATCCATGGCATACCTGGCCTGCGACATATCCGTAACCGAGATAGTCATGCACCGTCGTGATCAGCGCGGCTCTCATATAGAAATACTCGCCTTTGCTGGTGTCCCATGTCTTGGCCGGTGTTTTCCATAACGTGTCTAACTCCTCTTGAAGTAGCCCCAGATACAGATTAATATTATTTCCCGGTTGTTTCGGCCCTTGAATCAGCATGCTCATGTGAATGTACTTCGACTTCATGCACAACCAGGGGGGAGGTTGTACATCCATACAAACACGGGCCATGTGCTATGGTTGGTGTTCTGGTTGCCAAAAGGATTCATGCCATCGGTACACGCGCCGAGCACGATGTTCCTTGCATCACATTCGAAATACCGATATTCGCCGTTCAACGCTCTACACTGGCTTCCATCCTTGACGTGTCTCAGCTTCGGATCATCTCCATCGTTGGGCTTCTTCCTCTCCGCGTGCCAGCGCATGGGCTTTGCTTCCTTGGGATCTACGAAATACCGCTGGAGACGGGGAGTGATCGGTAAGTACCATACAACTTTCTGGGGAGATTTCTTCCCGGCCTTCTTGTATCGAGAAGCATTGCACACCGGACAGCTTGTTTTTTCCACATGCTCCTTCCGATAAATTATGCAATCGTTGATGCCTGCATGGTATCTAACGTGCGGCAGATCAAGAGGGCAGACGATCTTCTTGGCCTCATCCACACTAGTAGGACAAAGATTCCCCGCGGGAAGAACATCCTTTAGGTACTTGAGATGCTCATCGAGGCTAGTGTCGATCCATTTGTTTTTAGCCTTCGTCTTCAGGAGTTGGAGCATGAAACTCAAGCGGGTCACCTCAGGATTGCAACCATGATACAATGGAGTGTTCGAGTCTACCACCAATTGATGCAGCTTGGCCTCCTCTCTAGAAGCAGCTCTCTCAGTACTCGTCTCATTGCGAAGCAATGCTTGAACATGAGGGTCCCGCACGATTGAACTTAGTACCGACAAACTCTGCGGCGTGGAGTCCACATTCTCTCCGCCGCCATGTCCGGCCCCTTCTCCGCCGCCATGTCTGGCCCCTTCTCCGCCACCATGTCCGGCCCCTTCTCCGCCGCCATGTCCGGCCTCTTCCGCGCAGCCATTGTCGATCATCTCTTTGTCTTGCCCCATGTTGTCATTGCCTGCCCCGTTGGCGTCCTCAACATCATCATCCTCATCTTCAATTATCCACCGAGTATAGCCATCCATGAAACCAGTCATGAGAAGGTGCGCTTCGACACGACCATCGTCATAGGGGTCGAGCCAAACTCGTCCTTTGCATCTTCGACACAGACATAAAACCTCTGTCAGGTTATTTTCTTTCATGTCCTGCACTGCCGACCGCAACCACCTGTCCACCATCGTTCCACTGACCACCATGAATGCCTGCACGGTAATAATAAACAAATTGATTATAAAAATGCGTGCATGCATCAAAGTCATACAAAAATTCGGCATGACCGTCCCTAAAAATAGGACATATAGAGTTAGCCCGGAATTCACCGAAACGGAAATAAATCGACATTTCGGCAAAACATAGGCAACTCACAAGCACAATTCGGCATCAACTCATGCCACACACACAATTTCCATCATATCGCCCGATTATGTCATATCGCACACACATACACATATTTCCATTCTTGCAAAAGCATAAATTTTTAATCACCTATCTCGAGATCGAGCACACGGTGGAGATGATGATGTAGTAGGGAGATCAAAAGTGGACAAAGCTCTTCTTGACAAGGCTAGATCTAGTTAGGGGGTACATAGGTCACTTCACTAAATGCTACATCTACCTAGCTAGCTAGTTTGGGAGGAGACAACTTCAACTAGTGGAGGGGGAAGGAAAAAGAGAAAGGAGATGCATTAATGGAGGTGGTGTAGTTAGCTAGGAGTAATAAAGAGAGAGAAAGGTAGGTAGAAGAAGGAGAGTAATGGGAGGAGAAGTAGTGAGGAAGAAGCAAAGTGAGGGAGAGAGGAGGTGGGAGGTAGGGGAAAGTGAGGAAGAGAGGATGGGGGAGGGGGAGGGGGGAGGGAAAAGGTGGTATATGCTGCGGCTTAGCAGTAGCGCTGGTCGTAAACCACGCTGCTGCTAATAAGATATCAGCAGCGCGCTTCTGGCACACGCGCTACTGCTAAGCGGGGCCCTCCATGTGGCCAGTTTTCAAATTAGCAGTAGCGTCACCCAAAAAAAGCGCGCTACTACTATTACTTTATCAGTAGCGCGGTTAGCTCGAGCGCACTGCTGCTAAACCTGGGGTCGCGGGAACGGTTGGTCAATTTTAGTAGCAGCGTGGTTCCACCGAGCCGCGCTACTGCTAAGTCAGTAGCAGTAGCGCCTGTGTTTTTCCCGCGCTACTGCTAATTAGCAGTAGCGCCTCTTCCTGTACCGCGCTGCTGCTAAGATTCCATGTATAAGGTTTTCCCTAGTAGTGTAACGCTGCAGTGTCGTATAACTAAGGGAGGTGATGTGCGGTGCCGGGGCCTGGTTGTCAATCATGTTGATCGAGTCATCTGATAATCCAGCGGGGGCAACATGGGACAAAGTGGAGGTCTCTGGTGGATCACTACCCAGCCTATACTAAGTAGTTTAGGATAAGCAGGTAGGTAACAATAGCAGGTTACAAAATCAGGCTATGCAACAGAAATAGGATAAACAATAGCAGCAGCAATTTCTAATGCAAGCATAAGAGAGAAAGAATAGGCGATATCGGCATGTTCAAAGGGGGAGTGCTTGCTAGCTGCTCCGCGGCAAAGGCAGGGTCGTCAGTGGTGTCGTCGGTCTCCGGAGCTGCGTCAGTCTCGACGACTACGTCGGTAATGTGATCTACCGAGAGAGAAGAGGGGGAGGAAAACAAATGAATACACAGCAAACATATGCAACACAGAGCATGCCATTCTAACGTGCAGTGGAGGGTTGCCTAAAAATATGTCTATGTCATTTTAGTTATTTTAGGATTTAAGTTGGATTTATTAACCGGTGTATATGCACTATTCATCTACCGGAAACAGGCTAAAAGCTGCGGGTTCACCTACGTAGAGGTTCCCGACACGGAAATCGATGGCACGGTTGGATTCGTCTCGTCGTTCTGAGCAACTTTCATGTATAAAGTTTTTTGATCCGAGCTACGGTTTATTTTCTATGAATTTCTAAAGTTTAAAACATTTTCTGGAATCACTTAAATTAACAGAAAACAATTATGACATCAGCATGATGACATGCCTGCATCAGCAGTCGGCTAACCAGCTGACTGGTCAAACTGACAGGTGGGACCCACCTATCAGTCACTGTGAGAATTAATAGTGGGTTAACTAAACTAACAGAACTAATTAGGGGTGTGGGCCCCTGTGTCAGTGAGTTAACTAATTAACAGATTAGTTTTAAAAACTTGATTAACTTAATTAAGCGCAGGGGACCACACGTCAGTGGCTTAGAGTGAACAGTGCCCCGTGTTGACCGGAGTCAACGCGGTCAAACGCGCTGCGGGGCCCGCTAGCAGTGACACTGGGTGGGACCCAGGACACACGAGTTCAGCGCAGCTCTCGGAGCTACTTCGGCGAGCTCTCCGTGGCGGCTGCCTCATCGGAGTCGATCGGAAAAACGCTATGGTGCATCTTTTCGCGCGCGGTCACTTGCGTTCGAACGAGCGGAGAATGCCGCATCGAACGGTGGCGGTGCCGTGGCCGGGGGTGACCTACAGCATCGACGGCGATGAACGCAGCGGATGTCGGAGTGCGGTGATGGTCGGAAACGGCGCAGGAGCTCGCGCGAAAGCAAACGGGGGAGTTAGTGAGGAGCTACGCGTCGCGGTGAAGCTAAAGGACACGCTCGCTCGACCGTTGGGTCGCTGGAACCATGCCGGCGACGAGCTCGCGTGGCGGCTGTTTGACCAGGAAGAAGAACGTCGACTATGACCGCGGGGAAAGAGGAGAAAGAAAGGGGTTCGGCGCTGCTGCTTACGGTGCGGCTCATGGTGGCCCTTGGAGGTTTAGGAGCGCAGTGAGAGGCCGAGGACGATGGAGATTGCCGGCGTCAGAGAAGTCGAAGCCGGGCTCGATCTCGTCCGTGTGATCCTTCATAAGCTCAAGGGCGAGGTGGAGATGATGTAGTCGAGGTCGGCGATGAGCCTGGACTTGCCGTGGCGACGAAACGAGCTCGGTGACCGCGGTGCTGACGACGGCGCGTCGGCAGTGGCACCCAAGGAAGAGGCGAAGGAGGGAGCCGAGTGAGAGAGGGGGAAAATGTGGATGAGGATGGAGGGGGGAGGCCGAGGGGGTCGGCCTTATCCCCTCGCATGGCCGCGGCATCACCGTGTCGGCGTTTGGCCAGCGCGCGCGCTCGCGCCCACGGCGGTGGCGACACACGGGGAGAGAGAACGGGATGAGAGAGAGATGGGCCGGCCATAGGCAGTGTTCACTTAGGCCCAGTGCACAATGGCCTTTTTTCATTTTTATTTTCTTTTTTCTTTTAACAGTAGCCTTTTGCATTTTCTTTTGCAATAATTATCTTTTGCAAAAATGTGCCACTGGTGAAAACAAATACTAGGGTCAGTGGTGCACTGCCACCATAAGCTTGGGATTTATTTGAATCCATTTGGAATTTTCATAATTAGGATAGCATTTAAATATGCTGGAATTGTTCTGTTTTAATTGCTACTGTTCATCTTTGCATAAGAGTGATGTTGTATTCCTTAATAAATAAATGTTATGGAATATTTGCTATGAGATGAACATTTTTCCAGCAACTTTTATGCAACTTTAATTTGCACTTGAATTTGAATTGAATCCAGAGAAGTATTTTTGAAAAGAGTTGCTTCCCACTGTGTTCAAACATTGCAATGATGATGACTTGTCATGATTAAGAGGAGATCACTGTAGTGTGATACTGGGAATGTTACAGTATGAACCATGGAGAAGTTGGAATACACTAGATATTACACCAATATAAATAAAGAATGAGTTCACAACAGAACCAAAAGTGGTGATTTTATTTTCTTATACTAACGGATCTCATGAGTTTTCTGTTGAGTTTTGTGTTGTGAAGTTTTCAAGTTTTGGGTAAAGATTTGATGGACTATGGAATAAGGAGTGGCAAGAGCCTAAGCTTGAGGATGCCCAAGGCACCCCAAGGTAATATTCAAGGACAACCAAGAGCCTAAGCTTGGGGATTCCCCGGAAGGCATCCCCTCTTTCGTCTTCAATCCATCGGTAAATTTACTTGAGGCTATATTTTTATTCACAACATGATATGTGTTTTGCTTGGAGCGTCTTGTATGATATGAGTCTTTGCTTTTTAGTTTGCCACAATCATCCTTGCTGTAAACGCCTTTTGAGAGGGACACGCTTAAATCGTGAATTTATTAGAATACTCTATGTGCTTCACTTATATTTTTTTGAGCTAGGCAATATGCTCTAGTGCTTCACTTATATCTTTTTAGAGCACGACGGTGGTTTTATTTTATAGAAATTGTTGAACTCTCATGCTTCACTTATATTATTTTGAGAGTCTCTAAATAGCATGGTAATTTTCTTAGGTTATGAATTTAGTCCTAATATAATGTGCATCCAAGAGGGATATAATAAAAACTTTCATATTAAGTGCATTGAATACTCTGAGAAGTTTGATTCCTTATGATTATTTTGAGATATAAAGATGGTGATATTAGAGTCATGCTAGTGAGTAATTATGGATTGCTCAAAATACTTGTGTTAAAGTTTGTGATTCCCGTAGCATGCACGTATGGTGAACCGTTATGTGATGAAGTCGGAGCATGATTTATTTATTGATTGTCTTCCTTATGAGTGGTGGTCGGGGACAAGCGATGGTCTTTTCCTACCAATCTATCCCCCTAGGAGCATGCGTGTAGTACTTTGTTTGGATAGCTAATAGACTTTTGCAATAAGTATGTGAGTTCTTTATGACTAATGTTGAGTCCATGGATTATACGCACTCTCACCCTTCCACCTTTGCTAGCCTCTCTAGTACCGCGCAACTCTCGCCGGTGCATTACACCCACCATATACCTTCCTCAAAACAGCGACCATACCTACCTATTATGGCATTTCCATAGCCATTCCGAGATATATTTCCATGCAACTTCCACCGTTCCGTTTATTATGACACACTTCATCATTGTCATATTGCTTTGCATGATCATGTAGTTGACATCGTATTTGTGGCAAAGCCACCATACATATATTTGTTATACATGTCACTCTTGAGTCATTGCACATCCCGGTACACCGCCGGAGGCATTCATATAGAGTCATATTTTGTTCTAAGTATCGAGTTGTAATTCTTGAGTTGTAAGTAAATAAAAGTGTGATGATCATCATTATTAGAGCATTGTCCCATGTGAGGAAAGGATGATGGAGACTATGATTCCCCCACAAGTCGGGATGAGACTCCGGACGAAAAATAAAAAAAGGGAAAGAAAAAAAAGAGAGAAAAAATGAGGAAGAGAAAAAAAAAGAGAAAAAAATGAGAGAAAAGAGAGAAGGGGCAATGCTACTATCCTTTTCCACACTTGTGCTTCAAAGTAGCACCATGATCTTCATGATACAGAGTCTCCTATATTGTCACTTTCATATACTAGTGGGAATTTTTCATTATAGAACTTGGCTTGTATATTCCAATGATGTGCTTCCTCAAATTGCCCGAGGTCTTCGTGAGCAAGCGAGTTGGATGCACACCCACTTAGTTTCTTTTGAGCTTTCATACACTTATAGCTCTAGTGCATCCGTTGCATGGCAATCCCTACTCACTCACATTGATATCTATTGATGGGCATCTCCATAGCCCATTGATACGCCTAGTTGATGTGAGACTATCTCCTTCTTTTTGTCTTCTCCACAACTACCATATTCTATTCCACCTATAGTGTTATATCCATGGCTCACGCTCATGTATTGCGTGAAAGTTGAAAACGTTTGAGAACGTCAAAAGTATGAAACAATTGCTTTGCTTGTCATTGGGGTTGTGCATGATTTAATACTTTATGTGATGAAGATGGAGCATAGCCAGACTATATGATTTTGTAGGGATAGCTTTATTTGGCCATGTTATTTTGAGAAGACATGATTGCTTCATTAGTATTCTTGAAGTATTATTGTTTTTATGTCAATATTAAACTTTTGTTTTGAATCTTATGGATCTGAATATTCATGCCACAATAAAGAAAATTACATGGATAAATATGTTAGGTAGCATTCCACATCAAAAATTTTGTTTTTATCATTTACCTACTCGAGGACGAGCAGGAATTAATCTTGGGGATGCTTGATACGTCTCCAACGTATCTATAATTTTTTATTGTTCCATGCTATTATATTATCTGTTTTGGATGTTTTATATGCATTAATATGCTATTTTATATTATTTTGGGACTAACCTATTAACCTAGAGCCCAACGCTAGTTTTTGTTTTTTCCTTGTTTTTGAGTTTCGCAGAAAAGGAATATCAAACGGAGTCCAAACAGAATAAAACTTTACGATGATTTTTCTTGGACCAGAAGACACACGTAGGACTTGGAGACCAAGTAAAAGGAGTCCCGAGGTGACGGCAAGGGTGCCAGGCGCGCCCCAGGGGGGCCCCTGCCATGTGGGTCCCTCAAGGCTCCTCCAACCCTAATCTTTGGCCTATAAATTCCCAAATATTACCCCAACATCAGAAGCGTCCACAAAAATACTTTTCTGCCGCCGCAAGCCTTTGTTCCCATGAGATCCCATCTTGGGGCCTTTTCCGGCGATC
The DNA here is from genome assembly GCA_011799875.1 of Thinopyrum elongatum. Taxonomy (NCBI): domain Eukaryota; kingdom Viridiplantae; phylum Streptophyta; class Magnoliopsida; order Poales; family Poaceae; genus Thinopyrum; species Thinopyrum elongatum. The sequence continues at coordinate 33,211,811 of CM022299.1, read as the reverse complement.
TGCCGGAGGGGGATTCGATCACGGAGGGCATCTACATCAACCCTATTACCCTTCCGATGAAGAGTGAGTAGTTTACCTCAGACCTACTGGTCCATAGCTAGTAGCTAGATGGCTTCTTCTCTATCTTTGATTCTCAATACCATGTTCTCCTCGATGTTCTTGGAGATCTATCCGATGTAATATTCTTTTGCGGTGTGTTTGTCGAGATCCGATGAATTGTGGATTTATGATCAGATTATCTATGAATATTATTTGAATCTTCTCTGAATTCTTATATGCATGATTTGATATCTTTGTATTTCTCTTCGAATTGTCGGTTTGGTTTGGCCAACTAGATTGGTATTTCTTGCAATGGGATAAGTGTTTAGTTTTGGGTTCAATCTTACGGTGTCCTCACCCAGTGACATAGTAGGGGTAGCGAGGCACGTATTGCATTGTTGCCATCAAGGATAACAAGATGGGGTTTTCATCATATTGCTTGAGTTTATCCCGCTACATCATCTCATCTTACTTAATGCGTTACTATATTCTTCATGAACTTAATACTCTAGATGCAGGCAGGAGTCGGTCGATGTGTGGAGTAATAGTAGTAGATGCAGAATCGTTTCGGTCTACTTGACACAGACGTGATGCCTATATGCTTAATCATTGCCTTGGATATCGTCATAACTTTGCGCTTTTCTATCAATTGCTCGACAGAAATTTGTTCAGCCACCGTATTATTTTCCTTCAAGAGAGAAGCCTCTAGTGAAACCTATGGCCCCCGGGTCTATTTTCCATCATATATTTTCAGATCTATAAACCAAAAAAACCCAAAAATATCTTCCTGCAATTTATTTACTTTACTTTTCTTTTACGTTTTAGTTATCTTTTATATCTATCTCTACCAGATCTCACCATTGCAATTAACCGTGAAGGGATTGACAACGCCTTTATCGCGTTAGTGTTTGATTGTTTGTGTAGGTGCATAGATTGGAGACTTGCTTGTGCCTCCTACTGGATTGATACCTTAGATCTCTAACTGAGAGAAATACTTATCTCTACTTTGCTGCATCACCCCTTCATCTTCAAGGGAAAAACCAACGCAAACTCAAGAAGTAGAAGGAAGAATTTCTGGCGCCGTTGCCGGGGAGGTTCTACATCAAGCCTACCAAGTACCCATCACAAACTCATCTCTTGCATTACATTATTTGCCATTTTCTACTCATTTTCCCCTCCACCACCTCTAACACGATTTTCAGAAAAATACAAAAAGATTTGCCTTTTTATTTGCCTTCTTTCCGTTCATCTTTTCGTTTGCTTTCTTTGCTTGTGTTACCATGTGCCTTCTATTTGCTTGTATCTTTGCTTGCTAAAAATCTATTAATATGGAACCCCATCCACTTGGTAATCTTTTCAAGAGATCCAATTATGATGAACCAATTTCTAGTGATTTGACTGCACTAGATTATCTTTATGAAGTTTTGCTTGAAATTCGTGAATCTGAAAATTGTGATGAAGTTTTAAAAGAAGAAATTTATGAAGTGATTCACGATAGATCCTTGAATAAAAAGCATGATTGCAATGATGTTATTATAGACTCTATTAATGTCATTTGTGCTAATAATATACAAAACCCTAAGCTTGGGGATGCTAATTTTGCTATGTCCACTACTTGTTGCAATGATCATGATTGGGGTGATTCTTCTGATGATCTTGAAAATTTATTTAAACCTCATGATGAATGTGTTTGCAATAATATTGAAAGTGGGTTTGGAAGAGTGTCAACTCTAGGTAATAATGATCCCACTACTTTTGAGTATGATCAATCTCATGAAATTTTTGACAAAAGTGGGTTTGGAGAGGTCATGACTTTAGTTAATGTTAATCCCACTATCTTGGAAGAGTGTCAACTTTGCATGCATGTGGATCATCTAGAGAATATGTTATGTGATAGTTATATTGTTGAATTTGAATATGATCCCGCATGTAATTATTATGAGAGAGGGAAATATGGTTGTAGAAAATTTCATGTTACTAAATTACCTCACATTATGTTGAGATTGCTATTGTTTCTTTCTTCCTTGCATATTCTAGCTTTTGCTTGTCTTGATAAATATTTTCCCTATAAAATGCCTATGCATAGAAAGTATTCTAGACTTAAACTTGTTTGTCACAAGTTTTATGATGCTCTCTTTGTGTTTCAATCATTATCTTTCATGTGAGCATCATCGAAATATCAATGCCTAGCTAAAAGGCTTTAAAGAAAAGCGCTTGTTGGGAGACAACCCAATATTTTTACTTTCTATTTTTTTAGTTAATACACATTATTACCTCTGTATTAATTGTGTTTTGTGTTTTAATTAGTGTTTGAGCCAAGTAAGACCTTTGGGATAGCTTACGGTGATAGTTGATTTGATCTTGCTGAAAAACAGAAACTTTTGTGTCCAGTAAAAGAATTTTGGTGACTCACAGAAGCGACGCAAAACTCTTAATTTTTTACACAAGGTTTATATACAAATTGCCTCCGTTTTTCAAATTTTAAGAATTTTTGGAGTTACAGAAGTATATGAACTATTCGGATCTTCACAGACTATTCTGTTTTTGACACATTCTGTTTTCTATGTGTTGTTTGCTTATTTTAAGGAATCTATGGGTAGTATCGGGGGGTATGTGTGACGCCCCGGCTTAATCGTGCACTAACCATACATGCAAATGCACACGATCAAGCCTAGGACTCACTTGAAGATATCACAACACAACTCTAAAAACATAAATAAAGTCATACAAGCTTTATATTACAAGCCAGGGGCCTCGAGGGCTCGAATACATAAGCTCGCATACAAGCGTCAGTGGAAGCGTCAGATATCTGAGTACAGATATAAAAGAAAGACAGATAAGCCTTTAAGAAGGTGGGGCAAAATAAAAGCTACGATCGAAAAGGCACAGGCCTCCTGCTTGGGACCCTCCGAACCTACTCCTGGTCGTCGGACGGCTCCTCGTAGTAGTACTCGCCAGGGGGGTAGTAGTAGTAGCCGTCGGCGGGGGGCAGCTGGCTCCGGGGCTCCGTCATCTGGTCGCATCAAATGGATATGGGGAAAAAGAGGAAGCAAAGCAACCGTGAGTACTCATCCGAAGTACTCACCAAGCAAGGATCTACACTACATATGCAACATTATCAAAGGAAGGCTGTATATGTGGACTGAGCTGCAGAAATGCCAGAATAGAGAGAAGGCCTAGTCCTATCGAAGACTAGCATCTTCAGCATCTTAAACCATCTTCGAGCAACTTGCAGCATTTAGAAGAGTACATAATAGCATAATGTAAAGTAAGAATAGTGATATCAACCTCACCCAGAGATCCTTCCTCGACTCCCTGCGAGAAAGCAATCCCAGAGCCCTAATATCCAAGTATCAACCTCGGCCAGAGATCCTTTCTCGACTCCCTGCGAGAAAGCAATCCCAGAGCCCTACTATCCATATCTCGTCTCAAGTATCCACTTCTAGTTGTATCGATCGGGATACAACTCCGAGCGTCCGTTACCGAGGATCCGGCTATGCATAGTTTAGTTCTTCCCTGCAGGGGTGCACCAACTTACCCACCACACTCGATTAACTCCTGCCGGACAAACTTTTCTGGGTCATGCCCGGCCTCGGCCAAACGATACGCTGCAACCCGACCTAGGCTCTAAAGAGAGGTCAGCATGCCGGACAAAATCTATGGACACAGGGGTCTTGGGCCTTCGCCCTGCGCGCTCCTGGATGTTGCGAGGACGCCCGGAAGCAGACCTGGCCACCTTAATACAAGCGCAGGCTTAACCAGTCCAATCTGGAGCGGGCCACTCCTCGCTGACGTCTATAGACCTTCGGCTGATGCATACGACGCAGAGTGCCCATAACTGTTCCCACGTGATGGTTAGTGCTATCGGGCCAGAGGCCCACTCGGATCAAATATCCAAATCGTTAGTGTATTGGGGGTGTGCGGTAACGAGCAGAGACTCACGATCGATGTGATCCCATCGCCCCGTCTCGAGGACTTGCGGCAAGGGTTAAGAATGCCTGGCCATGCCTCGTATTTATCTCTCGGGTACCCTCCAGGTCAACCCGACTTCCCATCACTCGCGGGTACCCCTCAGGGCCGGCCCAATGTCATCATGGTTCTGTGTTAAGTCAAAGTAACCGTGTGTCCAAACACCAGGGGGAAACCTGAGGAATCACCCTCGATGGATTCCACCTAATGTAGTCGTCTGGGTGAACTTAGGAGGAATCACCCTCGAGGTTCACACTTGAGGTGTTGCACGACCGCGTCATTATCGGAAGTGGTGAAGGAGGAATCACCCGCAATGACCACGACCGAATAGCTAATCTACCGAGTTAACATCAGAAATGCTAAACGAGGTATCACCCTCGGCACTCGATAGTAACGCTACAGTGTCGTATGACTAAGGGAGGTGATGTGCGGTGCCGGGGCCTGGTTGTCGATTGTCGTGGGAACAATTCCGACAATAATAAGGAATAGGGTAAAGGAGCATGATCTATCGAGATGCATATGGGTGACACGGTGGTTTTAGCGAGTTCGGCCCTCTCGCAGTGGAGATAACAACCCAACGTCTCATGCTCCGGAGAGGCTTTCTTTTATCTATCATGAACACGGAGTTACATGGTGTATTTGAGAGAGGGAGAGGAGAACGGATCTTCGTAGTCCTGAGACTAACGGCGAGAGAGAGTCGAGGGAGAAGAATGAGAACCTTCCATGTCTAGGGGTGGGGGTGCTTATATAGAGTGCGCCACCCCACTCACCTCTTATGTTACAAAGTGGGGGCGTTAATGCCATAACTCAGCCTACTACTAAGATGATGCTTCGAGTGCCTTGTCGACTGTTGGTCTTCGTATATCCAAGTGAGATCAGGTACTCCGAGTGGAATGAGTTCGTCGAGTGGAGTGCTATGCTCCGAGTGGTTGTTGCCGTCCGAGTGACCTGATGGTCATCCGAGTGGATGGTTTGTCGATTGTCCGAATGATGCTCTGGGCCCATTTGATATGTGGACCCCGTGCTTTATGATCTTTGACCCTTCGTGGGCCTACCTGTTATGTATGTCCCCAACATTAGCCCCCGAATCGGTTGTGATTTTGTAGAACGAGTTTGAGAAAGACACAATTTGGCCCGAGTGGTTACGAAAATACTCGGTACCCATCATCGTGCTTTCAGACAACCAAGGTTTGAACAAAACCTCAATGGATTCTGGCACTGCGCTTCCCGACTGATCTGGGATAAGTGCCCGCGAGGAGTAACTTGGTGACATTCATTCATCTCTCGGAAGAGGTTAACTCGTGATCAGAGTATGGGTGTGTCATTAAATCCGGGCAACAAGGTTGACGCATGGATTGCTCTTTCGGAGAGATGCCATTCTTATCCCGGAGGAACATCAATACGAGTCTGTTCTAGGTCCAAACTTATGAGTTCCATGCTTTGAGTCCTAGAAGAAGGCTCAAAACAGGTCCACGGAGGAGCGTTAAACTCACCTTATAGCAATTTTTTTGGGTAGCCGACGGGAGCCTTAGAACTTGTTTGTTTGTTGTTCGTCACTCGGACTAGTCAGGCCATACCGAGTGGAGATTACTCCAGTGGGGGCATGCTAAGTGCACCCACTGGGTGTAGTCCCCGAGACCGCCGTTGACTGCGGGCAGTCGGTGGGGGTCTGAGAGAACTAAAAATCTTCTTAGCTGGTACTGATCGAACTTGTTCCTCTCCGACTCGGAGGTCGAGTAGTACTTGAGGATCTGGTATTGCTCTTACGTCGAGCAAAATGTTTCTTTCTGAGTTCTCTTCCAGTGGGGGCACGCTGAGTGCACCCACTGGGTGTAGTCCCCGAGCCTCTGTCGGACTAGATGAGTCTGGCAGAGGGTTTAAGTCTCCTGGTAAACCTCCATGCAGTCAGCACGGTAAATATATTTTAGTCTGAAATTGAGTCAATCGGATGGATCTTCATGCGCCTGGCACGGTGAATAAGCTCAGTCTGGAGCTGAATCAGTCGGACTGATCTTCGTGCACTCGGCACGGTAAATAAGTTTAGCATGGACCTGGGTCAAGCAGGCGAATCTTCGTGCTCTCGGCACGATGAATGAATTCGGCCTCGAATCTGCCGACTGTAGAAAAAAGCTGGACACTCCTGGGAGTAATCGTTCCAGTAGTACTTCTTACATTGACCGTTAGCTTCTTGTTTTCACCCTGTTGCATGAAAGGGGTATTTGTCCGAGTGGACGCGCTTCCCGATAGATCGGGGTATGTTGACTGCAAGGAAAAACTTGGTGGCACTCGTATGTCTGCCGGAGGAGATAGACTAGTGGTCTGATGTGGACATGCCATGAAACCCGAGTGGCGTGGCTAGCGTGTGGGCTGACTCTCCGGAGAGAGGCCACTCATTATCCCGGGGAACATCAGCACATGCCATCTCTGAGTCCAAGTTTGTAAAACTGACGCCTTGGTGCCTAGAATAAGGGCCAGGTGTATCCGTAGAGGAGCGTCGTTTTCACCATTTTGCAGTCCTGAAGATGACTCCAGGTAATGATTTGGGCGATGGTCCGAGTGGATGATGCTACCATTATAGATCCTCGGCGGACCGAGCAAGTATGGTCAGAAAAATATTCCTGATGTGATCAACAGGTTGATCAAATGGGCGTAACCCCTGAGGGCGGCATGGCCCACGGCTATGCGTAGCCCCCGAGTGATGCTCAAAAGAGGTAAGCTCGCTACAGAGTGCGATATGAGGTTTGATCATATGAGTAGCTTAGTCGTTCCCATGTTGGGGGTGTAGATATGTCCAACTGATAGTGACGCGCGGGGCGGCCGAGGGGCGAGGATGTGTACTACCGAGTGGCGACGCGCGGGGCGGCCGAGTGGTGAGGATGCGCGGGGCAGCCGAGTGAAAGACTGCGTGTCCAGCCAAGTGGTGACACATGGGGTGGCCGAGTAACGATGCGCAGGGCGGCCGAGTGGAGAGGACGTGCACAACCGAGTGGCGTCGCGCGGGGCGGCCGATGGGTGAAGACGTGCACAACCGAGTGGCGACGCGCGGGGCGGCCGAGTGACGAAGACAAGCACAACCAAGTGGCGACGCGCGGGGCGGCCGAGTGGCGAGGACGTGCACAACCGAGTGGCGACGCGTGGGGAGGCCGAGTGGTGAGGACGTGCACAACTTAGTGGCGACGCGCGGGGCGGCCGAGTGGTGAGGATGCGTGGGGCAGCCGAGTGAAAGACTACGTGTCCAGCCAAGTGGTGACACATGGGGTGGCCGAGTGACGACGCGCAGGGCGGCCGAGTGGCGAGGACGTCCACAACCGAGCGGCGACGCGCGGGTAGGCCGAGTGGTGAGGACGTGCACAACTGAGTGGCGACGCACGGGGCGGCCGAGTGGTGAGGATGCGCGGGGCAGCCGAGTGAAAGACTACGTGTCCAGCCAAGTGGTGACACATGGGGTGGCCGAGTGATGACGCGCAGGGCGGCCGAGTGGAGAGGACGTGCACAACCGAGTGGCATCGTGTGGGGCGGCCGAGGGGTGAAGACGTGCACAATCGAGTGGCGACGCACGGGGCGGTCGAGTGATGAAGACGTGCACAACCGAGTGGCGACGCGCGGGGCGGCCGAGTGGCGAGGACGTGCACAACCGAGTGGCAACGCGCGGGGCGGCCGAGTGGTGAGGACGTGCACAACTGAGTGGCGACGCACGGGGCGGCCGAGGGGTGAAGACGTGCACAATCGAGTGGCGACGCGCGGGGCGGCCGAGTGGTGAGGATGTGCGGGGCAGCCGAGTGAAAGATTACGTGTCTAGCCAAGTGATGACACATGGAGTGGCGAGTGACGACGCGCAGGGCGGCCGAGTGGCGAGGACGTGCACAACCGAGTGGCGACGCGCGGGGAGGCCGAATGATGAGGACGTGCACAACTGAGTGGCGATGCGCGGGGCGGCCGAGTGGTGAGGATGCGTGGGGCAGTCGAGTGAAAGACTACGTGTCCAGCCAACTGGTGACACATGCGCTGGACGAGTGACGATGCGCATGGCAGCCGAGTGGAGAGGACGTGCACAACCGAGTGGCGTCATGCGGGCGGCCGAGGGGTGAAGACGTGCACAATCGAGTGGCGACGCGCGGGGCGGCCGAGTGATAAAGACGTGCACAACCGAGTGGCGACGCGCGGGGTGGCCGAGTGGCAAGGACGTGCACAACCGAGTGGCGACGCGCGGGGCGGCCGAGTGGTGAGGACGTGCACAACTGAGTGGAGACGTGCGGGGCGGCCGAGGGGTGAAGACATGCACAATCGACTAGCGACGCGCGGGGCGGCCGAGTGGTGAGGATGCGCGGGGCAGCCGAGTGAAAGACTACGTGTCCAGCCAAGTGGTGACACATGGAGTGGTCGAGTGAAGGACTACGTGTCCAGCCAAGTGGCAAAGATGGTCCTCGGAGGAGTTAGCCAGATGTCTTCGAAGACGATGTAGCGACGAGGTTGGTGTAGTGTGGTTGCGACGCAACAAGACCGGCGCGACAACTGAGCCTGAGTAGGAACGAAGATGGCGCGCAGAGCGTCTGAGTGATTATGTAACTTGTCAAAGTGGCAGATCGGATGCATTTGTTTGAAGTGAAAGATCTGTCTGGTGATGAAGTATTCAACCACTCAGGAGAGTGTCATTCCAAATGAGCTGCAGCCCCCGAGTGCGGCATAGCCCCCGAGTGTGGCGTAGCCCCCGAGCATACTATAGGTTTTGACGGTGGACTTGTCGGAACCCGGGAAATATAGTCTTGAATGAATAAATTGTAATTCATTGAGTCGGACTCGGGTAAAGGTGAGAAGCAGCTTCCAAGTGATGCTCGAAAGAGGTAAACTCGCAAAGGAGTGATGTGTATACGATGAAGAGGATTCCATAGAGGGGTTAGCCGAATGTGTTTGAAGTCAACAGAGCGACAAGGTCGGTGTTGTGGTGCGCTAGGACCGGTACGGTGACCGAGTCTGAGTAACAATGAAGCTGGCGCATAGGGCCGTAGAGTGGACGCGTAACTTGTGTATGAAAAATAGCACAAGCCAACGTAATAATTTGTCGAGGAAATTTGATGTGTGCTGAAATAATTTGTGTGAATAACACCCATAGACACCCGCTGGGAGTGCAAGGGGCTTGCTGGTTAACCAGCAAGAGTCTGAAAGAGCGAAGGATCCGTTCGAACTTGTTGAAGTGAAGGATCTGACTGAACTCGTTGGAGTACTGGCTCAAATAAAACGGAACTGTAGTGTTTCAACTGAGTTGCAGCCCCCGAGGACCGATGCAAACTTGAAATGAAGAACACATGGTGTTCGTGAATGATGTATGCGAAAAAATGGAAGTTGGACTCGGGAGTCAAATAACCAGTAGTAAGCAAGTATGTGAAAATAAGCAGCCAAGCGTAGAGGTACACTCGGTGGCGTGGCCTCCGAGTGAACGTGATGTGTAAATTACGAGATACTGGGGAACACGGAAATAACATAATGTAGTGCATGTAGAATGACTTAGTTGTCTGAAGACGCGCGAGTAGCTGAGTGGTGAAGATGTGTTCAACCGATGGCGATGCGCGGGGCACGCCGATTAATGTAGATGTGTCTCACCGAGTGGCGACGCGCGGGGCGGCCGAGTGGTGAGGATGTGTCCATCCGATGGCGACGCGCGGGGCGACCGAGTGGTGAGGACTAAAAGGTTCTCCGAATGATCGGATATTGTTGATCGCCGAGCAAAACTTGGTGGCATTCATATGTCTCTCGGAAGAGATAGACTTGAGGTCCGAGTGTGGACATGCCATAAAAACCCGAGTGACGACGCCGGCGCGTGGTCTGATTCTCCGGAGAGATGCCACTCCTTATCCTGGGGGAACACCAGCGCAGGCCATCTACGAGTCTAAGTTTATGAGGCATGCGCCTTGGACCCTAATGGAAGGGCCAAGTTAACCCGCGGAGGGGCGTCAAGCTCATCTCATTGCGATCTTGAAGATGACTTCAGTCGGGTGTTTTACGTGTCCGAGTGCACGGGTCCCCACGGAGGATGGTCTGAAGATGACTTCAGTCGGGTGTTTTACGTGTCCGAGTGCACGGGTCCCCACGAAGGATGGTCTGAAGATGACTTCAGTCGTGTGTTTTACATGTCCGAGTGCACGGGTACCCACGGAGGGTGGTCTGAAGATGACTTCAGTTGGGTGTTTTACGTGTCCGAGTGCACGGGTCCCCATGGAGGGTGGTCAGTCGGACTGACAGACGTCCTTTCGGAAAGGAACTATGGCCAATCGATCGGATCGATTCGCCGCGGAAATTCCGGGTGAGGCCTAGCCCAACCCAGTGGAGACGCACGGGGCGGCCGAGTGGTGAGGACATGTCCGACCAAGTGACGACGCGCGGGGTGGCCGAATGGTGACGACGCATCCAGTGGAGTGGCGACACACGGGGCGTCCGAGTGATGTAGACGCATCCCATGGAATGGCAATGCGCGGGGCGTCCGAGTGATGTAGACGCATCCTGTGGAGTGACGACGCGCGGGGCGTCCGAATGATGTAGACGCATCCTGCGGAGTGGCGACGCGCGGGACGTCCGAGTAAGGCAAGTTGATGATGACGCGACTGACCATGTGGCGATGCGCAGGGCTGCCGAGTCATCCAACGCTCGTCCGAGTGCATAGAGCAGGACCTGTACGTCATGCATGTCCGAGTGGTGTGCCTCAACCCGTTCGAGTGAAAAATCGCAGGAGGCCTGAAGATACTCAGTTCAACTGGCTCGGTGAAATTCGGAGGTCATGGCAAAGCATTATTGCTAATTACGTGAGTTTTGAAAGTGTGGCAGTGCTGGCTGCAGTTACGACATGCATGGGCTGATGCGTTATATACGCAGTTAATGGCATGGGAGCCTAACCGATCCAGTGGCTGCAATTACGGCGTGTATCGGCTGCTGCGTTATGTACGCAGTTAAGGGCTCGGGAACCTAACGGATCCAGTGTACATGCAGCCGTGAGGATGGAAGAAAAGATTTTGTATGCTTGGATGCGTATGGATTAGTATTAATTAGAGGAGGAGAGAGAGATTACGACCTGGTGCAGACGCCGGAGGAGAGCTCCGCTGCGGCGGAAACGGCCGGTCTGGCCGGAACCAGACGGCAGCCGAAAGGTGGCGATGAGGAGGATGAGCAGCTGTCCGCAGTCCAGTCGCGGGCCGGCGCAACCAAGGGCGAGGCCGGCGCGAGCGCTGGTGGTTGCGTTTCACTGCTCGGGGAGCCGGAGCTGTGCACAGGTCAGAGTCGTGCTTCGACGCGTGTGGAACTGGGTCGAGTGCCGTCAGCCGGACCTTGTCGCCCGAGGAGCCGGGTCGACCGGACCACCCGTCGACGTGTTCAACCGGCCGGGGAACCAGGCCGAGCGTTAGCGGCTACGCGTGTGTGGGCGCTCGGAGACGGCATTGCCAATGAGTACGCGAGATGATGATGGGCGGACGACGACGCTTCATCGTCCAGGAGCCGAGCCACCAATCAGAACAAAGGGAGGCGTCCTTTTGTATGAGCTCATGTGCATACAGAAAAAGAACAAACCATAGTTAGATCATTGCAATGTTTGATTGTAAAGAGGACAAGTTGAGATGAGCAACTCCCTGATCCTTTTGTATGATGAGGAGTATTTTGTGTGATGGCCGGGACTCCAATAGTCAAAATTGGAAGCGATGATTGTTTGATCTCGGGAGATCATCCCAAGAAAGCTTGGGTTGCCTGCAGAAATTAGTCTGTTGCCAGCGATTGAAGAAAGAACCATATGCATCATGGCTCGATAGACGCCATGCCCCAAGGTGGGCGCCAACTGTCGTGGGAATAATTCTGACAATAATAAGGGATAGGGTAAAGGAGCATGATCTATCGAGATGCATATGGGTGACACGGTGGTTTTAGCGAGTTCGGGCCTCTCGCGGTGGAGATAACAACCCTACGTCTCATGCTCCGGAGAGGCTTTCTTTTATCTGTCATGAACACGGAGTTACATGGTGTATTTGAGAGAGGGAGAGGAGAATGGATCTCCGTAGTCCTGAGACTAACACCGAGAGAGAGTCGAGGGATAAGAATGAGAACTTGCCATGTCTAGTGGTGGGCGGGGGCTTATATAGAGTGCGCCACCCCCCTCACCTCTTATGTTACAAAGTGGGGGCGTTAATGCCATAACTCAGCCTACTACTAAGATGATGCTTCGAGTGCCTTGTCGACTGTTGGTCTTCGTATATCCGAGTGAGATCAGGTACTCCGAGTGGAATGAGTTCGCCGACTGGAGTGCTATGCTCCGAGTGGTTGTTGCCGTCCGAGTGACCTGATGGTCATCCGAGTGGATGGTTTGTCGATTGTCCGAATGATGCTCTGGGCCTATCTGATATGTTGACCCTGCGCTTTATGATCTTTGACCCTTCATGGGCCTACCTGTTATGTATGTCCCCAACATCGATCACGTTGATCGAGTCATCTAATAATCCAGCGGGGGCAACATGGGACAAAGTGGAGGTCTCTGATGGATCACTACGCAGCCTATACTAAGCAGTTTAGGATAAGCAGGTAGGTAACAATAGCAGGTTACAAAATCAGGCTATGCAACAGAAATAGGATAAAGAGTAGCAGCAGCAATTTCTAATGCAAGCATAAGAGAGAAAGAATAGGCGATATCGGCATGTTCAAAGCGGGGGTGCTTGCCTGGTTGCTCTGCGGCAAAGGCAGGGTCGTCAGTGGTGTCGTCGGTCTCCGGAGCTGCGTCGGTCTCGAGGACTACATCGGTAACGGGATCTACAGAGAGAGAAGAGGGGGAGGAAAACAAATAAATACACAGCAAACATATGCAACACAGAGCATGCCATGCTAACGTGCAGTGCAGGGTTGCCTAAAAATATGTCTAAGTCATTTTAGTTATTTTAGTATTTAAGTTGGATTTACTAACCGGTGTATATGCACTATTCATCTATCGGAAACAGGCTAAAAGCTACGGGTTCACCTTCGTAGAGGGTCCCGACACGGAAACAGATGGCACGGTTGGATTCGTCTTGTCGTTCTGAGCAACTTTCATGTATAAAGTTTTTCGATCCAAGCTACGGTTTATTTTCTACGAATTTCTAAAGTTTAAAACATTTTCTGGAATTACTTAAATTAACATAAAACAATTATGACATCAGCATGATGACATGCCTGCGTCAGCAGTCGGCTGACCAGCTAACTGGTCAAACTGACAGGTGGGACCCACCTGTCAGTCACTGTGAGAATTAACAGTGGGTTAACTAAACTAACAGAACTAATTAGGGGTGTGGGCCCCAAGTGTCAGTGAGTTAACTAATTAACAGATTAGTTTTAAAAACTTAATAAACTTAATTAAGCATAGGGGCCCACACGTCAATGGCTTAGAGTGAACAGTGCCCCGCGTTGACCGGAGTCAACGCGGTCAAACGCGCTGCAGGGCCCGCTGGCAGTGACACTGGGTGGGACCCAGGCCACGCCATGTCAGCACAGCTGCCGGAGCTACTGCGGCGGCTGCCTCGCCGGAGTCAATCGGAAAATCGCTACTGTGCATCTTTTTGCGCGCGGTCACTTGCGTTCGAATGAGATGAGAACGCCGCATCGAACGGTGGCGGTGCCGTGGCCGGGGGTGACCTACAGCGTCGACGGCGACGAACGCGGCGGACGCCGGAGTGCGGTGATGGTCGGAAACGGTGCAGGAGCTCGCACGAAAGCAAACAAGGGAGCTAGTGAGGAGCTACGCGTCGCGGTGAAGTTAAAGGACACGCTCGCTCGACCGTTGGATCGCTGGAACCATGCCGGCGACGAGCTCGCGTGGCGGCGGCTCGACCAAGAAGAAGAACGTCGACTATGAGCGCGGGGAGAAAGGAGAAAGAAAGTGGTTCGGCGCGGCTGCTTACGGTGCGGCTCACGGTGGCCCTTGGAGGTTTAGGAGCGCAGCGGGAGGCCGGGGACGACGGAGATCGCCGGCGTCAGAGAAGTCGAAGCCGGGCTCGATCTCGTCCGTGTGGTCCTTCACGAGATCAAGGGCGAGGTGGAGATGATGTAGTCGAGGTCGGCGACGATCGTGGACTTGCAGTGGCGACGAAAGAGGCTATGTGACCGTGGTGTTGACGAGGGCGTGTCGGCGGTGGCACTCGGGAATGAGGGGAAGGAGGGAGCCGAGCGAGAGAGGGCGACAGAGAGGGGGGAAAATGTGGATGAGGATGGAGGGGGGAGGCCGAGGGGGGAGGCCTTATCCCCTCACCTGGCCGCGGCATCGCCGTGTCGGCATTTGGCCGGCGCGCGCGCTCGCGCCCACGGCGGTGGCGACATGCGGGGAGAGAGAACGGGAGGAGAGTGAGATGGGCCAGCCTCAGGCACTGTGCACTTAGGCCCAGTGCACAGTGGCCTTTTTTCATTTTTATTTTCTATTTTCTTTTAACAGTAGCCTTTTGCATTTTCTTTCCCAATAATTATCTTTTGCAAAAATGTGCCACTGGTGAAAACAAATACTAGGGTCAGTGGTGCACTGCCACCATAAGCTTGGGATTTATTTGAATCCATTTGGAATTTTCATAATTAGGATAGCATTTAAATATACTGTAATTGTTCTCCTACTGTTCATCTTTGCATAAGAATGATGTTGTATTCCTTAACAAATAAATGTTATGAAATATTTTCTATGAGATGAACATTTTTCCAGCAACTTTTGAGAAACTTTAATTTGCACTTGAATTTGAATTGAATCCAGAGAAGTATTTTTGAAAAGAGTTGCTTCCCACTGTGTTCAAACATTGCAATGATGATGACTTGTCATGATTATGAGGAGATCACTGTAGTGTGATGCTGGGGATGTTACAGTATGAACCATGGAGAAGTTGGAATACAGTAGATATTACACCAATATAAATAAAGAATGAGTTCACAACAATACCAAAAGTGGTGATTTTATTTTCTTATACTAACGGATCTCATGAGTTTTCTGTTGTGAAGTTTTCAAGTTTTGGGTAAAGATTTGATGGACTATGGAATAAGGAGTGGCAAGAGCCTAAGCTTGGGGATGCCCAAGGCACCCCAAGGTAATATTCAAGGACAACCAAGAGCCTAAGCTTGGGGATGCCCTGGAAGGCATCCCCTCTTTCGTCTTCAATCCATCGATAAATTTACTTGAGGCTATATTTTTATTCACCATATGATATGTGTCTTGCTTAGAGCGTCTTGTATGATATGAGTCTTTGCTTTTTAGTTTGCCACAATCATTCTTGTTGTACACACCTTTTGAGAGGGACACGCTTAAATCATAAATTTATTAGAATACTCTATATGCTTCACTTATATTTTTTGAGCTAGGCAATATGCTCTAGTGCTTCACTTATATCTTTTTAGAGCACGGCGGTGGTTTTATTATATAGAAATTTTTGAACTCTCATGCTTCACTTATATTATTTTGAGAGTCTCTAAACAGCATGGTAATTTTCTTAGGTTATGAATTTAGTCCTAATATAATGGGCATCCAAGAGGGATATAATAAAAACTTTCATATTAAGTGCATTGAATACTATGAGATGTTTGATTCCTTATGATTACTTTGAGATATAAAGATGGTGATATTAGAGTCATGCTAGTGAGTAATTATGGATTGGTAGAAATACTTGTGTTAAAGTTTGTGATTCCCGTAGCATGCACGTATGGTGAACCGTTATGTGATGAAGTCGGAGCATGATTTATTTGTTGATTGTCTTCCTTATGAGTGGCGGTCGGGGACGAGCGATGGTCTTTTCCTACCAATCTATCCCCCTAGGAGCATACGTGTAGTACTTTGTTTGGATAGCTAATAGACTTTTGCAATAAGTATGTGAGTTCTTTGTGACTAATGTTGAGTCCATGGATTATACGCATTCTCACCCTTCCACCTTTGCTAGCCTCTTTAGTACCACGCAACTCTCGCCGGTGCATTACACCCACCATATACCTTCCTTAAAACAGCCACCATACGTACCTATTATGGCATTTCCATAACCATTCCGAGATATATTGCCATGCAACTTCCACCGTTCCGTTTATTATGACATGCTTCATCATTGTCATATTGCTTTGCATGATCATGTAGTTGATATCATATTTGTAGCAAAGCCACCATTCATATATTTTCTATACATGTTGCTCTTGAGTCATTGCACATCCCGGTACACCGCCGGAGGCATTCATATAGAGTCATATTTTATTCTAAGTATCGAGTTGTAATTCTTGAGTTGTAAGTAAATAAAAGTGTGATGATCATCATTATTAGAGCATTGTCCCATGTGAGGAAAGGATGATGGAGACTATGATTCCCCCACAAGTCGGGATGAGACTCCGGACAAAAAATAAAAAAAAGGGAAAGAAAAAAAAGAGAGAAAAAAAGAGGAAGGGAAAAATGAGAGAAAAAAAATGAGAGAAAAGAGAGAAGGGGCAATGCTACTATCCTTTTTCCACACTTGTGCTTCAAAGTAGCACCATGATCTTCATGATACAGAGTCTCCTATATTGTCACTTTCATATACTAGTGGGAATTTTTCATTAAAGAACTTGGCTTGTATATTCCAATGATGGGCTTCCTCAAATTGCCCTAGGTCTTCGTGAGCAAGCGAGTTGGATGCACACCCACTTAGTTTCTTCTGAGCTTTCATACACTTATAGCTCTAGTGCATCCGTTGCATGGCAATCCCTACTCACTCACATTGATATATATTTATGGGCATCTCCATAGCCCGTTGATACGCCTAGTTGATGTGAGACTATCTCCTTCTTTTTGTCTTCTCCACAACCACCATATTCTATTCCACTTATAGTGCTATATCCATGGCTCACGCTTATGTATTACGTGAAAGTTGAAAAAGTTTGAGAACATCAAAAATATGAAACAATTGCTTGGCTTGTCATCGGGGTTGTGCATGATTTAATACTTTATGTGATGAAGATGGAGCATAGCCAGACTATATGATTTTGTAGGGATAGCTTTCTTTGGCCATGTTATTTTGAGAAGACATGATTGCTTCATTAGTATGCTTGAAGTATTATTGTTTTTATGTCAATATTAAACTTTTGTTTTGAATCTTATGGATCTGAATATTCATGCCACAATAAAGAAAATTACATGGATAAATATGTTAGGTAGCATTCCACATCAAAAATTCTGTTTTTATCATTTACCTACTCGAGGACAAGCAGGAATTAAGCTTGGGGATGCTTGATACGTCTCTAACGTATCTATAATTTTTTATTATTCCATGCTATTATATTATTTGTTTTGTATGTTTTATATGCATTAATTTGCTATTTTATATTATTTTTGGGACTAACCTATTAACCTAGAGCCCAGCGCCAGTTTCTGTTTTTTCTTTGTTTTTGAGTTTTGCAGAAAAAGAATATCAAACGGAGTCCAAACAGAATAAAACTTTACGATGATTTTTCTTGGACCAGAAGACACACGTAGGACTTGGAGACCAAGTAAAACGAGTCCTAAGGCGATGGCAAGGGTGCCAGGTGCGCCCCAGGGGGGCGCCCCCCTTCCTAGTGGGTCCCTCGAGGCTCCTCCAACCCTAGTCTTTGGCCTATAAATTTCCAAATATTACCCCAACATCAGAAGCGTCCACAAAAATACTTTTCCGCCGCCGCAAGCCTCTGTTCCCGTGAGATCCCATCTTGGGGCCTTTTCCGGTGATCTGCCGGAGGGGGATTCGATCACGGAGGGCATCTACATCAACCCTATTGCCCTTCCGATGAAGCGTGAGTAGTTTACCTCAGACCTACGGGTCCATGGCTAGTAGCTAGATGGCTTCTTCTCTCTCTTTGATTCTCAATACCATGTTCTCCTCGATGTTCTTGGAGATCTATCCGATGTAATATTCTTTTGCGGTGTGTTTGTCGAGATCCGATGAATTGTGGATTTATGATCAGATTATCCATGAATATTATTTGAATCATCTCTGAATTCTTATATATATGATTTGATATCTTTGAATTTCTCTTCGAATTGGCGGTTTGGTTTGGCCAACTAGATTGGTATTTCTTGCAATGGGAGAGGTACTTAGTTTTGGGTTCAATCTTGCGGTATCCTCACCCAGTGACATAGTAGGGGTAGCGAGGCACGTATTGCATTGTTGCCATCAAGGATAACAAGATGGGGTTTTCATCATATTGGTTGAGTTTATCCCGCTACATCATGTCATCTTACTTAATGTGTTACTCTGTTCTTCATGAACTTAATACTCTAGATGCAGGCAGGAGCCGGTCGATATGTGGAGTAATAGTAGTAGATGCAGAATGTTTCGGTCTACTTGACACGGACGTGATGCCTATATGCATAATCATTGCCTTGGATATCGTCATAACTTTGCGCTTTTCTATCAATTGCTCGACAGTAATTTGTTCGCCCACCGTATTATTTTCCTTCAAGAGAGAAGCCTCTAGTGAATCCTATGGCCACCGGGTCTATTTTCCATCATATATTTTCAGATCTATAAACCAAAAAACCCAAAAATATCTTGCTGCAATTTATTTACTTTTCTTTTATTTTACGTTTTAGTTATCTTTTATATCTATCTCTATCAGATCTCACTATTGCAATTGACCGCGAAGGGATTGACAACCCCTTTATCGCGTTGGGTGCAAGTGTTTGATTGTTTGTGTAGGCGCATAGATTGAAGACTTGCTTGTGCCTCCTACTGGATTGATACGTTGGTTCTCTAACTGAGGAAAATACTTATCTCTATTTTGTTGCATCACCCTTTCCTCTTCAAGGGAAAAACCAACGCAAGCTTATGACGTAGCACTGGGGGAAGGGGCGAAGGCGGCCGGACTGGAGGAAGGAGCTCTTTATCCCAGTTTAAAGTTTGTTTTACAGTATCTTTTTTGCCGTAGCTAAAATGAACCCTTAAAATGCATTTTTTCCGACCCGTATCCTAGTTTTACAGTTTGCGATTTTAAGTGGTCTGCTAGAGATTCTTTAAGGAAGTTTTCATTTTCTTTGGACGAAAAATTCATTTTCCATTTTTCAAGTGCCCAAAATGAGTTTTTTTTGTGAAGGACCTACCATATATTTGTTGCAAAATTGTACCAAATCAATTTTATAAAATACTAGGCCATATTTAATGCAAATTTGACCAAATGGTTGGGTGTCAAAAGCTTTGATCCACCTCTCATGAAAAAGACAAATTTCTGTCGATTCAGTTGGAAGCGGGTCAGATTTGAACTGCAGCTGCCTTATAGTTTGCTCTTTATTTTTTCCAAAAATCATTTCTAGGTACATAAGTATCTATTTAATCAGATAAACACCAAAAGTTTTCCAAGATTCAACCACTAGCTAGGAACGGTCATGCCCGCAGTTTTGACCGCATTTTGAAACGGGCATGAAAAATTCAAAAAAAATCAAAAAATTAGAAAACGTTCGCATTGTGTCATTATATGTGACCAATTTACCTGGAAAAGTAATAAACTTGTAATACAACAATTCTCTAAAAAAAAGTGTTCTCATCAATGAGCTATCATGTGTGAAGATTCATGGCTTTCAAGCCAAATGATCAATCTTATGGCCACATTCTTGGCATAGTTCATTCAAATGATCTAATATTGTGCACAAGGGTGCATATTTGAATGACAAACAATGTTTCCTAAGAAAGTTTTCATTTTTCTTTGGATGAAAATTTCATTTTCCATTTTTCGAGTGCCCAAAATAAGTTTTTTTGTGAATGACCTAACATATATTTGTTGCAAAATTGTACCAAATCAATTTTATAAAATGCTAGGCCATATTTAATGCACAATTGACCTAATGGTTGGGTGTCAAAAGCTTTGATCCACCTCTCGTGAAAAAGACAAATTTTCGCCGATTCAGTAGGAAGCGGGTCAAATTTGAACTGCAGCTGCCTTATAGTTTGCTCTTTATTTTTTCCAAAAATCATTTCAAGGTACATAAGTATCTATTTAATCAAAAATGCATGGTTTGTTGGCGATACGTCGAGGTTTGGACGATGGCCGAGGTCCCCAACTCCAGAGCGCGTAAACTCGCATGCCCGCCGCGTGGTCACCGCGTGACTATGGCGTTGCCACGCGTTCTAGGAGGCCTAGGCATGTATAGTGGGTTGGGCACTCCCCTGGTAGGTGTTAGGAAGAAGAAGGCAATAGAAGAATCTCACGAGGAGACTGAACTAAGCTCAAACATGAATTAGCAGCCAAGTGTTTGATTAGTGATGGGGAAAATGCACATGGCCAATGGGCCTGAGTTTTGGACGAGGATGATCATCTACTAAGGACACTATCTTGGAAAATTTGCAGCTCTAATGGAGGAGCCTAGGTGTCACTTGCTTTGCAAAGTACCACACTGGACAGAAATATGAATGTTGAAGCTGGACTCAAATGAATTAATGGATTAATCTGAAATTGGGAAGAGGATCATAATTTGGGCATATGAAGGCACTGTATAAATTTCATACCATTTGGATAAATAAAAATGATAATTCCTTCACAGTGCTCTCCACTGAACAGAAAATTGGGATTTTTTTTAGGGAAATTGGCTAGATTAAATGAGCGAAAATTTGGTGGAGGGAGGTTCTATGGGCAGGGTCATGTCCTGGTAAATTTTCAGCAATTATAAATTAACATAAAATATAGTTGCTACACATACTGAAAATATTACCAGAAAAAAGATTGGATGGTGAGCTCACATGGATTGTTAGATGGAGCTCAAGTTTTGTGGAGAGCTATGATTTGGGAATATAGAAGATGTGGAAAAAATTCAGCTCATTAGGATATGCCTAGCTAGTACTTCCTTCACAACGGTTCTAGCTGAACAAAAACTTTGGAAATTTGCTGAGGAAGATTTACTAGGCAAATGGAGCTGAATTTTATCATGAGGCAATGATTTGGATAGTAAAGAATGCCCATTTTTTTGGAATTTTGGGAATAATAGAAATATAGGTTGCTTCACAACCTAGGGCAAAAATTGACACATAGACATGACACATAGGCAAAACTGATGAGGTGGCGCCTAGTCATAGCAATGCATCACAATTTACAAGGCTATGACCATCTATATTGGTCGTTATCAGCTAGAAATAAGGCAGCGGACCAGTGCTATTTACTTTACGACCATTTCATGTAAGGAAATTACGACCTTTCTGACCAAAATGGTCGTTATGGTTTAGGGTTTGGAGCCCCCCAAACAGCTTATGACCAATTGGTCTCAAATGGTCGTAGATTTATGACCAATCCTTCCAGGGTCACTGACAGAAGGTCACAAGTTGACATATTTCTTGTAGTGAATGTTTTATTGTCTAAGTTTCTACCTGAATATTGTAACAAGCACTGATGCAACAGCCCACTTGAAGGAGAATACAGAGAGGTATTATTATTAATGGTCATGCTTTAAATTATATGCACCTAGCAAAGTTTCTTATTTTCAGAAATTGGGTTCTAACTGAAGTGGACAACGACAGTTTGGCAGATTTTATTGCCGGTAACGAGAAAGATCATGCGCCCATGGTTTTCAACCATGTCCTGCCGCCGGAGGAACTCAGAATCCTACGATAGGCCACCCACACGATGGATGAGATGCACGTGTACCGAACACACGGGTTGCTAGCATACATGTTTCTGTTTTTGCTAATGATAGTACTTGCTAATTGATTGTACATATAATTTATTTGCTACAATTTGAGAGATGTAATAGTAATTTGAATTGTCGTACCTGTAGAGGTAGCCATCAGGTACTATTTTTTTATCAACCCATTGGTTTATCCAATTGAGCCGATACGTCCATTATAATGTACTACAGTAATATACAACTAGAAGAAGGTTGGTACCAGCGGGTGTACATGCATATGTCTTGTCATTTGTTCGGTCAAGTAGCGTGCATGCATGTTGGAAGAGTAGGGCACTTGACAATGCTTCTTGATCTTAATAGGAACACTCTTTGCCTGTGATTTGTGACTTGGAAGTATGATGTATGTAGTACATCCGGGTACTCTGAAGGAGGTTAGTTAGTTCTCAAAGCCACACATACTTGTTTTGCAAAATAGATGGTTCATCACTATATATTTGTTTTTGCTAATGGTGTATGGCTTTTTTGCAGAACTGTTCCCGGTACATACATATGAAAACTCGGTGCAAGCAGAATTTGCCATCAGAGAAGATAGTCTCAAGTTTCTTTTTGTTTTAGGTCAACAATTCAACAAGGGTCTCTATGCATATATTTTTGTACTATACACCTAAAATTTGATTCAACATGCACCTCTTGGCTCTCAAATTAAGGCCTATCTTTTTTTATTTGTTCTCTTCAAAATCAGTGGAAGAAGAGAAGAGCTTAGGATGTGCTTTCTTTGGAAAACAAAGAGAATGCTACTCTCCATTTTGGATGGAAAGTAGAAGTTTTTGCTAGGTACTTTAGGCCAACTTTTCCAGTAGTTGAGGGTCCTAAAAGATATGGCATTATTGATGCATAACCGATTGTTGTATCTTCATTATAAAGACACGCACATCATCTATCTCACAAGAAATTAACAAAACCGGAATATCAAATCAAACAAAATAAAAAAACAAGAGTTAAAACCAAGCACATGAAACTACATATGAAGATGAAAAACAAGAACATTGTGAGAAAAAAACATACAATTAGACTTACACGAACCTGAAAAACTCTTAGAGAACCCAACAACTAACATAAACAACCAACCAATTAGCCAAATAATCAACACAAGGCTCTTCCTATCCACGCATACAGAACTTCTATGTAGTGTCTAGATAATGTGTGTTTCTTTATGAAAGATTTCAACTTCAATACCAATACGATGGTTGTACATACACCACAACATAAAAAAAGTGAACATGCAACAAGTGAGTAGTTAATTAGATAATTATCAGATAAAGTTTAATACCACCGTACATAGAATTTCTTACACGACGTATCAGCAGGTGCGGCGTGCGGCCGCGCAGGCATGGCTATGTAGAGCGGACTATACACGGTTTTAATCAGTAGCTTTTATTAGAAGTGTATCAAGGCGTGTGTCATTTTGTTTGTCAATATGCATCATGCATTGGTTGTAATAAATGTACTTCTTTTCTACCTTGAGGTCTTATATCACCGTCTCTATGTATGTATCAATGTGCTTTTGATCATGTAACAGCATATAACACACGTGAAGCCACCACGTATATTTTCTTCGGTTATAATAATTGTTCATGATTCTACCATGACGTATAGACGGGCGCGGCGTGCCGCCGCGCGGTTTAAGCTAGTACTCCCTCCGTTCAGAATTACTTGTCGCAGAAATGGATGTATCTAGGCGTATTTTAGTTCTAGATACATCCATTTCCGAGACAAGTAATTCCGAACGGAGGGAGTACAAGCTAGGTTTCAAAACCAACAGTCAGTAGCATGCAAGGATAGTTTACATAGGCTAGATGTTTCCCATTGTTCATTGTTGTAAGTTTTTTTCTCGAAAAGAGATGTGGTTGGATCTTGCCACTGTTGTTTTTCCCTCTGTAAGTCTGTGGTGGACTTCTGAATGAAAATTGGAGCAAAGTGCTTTCTTCAGAGAATAAGACTGGATTTGCGGTTGTTAAATTGTGTTGTGCTGAACTCTGTTTATAACGTGCTATGGAAAAATTTCTGCAAAAGCAGGAAAAATGTTGGTTATTCTAGACAAACAGCAAAATAGGCTAAATTTGATTTAAAAAACAGATTATTATAACATGCGTAATGCCAAAAGCAGCCTAATTTTTTCCGGTATATATGATGATTTTTCTTCTCGGAGAGTACAAGCCCGTGTGTGGGACATTAACATTGGTGATGGGAGTTCAAGAGGGCACAGTAAGCGTCGGCTATGACAGCATATTTGGACTGTTCCGGTGCCTCGGGAGGTGTGATTTTTTGCATGGAAATTGACTTGTGAGGGGCTCACTATGGTGAAGAATCTGCAAACGAACATTGACTCAACATTGCGAGCCTGTCTTCTAGGAAGGGTGCCATGTGTTAAGGAGTATTAGTATTGGTATATAGGAGTCCTTATTAGTTTATGTGTAGTTTTCTTACACCTCAAGTCATGTATAATATATATATGCCCCTTGGGCCTTCAATAAAGTTAAGTTGATTTTCTAACATGGTATTAGAGTTTAGGTTATTTTTTTTGGGGCGCTGCAACTCGCCCTCCCGATCTAATCGCGCGTCGCCGCCTTCCGCCTGCGGCTGATCAACGCTGCTTCTGTTTGTTCACGCACGCCTCAATCTTCAGGGCGCAGCGGCTTATCAACGTCTCCCCGGTCTACGTCCCCGCAGAGCTACTACCTGCCGCTGTTCCTGTGTTGGATCGATCTGATCCTGTGCTTGATCCAGATCTGGTTCGGCCTGCAGGTCAACACTCCTGCTGCTCGTGAACTCTGCTGTCTCGTCACGGCGACCTCTCCATGGGCCAGCCGCTCCACCGCCCAGGCCGCTGCTCGCCTGCTCCCACCATCAGAAGAATCCGCATCTGCAGGCAGCCGCTGCTGCGCTGTGCCCCCGTGTACAACTCTGTCCACCGTGGACTTCTCCTGCTTGGCCCGCTGCTGCTTCAAGCCCAGTTTCTGCTCCATGTCCTCTGAGGCATGCCACTTTGGTGTTGCTTGATCTGTTTCCCGTGGGGCATCATATAAAAAATATCATATTTCTTCAGCCTTCTTCTGCTCTTTGTCGCACCTGACGTGCATGGCTTTCTCCGCTGCAATTGCATCTAGTATGTGCTTTCTAGTTTTCTGTTTTTTCCGCTGCGTCCACCAAATCCGTTGATATTTTGTGTTTTCTCGTGTCATGCAAGTCCACCAAACTTTTATCCGTCAGCCTTTTTCTGGTCATTGTCCTCTTTATAGGATTTCTGTGGCCTCTCTTTGCATTGTTGATCTAAGCCTACTCTGTTGCCGTCGAGCTTCTTTCGCCGTCTGTTTTCATGGGCCATGATTCTTTAAGCAATGCTTCATTCTCTTGTGCCATCTTCTTTTGACAACCCCATCTTCTCTTGATATTTCTCTTGTATCTTCTATTGATGCGGTGTCTTCCTCTGATGTGCCATCTCTTTGTATCCCCTTTGGCGACTCGACAGGTTTTGAAGACTCTTCATGCTACGACGACACTCTCAAGACGCGGATTTGGATTATCATTTTCTTTAGTATTACACTTCTTCAAATGCAATGCTATTGCATACGCTTTGCATTTGAGAGGGGGTGTTAAGGAGTATTAGCATTGGTCTAGGAGTCCTTATTAGTCTATGTTTAGTTTCCTTACACCTCAAGTCATGTGTAATATATATATGCTCCTTGGGCCTTCAATAAAGTTAAGTTGCTTTCCTAACACCATGCATGGAGTGCATATATTGCTTTCACTTCTAAAATTTATCCAAAATCTGCAGTGTAAAATTTATCCAGGACTTGCCAAGATTCGTGGTTGTAGAACACACTGTATACAGTTCTATCATGTCTCAAGCCTTACGACAGCTTATGTGTAGTATATGATGTTGCTTGGTGGCCTAGATGGCTGTTTGTACTAGCTTGTTATGTCAGGAACTCAGGATGCTCAGGAACATAAGCATGATGGTGGTGTAATGCGTTGCTTGTTTGGGGTGGCTTTCACCTACCACTGTGACATGAATGCTACCAGTCATATTGCAGAGTTGTTATTCCTCTGTTCTTCAGATCATCATAAGACTAAAATTTCCGGCAGCGAATGCTGATAAATCACGTGGAGTAGTGCGTTTCTTTGTTTTGCTACCAGATGAGTTTAATCTACCTGCAGATTAGCAGGGATTGTTTTAATGCCGCTCTTGGTTCATGAGATCTCAGAGTCTCATATGGGCTCTGCAGCCGTTATTGACAGGCACCAGGAGAAGGTTAGTAGCTCCATGCATGCATGGTATCACCAACTGGCTGTACTTTATGTGCAGTTAATACGAACATATCATGTTGCTTACACACAGGTAAAAAAGAATCCAAAAATGATAGTAAAGTTCTGGAGAAAAAATTAATGTGTTCATAACGAGTCTTGGCAAGTAGTACTGGATAAATTTTACACTGCGGATTTTTTCTTTTTGTAGCTGTTACAAGCAGTCTTACAAGCGGGCGAGGCCTAAAAGGATACTCTTGGAAGAGCAAATCAACCTGACAGCAAACAGGTTAGTTTAATTATGACCTCCATCCAGTTCAGATAAAAGAAACTTATTACTAGTGGAGTACAATACACTAATTACATATGCCGCACGCGTTAGCCCGATGGAGACATACGGTAGAGATGAAGGAAGTGTTGCATTTTTGGGGCTATTCTGGGCGTGCCTTGGTTTTATTGGACTTAATTATAAGTGTACGGTGACTAATTAAGTATACACCAACAGTACGTATACGTATATATCCTCCCTACTACCCCCTACATTCGGAGGCTCTGAAGGAAGGTGGTGGTGGTGGTGATGGCATCCTCCTTGTCCGTGTTCGCCACGAGATGGTCCAGGAAGTCAGCGAAGCTGCTGTCCCTGTACCTCCTGGGGTTGCCCTCGTCCACGAGCTCCTGGGCGCAGCGAACCTTGTCGTGCATCCCGAAGCCATGGAAGCTGCCAATGGAGACCCTTGCCTGCTCGGGGTTGAGAACGGCGCGGTGCACCAGCGCCCTGATCCTGCCGTTGCTCAGGACCTCCATGTGATCCCCCATGTGGACGTGCAGCGAGCTCGGCTGCTGCACGACCGCTCTCCAGCTGCCGCTGCCGCGGTCCAGGACCTCCAGGCCGGGGCAGTCGGTGAGCAGGACGGTGAGGAACGCGTAGTCGGAGTGCGGCGCCATGGCTATGCAGCCCGCGGTGTCGTCGCCGCCCGACGCTTCCGGGTAGCCGTTCACGGCCAGCAGCTGCAGGCCTTGCTCGAAGTTGGCGCGACGGTACCCCTCGCCCAGCCCCAGGCCCTGCAGTATCGCCTCCATCAGCTGCAGAGCCACCCTCCGCACCTCAGACGCATACTGCGCCATGTGCTCCCTGTTGTGTTGCAGCGAGAGATTATTAAATTAAGTAGACGAAACGCTTGTTAAAGATTACGCATTATTTATTTACAGATAAAAAGAAAGAAAGAAAGAAAGAAAGAAAGAGGAATAAAGCAGAGGAGGATGATTTTGCCTGTAGACTGGTGGCTGCGTCGGCCAGTAGTGGGTCCACTCGCTGAGGGGGTGCGCATATAGCTTGAGAAATGAGCGTGACACGGTGACGCCGTCGTTTGAGCTGGTGGTGTATCTAACGGGCTGCCGGACGTCGTCCGATGCGAACTCCCGCTTCGCCTCGCCTGGCAGCTTGAAGAAGCCCGAAGCAGCTGCCACGGCATTGTCCATGACGGACTGGCTGATCCCGTGGTTTATGACCTGGAAGCATCCTAGGCCGCGGCACGCCGCTGCCATGTCCTCCACGACCATGTGGCCCATGTCGACCACCGTCAGGCTGGCCATGGCCTCCGGGAGGGGGACACTCTTCTTGCAAAGGTCAGACATGCTCTTGTTGTTGGTGACTTGTCCTTCTCTACAAGCACTCCGCCCTGTGTCGATGTGATAATCCGATGATTGTCATCTCTTCTCTCTGTTTACATATATATATAGGCGCAGCCCAGAGACACAGACACGCATGCAGAAAACCATGGCCAGGCCGGCGGATAAGTGTAGGCTCTTGATTGGACATTTGGACCGACTATCAACAAAGGGGAAACAGGTTACAAGGCAAACCAGAGAGGAAAAACAAGACCCGTCCATCCACCCAAGGGCCAAGTAAGAGGGAGTATATAGGGGAAACAGGTTACAAGGCAAACCAGAGAGGAAAAACAAGACCCATCCATCCACCCAAGGGCCAAGTAAGAGGGAGTATATTAGTGCTTTCAAAAAACAAAACAAGGAAAAAGAAAAGAGGGAGTATATATATATATTGGTGCTTTCAAAAAACAAAAAAAAAGAAAAAGAAAAAAGGGAGTATATATATATATATTGGTCTGAGTTATTATTAGATAAGATAGAGACCCAGCCCTCCCATTCTGTTTAAACTCAACTTCTACGTGCCTCTACTCTACAACCATTTCGTGACTAGTGCAGTGGCACCGTGCGGCTGAAATGACTGGATTCTTGGCACTTGTCGTAGGCTGTCCTGGCGCTTTCTTTCTGTGGGTGCCACGAACCAACCGTAGTATCGTACATGCGGCGGTTTTATGCCACAAGCCTGACACGACACACCTGCTCAGAGTCATGACGAGAGTGCACACCCTTGCCGTCGACAGCCACGCTGTCGCTCAGCGACCACTCCTCGCTATTTTTGGCAAGCTCCCCGTGTCGCTCAGCGACCACTCCTCGCTATTTTTGACAAGCTCCCCGTCGATCAGGTAATTATGCATGAGGTCATGCGTACGCGTCTCGAGACAATGCCACGGTGACATGAATCGTCTCGAGGAGTAATGAACTACTACCTCCGTTCTGGTTTATTAGTCTCTTGTATTCTATGCCAATTTTTGATTTTAAATTTAACTAACAAAATATTAATGCATGTCATAAAAAACAATATCTATGTTCAAATACAAATCGAACGATATAACTTTTGGTGACATACATTAATATTTGGTTACTCTCTCTGTAAAGTAATATAAAAGTGTTTAGATAACTAAAGTTGTGATCTAAACGCTTTTATATTTCTTTACGGACGGAGTAGTTAAATCTCTGATCAAAATTTGACGCAAAATATAAAGAAGACTTATAAAACAGGACGGAGGTAGTAGTGCTAGCTAGTAGCATGCGTACGTACGGCTCAAAATGCCATGGCACTCGCCAGGTGCAACATGCATGCATTCACTATCATCCACTCGAACTGTTGAGGACTGGGCAGTAGCCCAGTGGCAAGGGTTTTCCGCGATCTCATTCGGGTGGGCTTCTTCTATAAAAATATGTCCTGTGTGTTAGTGCCTATAGATCTTTTTTTTATCCACTCAAACTGCAAGCTTGGACTATTCTGCATCCATTGGCCACAACCCGCGTGTACACAGACTACTAGCTCCAGCGAGAAGAGTAAGGGCGCGTTTGGTTACCTGCATCATTTTTTGCTGTTTTGCATACTTGTCTCAATTGGGCCTGGTTGAGCTAATGCAGGCAAAAAACCATCATCTACACTTAGTTTAGTTGCCTGTATATATGCTGCCTGCATTAGGAGAATTTTTGCCTGCCGTTTGGTTGCGTGCATTGGCTTGGCAGACGCAAGTGCCCGGTGTTTGGTTGCATACAGGCGACGTGATTAAGAGATAACACCTACACATAACACACCTTAAAGTAGAGTTCTTGATGCCGCAAGCAACTAGTTCATCATGCCGCCGTCGGACTCGGCACCGCGGCCACCGTCGGACTCGGCACTTCGCCGGGCAGCGGCCGCAGCCCGTCGTTAGGGCTGTCCTTGTAGTAGAGCTCGAAGCCGGAGAGCGAGCCGCCCCGCAGCACGATCACCGGGTTCATGGCCCCGCGACGGCCTCTGTGTCTTGCCGCATGTCTAGGACGCCCTCCTCTAGCCTCCTCGCGGCCTCCCACGCCGCCGCCTCCTCCCGGGCCCCTAGCCCGAGCAGCGGCCCGAAGCGGCACAGGTAGCCGGAGACGGGGACCACGCCGACGCCCGTCGCCTGCCCAGCCTCCTCCTCGCCCAAGCGCTTCCTGATGTGCGCGGTCAGCTTGGCGTTCTCCTTCCTTGCGACCGTGCTGCCGTCCGCCATCGCCATGGCCAGCTCCCTCAGCGACCACGATGAGCCCTCGTTGCGGCAGGCGATGGAGAGGCAAGCTGCGTAGAACCTGCCCTTGTTCCGGCGGGACCGGCCCTTGGCCCAGCCCGGGCCGCGCGGCCACGGCCTGGTCTCCTCCATCTTCCGGAACACCACCTCAGCCCGATCCCCGACGCCGGCCCCGCACTACAAGAAATATGTCAACTTGTGACCTTCTGTCAGTGACCCTGAAAGAAATAGTCGTAAATCTACGACCATTTGTGACCAATTGGTCATAAGCTATTCGGAGGGCTCCAAACCCTAAACCATAACGACCATTTTAGTCGGAAAGGTCGTAATTTCCTTACACGAAATGGTCGTAAAGCAGACAACACTGGTCCGCTGCCTTATTTCTAGCTGATCACGACCAAATAGATGGTCATAACCTTGTAAATTATGGTGGATTACTATGACTAGGTGTCACCTCATCAGTTTTGTCTATGTGTCATGTCCATGTGTCAATTTTTGCCTACATGTCATGTCCATATGTCAATTTTTGCCCTAGGTTGTGAAGCAACCTATATTTCTGTTATTCCCAAAATTTCCAAAAAATTCTTATAAATTCTTTGGATCATATCTTCGTCAAATATGTCAAAAACCTTCCTTGCCTAGTTCAAAAATAATTCAACAATTTTCATTTTCCTATTCTGTTCAGAACAGCACTTTGTGAAGGAAGTGCTATTTATATATTCTTGATTGCCCTCAAAATTTTTGGGCACTCTTTCCTATCAAAATCATTTCCTCATGACAAAATTCAGCTCCATTTGCCCAGTAAATCTTCCTCGGCAAATTTCCAAAGTTTTTATTCAGCTAGAAGCTTTGTGAAGGAAGTACTAGCTATGCATATCCTAATGAGTTGCATTTTTGCCACATCTTCTATATGCCCATATCATAGCTCTCCACAAAATTTTATCCCCATCTAACAATCCATGAGAGCTCACCATCCAATCTTTGTTTCTGGTAATATTTTCAGTTTGTGAAGTAACTATATTTTATATTTCTTTATAATTGCTAAAAATTTACCAGGACATGACCCTGCCCATAGCATATCTCTCCACCAAATTTTAGCTCATTTAATTTAACCATTTTCCCTCAATATTTTTCCCAATTTTCTGTTCACTGGAGAGCATTGTGAAGAAAGTACCATTTTTATATATCCAAATGGCATGAAATTTATACAGTGCTTTCATATGCCCAAATTATCACACTCCTCCAAATTGCAACTCAATCAAATCATCTATGTGAGCCCAGGTTCAATTTCTATTTTATGACCAGATTGGCACATTGCAAAGCAAGTGCTATCTAGACCCCTCCTATTACCCTCAAACTTTTTGGGAACTCTTCCATACCCGAATATTTGCCACATGATAATATTCAGCTCCATTTTCCTAGTAAATCTTCCTCAGCAAATTTCCAAAGTTTCTATCCAGAGAGAAGCTTTGTGAAGTAAGTACTAGCTAGGCTTATCCAAATGATCTTATATTTTTCCAAATATTCCATATGCTCAAATAATCACTCTCCACAAAATTTGAGCTCTATCAAACAAACCATGTGAGCTCATCATCCAATCTTTTATTCTTGTCATATTTTCAGTTTGTGAAGCAACTATATTATATATTACTTCATTATTTCTGTAAATTTACCAGGGCATGACCATACCTATGTAACTTACCTACACAAAATTTGAACTCATTTCGTTTATCCAATTGCTCTCACTAATTTTCCCAAGTTTCTGTGCAAAGAAGAGCATTGTGAAGGAAGTACCACATTGGGATGTCCAAATGGTATCAATTTTCTACAGTGCTTTACTATGCCCAAGTAACCATCCTCCACCAAATCTCATCTTAATCCATTAATTATTTTAAGCCCAGCTTCAACATTCATATTTCTGTCCACTTTGGTACTTTGCAAAGCAAGTGCCACCTAGGCTCCTCCATTTGAGCTGAAAATTTGTGAAGACAGACTTCTTAGTAGATGATCATCCTCAGCCAAAACTCACTCCCATTGGCCATGTGCATTTCCTGTACCGCTAAACAAACACTTGGATGCTAATTCATGCTTGAGCATAGTTCGGTCTCCTCGTGAGATTCTTCTATTGTCATTTTCTTCCTAGCACCTACATGGGGAGTGCCCAACCCACTAGACACGCCTAGGCCGCCCAGAACACATGGCAACACCACGGTCACGCGGGGACCACGCGACAGGCATGCGAGTTTACGCGCTCTGGAGTTGGGGCCCTCGGCAACCATCCAAACCTCGACGTATCGCCACCAGACCATGTATTTATGATTAAATAGATATTTATATACCTAGAAATGATTTTTGTAAAAAATAAGGAGCAAACTATAAGGCAGCTGCAGTTCAAATTTGACCCGCTTCCAACTGAATCGACGAAAATTTGTCTTTTTCACGATAGGTGGATCAAAGCTTTTGACACCCAGCCATTTGGCCAATTGTGCATCAAATATTTCCTAATATTTTATAAAAATGGTGTGGTCCAATTTTGCAACAAATACATGGTAGGTTCTTCACAAAAAATCTCATTTTGGGCACTCAAAAAAATGGAAAATGAATTTTTCGTCCAAAGAAAATGAAAACTTTCTTAGGCAACGTTGTTTGCCATTCCAAGATGCACCCTTTTGTATAATATGAGATCATTTGAACAAACTATGCCATGGATGTGACCATAAGATTGATCATTTGGCTTGAAAACCATGAATCTTCACACATAATAGCTCGTTTCTGAGAACACTTTTTTTAAATAATTATCGTATTATAAGTTTATTACTTTTCCTGTTAACTTGGTCACATATAATGACACAATACGAAGGTTTTCTAATTTTTTGATTTTTTTTTGAATTTTTCATGCCCGTTTCAAAACACGGTCAAAACGACGGGCATGACCGTTCCTAGCTAGTGGTTGAATCTTGAAAAACTTTTGGTGTTTCTCTGATTAAATAGATACTTTGTGACGACCCCGACTCAATCGTACACTAATCATACAGGCAAACATGTACGATCAAGCACAGGGACTCACGGGAAGATATCACAACACAACTCTAACACAAATTAAACGAAGGTCCACAATATTACAGACCAGGGATCCGAAGATCCGAATACATAAGTCAGTCATACAAATATTATCTGAGTACAGACATAGTTAGACAAGTTTTGCCTTAAGAAGGCTAGCACAAACAGCGACACTAGATCGAAAGGCGATGGCCTCCTGCCCGGGAGCCTCCGATCCTACTGCTGGTCAGCTGGCTCGATCCAGTAGTAAGTACCCTCTGGACCCTCCTGGTAGTAAGCTCCGGTGGGGGCATCTGGCTCCTGGACTCCATCGTCTGATGTATCATCAAGGTGGGATATATGGGGAAAAGAGAAAGTAAAGCAACCGTGAGTACTCATCCGAAGTACTACATATGCAACATTATCAATGGAGAAAGGCTGTATATGTGGACTGGGCTGCAGAAATGCTAGAATAGAGAGAAGGCCTAGTCCTATCGAAGACTAGCTTCTTCAAATATCTTCACAAGGCCATCATCTTGCAGCAGTAGAAGAGAGTAGAATAGCATTTTATTTAGCAAACATGTTGAAGTACAGTTTAAAGATCCTTCCTCGACTCCCAAGCGAGAAAGCGATCCCGAAGCTTCAATTAAGTAACAAGTATCCAGTTTAAGTAGTAGATCGGGATACACAAACTGAGCGTCCTTTACCGTAGGACCGGCTATCGATAGAAGATTCATCCCTGCAGGGGTGCACTACTGTTACCCAACACGCTCGATCAACTCTGGCCGGACACACTTGCTGGGTAATGCCCGTCCTCGGAAGATCAACACGAACCAGCGCTCTACCTAGGCTCGGCAGAGAGGTCAGCACGCCGGACTAACCTATGCACCCAGAGGTCTTGGGCCATCGCCCTGGGCACCCTGCGTGTTGCGAGACTGGTCGGGGTGCACGCGCGACACTGAGCTCGTCAGTGAAGTATCCGGCCCAATCCCGACAATCAGCCCGCACGGGGAATCGTGACGTCAGACGAGCTTTCGGAGAAACGTACTTCGCAGAGGGTCCCATAACCATTATCCCGCGTGGTGGTAGTGCGTATAGGGCACGTCGACCTACTCAGATCACACACCCAAATCCAATAGGCTCAATTAGTATCACGCGGAGACAATCAGAGTCTCTGATGCTCCGCCACAATGTCACACTCGAGTGCCCTTCCGGCACACCCGAAAATCATAGATCCCCAGCGGGTACCCACCAGGGTGGACCCGCCTGTAACAAAGGTCAAGTAGTCGTGTGGTCATAACATCAAGGGGGAAACCCGAGGAATCACCCTCGGCGGATTCCACTCGACGAAATCATCAGGGTGAACGTATGAGGTATCACCCTCGAGGTTCACACTGAGGGGTCGCACGACAGAGTCGTATCAGAAGTGGAGAAGGAGGAATCACCCTCGATAACCACGACCGAACAGCTACACTGCAGAGTATTCATCGGGAGTGCGTTACGAGGTATCACCCTCGGCACTCGATAGTTACTACGCAGAGTCGTACAACTAAGGGGGTGTGAAGTGAGGTGTCGGTCTCTGGTCGACGATCACGTTAATCGAGTCGTCGATGATCAAGCAGGGGCAAGAAGGGTAAGGTGGTGGGGTCACTGATGGTTCACTACCAACCTATACTAAACAGTTTATCATAGGCAGGTAAGGTAGCAATAAACAGGTTACAACAGCAGGCTATGCATCAGAATAGGAGCATACATTAACAGTAGCAAAATCTAATGCAAGCAGGAGAATAGAATGGGCGATATCTGGATGCTCAAGGGGGGGGGGGGCTTGCCCTGGTTGCCCTCTGTCACGAGGAGGGGTCCGTCACGGCTCTCTTCGGTAGAGTAGTCGTATCCAGGTGCAGCGTCGTCGGTCTCAGCGTCTATCGAGAGAGAGAAGGAGGGGGAGAGAAACAATAAATTCACGGCGATAATGCAAACAACATGTATGACATGCCTAAATGATATGCCGGGGTGTTCTACTGACTAACTAAATGATTTAGTTAATTTAGGAATTTATTTGGATTTATTTAATTAAAGTTGGGTACTATTCATTTACTGAAAACGGTCTAAAAGTTCAATGTTCTTATAGCTAGAGGCATCTGACGGGAATACGGAGGGCGTATCCGGGTTCGTATCGGAATTCTGAGCAAGTTTCATGTATAAAGTATTTTCATCGGAGTTATGGTTTATTTAATATGATTTTCTAAAGTTTTTATTAATTTCTGGAATTTATTTAATTATTTAAATCAACATTATCCAAAACAGTGTTGATGATGACATCAGCATGACCTCATGCTGACGTCAGCAGCCATCTGACAGGGTGGGTCCCACCTGTCATAGACTGTTTGGCTAATTAGGATTAACTTAATTAAATTACTGTTTAATTAACACTAACTACTTAATTAGATTAACCTAATCAAGATTAATTAAATTAATTAATCACTAATTAATTATTTAATCAACTAATTATTTTTATTTATTTTATTTTTCTTTTTCTCTAAACGTTTTCGGGCGGGGCCCGTTTATCAGTGGGCCAGGGGGGTTCGGGGCCCAGCAGCCAGTGGCACTGGGGCACTGGGCCACTTCGGTCAGTGTCCCAGGGGCCACGGGCGGGCGTCGGGCGCGGCGCGGCGCGGGCGCGTGGGCGCGATGCAGGGGCGCGGCGACGGGCGCGCAGGCGGTGGCAGCAGTGCGGCAGCACGCGCGCGGGCGCGTGCGCGAGGTGGGCGAGGCGCGCGAGCTGCGGCGAGGCAGGAACGCGGGCGAGCGGCAGCAGCGGCCGGTGCGGGGCGCGGGCGGCGTGCGCGACGAGGGCGAGCGCACGGGCTCGGGGCGGCGCGAGCAGGCGCGGGCCGGCGACAGAGGCGTGGCGAGGCGCGCGCGAGCGAGGGGAGAGGCCGGGGCCGGGCCTCACCGTTCGGTGTAGGGAGGGGGCAGTGGGCGCGGGGAGGAGTCGAAGACGACGGCGACGCGGTGACGAGGTGCAGGCCGGCGAGGGAGCGCTCCGGTGAGGCCGTCCGGCGAGGAGCTCCGGGCGGCGGCGTCCTGGCGCGGGGCGGCGGTTGGCGCCGCGAGCGTGGGCGGGGGCGAGCGCGCGGTGCTCGATCGTTGGGGAGGAGACGAGGAGGCGGCGGTGCTGCGGCGTGGTCTGACGAGGGGGAGGCGGCGACGGGGCGGCGGCGTCGAGCGGCGTCGGCGACGGGGCCGATCACGATCCGGTTCTGGATCGGGGGGAAAGGGGGGGGGAGTGAGCGAGGGGGTGAGTGGGGGTTAGGGTTCGGGGTCTCCAGGGGGAGGCCATGTAGGCGCGGGGGTGGGCTGGGAGCTGGGCCGGCCGGCTGGGCTGTGGCCCAGTTGGGCCGGCGGGGGGGTCTTTTTCTCTTTTTCTTTTCTGTTCTGTTTTCTTTTACCTTTTTCTTTTATTTATTTCCTTTTCTCAGTTTAGCAAACAGTTAGGCCACATATTGAATTTTGTAAAACATAGGAATTGCTCCAACAAATACTAGGCATTACCTACCACTACGAAAAATTGGTTTGGAGTCAACTTGAGTTCACACAATTTTTATAATAATTAAAATGCATTATTCCTTACTGTTTTAATTATGTTAGTGCCACCTAATTATTTTATTATTTGTTGGTTACAATTTTAGACTAGCCTCTGCAATATTTGTTATTTACTGAATATTTTAGTTTCTATTTTGCACAACTTTTATATTTCACTTTCATTTAAATTTGAATTTGACTTAGGAGTTGAAATGCAATATGATGCTAATGATGATTATGCACTATTAGGCTTGCTGACATGTCATTATCAAAAGTGATTACTGTAGCTAATGACAGGGGGTGTTACAATTCTCCTCATCTATTAAGAATTCTCGTCCCGAGAATTAAGAGGAAGACTGAA
Organism: Thinopyrum elongatum; assembly: GCA_011799875.1. Taxonomy (NCBI): domain Eukaryota; kingdom Viridiplantae; phylum Streptophyta; class Magnoliopsida; order Poales; family Poaceae; genus Thinopyrum; species Thinopyrum elongatum. Next base: position 33,175,063 of record CM022299.1, on the reverse strand, counting down.
AGAAAGAGGGGTATTCTTCACGAAGACGATCCTCGCGTTCCCAAGTGGCCTCATCTTCAGTATGATTTGACCACTGGACCTTGAGGAATTTGATTGACTTTTGACGAGTCCGACGTTCAGCTTCATCAAGAACACGGATGGGATATTCTGGATAAGACAGATCCTCCCGTAATTCAAGCACTTCGTGATCCACAGCTCGAATAGGATCCTTGAAGCAGCGACAGAGTTGGGATACATGAAAGACGTCATGTACTTGGGAAAGATTAGGCGGCAACTGCAATTGATATGCCACTTCTCCTCGACGGGCAAGAATACGGAACGGGCCAATGTAGCGAGGAGCTAACTTGCCTTTGATTCCGAACCGATGAGTGCCTTTCAACGGAGTGACGCGGAGGTAAGCTTGCTCGCCAGGTTGATAGACCATTTCCTGAAGCTTTCAGTCATAGTTGCTCTTCTGACGAGACTGAGCAGTTTTCAAATGTTCACGGACAATGCGGATTTGATCTTCTGCTTGCTGAATAATGTCCGGTCCGACGAGTGAGCGTTCCCCTGTTTCTAACCAATTCAGAGGGGTTCGACACTTACGACCGTAAAGAACTTCAAACGGTGCCATCTTCAGACTAGTTTGATAGCTATTGTTGTAAGAGAATTCGGCATACGAGAGAGATTCCTCCCATTTCTTACCGAAGGAGATGACGCAAGCTCGAAGCATATCTTCGAGCACTTGATTAACTCGTTCAACTTGACCCTGTGACTGAGGGTGAAAAGCGGTGCTGAAAGACAGATGTGTTCCCATAGCTTCTTGGAAACTATTCCAGAATCTGGAGGTGAAGAGGCTGCCACGATCAGAACTGATCTCCAACGGAACACCATGGAGTGACACAATTCGGGAAACATACAAGTCTGCTAACTGGCTAGCAGTGATTGTCTCCTTAACAGGCAGAAAGTGAGCAACCATGGAGAATCGGTCAATGACGACAAAAATAGCATCATGACCCTTCTGGGATTTGGGAAAACCTGTAATGAAATCCATTTGGACCTTGTCCCATTTCCATTCAGGAATTGCAAAGGGTTGCAGAGTTCCAGCGGGCCTTTGATGTTGAGCTTTAACGCGGCGGCAAACGTCACACTCAGAAACATAACGAGCAATATCTCGCTTCATATTAGGCCACCAGTATCTCTGACAAATGTCACGGTACATCTTTGTGCTACCAGGATGAATTGACAGAGGAGTGTCATGAGCTTCCATCATAACGTGTTCTCTCTCATCCTTGAACTTAGGTACGAAGAGACGGTGTGGGAAAAATAGGATCCCATCATCATTAAGATGGAACTCCAACGGTTTTCCTTTTTCAAGGTATCGCTTGATCCTTTCAACTTCAGAGTCATACCGTTGCATAGTCTTGATGCTTTGTTCTAAATCTGGTTCGACAACCAGGGTATTGAGATAACCCTGTGGAATAATATGGAGGTTCAGTTTACGAAGCTCTTCATAAAGCATAGGTTGTGATTCCTGAACCACATGGTTGCTGCAATAAGCCTTGCGACTCAAAGCATCGGCCATTACATTTGCCTTGCCAGGGGTGTATGAGATATTCATATCATAATCGGCTATTGTCTCAAGCCATCTTTGTTGACGAAGGTTCAGATCCGGTTGAGTATATAAATACTTCAAACTTTGATGATCCGTATATATCTCGCAACGGTTACCGAGAAGGTAATGTCACCATAGCTTCAGGGCATAAATAACCGCAGAAAGTTCGAGATCGTGCACTGGGTAATTTTCTTCGTGAGGACGCAATTGTCGGGAGGCATAAGCAATCACCTTGCGTTCTTGCATTAGGACACATCCTAATCCTTGACGGGAGGCATCACAGTATATCACGAAATCCTTTTGGGAATCCGGGGGTGCTAATACTAGGGCAGATGTCAATTTATCTTTTAATGTCTGAAAGCTTTCTTGACATTTTTCTGTCCACTCAAATTTAACACCTTTGTGAAGCAGATTTGTCAATGGTTTTGCAATCTTGGAAAAATTCTCAACGAATCGACGACAATAACTTGCAAGTCCGAGAAAACTTCTGACTTGCTTAACATTCTTCGGGGGAGTCCAGTCAAGAATAGCCTGAACTCGTTCCGGGTTAACAGCAATTCCATCCTTGGAAATCACATGACCAAGGTAAGTTACTTCAGAAAGCCAAAATTCATATTTGGAATACTTGGCATACAACTGGTGTTCTTGGAGCCTTTCTAGTACCAAACGGAGGTGTTCAGCATGTTCTTCTTTATTCTTAGAATATATCAGGATATCATCCAAATAAACCACGACGAATTTATTGAGGTAATCCATGAATATATAATTCATCAGACGGGAGAAAGTTGCTGGAGCATTCGTTAGGCCAAATGACATGACGGTGTATTCATAGGAGCCATAACGAGTGACGAATGCAGTCTTGGGAATATCCTCTTCACGGACACGGATCTGGTGATAACCCAACCTCAGGTCGAGTTTAGAGAACACCGACGATCCAGCGAGTTGATCATAAAGATCATTGATCCGGGGCAGTGGGTATTTATTCTGGATTGTGGCTTGGTTAATGGGCCGATAATCCTGAACCAAACGGTTAGTTCCATCCTTCTTCTTAACGAAGAGTGATGGTGCTCCCCAAGTAGAGGAACTGGGGCGGATGAAACCACTCTTAAGCGACTTGTCGATTTCTTCCTTAAGCTCGAGTAGGTGATGCGGAGGCATCTTATAAGGTCGCTTGGCAATAGGGACGGTGCCAGGCTTTAAGTCGATGACGAACTCGACAGTTCTAGCTGGGGGTATTCCTGGAAGTTCTTCTGGAAAGATGTCTGGAAAATCTCGAACGACAGGAACGTTCTCGATCCCTTCTAGAGGTGAGGCGTTCAAAGCATTCAGAGCATATATCTGAGCTTCAGCGTCCCGACTAATGCGGGCAGTATAGTTCACTATCTCATCGGTGGGGTGAAGAAGTTGGACGACTTTAGTGGCACAATTGATCGAAGCAATGTGAGCTTTCAACCAATCCATTCCAAGAATGAGGTCTATGGTGGAAGATTTCAAGACGATGGGCGAGGCAAGGAATTCCAACCCTTTAATTTCGACGGTAACGTCAGGTGCTATTACGTCAGCATGACAGTGACCTCCGGGAGTTTTAATGACTAACGGAGTATGCATTTTCTCATATCGAATGCCATGCATAAATGCAAATTTTCCAGAGATGAATGAATGTGATGCTCCTGAATCAAATAAAACAGAAGCAGGTACTGAGTTAACAAGAAGGGTACCCATAACAGTAGCAGGTTGATCCTGGACTTCTTCAATGTCAATGTTGTAGGCGTGTCCACGACCATGTGCAGCAGACCCAGTATTATAGTTGCGGGTCTGATTGTTGCCACGACCATTGCCACGGCCAGTACGAGGAAAAGCTAACTGATTCTGATTCTGGCGGCAGTCTTTAGCCTGGTGACCTGGTTTGTGGCACTTGAAGCATAGACCATCTTCAGGACGAAGAGGAGCATTGTTTTGAATAGCTTGAGCTTTTGGCTGCCTCGGTGGTGGAGGAGGCAGACGTGGTGCAGCATAGTTGTTCTTTGGCGCAGAGGTATTGGAACGGAACGCATTGTGGGGAATCCAAACTCGACGCTTCGATGCTGAGCCCGAAGATGAGCCAGCATCACGATAGCGCTTCTACGAGTCCTTGTATTCCATCTGAGCGGTCTCAACAAGAATAGCCTTGTTCGTCAGAGTTGAAAAGTCATTGAAGTCTTGAGCAGCTAGTGCAAGCTTGAGGTCGGGGTTTAGTCCACTACGGAACTTCTCTTGCCTGCGTGCATCTATAGCGATGTCTTCTTCAGCATAGCGGGAGAGGGCTAGAAATTCCCGCTGATAAGCTTCAACGGTCTTGTTACCCTGAGTGAGGTTACGGAACTGGGTCTTCATGCGTTCCATAATTGCTTGAGGGATGTAACGTGTACGGAAAGCAGCCTGGAACTCATACCAGGTGATGACTGTTCCAACAGGCAGAGTACGCTTGTGTGTGTCCCACCATTGAGCTGCGGGGCCCTTTAAGAAAAAGGCCGCGAAGTTGACAAAGTTGGCAGGGGCGACATTAGTTGACTCCATCTCGTGAGTGATGTCGCGGAGCCAGTCATCAGCATCCAGTGGCTTGTCAGAGTTGCGGAACTGCGTTGGGTTGAGTCGCATAAACTCTGTCAAAGTTATTGAAGCTGGGTTCTGGTTTTGGTTGTTCTGATGCGGAAACTGAGCCATGATTCCAACCATGAACTGGCGGTTAAGCTCAAATTGTTGCATCATAGCCGCCATATAGTCTGGCGGTGGTGGGCGTTCAGGGGCATGACCACGACCACGACCACGACCACCTGGTCTAACCATCCTGCTAAGTATCAACAGGGGGTAGTTTAGTAAAAGCAATTGCAAGCGTTTAGTGACAAACATGATGTAACACGACAATTCTTTAAGCAGTGTATCAGATACATAATAGTAGTCGATTAAGACATACAGATCCATACACAGAGTCGGGTACATGCGGACAGCATAACGGCGCAAATTCAAAAGCTAGACATACTAGGCGGCGCGCAGGCACGCGGTAAGGAAGTACACAACGAGACATAGCAAAGGCTACATCAACGTCGGAGAAAACCACCGAAACGGGGTAACTGCAAGTGCTGACGACGAATATTCGTCGCGGAAGGATCCTGCGCTCCATGTGCACTCTGATGCAGAATCCGGTCTCGAGCTGTAAGAAGAGGTCCACGTGCAGGTGTATGACCTCCAACAGCAGGCCAATCAATACCAGCATACATCTGAGTCCTGCGCGGGTAAAGGATGTGCTCAGGATGTATCCCTGCGCGAACAGCGGGTAGCAACTGCGTCATAGCATCGTAGAGACGTGCTCGAGTGGCAACCAACTCGACGGCAAGAGCCCGAATAGTGCGATCCAGAGCCTGAGTGCACTGAATCAGAACGCGCGGGTCATAGCGACGAGGCTCGAACGGGGCACAGATAGTTGTGTAGTATCCAGTAGCATCTCCAGCAGGGGCATACAAAATCTATCGGAACTCAGAGTCATCCAAGATATCGCTGAACTATCCTCGGAGACGTGCGACAGCAGAGTAGGCGGCATCATGGACTGCCATCTCAATCGTCACGCCGATACCGTGGAAAAGGTGTAGCTCAGTGTCTGAGTCATTCTGCTGATCATAGATACGAACATCAGCATGGTACTGATCCTGATTGAACTCGCGGTAATCCTCGTAAACCAAGTACTCAGGATACCAACGGTAGCCAAGTCTGGTCATGAGAGCGATCAGGACAGCTGGAAACCCAGGGATATTACGAGCCCAAGTGCGAAGCACAAGCTGTGTCGTAGGACGTGGTGGAAACAAATGATCCATCTGAAACAGAGGAAATTCAGATTTGTCAAATGACAATGAGAAGTTTAACACAACTCGGAGAGAAAGGTTAAACAAAACAATGGAAAGGAAAATGACTATCAGACTAATCACATCAACGACAGGGAAATCGCACAGATATCCAGCTCTTCGGGTAGATGGAATTTACGAGATCCTAAGTGTCGGCGTTAGTAAAATTTATTTAACCCGAGTAGAAGAGAGATCAGAGTCCCAGAGTATAGACGAGGAATAAAAGATCCTAATACCACCCAGTTGGCGACGTGGGCCCGTAAGCCACACAGCCAAGTTAGTAAATTAGTTTTTCGGTTTCTAGACTCAACTTCGGCCAAGGAATTTGGAGGGGGCTTCCTACAGGCAGTCGGCTTTGATACCAACTTGTGATGACCCCGACTCAATCGTACACTAATCATACACGCAAATGTGTACGATCAAGCACAGGGACTCACGGGAAGATATCACAACACAACTCTAACACAAATTAAACGAAGGTCCACAATATTACAGACCAGGGATCCGAAGATCCGAATACATAAGTCAGTCATACAAATATTATCTGAGTACAGACATAGTTAGACAAGTTTTGCCTTAAGAAGGCTAGCACAAATAGCGACACTAGATCGAAAGGCGATGGCCTCCTGCCTGGGAGCCTCCGATCCTACTCCTGGTCAGCTGGCTCGATCCAGTAGTAAGTACCCTCTGGACCCTCCTGGTAGTAAGCTCCGGTGGGGGCATCTGGCTCCTGGACTCCATCGTCTGATGTATCATCAAGGTGGGATATATGGGGAAAAGAGAAAGTAAAGCAACCGTGAGTACTCATCCGAAGTACTCAGCAAGCAAGGATCTATACTACATATGCAACATTATCAATGGAGAAAGGCTGTATATGTGGACTGGGCTGCAGAAATGCCAGAATAGAGAGAAGGCCTAGTCCTATCGAAGACTAGCATCTTCAAATATCTTCACAAGGCCATCATCTTGCAGCAGTAGAAGAGAGTAGAATAGCATTTTATTTAGCAAACATGTTGAAGTACAGCTTAAAGATCCTTCCTCTACTCCCAAGCGAGAAAGCGATCCCGAAGCTTCAATTAAGTAACAAGTATCCAGTTTAAGTAGTAGATCGGGATACATAAACTGAGCATCCTTTACCGTAGGACCGGCTATCGATAGAAGATTCATCCCTGCAGGGGTGCACTACTGTTACCCAACACGCTCGATCAACTCTGGCCGGACACACTTGCTGGGTAATGCCCGTCCTCGGAAGATCAACACGAAGCAGCGCTCTACCTAGGCTCGGCAGAGAGGTCAGCACGCCGGACTAACCTATGCACCCAGAGGTCTTGGGCCATTGCCCTGGGGACCCTGCGCGTTGCGAGACTGGCCGGGGTGCAGGCGCGACACTGAGCTCATCAGTGAAGTATCCAGCCTAATCCCGACAATCATCCCGCACGGTGAATCGTGACGTCAGACGAGCTTTCGGAGAAACGTACTTCGCAGAGGGTCCCATAACCATTATCCCGCGTGGTGGTAGTGCGTATAGGGCACGTCGACCCACTCAGATCACACACCCAAATCCAATAGGCTCAATTAGTATCACGCGGAGACAATCAGAGCCTCTGATGCTCCGCCACAATGTCACACTCGAGTGCCCTTCCGGCACACCCGAAAATCATAGATCCCCAGCGGGTACCCACCAGGGTGGACCCGCCTGTAACAAAGGTCAAGTAGTCGTGTGGTCATAACATCAAGGGGGAAACCCGAGGAATCACCCTCGGCGGATTCCACTCGACGAAATCATCAGGGTGAACGTATGAGGTATCACCCTTGAGATTCACACTGAGGGGTCGCACGACAGAGTCGTATCGGAAGTGGAGAAGGAGGAATCACCCTCGATGACCACGACCGAACAGCTACACTGCAGAGTATTCATCGGGAGTGCGTTACGAGGTATCACCCTCGGCACTCGATAGTTACTACGCAGAGTCGTACAACTAAGGGGGTGTGAAGTGAGGTGTCGGTCTCTGGTCGACGATCACGTTGATCGAGTCGTCGATGATCAAGCAGGGGCAACAAGGGTAAGGTGGTGGGGTCACTGATGGTTCACTACCAACCTATACTAAACAGTTTATCATAGGCAGGTAAGGTAGCAATGAATAGGTTACAACAGCAGGCTATGCATCAGAATAGGAGCATACATTAACAGTAGCAAAATCTAATGCAAGCAGGAGAATAGAATGGGCGATATCTGGATGCTCAAGGGGGGGGGGGGCTTGCCTGGTTGATCTGGCAAGAGAGAGGGGTCGTCAACGGGCTGCTCGTCGGTAGAGTAGTCGTATCCAGGTGCAGCGTCGTCGGTCTCAGCGTCTATCGAGAGAGAGAAGGAGGCGGAGAGAAACAATAAATTCATGGCGATAATGCAAACAACATGTATGACATGCCTAAATGATATGCCGGGGTGTTCTACTGCCTAACTAAATGATTTAGTTAATTTAGGAATTTATTTGGATTTATTTAATTAAAGTTGGGCACTATTCATTTACTGAAAACGGTCTAAAAGTTCAATGTTCTTATAGCTAGAGGCATCTGACGGGAATACGAAGGGCGTATCTGGGTTCGTATCGGAATTCTGAGCAGGTTTCATGTATAAAGTATTTTCATCGGGGTTACGGTTTATTTAATATGATTTTCTAAAGTTTTTATTAATTTCTGGAATTTATTTAAATATTTAAATCAACATTATCCGAAACAGTGTTGATGATGACATCAGCATGACCTCATGCTGACGTCAGCAGCCATCTGACAGGGTGGGTCCCACCTGTCATAGACTGTTAGGCTAATTAGGATTAACTTAATTAAATTACTGTTTAATTAACAATAACTACTTAATTATATTAACCTAATCAAGATTAATTAAATTAATTAATCACTAATTAATTATTTAATCAACTAATTATTTTTATTAATTATTTTTATTTATTTTATTTTTCTTTTTCTCTAAACCTTTTCGGGCGGGGCCCGTTTGTCAGCGGGCCAGGGGGGTTCGGGGCCCAGCAGCCAGTGGCACTAGGGCACTGGGCCCCTTCGGTCAGTGGCCCAGGGGCCACGGGCGGGCGTCGGGCGCGGCGCGGCGCGGGCGCGTGGGCGCGATGCAGGGGGGCGGCGATGGGCGCGCAGGCGGCGGCACCAGTGCAGTAGCACGCGCGCGGGCGCGTGCTTGAGGTGGGCGAGGCGCGCGAGCTGCGGCGAGGCAGGAACGCGGGCGAGCGGCAGCAGCGGCCGGTGCGGGGCGCGGGCGGCGTGCGCGACGAGGGCGAGCGCACGGGCTCGGGGCCGGCGACAGAGGCGTGGCGAGGCGCGCGCGAGCGAGGGGAGAGGCCGGGGCCGGCCCTCACCGTTCGGTGTAGGGAGGGGGCAGTGGGCGCGGGGAGGAGTCGAAGACGACGGCGACGCGGTGACGAGGTGCAGGCCGGCGAGGGAGCGCTCCGGTGAGGCCGTCCGGCGAGGAGCTCCGGGCGGCGGCGTCCTGGCGCGGGGCGGCGGTTTGCACCGCGAGCGTGGGCGGGGGCGAGCGCGCGGGGCTCGGTCGTTGGGGAGGAGACGAGGAGGCGGCGGTGCTGCGGCGTGGTCTGACGAGGAGGAGGCGGCGACGGGGCGGCGGCGTCGAGCGGCGTCGGCGACGAGGCCTATCCCGATCTGGTTCTGGATCGGGGGGAAAGGGGGGGGATATAAAAACCACCATCTGTTTCCAGCACTTCATAACAAATAATCTGGCTCGTGAGACGACGGGGGGGGGAGAAAATCCTAGCTCAACCCGCAGCACCCTCTGTTCCGGACGCCTTGCCGGGTGACATGCAGGCGGCCGTGGCTGTCACCTCAATGCACCGCCTGTTGTGTTGGCTTGGGAAGACGTGTAGCAATGAAGACGGAAAGATAAGGTAGGGGTTCTGTGGGGGGCTGTTGGTTGTTGTATTGTTTTTTTGTGTTTTGTTTTGTTTTGATGGGGGTTAGTGTGGGGTCTCCAGGGGGAGGCCATGTGGCGCGGGGGTGGGCCGGGAGCTGGGCCGGCTGGGGGGGGGGAGTTGGGGGGGGGGGGGGGGGGTCTTTTTCTCTGTTTCTTTTCTGTTTTGTTTTATTTTACCTTTTTCTTTTATTTATTTCCTTTTCTCAGTTTAGCAAATAGTTAGGCCACATATTGAATTTTGTAAAACATAGGAATTGCTCCAACAAATACTAGGCATTACCTACCACTACCAAAAATTGGTTTGGAGTCAACTTGAGTTCACACAATTTTTATAATAATTAAAATGCATTATTCCTTACTGTTTTAATTATGTTAGTGCCACCTAATTATTTTATTATTTGTTGGTTACAATTTTAGACTAGCCTCTGCAATATTTGTTATTTACTGAACATTTTAGTTTCTATGTTGCACAACTTTTATATTTCACTTTCATTTAAATTTGAATTTGACTTAGGAGTTGAAATGCAATATGATGCTAATGATGATTATGCACTATTAGGCTTGCTGAAATGTCATTATCAAAAGTGATTACTGTAGCTAATGACAGGGGGTGTTACATACTTATGTACGTATAAATGATTTTTGGAAAAAATAAAGAGCAAACTATGAGGCAGCTGCAGTTCAAATTTGACCCGCTTCCAACTTAACCGGCAAGAATTTGTCTTTTTCACGAGAGGTGGATCAAAAGTTTTGACACCCAATAATTAGGTCAATTATGCATTAAACATGGCCTAATATTTTAGAAAATTGATTTGGTCCAATTTTGCAACAAATATATTGTAGGTCCTTCACAAAAAAAACTCATTTTGGGCACTCAAAAAAATGGAAAATGAATTTTTCATCCAAAGAAAATGAAAACTTCCTTAGGCAACATTTTTTGCCATTCCAAGATACACCCTTTTATACAATATGAGATCATTTGAACAAACTATGCCATGAATGTGGCCATAAGATTGATCATTTGACTTGAAAGCCATAAATCTTCACACATGATAGCTCGTTTCTGAGAACACTTTTTTAAAATAATTACCGTATTATAAGTTTATTATTTTTTCTGTTAACTTGGTCACATATAATGACACAATGTGAAGGTTTTCCAATTTTTTGATTTCTTTTAAATTTTCAAGCCCGTTTTAAAACGTGGTCAAAACGGCGGGCATGACCGTTCCTAGCTAGTGGTTGAATTTTGGAAAACTTCTGGTGTTTCTCTGATTAAATAGATACTTATGTACCTAGACATGATTTTTGGAAAAAATAAAGAGCAAACTATAAGGCAGTTGCAGTTCAAATTTGACCCGCTTCCTACTGAATCGGTGGAAATTTGTCTTTTTCACGAGAGGTGGACCAAAGCTTCTGACATTCAAACATTTGGTCATTTGTACATTAAACATGGCCTAATATTTTATAAAAATGATTTGGTCCAATTTTGCAACAAATATATGGTAGGTCCTTCACAAAAAAACTCAATTTGGGCACTCGAAAAATGGAAAATGATTTTTTCGTCAAAAGAAAAAGATAACTTCCTTAGCCAACATTGTTTGCCATTCCAATATGCACCCTTGTGCATAATATGAGATCATTTGAACAAAGTATGCCATGAATGTGGCCATAAGATTGATTATTTGGCTTGAAAGCCATAGATCTTCACACATGATAGCTCGTTTCTGAGAACGCCTTTTTAAAATAATTACTATAGTGAAAGTTTATTATTTTTCCTGGTAACTTGGTCACATATAATGACACAATGCGAAGGTTTTCCAATTTTTTGATTTTTTTTAATTTTTTATGCCTGTTTCAAAATGCGGTCAAAACAGCGGGCATGACTGTTCCTAGCTAGTGGTTGAATCCTGGAAAACTTTTGGTGTTTCTCTGATGAAATATATATTTTTGTACCTGAAAATAATATTTAGAAAAAATCATGAGCAAACTATGAGGCAGCAGTAGTTCAAATTTGACCCCCTTCCAAATGAATCGGCGGAAATTTGTCTTTTTCATGAGAGGTGTATCGACAATTTTTGCCATGTAACCGTTTGGTCAATTGTACATAAATATGGTATAATATTTCCTAAAAATGGCGAGGTACCATCTTGCCACAAAGATTTGGTAGGTCCTTCACAAAAAAACTCATTTTGGGCACTCGAAAAATACATAATGGTTCTTTTGTGCAAAGAAAATGAAACCCCCCCCAAATCAACATTGTTTGTCATCCCTAGATACACACATGTGCAAAATATTGGTTCGTTTGAATAAAATATAAGAGGTTAATTTGTTAAATACCCTGAATAAGAGGGTAAAAACTATAAGAGAAACAAAAGAAAAAACAAAATTGTATAAGCTTAACTCTGATTGGTGGAATCAGTTGTGGCCTAGATCGATGCATGGCAAATATCTATCCATCCACATCCGTCCGTCCGTCTGTCCATCCTAGCGCTCCGATCTCTCTCTCACGGCAAACCCCTCTCTCAACCCTAGGGCTCCACTTCCCGATCCAGAACGCCCGCAGCCGCCTCCCACCACCGCTCTCCGATCTAGATCTGCCACCCACCTCCCTCTCCCCTCCCCGCCGGTCTGCACCCTCACCTTGTAGGGAAGCGCAGCAGAAAACAAAAAATTTCTGACCTACGCACCAGCCCAGGACCACTATGAAGACTGTATACAAGGTTTCGATCTTTTCATTACCGACTCGTAGAGCAGCGGAAGTAGAGTCGATGATGATCGGCGGTGCAGATCCCCGTAGCTAGGATTTACAACCTCCCAACTGCGAGGATGTACTCCCTCATCTGCCCCATGGACAGCCCTCCGGGAGGCGGTCGGACACTCCTTCGGACGGTGTCGCGGACTGCCCTTCGGGAGGACCCTCAAAACTCGGACGGTCACTCGGATAGCCCTTCGGGAGGACTCACAGAACTCGGACCGTCCCTTGGACAGCCCTTCGGGAGGCACTCTCGAACAAAGACCGAAACTATGATATCTCTACAGAGTTGCACACATACGGTGTCATCTATCCGGCAGGGCTTCGCCATCCAGAACTAGTTCCCACCGGAACCTAGACAGCCTTTCGGCTCTACGAAACTCATTTCATGGGAGGGAGATAAGAAGCCAGATAATGCATGGCATGTGTATGAGAGCAAGGGATGAGTGTGGAGAGCACCCCCTCCACCTCTATTTATAGGAAAGGCCCAAGGGAAAAATACCCAAAAAACCCATCACATGGATTTCCCACAAGGGCATAAAGGGAAGGGAAGTGGAGCTCCATGGAGCTCCACCTTGTGGCCGGCCACCCCTAGGGGGCCCCCCAATGCGGGGCTTCCTTGGTTCCCAAGTTCTTCTAGAAGCCTTTTGGAAATATCCCAAAACGTGACTTTCCATAAATATCCTAAAAAGCGCTTTCACTATTCACGACGACATTTTTCAGCGTCTGTTCGAACTGAAAATATTTATGTGGGCTTAGAACATTTCCAGTACCCACTAAAATAATTTTCAACGCGTTCCAGAACAATTTCGGATTAGTGATTTTCATCTGCGAAAGCATCTCAAGTGGTTTCGGCAACTCCGGAACATTTCCTGTTTTTATCCCGAAAAATTCTCAGAAGTTTCCAGAATAATTCTGGCACCCTCCAAGAATTATCAGGCGTGTCCTGAAACCAATTTGACTTAATGGTATATCCCGAAACAACTTTTCAGTTTCACCGGAACTCATCCGGTGACCTCTCTCTTCGGAACTTTTCCGCTGTCTCCTAAACTTTTTCCGGAGACTTTCTCTCAGACTCCCTGTCTAGTATTCAGCAGATAGATGACCCTTAAGCATGTGACCCTATAGGTTCGGTGAAGTATAGACATGACCCGGAACCCCTTCCGATCAATGATCAACATCGGAGCCGTGGACACCCATATTGACCCCTATACCCACACTAATGAATATTCGAGTGAACCTCCAGTTGCCGTGTGCTATTCATGTTGCTTCGCGATATGTTACAAATACCTGAGGTGAGACATGTTGGCATCCCCGTGGATCAACAACTTGTCCACTATGCCAGTTACCTCGTTACCGGTATTGTTCTCTTTTCTCGTTACCATGTTCCGGCATCCCTGTGATCAAATCACCCTGTGTCCGGCCAGACGATGATGGATACCGTAACACCGAGAGGGCCCAGAGATATCTCTCCATCATCGGAGGGGCAATTCCCAATCTCGAGCTATCAAGTTACTTGACACACTTTTCCATGAACCCGTAAGCCGCCGTAATAGCCACCCATTTACGGATGACGTTTAACAAACCCCAAAGTTCATGAAGCAAGCATGAAGAAACTCGATACTCTCATGGTCTAAGGAATCATGCAAACGTTAACCATCTCTATGTTATTAACCATTAAGTTGCGACGAAAGTATCTCATATCATAACATCAATTCGGGTGGATTCAACACAAATGTTCTTCTAACATTGTGCCCTCAAAGTTGCTGGCATAGACATGCCCATGATCAGGAAAACAGGACCATCATGCAACACTTGAGCTAGTCTTAGAGGCTAGACTAGGAATACATTTAACCGTTTATTATTTCACACATGCATATGAGTCTTCCTCCGAGCCTCGTGGTTATTGTAGACTCGAGAACCATAGCAGTTATAGCATGGAACATAAACCTAATTATGAACAGGGAGATAATCAATAACATTTATTATTGCCTCTAGGGCATATCTCCTACAGACTCCCACTTGCACTAGAGTCAGTTAATGCTAATGTACTTTACACCTGTGGCACACCGGTGTATATATGCTTCGCTTGTGGTATAGCCTGATGTCCAACGGATCTGACAACTTCAGATCCGTGTGTATCTTTGTATATCTTCGCATTTTCACGCTTTCACAAAATTCATATTTTGTGTGGACTTGGGTTTGCATATGTGTGAATCATAGGTCGAAACCTGATTCCTCAGACTGAGCTATGGAGCAACTATCTGCCATAGTGTCCCATTGACCAAAGCCATCTTGGAACCACACTAAGTTCATGAATGAACTATATGATTCAACAACTTCTTTGTCGCTTCTAAAGCGCCAACATACTTAGCCATTTGTCATAGAATTCGCCACAGTAACCTGTTTGGAACAATTTCCAACTACCGCTCCACCATATTGTGTATTGCACAAAACTCTTAACTTAAATCAAAAATTGCTTGGAGCATGGATGAAGACTGTATCAATGTAACCTTTTACAATGAACTCTTCATGATCGCCGCTTGCGAGAAAACATGTCATCAGTGCTACTATAGTCCCATGATCAGTACTTTTGATCACTTTGGTATCTATAATCGCAACAACTTTGGGAGTATTGGACATATCTGGTTGTTTTACATACCATGGAATACATGATTAATCCAAACACAAGAGTGTGTGGAATCTCCATCATGTATTTTGCTCATCAGAGTTTTGGGACACCGAGTCTTGCAACAACTCTTTCCATGTGACTTCGGCAAGAATCACTCCTTGACATTTTAATGCTAAAATGTTTTAGCATTTTGTCAATATGTATCTTTGCTCAGCCCCATCAGGTAAATCTATCTCCATAGATCATCATGCCTAATATCAAGGCTATTTAGCCCAAGCACTTCATCGAAAATCCCTTTTCAAATGAAGTCCTAATTCGTGTCAAGAAATTTATTTCCATTTAAAAATGTGTCAAGCACACAAGGTGTTTAGAAATATTATTATGCTCCCACTTACTTTCTTGAATCACAAGCATCTTCGTTACCCATTGATGAAGTCAAAACCCTTTTGACCATTTCATCAAAACACGAAGATTCCAAGTCTATTTTGCTCTCTTCTGTCCATTGCTGGAACTCTGAAGTTTGCACACTCACTAGCATCCGCTGGAATGACAAAATACCTTGGACTGTAACACATGCAAGTCCTTGGTTTCATTTCCATCAGATGGAAATCCTTTCGTCATCCATGTTTCATATCTCATGATTGAAATATGTATTAATTGCTAGTTCAACCCGAACCGACTTTAAGCATCGCTACGGTGAAACAACCTCATCGTAGTCAACTCCTTGAACTTGTTATTGCAACAAGTTGAGCTTTATGGATAAAACATTTTTATCCGTATCAGCTTTTTGTTTCATAAATATTCGTCAGACTCTAAGTCTTCCGGATGGTGTATCAAGATTTTAATCTTGAAACATTTATATGGAGACTATCTCGGATTGTATTGGCATTTAGCCAATTCCGAAGTCAGGGCCCATCAACACTTCCTTGTGTATCGTGGGTATACTGTTGTCTAACAACAATATCTCGTTTGCGCACTTGAGAGGTTTGCACGAGCCTTGCCTACGTGGTTCAGCTGCAAGTTCGACCGAAGTCCATACATTTTATTGTAGAGACTTCCATATCAGTCGTAGTAGGAAACTCCGGAATCACTTCCAAGGTTCCTTACCTTTGATCTGATGACGAAGATACTGGTTATCTCGTCGAGTTGCACTGTCCTCCCACTCGCCTTTTGCAAGAACTATTCTCTTTAAAAGCATACCGTTTTGTGGCAAAATCCTTTGCCTTGGTATAGCGGTGGGGGAATACCCAATTACTTGGGATAACCCACAAAGTAGCACTTGTCTGATTTGGAATAGGTTTGTAACCTTTTACACAAGTCCCATATTCCAAATGTTAAGAAAAGATATAACATGGTTGGCGTACCATACCATGGCGTCATTTCAACAGACCCGATGGAGCTCTTTTCAGTGTAAAAGCCGCAATCTCTGAAGCATCACTTTAAAAGGGATAATGCCAAATTTATATATGTCATGTTTGATCTTACCATGTCATGAATGGTTTGATTACATCTTCACGGACTTTCCACTTGCTGTGGTGTTCCGGGAGGTGCAAGTTATGAAACCCCTTTCACAACTCATCAGACATTCGCTAAACTTGTAACTCAAATATTCCTTTCTGCAATCGAATTGTAGAAACATAATTTTCTTGTTACAATAACTTCTACTTCATTTTTGAAAACCTTTCGAATGATTTCAAAAGATCCAGACTTACGTCTCATCAAGCAAATATCCATATATCTACTTGAGTCATTTCTAAAGATAGTAAATCCACTACTTGCAACATTTATCGGACTACACACATCAAATGTATGATCACAAATAAGTTTGTTGTTTGTTCCTTACGGCCTATGAACAGTATTTCAGTCACTTCATTTTTCGGAGGAAATTTGCAAGTGTCAGATGATTGAAAATCAAACGACTTCAAAATCCATCATAATGGAATTTTCCATGCGGGTTTCTCCAATGTGACTAAATGTAGTGTCACACTTGTGTGGTATTTTTTTAGTCTTGCGACATTTAGCATCAGTGTTATGGATATATCATATTACCATCAATATTCATAACATACATCCCATGTTGGATGGAAGCATGACCCTTCATGTTATTCATAATACTGAACAACAATTGTTGTTTTTATGAACAACTCTTTTGCAACAAACATTGTGCAATGGGCTAGAGTGTATGAAACTCTAAAATGAATTATGAAAATAAACCCAGAGGTAATGTATTATTATCGATATTGATAACATACATCTCATTCATAATGAAACTATGGCCCTTATGTTATTCATAACATCGAACATCAAAAGTTCTCTTATGAACAACCTTCTTGCAAGATACCTTATGCAATGGGCTAGAATTTGTGAAACTCTAAATGAATTATGAAAATAAATACAGACGGTAATACACCGATGGACGGTATAGTACCATTTACTATGTTCCCTGTGTATACCTAAACCTCATTCCTGGCTAGTCTTTCAGGCCATAGTAGTTCTTACATCGAGTTGCAACAGAATGCAATCGAGCGGGTATGTTTGTGATTAACTCACAATACTCAAGAATTAGTGATTAACATGCTTAACCATAATTCCCAAGAACTATATCTTTGACCAGCCTTCTATACATCAAAAACTTGTATGACATTCTTACATGAGCTGGATATTCCAGTCTTCTTTCTTTCTGCCTTTATACTTCTAACAGTTTAACTTTAAGTATTTCTCCTACTCTCAGAAGAAGCATCGAACTGAAGAGTGGCGTTAGCCCCGGACTTCCTAGGCGTGAAAGTTTTACTAACACCCTTCGGACACTTCCTTTCTCTTTAAGTTGTTGTTTTATTCACCTTTCATCATATGACAGGCATTCTTCTGGATCCCTCTCTTATTAGTCTAATGCATAGTAAACACCTTTACTAATAGTTTGCAAACAAACATTGCTTTGTTTGTATCTGAAAATGATTTTCAGTTCCATGAATATCATATAACTATCCCAAACTTTCGAAGTTCGGCTCTCATGGAAGCAAACATATTGCACTTTGACCGTAACAGAATTCTAGCTTTTGGATCGAAGGATGAGAGTCACATGGTCCATAGCATTAGCGGGAGAATACCGAAAGTATGCGATAGGACAAAGTCCTTCTCGGCACTCTTGAGAACAATCCTCACATTACATTACCAACCGTAAAGGTTTAACCAGATATTTAACAGCTATTCAATTTTAATAGGGAAGGTGGAAACGCGAGCCATTATTCTACAACTATTAGCAAAACACACTTAGACAGTATTCAAAATTAATTGCACTGAGAATTAAACAAGTTAATTCAATAGTGCGCTCCCACTCAAATCAATATCTCTCATAATTGATTGTGAGTGATTCAAGATCCGCATTTCAATTCCACGCCATTGATGTGGACATCACTGATGACGAGAATTTCAATTGGTGGGCAAACATGCCGATCACATCTCTATGTGACTCCTTTTCGTCTTTCGATGGGCGTGTTCCGAGCTCAGGACGATCAAGCCAGAACGTCAAGACAACCAAGTGATCTCGTTGCGAGGTCTGACCTCACCCGCCTCACACTTCCCTAATCGTTCATACCCATGTGGACTTGGCGCACCCCGAAAAGTTAGGTGCCGTGATGGTGCTACACTTGGGAGAACACTAACTACTTGATATTTTTGTGAGAGATCACCCTAATAAAAGCGACTACCGCGCAATCAAGAAGGGTGCATCATAAGGGATAAACATCTCCGGCAATTCATAATAGCATGATATGGTATAGCCCTTTCTGACGGAGAAGTCTTGTATTTCTTCGTCTTCGGCATTCGCGTCGGTGTTCACCTTTGCGAGGATTGCCACCACCTTGTCGATGCACCAGATAATATTGCTATCTCTATAGCTAATAAAATAAGTGCATTACTTAAGGTTGACACACAGGTCATTAAAATGACAATCATATGGCTCCAGCCAAACTTGTTAATACATGACAGATTCATACCGTCACGGATGTGCTCAAAACCATCATGGAAGGGCGTCCATGACGGATTTGAAATCCGTCATGTATATCGCGTCATAATTTGACCACCATGCACTCCATGACGGGTTTCTAAATCCGTCATGGATCCATGACGGATTTTGACCGTCATAGGTGAGCATTTAACGGACGCGGTCATAACGACGTTAAGATGCATTCCACGTCATCATCTAACGTGGCGGCCTATGTGAATCTGAGTTGCCAGCCCATTTGATCATGAGCCCAGTTAAGATTTTGGCCCACTACATTTGACTATAATTAAGATTCCAGCCCAATAATTCCTATATGGCCCAAATAGCATAGCCCATTCAATTTGCCCAGCTAGCATAGCCCAATACATATAATACAAATAAGTTTTCAAAGCCAAAACATTCTCCATCAGCAAAACACATAATTTTGCCGAGCCCACAAATTTCCATCAAATTGTTTCATTCAATTACAACAACCATCAGAGGTACATCACTGAAGCCACATTGCCATCATTTACAAAAAAAAATCCCAAACATCAGACATTACACATAATAATCACTAACAAATTACAAATGCGCGTGTCAAATGCAGCACCATGGGTTGCATGAGATTTGTCATTGAGATGGAGGAGGTAGAAGTCGATGATGTCATTCTTGCTCTGGTAGAAGCAGCAAATACTCCTGAGCAGCTGTTAAAATACTACACCAATGAGTTTCTAGCTGATATAGAATAAGGAAATAGGAAATGATCAGTATATGCACAGCGCAATACATATTATGGAGGAAAGAAAACAACTGTGCCTCAAAAAGAATGTGCATCACACGTCTCACTTAAACAATTGTCGGGAGGCCTATTTTTGTATTTTTGAAACAAGTAAAGAGAAAGAGTTTACAATTGTCGAAAGGCCTATTTTCTATTCAAAAATATATAATTCTAATGCAATATGTATTTTTCTATTTGATGTTAAGTATATAAATGCAAGATCACACTGCAGAATAAAAGTAGTTTTTATTTTTGCAAATTCACAAACCTCACAGAAGGCACATTCACAAATATGACTACACTTGACTCCCAACAAAATCAATTCATTAGTATTTACCACTCCTAACAAACATTCACTATTCCAGCATTTAGAGGCAATGTAAGTGAAGTAGATCACTACAAACAGAGAGGCAATATAGATACACTAAATATACATGTCTATTTAAAACTACCATAAAGAACTAGCAGTATAAACACTTTACTGTGGCAAATCACAACTCAAGTCTAGCATGGTAATTTCGGTTCTTATCCAGTTATACTATTCTAGTTAAGCCGTAGCTACAAGCCATGGAGAAGTAAAAAAGCCAACCTGCAAATCACCATAGTACCATGCCAAAATTCTAAGTAACATCCTAGGCAAATTGCTCAGTAGCATGAGTATTAAGTATAACCCCACTGAACCTAAATAGCAACCAAAATTATCAGTGGAACAAGCATTCAGATTGAAATTCCACAAGCCAAAAATTCAGGAGGCTGATGAAATTCAGGACAGAAAACAATTGTTCAGAGTAGGCGAGTCCTATCCTGGACCAAATGTGTAAACCAGGGATGGTGGATGGAAAGGGATACCTCATTGCCAGCTAACTTTGTACTGTGATCTGTGCATCAAATCAAGTTGTCAATCACTGTTAGTTTTGAAGTACAGTTTCCGAAAAATATTCCAGACAAAAAGTTGGAGGGCACTAGATTTGTCTTCGAACCACAATATTGTCCATGTGCTTACCAGATATCTAAGTTGGAAATAATGTGGGAATATTAAACCTAGAAGGGACCTAATAATGCACTGAAACTAATGTTCTATTCGAAATATGGATCAATCGATAGGGTAATTCTGATCCTATGGTAATTTCACATACTGTGATTGGATGCAAAGTATTTTTTGCAGTTTTTTGAAAATACTGTTGTTTCTGAAATAACTTTGGTATTCAATACTTTGAGGTGTTTGGATAAAACAAATACTGTACTTTCACATACCAAGGTATCTATCGTACTGTGGTTTTTTTGCGGTATTTAAAAAAGTGGTCGGGACCTCTTTTTTCTAAACTGAACTGAGAGAACTCGTCGCCTCGTCTACGTCCAAAGTTGATAAAATGCGATTGCCGCCTCGGATCCCTCTATCTATTGTCTTTTCAGCGAAGTGCTCGTGATTATTAGGCGCTTCAGGTTTGGTAGTTAGTTTCTCTACAGAGACGGCGCGCATGTTACGTTCTTCTGACAATCTTGCATGCTTCTATTGGAAAGATGGCTGCACTTGTATGCAGGAGGCTAAAAGCTACCTGCCCAATCAATTCTACGCGCATATAGGCTATGCGCACGTACACGCACAAAACAATTTTGCCCCGGCTAGCTAGGAGGGGATTTGACGTGCATGACATGCTGCATGCATTGGGCGCCGTTTCTACATGTAGATCAGCTCCATGAGTATAGTTGAGCAAGGCGCAGCGAGTTGAAACAACACTTGCCAAACTCATCGGTGGTTTTATCAAAACTAAGGAAAAATATGGCTTTTAGAAACTTAAGTATTCATTTCCCACACATTTAAAAACCGAGGTTTCAGATTACTATGGTTTTTCGGAAACGGTGCTGCCAAACTAAGCTATGTTCAACTTCAATCTGAAACAGCAGAATCTAATACTACATCATTATTTCAATTCTAAGGAAGCATGACACACGCGCAGGTCATGTTAATTTACATTGTATAGTCATCTCATACATAATCAAATTAATATGAGCACTGCTATACCACATCACATGCACATGCAAACCATCCTGCAAAATCAAGTTAGACGCCTCTAATCGGTCCATGCAAAAACTTGTTTTTCGTGGCTTCTAAGGTTTTGAAACAAACCAAAGCTACCAACGTCCATCATCAAGTATGATAATTCAAGTCGCTAAATTAACTTTGCGGGGTATATGAAGTACGAGATAATAAAATCTCGAACCCCATACTAAACTTCGTCATACGCATGACCCCCGGGCAGATCATATCTGCATTGCCCTTTCGTCTGCGAAACATCCATCTCTCTTTAACTATGATGGAACCCAAAGAACGGTTAGCACTTCGTTGATCTGTCAATCAGCATACTCAGGAGCAGCATGAAAGGATCGCAGATTGCCAGAATTTTGTGAGATTCCACCATGCCGTCAAGATCAGGATTATGCAAATTCAAGGGAAGCAACAGGAACATCGGGTAACAGATTTCATCTGCTACCCGCACAAATAATTTTCAGTAATAGAACTCATCTACTACCTAATTATATTGTGCAACACCCATACATCTCTATGTATTCTAGATCGCAACATGCATCTATGCATAGCACGGCTCATGATACCACTGTTGGGAAACGCAGCAGAAAACAAAAAAATTCTGACCTACGCACCAGCCCAGGACCACTATGAAGACTGCATACAAGGTTTTGATCTTTTCGTTACCGACTCGTAGCGCAGCGAAAGTAGAGTCGATGATGATCAGCGGTGCAGATCCCCCGCAGTTAGGATTTACAACCTCCCAACCGCGAGGATGTACTCCCTCATTTGCCCCATGGACAGCCCTCCGGGAGGCGGTCGGACACTCCCTCGGACGGTGTCGCGAACAGCCCTTCAGGAGGACCCTCAAAACTCGGACGGTCACTCGGACACCCCTTTGGGAGGACTCACAGAACTCGGACCGTCACTTGAACAGCCCTTCGGGAGGCACTCTCGAACTAAGACCGAAACTATGATCTCTCTACAGAGTTGCACACATACGGTGTCATCTATCCGGCGGGGCTTCGCCGTCTAGAACTAGTTCCCACCGGAACCCAGACAGCCTTTCGGCTCTACGAAACTCTTTTCGTGGGAGGGAGAGAAGAAGCCCGATAATGCATGGCATGTGTATGAGAGCAAGGGATGAGTGTGGAGAGCACCCCCTCCACCTCTATTTTTAGGAAAAGCCCATGGGAAAAATATCCAAAAAACCCATCACATGGATTTCCCACAAGGGCATAAAGGGAAGGGAAGTGGAGCTCCATGGAGCTCCACCTTGTGGCCGGCCACCCCTAGGGGCCCCCACATGAGGGGCTTCCTTGGTTCCTAAGTTCTTCTAGAAGTCTTTTGGAAATATCCCAAAAGGTGACTTTTCATAAATATCCTAAAAATCACTTTCACTATTCACGATGACATTTTTCAGCGTTCATTCGAACTGAAAATATTTATGTGGGCTTAGAACATTTCCAGTACCCACTAAAATAATTTTCAACGCGTTCCAGAACAATTTCGGATTAGTAATTTTCATCTGCGAAAAGCATCTGAAGTGGTTTCGGCAGCTCCGGAACATTTCCGGTTTTTATCCCAGAAAATTCTCAGAAGTTCCCAGAATGATTCTGGCACCCTCCAAGAATTATCAGACGTGTCCCAAAACCAATTTAACTTAATGGTATACCCCGAAACAACTTTTCGGTTTCATCGGAACTCATCCGGTGACCTCTCTCTTCGGAACTTTTCCGCTGTCTCCGAAACTTTTTTCGGAGATTTTCTGTCAGACTCCTTGTCTAGTATTCAGCAGATAGATGACCCTTAAGCGTGCGACCCTATAGGTTCGATGAAGTATAGACATGACCCGGAACTCCTTCCGATCAATGATCAACATCGGAGCCGTGGACACCCATATTGATCCCTATACCCACACGAATGAATATTCGAGTGAACATCCAGTTGCCGTGTGCTATTCCTGTTGCTTCGCGATATCTTACAAATATCCGAGGTGAGACATGTTGGCATCCCCGTGGATCAACAACTTGTCCACTATGCCAGTTACCTCGTTACCGGTATTGTTCTCTTTTCTCGTTACCATGTTCCGGCATCCCTGTGATCAAATCACCCTGTGTCTGGCTAAACGATGATGGATACCGTAACACCGAGAGGTCCAGAGATATATCTCCATCGGAGGAGGAGCAAATCCCAATCTCGAGCTATCAAGTTACTTGACACACTTTTCCATGAACCCGTAAGCCGCCGTAATAGCCACCCATTTACGGATGACGTTTAACCAACCCCAAAGTTCATGAAGCAAGCATGAAGAAACTCGATACTCTCATGGTCTAAGGAATCATGCAAACGTTAACCATTTCTGTGTTATTAACCATTAACTTGTGACGAAAGTATCTTATATCATAACATCTATTCGGGTGGATTCAACTCAAATGTTCTTCTAACATTATGCCCTCAAAGTTGCTGGCATAGACATGCCCATGATCAGAAAAACAGGACCATCATGCAACACTTGAGCTAGTCTTATAGGCTAGACTAGGAATACATTTAACCATTTATTATTCCACACGTGCATATGAGTCTTCCTCCGAGCCTTATGGTTATTGTAGACTCGAGAACCATAGTAGTTATAGCATGAAACATAAACCTAATTATGAACAGGGAGATAAATAATAACATTTATTATTGCCTCTAGGGCATATCTTCTACACCCCTCCCCTCCCCTCCATCTCCCCCATGTTTGCCGCCCATCTTCCTTGGCCTGAAGGATCCTGCTTCGACTCCCGTCGCCATCTCTGACGCCCACCCAAACCTCTTCTCCTCGGCTTCAAATCCCCCAACCACGGTGGCGAGGGCACATCCGCACCGCAGGCGATGGTGCCGGCGAGGCTGACCCCGAACGGCGCGGGGACGACGCTGGCTGGGGACATGAACCCTAGCCCCTGGAGCCTGGCGCGCGTCAACGCCGATGGGCCCGGAGGTCCTGGGCTGCGTCAAACGTTGTCGGGCGTCGGAGTGACCAGGCAACTCAGCGACCTCGCCCTCTCCAAGGTCATCCGCCGCGGCACCGTCGTCGAGTAGGACGGAGGTGCTCCTCTAGAGTCGCTGCTGCACAGGTAGAAGAGGAGTTGGTGGCCACTCCTCCCGACGACGATGATGAGATGCGTGTTGGCTGGCTGCTCCCCATCTCTCGCCCATCTCCATCTCCTCATCGATGGCCAGCCACGGATCCAGACCAGATCCATAGGGCGAGCCCAAGGCCAAGCCCTACTTCCTCTTCGACGGCTACGCGCACCTCTCCTCCGGCCTCGCCTGCAGCCTCGCCGGCCTCGCCGCCGGCATGGCCATCGGCATCGTCGGCGACGCCGGCGTCAGGTATACATATACATATTCCCCCTCCTTGTGCACGCGACCTGAAGCTTGCTATTTATGTGTGATTTATGTGTTTCAGGTATACATATACATATACATATTCCGCCGCCGTCGTAGATGTTTGTATGTGGTGTCTGCAGCTTGCCATTTATGTGTTCCATCTGTTTATTTTCGAATGTCTCGGTGTATCCTGGGTAGTGCTCAGTGAGCTACTTCTTATGGTGATCGCAATCCTTGTGATGTATTTATATTTAGGATATTGAGATTCAGTGTCACCTTCTCAGGTTAAACTGTTGTTCCTTTTTGGCATCATTATATGTAGTCCCAGTTGTGACTAAAACAAATCATGTAATCCATGAGTGGGAATTGCCACTGTGCGTTCATACATATAGTAGTATGTACTTACTAGTTAGATTCCCAGGGTTTTTAATGGCTTCTGACTGTGACTTGCAACTTGGGGTTGTGATGCTGTTATGCTTTAGCATGCCTAGCTGTTTGGTGTAGCAGTGTCAGAACTCGGAAGCAGTACACTTAAGGATGCATTTTATGTCTCTGTTGGATGGCGTCTCCTAGATGCTCTTGCCACTACTTTTAATCTGAAGAATGGGATGACTCAGATTAGGCGATTTGGGGATGCACATGTAATAGAGTACAGAAGTCCTTTGCTTATTATGTCAAGGACTCTACGAGTAGGATACCTACTTAAGAGGCTTGACCATGATTATAAGCAATTTGCCACTGATTATCAGAACTGGTTTAGTCTCATTGTCACTGTTGACCAATATACATATTATTGACCTTAGTCATACGCAATAACACTAGCTTTATCGTGTTCTTAACAATACATCTTGCCTGTCACTATGTTACCATCGTGATATTACTTTTTCTTTATAAACACATTGTTAATTAATTTCTATTGTCCAGGCAAGGGCTGTATTTATGAATATTTCACCTTGGTATGGTGTTCCAGAGGTTGCTGTATAATTTATGTTCTTTTTACTCCCAGAGTTATAGTGCACTCATACTGTCATCACATTGCCTGTTCTTGCTGCATATACCTCTCTATTTGCTTAGGCAGACAACTACTTATGTAATATGCAAACAACAACAACAGAGCTAGTGATGTCAGAATTCCTCTTGTTACACAGGGCAACTCAGTTTCCTCTTGTTACAGAATCAGAATTCCTCTGCTTCTTATGCTACTCTGCTAGAACTCTGCTTTCCTACTTGTCATACTGAATATACATGTTCTGAACATTATACAGTACTTTCGTTGTTAACTCCAAACAACTTGGGATCTTCTCTTCTGCATGCAGCAACTGGCCTACCAGTACGCCGCCAAGGGGGCATGCCTTGCCCTGGTAGCGAGGAGGGAGTGGAGCCTGCGGCAGGTCGCCGACCGCGCCTTCGAGCTCGGCGCGCCGGACGTGATCTTTCTCCCTGGGGACGTCGTAGACCCCGACGACTGCAGCAGATTTGTTCAGGCCACAATCGACCACTACGGCCAATGTAAGTCAGCCCCTCTCCGTTACAACTAACCTGGTTTAACATATTTCTTCCACAAGCAGTCATTCATTTGGGTGTAAGATAGTTGACATTTACACTTGTGTTGATTAACTCCAGTGGACCATCGTGTGTGCAATGCTGGAATTGCAAGCGTTGGCGCCTTTCAGGAGATTCCTGACGTTACTATATGAACAAATGAATGCTGCATGACGTTTCTTTGGAAGTATTGCCTTAGTAAGAGCATTCTTAGCATGTGTATACCCATCTTCTTCTCGTGTTTGTGCACATCAGGGACGGCTCAGATCTGACGTTTTTGGTGTCTTACTGGTTTTCAGGGCGGGGGTGGTGCAGTGGCCGCATGAACACGCTCAGGGGCATCATCGGCGGGGCGCTCAGGAGACGGGCGAGGTGGATGCTTGGAGCAGGAGCAGGAGCCCAGTTTGCGCCGATTGTCACTGCATATGTTTAACATCGATTCTACTTGTATATGTGTTATTACACTAGTAGAATTTGTACCTGTGCCATATGATGACTAGAGCAGGATCCCAATATTTGTAGAGATTTTAACATTGATTGTCACTGTATACAGATTGATTCTGGCTGCTGTTACTTGAAGTATTTCTTATGTTTTATGTGCGTGTTGATTTAAATATTGATTATTTATTTACTGTCAAATCAAAATCAGAAGAAAAAGGCATTGACAAAAGGGGCCCACTTACTGGAACTTGACCACTGGGACCCATCTAACTAGAGGAATTTTTTGAAAAAAGAAAAATAAAACTGTCTAGCCGAAAAGGCCACGACCCAAAAATGAGAAGGCTTAATTGTTGGGCTTGGCCCATCTACCTGACCAAAATTAATATGAGAAAAAAACACAAATATGCTTAATTGTTGGGCTCGGCCCATGTAAAGCATCGAATTGGACCGGGCTGATTCTAATCAACGACCTTTTCATTTAGTCGCAATTTTGCCATGTCAGCTTGCCACGTCGGATCCGACATGGCCTGGGCAGACAGCCATCGACCAAAACAAAAGGTCGTAGGATCAACGACCTTTTGTTTTGGTCGTTGCCTTCTACGACCATATCACAGAGAAGGTCGTTAAGTTTCATTAAAGACGGTCAGCTTTTGACCAATTGTTTTTTGTCATAAAAATGTCGCAAATGAAAAACAACGACCATTCAGCGGCCAATAGTGATGGTCGCAAGTTGACATATTTCTTGTAGTGGCGAGGCCGAGCCTCTCGGCCATGCCGGAGATGGACGCGTCGAACCGCTTGGACCGGGCCCCGTCTCCGCCTCCTCCCCTACACCTCCCGCCTCTCCCTGGGAGGCCGGCAATGGCAACATCAACAGCAGCCCAGCAGGAGCGTTGGTAGTATGCCGGTCGAGCGCCTTTGCCTCACATCACATATGAGCTGCTCCTCGTAGCGCTGCGCCGGTCGGCGAGCACCTGCGATGCCTCGGCTCGTCCCCCTCCTCCCGTTTTCCTCTCTCTCTCTCCCCTGCTTCTTCTCCCTCTACTCCTCTCTGATCTAATCTTGAATCTCTCCTCTACGGTTGACGAAACAACAAACCGATTGTCTGAATGGAACCATGACATCGATGTGCATCTTTTTTGTATAGGCCTTATCGCGAATCGAAGTACCATTATGTAGATCAGAAGGGACGAAGAAAGGGGATTAGGGAGGAGTTTAGTGGATGTAGGAGAAGAAACCACGTACAAGCTCCCATCCCTGGTGTATTCGCTCTTGCAACGGGACCCACCGTGTGCGCTCGAGGTGGCTCGACCCAGCCTGGCTCACAAAAAAGGCTGATTCGGCCGTTCCTCTAGAGCTAGGCTGAGGCCTGCTTTGAGGTTCGTGCGGGCCAGGTTTTGGATGCAGCCCAGGCAACCAAACGGGCCAGATTCTTCCTGCGCGGGCCTGGTTGGGGTGGATGCAGGCAACCAAACGTGTCATAAGCATCCAGCTCCGTAGCCTGTAGCCGAGTCTGAGATAGCTAGGGGCCATCATGTGCAGAACCTCCAACTAAGCACGGGGCTGCACCGTTTCCACAGACATAAGTATATACAACCAGGTTAACCTTGCGGTTTCATGCAACAAACAATAATTGCCTATGTCCTTGCGGTTTCATGCAACAAACAATGATTGCCTATGTCGATCTGCGCATTGCATAGACCTCGGCATCATCTTCTTGGTTCAACAGTGAGGACGTGACCGCCCGTCGCAGCGTTCTCACCGAGGAGGGGCAGCTTCTGCTCCTCGCCGTCCGAGGAGGGGCGGATGTGCCAGAGATAGGCTCTGACTTGACGTCCGAGAGAGCAGTGGATGTCGAGGGGTCCGGAGACCGTGGGCGGCGGCGACAGGATCCGGAGCTTCCCGCAGATCCGGAGGAGCGCTCCATGAACTACTTTGAGGCGTCGGACTTGCCCATCGCACGACGGTTGGTGGTGGAGGTGTGAGGATTTGGGAGAGGAGAGACGGAGGTGTGGGGCATGCATTCGTGGCTGGCCGGCTAAATTAGCCGGGGAAGGCGGACTGACGCTAATTCAATGCAGGCAGCGCTCAAAGTAGGCTTCTCAATCGCCGTGCCGGTGTGAATGTCGCACCTGTCAACCAGCATGATTGCGGGGCAAAGGGTTCTAGGGCGGGGAGAGAGAGAGAGAGAGAGAGAGGGGTTCTGGGTGGTCCATGTTGTTGGAGTCCGATGTGCCGGACATCAGGACTCCCCAAATCTCCCCAGTTTGGTGCCGGTTGTCGGATTTCAGGTGACCATTTCATGCAAATTTGGTGACCGTAGTTTTTTTCGATTCTTTTTATGTAATGACCTAAAGCATCATAGCTGTATTTGAAGTTGCTTACCGCACATACCTTATGGTATTTTCCGTTCATGCCGAGCTAGTCGCGAGTCGCATAGGATAAGGAAAAAAAGATGCGCACACGAAACAACTCACGCGCAATGCGGTTGGCTTTTTTTAATTTATAGGACTAGTCGTGGTTCATAAGGGATGTGTAGTTTTTGGTTTGGGGACAAAAGAACGTCGGTGGAACCAAGAAAAAATGACATCCGACGACGCACGCAAGGGAAGCCTGACTCCTAGCAATCTAGGTTGCATACGTGTGTATTTTCTATGCAACGTGGGCTGGCTGGAAAGAGAAGCAGATTGGCATGAGTCTGGGCTAAACAAGGTTAGAAGTCGGTGAAACAGCCCAAAATGCCCAAAGGCTGAATGCTCCGCCTAGTGCCAACGGCTAGTGTTACAAATTGTCCAGAGGTTTAGTACCACCTCGGCTGGGTTAGCAGGTTTTGACCTGCATAAAAGGGATTGCAGCCACTATTTTCTATATGGTCGAGGTACATAGAGGGATAGCACACATGCACTAGACTTTGGACGCTTGGCGCGGCGCCACCTGCCACCCCTTTGTGTTTCACGTCTAAGTATGATATTAGCGCCACCTCACTTCATCATTGTTTGTGTTGGTTATTTGATTTTGATTTGTCAAAGCCCAACAATCAAACACTGGGTGGGCCGGTCTATACGTCCAACCGCTCGTACGTGCAGGAGGCTAGCTTTTTACTACCCGGACCGCTAGAAAAACCACTCCACTTCTGCCGCTGCTATTTTTTGCCTGTTGCATGTACATGAACCAGTAGGAGTAGTACTCACGGTGACTAGAGCGGCGATGAAAGTGTCCGTGTACTGCTGCAGATCGGACTCCTGCAGCGAGAGCATCACGCCGATCATGCTCTTCCACTCCGGCAGCAGCTCGTCGGCAGCGTGGTCCTCCTGCTGCTGCCGTTGCCTCTCTGCATCGATCAGACTGTGCATCAGCACGTTCCTCCGGTTCACCAGCTCGGTGAGCCTCCTATTTACCGAACCATTTGCGCCACTTGCAGATTCTCTCTCAATTGAGGACGATCTTCCCTAAGGCTCAAAGTGCATCATTCAGTTTGGATTGACATAATGCATTCCATTCCAAATTAGTTTTTGTTTACAACGGTGGATATATAAGCATGGACGTCTTGGTGATCTGCTGGAGACTTGATGGACTAGCTAGTTTCTGACTGAAGCATAGCCCGCCGGTCGATATGGACCGTCCGTCGGAGCGAATTCGACGGTCTAGATCCGATGCAATACGATGACGTCACGTGTATTATACCAGAGGCCGAGGGGCATTTTCGGGAGAAAAAATATTTCGAACTGATCAGATTTTCCCTCCCAAATATTTCGAGGGTATTCTTGATACGAATTTCAGGGCTATTTTTGGTTCGATTTTTATCCCATTCGCTAGGGTTTTACTCCCTCGCCGCGGCAAGATGTTGCGGCAAGATCCTCGCGGCAGGGAGGGGCCGTGGCAAGATCCCTCGCCGACGGTATGGTTTTATCCCCGCGATAGGATCTTGCCACGCGTCGCGACCCCTCCCTCCCTCCACCCGAATTCCCTCATGCTCTCGCACCTCCTCTTCACCGAAGAACACGAGAGGACGCTGACTGCCCTTCCCGCGGCAGCCGCCGGCGAAGATTCGGCGCCATCCCACCTCCCAGTCCTCTATGCGGGTGCCTATAGCCACGAGGTGAGTCTCTACCTCTTTCCCACTCCCCACGTGGTTGTTTGTGTCCTCTAACTCACCTCTTCGTCATGGCCGCAGCTTGATCTAGCCATGCATCTCGTCCGAAGGCAAGATGGTTGGGCATCTAGATGAATCATGTTCTCACTGCTGGCGGGGTACTACGGGACTGGATGAAGCCGGCCGGCCTCGACGGCCAGTCCCATTCGTCCAACCTCATCCACATCACGGCAAGATCTACGAATGTTCGATTGTTGCATATGTATTCTTATACATTTCAATCAAGCTCTATTCTTTCAGTTTGGCTGATAGGTCAGACGTTGGATTTGGAGATCAGGAGAGATGATAATCTATTAATTTTGAAATGTACTATAGACAATTCATAGCTTATGTTGCTCAATATTTATGATGCTCGCTACTGATTGTGCAATTGCTGCACTGGGATCAACCGACTTGGCATGTGCTTTATAATTTTTTTAGATTCACATGGGATATCCACCATTTGAAGATTAGTGTAAATTCTTATTATGATGTTTTAGCCTTGTTAAAGAGAGAGTAATGATCCTCGCAGAAAGCGGAGAGAAAGGAATGAGCATTCGATTCTTAAAAATAGTGGCAGTCCATCAAATATGTCAAATACATCCAAAACAAGGTGGATCACGGCATGGAAAACTGTCTAATTCAGTTTGTTCTCAATCTTTGCACCCCAGAAATCCTTCTGTTTTCTCTGCCTAACCCTGTGCATCTAAACATCCTGTCTCGACTTCACTCTAGCTTTCCTGCATGAAACAACGTTTGTTAATAGGACAGCAAAGAAGATTTGAGCATGTACATTACACGTGAACAAAAAAAAAACTAACTTCACTGATTTTCTCTTCATAGCTGCAGAAGCTAACTTCACAGCTCTTATTCCCACAGCCTTTGGTACATTCGTAGCAGGCCTTTTTGTCTTCATCATCCCTTTGGCCTTTTCTTTACCGCCCTTCCTAGAGTCTTTCCTGGAAAAGTTAAGAAACGTCAACACAGTACTAACAAAGACCTGACTTGTCACTAGTAGAAAAAGGCCCATTTGTCCTGGTTCCAGAACCGGGACTAAAGGGTCGGGACTAAAGCCCAATACCTTTAGTCCCGGTTTGCCTACTAACCGGGACAGATGGGGCTCCACGTGGCCGCTGCGGCTTGCCCAGGCAGGAGGGCCTTTTGTTCCGGTTGGTAGCACCAACCGGGACCAAAAAGCATCCACGCGTCAGCAGTTCAGGGGCTGGGGTTTTTGTTTTTTTTTTTTGAAAAAGGGGGGGGTTTGGGGGTTTTGTAGAGTTAATTTAGGGGTTTCATATATTGTGTTAGCTAGCTAATAGAGAGAAGTGTCCTCTCTTATCTCCGTGCTTGGTCGATGCTATGTACTATACGTATAGAGTGGACTCGATACGCTAGCTAGTAAGCAAATGAAGGAAACCATTAAGTACACAAGATCGTCATGAACATATACAGAGAGAAGTGATCGACCTCCTCCTTCTCCGAGAGATTGGTCGAACAACAAGTTTTCGTATATCTATCCGACGCTACTAGCTACATATATACAATATAAGATCTCTTACAATCCCTAACATCTGATGTCAAGTTCCACATGGTATTCTGCGTCTTTATTGATGACGTGGTCAAGAAAGAATCCCGCCAATTCCTCTTGAATTGCTTTTATGCGATCATGTGGTAGGAGTTCATCCCGCAGCTGCCACATCTAATTTGAAGAAGGGGGTTAATACATATATATGAATGAAACTCAACACAAATGATGGTAATAAAATAAAATTGTGAATATTATTGCTTACGCACTTCATATTGTTGTTCAGAGTAGCCCCGCTTAGAGGTCGTCGCATTGTAGATGTACTCGCAAACGTAGTATCCACAAAAATTATTCCCGCCTTCCTGCCAAAACCACTTGACGAGAAATAGAGGTCAATCAAACTGATAATCAAGCATTATAAATGGTATTGATGAAACTAGCTCGAATCAATGCGAGATGCGCGGAACTAGCTAGTAGTACTTACTTTCGGGTGTGTAAATCGGAGCTTCCCCGGCAGTCCCGGAGCTTCTGCGGTGAACTCTTTCCAAACCCTGCCAGACAAAGAAAACAATTACTTGATATCAGGAAATGAACAAAGTTGCCGATATGGTGCGATAACGATCGATTGAACTTACTTCTCAAGCATTTTAGTCATGGCCGCATACTCCTTGGGATCTTTTTGTCTTGAGTCTAAGACGGTTACTAGTCCCTGCTCGAGCTTAATCTCTAGGAGAATAAAGTGGAAGCTACGCACACATGCATAATGTAGGAGATATGCCCTAGAGGCAATAATAAATGTTATTATTTATCTCCGTGTTCATAATTAGGTTTATGTTCCATGCTATAACTGCTGTGGTTCCCGAGCCCGTATATCCATAAAGGCTCTGGGGAAAACCCATGTGCACGTGTGGAATAATAAACGGTAAAATGTATTCCTAGTCATGCCTCTAAGACTAGCTCAAGTGTTGCATGATGATTATGTTTTCCCAATCATAGGCATGTCTATGCCAGCAACTTTGAGGGCACAAATGTTAGAAGAACATTTGTGTTGAATCGACCCGATTGATGTTATGCTATGAGATACATTCGTCATGAGTTAATGGTTAATAACACAGAGATAGTTTACGTTTGCATGATTCCTCAGACCATGAGAGTATCGAGTTTCTTCATGCTTGATTCATGAACTTTGGGGTTTGTTAAACGTCATCCGTAAATGGATGGCTATTACGGCGGCTTACGGGTTCATGGGAAAGTATGTCAAGTAACTTGATAGCTCAAGATTGGGATTTGCTCCTCCGACGATGGAAAGATATCTCTGGGCCCTCTCGGTGTTACGGTATCCATCATCGTCTGGCCAGACACTTTGTGATTTGATCACGGGGATGCCGGAACACGGTAACGAGAAAAGAGAACAATACCGGTAACGAGGTAACTAGCATAGTGGACAAGTTGTTGATCCACGGGAATGCCAACATGTCTCACCTCGGATATTTGTAACATATCGCGAAGCAACAGGAATAGCACACGACAACTGGAGGTTCACTCGAATATTCATTCGTGTGGGTATAGGGGTCAATATGGGTGTCCACGGCTCCGATGTTGATCATTGATCGGAAGGGGTTCCGTGTCATGTCTATACTTCACCGAACCTATAGGGTCACACGCTTAAGGGTCATCTATCTGCTGAATACTAGACAGGGAGTCTGAGAGAAAATCACCGAAAAAGTTTCGGACACCGAAAAGTTTCGGACAGCGGAAAAGTTCCGCAGAGAGAGGGCACCGGATGAGTTCCGGTGAAACTGAAAAGTTGTTTCAGGGGATACCATTAAGTCAAAATGGTTTCGGCACATGCCTGATAATTCTTGGAGGATGCCAGAATCATTCTGGAAACTTCTGGGAATTTTCTGGAAGAAAAACCGGAAATGTTCCGGGGCTGCCGGAACCGCTTCAGATGCTTTTCGCAGATGAAATCACTAAACTGGAATTGTTCCAGAACGCGTTGAAAATTATTTTAGTGGGTACTGGAAATGTTCTAAGCCCACATAAATATTTTCAGTTTGAACGGACGCTGAAAAATGTCGTCGTGAATAGTGAAAGTGCTTTTTGGGTGGCTTCTTGGAGAAGCCACCTTGAGGGTCCTTTGGTATTTTTCCCCTTGGCTTCTTGGAGAAGCCACCCTTGGGCTTGGCCTATAAATAGGGGTGGAGGGGGCTGCCTAAAGACACACTCCTTCTCACATACAAGTGCCATGCAATAATCTGGCTTCTCTCTCCCTCCCACGAAAAGAGTTTCGTAGAGCCGAAAGGCTGTCTGGGTTCCGGTGGGAACTAGTTCTGGACGGCGAAGCCCTGCCGGATAGTTGACACCGTATGTGTGCAACTCTGTAGAGAGGTCGTAGTTTCGATCTTAGTGCCCGAGGGGCTGTTCGTGAGTGCCTCCCGAAGGGCTGTCCAAGTGACGGTCCGAGTTCTGTGAGTCCTCCCGAAGGGCTGTCCGAGTGACCGTTCGAGTTTCGAAGGTCCTCCCGAAGGGCTGTCCGCGACACCGTCCGGGGGACTGTTCGACTGCCTCCCGGAGGGCTGTCCGAAGGGAAGACGAGGGTATACATCCTCGCGGTTGGGAGGTTGTAAATCCTAGCTGCGGGGATCTGCACCACCGATCGTCATCGACTCTATTTTCGCTGCGCTACGAGTCGGTAACGAAAATGATCAAACCTTGTATGCAGTCTCCATAGTGGTCCTGGGCTGGTGCGTAGGTCGGAAAATTTTCGTTTTCTGCTGCGTTACCCTACAGTGGCATCATGAGCCGTGCTATGCGTAGATGCAGGTTGCGATCTAGAATACATAGAGATGTATGGGTGTTGCACAATATAATTAGGTAGTAGATGAGTTCTATTACTGAAAATTATTTGTGCGGGTAGCAGATGAAATCTGTTACCTGATGTTCTTGTTGCTTCCCTGGAATTTGCATATTTCTGATCTTGATAACAGTATGGTGGAGTTTCAAGGTTCTGGCAATCCGCGATCCTGATTGATCAACGAAGTGCTAACAGTTCATTGAATTCCACCGTAGTTAAAAGGAAAGATGAAATTTCGCAGACAAAAGGGCAATGCAGATATGATCTGCACGGGGGTCATGCGTATGACGAAGTTTAGTATGGGGCTCGAGATTTTATTATCTCGGATTTCATACACCCTGGAAAGTTAATCTAGCGACTTGAATTATCATACTTGATGATGGACGTTGGTAGCTTTGGTTTGTTTCGAAACCTTAGAAGCCACGTAAAACAAGTTTTTGCATGAACCGATTAGAGGCGTCTAACTTGGTTTTGCAGGTGGGTTTGCATGTGCATATGATGTGGTATAGCAGTGCTCATAATAATTTGATTATGTATGAGATGACTATATGATGTAAATTGATTAACATGACCTGCGTGTCATGATTCGGCATGATGGTTGGAGCCATATGATTGTCACTTTATTGACCTGCGTGTCAACCTTAAGTAATGCATTATTTTATTAGCTATAGAGATAGCAATATTATCTGGTGCATCGATAAGGTGGTGGCAATCTTCGCGAAGGTGAACACCGACGCGAATGCCGAAGATGAAGAAATACAAGACTTCTCCGTCAGAAAGGGCTATACCATATCATGCTATTATGAATTGCCTGAGATGTTTATCCCTTATGATGCACCCTTCTTGATTGCGTGGTAGTCGCTTTTTATTAGGGTGATCTCTCACAAAAATATCAAGTAGTTAGTGTTCTCCCAAGTGTAGCACCGTCACGGCACCTAACTTTTCGGGGTATCACATGCTACCATGGGTACGAACGATTAGGGATGTGTGAGGCGGGTGAGTTGAGACCTCGCAGCGAGATCACTTGGTTGTCTTGACGTTCAGGCATGAAAGTCATGAGCTCGGAACACACGCATCGAAAGATGAACAAGAGTCACATAGAGATGTGATTGGCAAGTTTGCCTACCGATTGAGATTTTCGTCATCAGTGATGCTACCATCAATGGCGTTGAATTGATATGCGGATCTTGAATCACTCACAATCAATTATGAGAGATATTGATTTGAGTGGGAGCACACTGTTGAATTAACTTGTTTAATTCTCAGTGCAATTAATTATGAACACTGTCTAAGTGTGGTTTGCTAATAGTTGTAGAATAATGGCTCGCATTTCCACCTTCCCTATTAAAATTGAATAGCTGTTAAATATCTGGTTAAAACTTTACGGTTGGTAACGTAATGTGAGGATTGTCCTCAAGAGTGCCGAGAAGGACTTTGTCCTATCGCATACTTTCGGTATTCTTTCGCTTATGCTATGGATCATGTGACTCTCGTCCTTCGATGCAAAAGCTATAATTCTGTTTCAGTCAAGTGCAATACATTTGCTTCCATGAGACCCGAACTTCGAAAGTTTGGATAGTTATGTGATATTCATGGAATCTGAAAATCATTTTCAGAGACAGACAAAGGCTACAAGATATGAGATATCCAAAGCAATGTTTGTTTGCAAACTATTAGTAAAGGAGTTTACTATGCATTAGACTGATAAGAGAGGGATCCAGAAGAACGCCTATCATATGATGAAAGGTGAATAAAACAACAACTTGAAGAGAAAGGAAGTGTCCGAAGGGTGTTAGTAAGACTTTCACGCCTAGGAAGTCCGGGGCTAACGCCACTCTTAAGTTCGGTGCTTTTTCTGAGAGTAGGAGAAATACTGAAAGTTAAACTGTTAGAAGTATAAAGGCAGAAAGAAAGGAGACTGGAATATCCAGCTCATGTATGAATGTCATACAAGTTTTTGATGTATAGAAGGCTGGTCAAAGATATAGTCCTTGGGAATTATGATTAAATTCTTAATCACTGATTCTTGGGTATTGTGAGTTAATCACAAAGATACCCGCTCGATTGCTTTCTGTTGCAACTCGATGTAAGAACTACTATGGCCTGAAAGACTAGCCAGAAATGAGTTTTAGGTATACACGGGGAACATAGTAAATGTTACTATACCTTCCATCGGTGTATTACCGTCTGTATTTATTTTTATAATTCGTTTGGAGTTTCACAAACTCTAGCCCATTGCATAAGGTGTCTTGCAAGAAGGTTGTTCATAAGAGAACTTTTTATGTTCGAAGTTATGAATAACATAAGGGCCATACTTTCATTGAGAATGAGATGTATGTTATGAATAATGATATTAATATATTACCTCTGGATTTACTTTCATAATTCATTTTAGAGTTTTACACTCTAGCCCCTTGCACAATGTTGTTGCAAAAGGGTTGTTCATAAAAGAACAATTGTTGTTCAGTGTTATGAATAACATTTAGAGCCATGCTTCCATCCAGATGGGATGTATGTTATGAATATTGATAGTAATATGATACATCCATAACACTGATGCTAAATGTCCCAAGACTAAGAGAATACCACACAAGTGTGGCACTACATTTGGTCACATTGGAGAAACCCGCATGGATAAATTCCATTATGATGGATTTTTGAAGTCCTTTGATTTTGAATCATCTGATACTTGCAACTTTCCTCCGAAAAGTGAAGTGACTGAAATACCGTTCACAGGCCATAAGGAACGGACAACAAACTTATTGGTGATCATACATTTGATGGGTGTAGTCCGATAAATGTTGTTAGTAGTGGATTTATCTATCTTCAGAAATGACTCAAGTAGATATGTCGATATTTACTTGATGAGACGTAAGTCTGGATCTTTTGAATTCATTCAAAAGGTTTTCAAAAATGAAGTAGATGGTTATTGTAACAAGAAAATTATGTTTCTACAATTCGATTGCAGAAAGGAATATTTGAGTTACAAGTTTAGCGAATGTCTGATGAGTTATGAAAGTAGTTTCATAACTTGCACCTCCCGGAACACCATTGCATGTGGAAAGTCCGTGAAGATGTAATCAAACCATTTATGACATGGTAAGATCAAAGATGACATATATAAATTTGCCATTATCCCTTTTAAAGAGTGATGCTTTAGAGACTACGGCTTTTACACTGAAAAGAGCTCCATCAGGTCTGTTGAAATGACGCCATGGTATGGTACGCCCAACCATGTTATATCTTTTCTTAAACATTTGGAATATGGGGCTTGTGCAAAAGGTTACAAACCTATTCCAAATCAGACAAGTGCTACCTTGTAGGTTATCCCAAGCAATTGGGTATTCCTCCCTCACTATACCGAGGCAAATAGGTTTGCCACAAAGAACGGTATGCTTTTTGAAGAAAATGGTTCTTTCAAAAAGGTGAGTGGGAGAATAGTGCAACTCGACGAGGTAAACAGTATCTTCGTCATCAGGTCAAAGGAAAGAGACCTTGGAAGTAATTCCGGAGTTTCCTACTGCGACTGATACAGAAGTCTCTACAATAAAATGTATGGACTTCAGTCGAACTTGCAGCTGAACCACGTAGGCAAGGCTCGTGCTAACCTATCAGGTGCGCAACGAGATATTGTTGTTAGACAACAGTATACCTACGATACACAAGGAAGCGTTGATGGGCCCTGACTCCGGAATTGGCTAAATGCCAATACAATCCGAGATAGTTTCCATATAAGTGATTCAAGATTAAAACCTTGATACACCTTTCGGAAGACTTAGAGTCTGACGAATATTTATGGAACTATAACTGATACGAATAAAAATGTTTTATCCATAAAGCTCGACTTGTTGCAATATACAAGTTCAAGGAGTTGACTACGATGAGGTTGCTTCACCGTAGCGATGCTTAAAGTCGGTTCGGGTTGAACTAGCATTAATACATATTTCAATCATGAGATATGAACCAAGGATGACGAAAGGATTTCCATCTGATGGAAATGAAACCAAGGACTTGCATGTGTTACAGTCCAAGGTATTTTGTCAGTCCAAAGGATGCTAGTAAGTATGCAAACTTCAGAGTTCCAGCGATGGATAGAAGATAGCAAAATGGAGTTGGAATCTTCGTGTTTTGATGATATGGTTAAAAGGGTTTTGACTTCATCAATGGGTAACGAAGATGCTTATGATTCAAGAAAGTAAGTGGGAGCATAATAAAATTTCTAAAAAACGTTGTGTGCTTGACACATTGTTAATTGGAAATAAATTTCTTGACATGAATTAGGACTTCATTTGAAAATAGTTTTTCGATGAAGTGCTTGGGCTAAATAGCCTTTATATTAGGCATGATGATCTATGGAGATAGATTTACCTAATGGGGCTGAGCAAAGATACATATTGACAAGATGCTAAAACCTTTTAGCATTAAAAACGTCAAGGAGTGATTCTTGCCGAAGTCACATGGAAAGAGTTTTTGCAAGATTCGGTGTCCCAAAACACTGATGAGCAAAATACATGATGGAGATTCCACACACTCTTGTGTTTGGATTAATCATGTATTCCATGGTATGTAAAAACAACCAGATATGTCCAATACTCCCAAAGTTGTTGCGAGTATAGATACCAAAGTGATCAAAAGTACTGATCATAGGACAACAGTGAAAAAGGGTCATTGAGTACTATAGTAGCACTGATGACATGTTTTCTCGCAAGCAGAGATCATGAAGAGTTCGTTGTAAAAGGTTACATCGATACAGT
Source organism: Thinopyrum elongatum (assembly GCA_011799875.1). Taxonomy (NCBI): domain Eukaryota; kingdom Viridiplantae; phylum Streptophyta; class Magnoliopsida; order Poales; family Poaceae; genus Thinopyrum; species Thinopyrum elongatum. The sequence continues at coordinate 33,134,846 of CM022299.1, read as the reverse complement.
CTTCATCCATGCTCCAAGCGATTTTCGATTTAAGTTAAGGGTTTTGTGCAATACACAATATGGTGGCACGGTAGTTGGAAATTGTTCCAAACAAGTTACTGTGGCGAATTCTATAACTGAGGCGAAGTATGTTGCCGCTTTTAAAAGCGACAAAGAAAATGTTGAATCATATAGTTCATTCATGAACTTAGTATGGTTCCAAGATGGCTTTTGTCAATGGGACACTACTGCAGGTAGTTGCTCCATAACTCAGTCTGAGGAATCCAGGTTCGACCTGTGATTCACATACATACAAAGCCAAGTCCACACAAAATATGAATTTTGTGAAAGCGTGAAAACGCGAGGATATGCAAAGATACACACGGAGCTGAAGTCGTCAGATCCGTTGGACATTAGGCTATACCACAAGCGAAGCATATTTACACCGGTGTGCCACAGGTGTAAAGTGCATTAGCATTAACTAGATTATTGACTCTAGTGCAAGTGGGAGTCTGTAGGAGATATGCCCTAGAGGCAATAATAAATGTTATTATTTATCTCCGTGTTCATAATTAGGTTTATGTTCCATGCTATAACTGCTGTGGTTCCCGATCCCGTATATCCATAAAGGCTCTGGGGAAAACCCATGTGCACGTGTGGAATAATAAACGGTAAAATGTATTCCTAGTCATGCCTCTAAGACTAGCTCAAGTGTTGCATGATGATTATGTTTTCCCAATCATAGGCATGTCTATGCCAGCAACTTTGAGGGCACAAATGTTAGAAGAACATTTGTGTTGAATCGACCCGATTGATGTTATGCTATGAGATACATTCGTCATGAGTTAATGGTTAATAACACAGAGATAGTTTACGTTTGCATGATTCCTCAGACCATGAGAGTATCGAGTTTCTTCATGCTTGATTCATGAACTTTGGGGTTTGTTAAACGTCATCCGTAAATGGATGGCTATTACGGCGGCTTACGGGTTCATGGGAAAGTATGTCAAGTAACTTGATAGCTCAAGATTGGGATTTGCTCCTCCGACGATGGAAAGATATCTCTGGGCCCTCTCGGTGTTACGGTATCCATCATCGTCTGGCCAGACACTTTGTGATTTGATCACGGGGATGCCGGAACACGGTAACGAGAAAAGAGAACAATACCGGTAACGAGGTAACTAGCATAGTGGACAAGTTGTTGATCCACGGGAATGCCAACATGTCTCACCTCGGATATTTGTAACATATCGCGAAGCAACAGGAATAGCACACGACAACTGGAGGTTCACTCGAATATTCATTCGTGTGGGTATAGGGGTCAATATGGGTGTCCACGGCTCCGATGTTGATCATTGATCGGAAGGGGTTCCGTGTCATGTCTATACTTCACCGAACCTATAGGGTCACACGCTTAAGGGTCATCTATCTGCTGAATACTAGACAGGGAGTCTGAGAGAAAATCACCGAAAAAGTTTCGGACACCGAAAAGTTTCGGACAGCGGAAAAGTTCCGCAGAGAGAGGTCACCGGATGAGTTCCGGTGAAACTGAAAAGTTGTCTCAGGGGATACCATTAAGTCAAAATGGTTTCGGCACATGCCTGATAATTCTTGGAGGATACCAGAATCATTCTGGAAACTTCTGGGAATTTTCTGGAAGAAAAACCGGAAATGTTCCGGGGCTGCCGGAACCGCTTCAGATGCTTTTCGCAGATGAAATCACTAAACTGGAATTGTTCCAGAACGCATTGAAAATTATTTTAGTGGGTACTGGAAATGTTCTAAGCCCACATAAATATTTTCAGTTCGAACGGACGCTGAAAAATGTCGTCGTGAATAGTGAAAGTGCTTTTTGGGAATTTTATGGAAAGCACCTTTTTGGAAATTCCAAAAGGGCCTTCTAGAAGGGGAAGGAGGGCATGGCACCTCATGGGGGGGGTCCCCCCCCAAGGGTGGCCGGCCAAGGAGGTGGAGCACCATGGTGCTCCACATGGCACTCCCATATGGCATATTCCCTTTTGGAAAGGGATATTCCAAGGGCACTTTGGGGTTTTTGTGTGACAATTTTACCCCTTGGCTTGCCTATATATAGGAGTGATCTTGGCAGCCATTTCCTCATCCCTTGCTCTCATACACATGCCAAGATGTTATCTGGCTTCTCTCTCCCTCCCACGAAAAGAGTTTCGTAGAGCCGAAAGGCTGTCTGGGTTCCGGCAGGAACTAGTTCTGGACGGCGAAGCCCTGCCGGATAGCTGACACCGTATGTGTGCAACTCTGTAGAGAGGTCGTAGTTTCGATCTTAGTGCCCGAGGGGCTGTTTGAGAGTGCCTCCCGAAGGGCTGTCCAAGTGGCGGTCCGAGTTCTGTGAGTCCTCCCGAAGGGCTGTCCGAGTGACCGTTCGAGTTTCGAAGGTCCTCCCGAAGGGCTGTCCGCGACATCGTCCGGGGGACTGTTCGACCGCCTCCCGGAGGGCTGTCCGAAGGGAAGACGAGGGTATACATCCTCGCGGTTGGGAGGTTGTAAATCCTAGCTGCGGGGATTTGCACCGCCGATCGTCATCGACTTTACTTCCGCTGCGCTACGAGTCGGTAACGAAAATGATCAAACCTTGTATGCAGTCTCCATAGTGGTCCTGGGCTGGTGCGTAGGTCGGAAAATTTTCGTTTTCTGCTGCGTTACCCTACACATAACTCATCAATTACATTACTATAACCTCGAGTAATAAGGGAAACCGAATATGCACAAGACAGTAACACTCACTTGAAGTTGTAAGGAAAGAGTATTTTATCTTTGTTTTGATTTCGAAGCAACGATTGTAGCAAGTTGGCCTTGGTTTCTTTGGCATTATATTTAACCGTCCATTCATCTATGAGATTTGTGTTAATGAACCAAATATCATAGATTCGTGCTTTTCTGCATTCGACGATCTTTAATCGGCATAATATAGTGAGGATAATTATATATACATGCAATGAAAGAGCTGAGCTATATATAGAGAATTAATTACAGAAGTAGTACTTACAGACAGTAGCAAGTGACGATTATTTTATCAAGGGCCTTTTGATTGAAAAACTGGAATAACTCCTCAAATGGAATAGACAACAGATCAATTCCAACGAGGTCGTGCTCCTCTTTAACTCTCAGCTTCAAAGTATCCTTCCCAGACTCGCTGCAGGTGTCCATGTACCACTCATGGAATCTTCGCATCATCGTTGTTAGAGGAGGATGACCAGGTTTGACGAGAGGCTTCCCGTGCCGGTATTTGTGTTCGTCCACCTCCGTTATATCAAAATGTGCATCGTCGGGCAGGTAATCACCAGGATTGGTACCGGGCAGCATCCCCGGCAGATTTGCGATGATATCGCTAGACACCTTGAGCGGGGGGCACGGTTGGTTCGCCTGTTCGCCGAGCTGGGGAATTTTTTCCCCACTTCTTCTTTCTTGTAACCTTTTGTCACTTGAAGTAGTTCCCGACCAGCGCACTACTTGCACTGCCTTTTTAAGAGCGCGGACATGGTTGTCATCCGGCGGAGGCGGTGGTGGTCGCTTCAGGGCATCCAAAGTGCGCTTCAATTTCACCGGTTCTATCTTCTCCTCCGGAGGTGGATTTTTCTTTGCAAAAAAGTCCTTCACTTGGGCTTGACAGATCTGCACGTTTTCCTCCTCGGTCATCTCGTATGGTAACTTCCCTAGAGGCTTGAGAGATGGACCGAATCTGTATTGCCTCCCGCCTCTGGCTGTACTGCTAAACGCCGGAGAAGCCGGAGTGGCTGCGGCTGTATTCCTTCGTTTCTTACGAGGCGGAGAAGGAGGCAGAGTGCTATGACGCGCCGGAGCAGCCGGAGCGGCGGCGGCTGTCTTCCGCTTTTGCTGACGAGGCGGAGGAGGAGGCGGGCTGCTCGGATGCACCGGCGCAGGCGGAGTGCCGCCACGCGCCGGAGCAGCCGGAGAAGGAAGCGGAGGAGGAGGCGGGCTGCTCGGACGCGCCGGCGCAGGCGGAGAAGGAGGCGGAGTGCGGCCACGCACCGAGCAGTCGGAGAAGGAGGCGGAGTGCCCTGATCACTCGCCGGAGGAGGAGGCGGAGGAGGAGGCGGAGTGCCCTGACTCGCCGAAGGAGTAGGAGGAGGCGGAGGCATCCAGTCCGCCATAGATATGGAGTCTTCAGAGCAAGACCCAGCTGAGTCTCCCCTTCACCGGTAGGGTGGTCAAGCTCAAGCTCCTCAAATCCCTCCGTTATTTCATCAACCATCACAACAGCATAGCCTTGTGGAATCGGAAGGCAGTGAAAAGTTGCGCCGGGTTCAGGAGGTGCAACAGAGCCGACAGCCGCCTTGACTTTGAGGTGCTGCCATTGCGTCATAAGGTGGCAATCTTGAGCCTCCGTGATAGCATCCACGGGGTAGCTGGGTGCCGTGAAGTCAAGCTGCTAAAGGAGCTCGGTGGAAGCCACGCTGCTTCTCCACTGAGATGGCGGGGTAGCTTCTGGGGTAGCTCCGGCAGGTCGCTGGCTCTGAACTAGTGCTTGTTCCTCTAGCGCTCGTACCCTTGCATTCTGCTTCTGCAGTTCGGTCTGCTCCACTTTCCTCCTCCTCTCCCGGGTTTTCTAACCGCCTGCGCTGGGAAACCCAACCTTCCACGCAACGGAGCCTGCCATGCCTCGTGTTCGTCCTGGGTGCTCAGGATTCCCAAGGGCCTGTGTGAGTTCGTCATTCTCTCTGTCGGGAACGAACGTCCCTTGCTATGCTGCGGCGATATACTTCTGAAGCTTCTTGACGGGTATTTCAAGTTGCTCCTCCGTCCAACGGCACTTCCCTGTTTCAGGGTCCAAGGTTCCCCCAACCCCGAAGAACCAAGTCCTTGAACGGTCTGGCCAGTTCAATGTCTCTGGTTTGACCCCTTTATCAAGCAGGTCTTTCTCAGCCTTGTCCCACAATGGCCGGGCTTTGAGGTAGCCACCTGACCCCGTGCGATGGTGATGCTCCTTCTTTGCAGCATTTTTCTTATTTGTCACTGACATCTTCTTACTCTTCTCCGATGTCTTGTGGGCCACAAATGCGGGCCAGTGATCTCTTATCTTCTCAAATCGGCCGGTGAATTCTAGAGCCTTCCCTTTGTCGACAAACGTTGATTTCAACTCATTCTTCCACCTCCTGAATAGATCTGCCATCTTCTTAAGAGCATGAGCCTTGACCAATGGCTCTATAACTGGCTTATCCGGATCCTCCTCTGGCGGTAGGGTGAAATTTACCTTCAACGCGGTCCAAAGATCATCTTTCTGTCTATCGTTGACAAAAGACACTTGATGGTCTTCACTCTTAGGCTTATTCCATTGGTGGATGCTGATCAGGATCATGTCCCTAACAAGAACCCCGCACTGAGTAGAAAATGCTTCCTTGGTCCGGCTGGGTTCAATCGGTTGGCCATCGCCCTTGATTGCTGTGATCGTGAATCATTCATCCTGGCGCAACCTTTTCTTCGGGCCTCGTCTTGTTACCGAAGTTTGGCTCGATCCGGAGGGCTAGAAAAGAAAAAGAAGAGAGTTAATATGTGTACATACCAAAACAATTAATGCATCAATTAGCTAGTCAGCACAGGCTTAATTAATATATATACCTCGCCGGACTTTGCAATAGCTCCTTCCTCCGTTCGCTCACCGGAGCAGTCATCACGGTCTCCTTCTTCCACCGGCATTCCGTCACCGGAGCCATCATAATCATGTCCTTCCACCTCCATTGTTCGATCACCGGAGCCTACTTCACCCTCTCCTTCCAGACCATCGGTGTCGTTGAGATACGATAAGACATCACCTCCACCTTGGATTATGTCCCCCAACAACTGTTCTGCTTCGATGTCTCGGTGCTCCATAGTTTCTGCAAATATTACAACATGGCAATTAATTTACAAACATGACAGATGGATATCTTAGTGCAAATGTAGACCTAGCTAGCTCGATGCTTCTACGGTTTCGGGTGGCCTCGACAACGCTTCTAGGGTTTGGGGTGGCGTAGGCAATGCTTCTAGGGTTTGGGGTGGCCTTGACAACGCTTCTAGGGTTTGGGCCGGACCGCCACTCTCATGAATGTCCGACGTCCGGACTGACAAGGGATTCAAATCTCGACCCTCGACCCCTCGACGACCCTCGACCTCGACCCCTCGGCGATCCTCGAACCTTGACCCCTCAGCGACCCTCGACCCCTCGGCGACCCTCGACTCTCTACCCTAGTTCCCGACCCTCGACCGCTCGGTGATCCTCGACACCCTCATTCCCTATAAAAAATAAGAAGAGGAAGAAGAAGAAAAAAAAAGAGGAGAAGAAGAAGGAATAGAACTCTATTCCTTCTTCTTCTCCTCTTTTTTTTTTCTCCTCTTCTTCTCCTTCTTCTCCTCCTTCTTCCTCTCCTCTTCTTCTCCTTCTTCTCCTCCTTCTTCCTCTTCTTATTTTCCTTTTTCCTCTACTTCTTTTTCTTCTTCTTTCTTCTTCCTTCTTCCTTCTTCCTTCTTCCTATTTTCTTCTTTTTCCTTATTTTCCTTTTTCCTATCCACTAACGTAAAATCTACTAACCTAAAATGCACTAACAATACAACCAACCTAAAATGCACTAAATCAACTAACCTAAAATGCACTAACCTAAATCAACTAACTCAACATATGAATTTATAAAGTGCACTTGATATGTTTCGAGGACTCCTCACCCCCCCCCCCTCATGTCGAAGTTATCGGGGAGGGGGTATATCGACAACGACATACATACATGGAAAAAAATGATATCCATCTATACATAGTACATAGCCACATACATATATACATGAAAAAAATGCTATAAAAAACATATATGAACAAAAATTCTAACTTTTGCATATTCTTTGCATATGAACATAATACATACATTTTCTATTTTTCTTAAATGTAACACACATACATATATATCATCATATACACTACATATATATCATCTATGAACAAAAAAATTATGAAAAAACAAGACATATCATCATGTATATACACATGCATATCATCATATACACTACATATATATCATCTATGAACAAAAAACAATCATCATATTAAAAAAAACAGAGAGGAGGAGGCCGGCCGGACCGAACGGCGAAGAGAGGTGTGGCGTGGTCAGGGCAGGCCGGGGGCGCGGAGCGGCGTCGGGGCAGGGGCACGGGGCGGCCGGCGTCGAGGCAGGGAGCACGGGGCGGCCGGCGTACGTCGAGGCAGGGGGCACGGGCCGGGCGGTGCGTCGGGCAGGGCAGGAGCGCGGGGCGACGACGACGAGGAGCGGGCGGTGATGGCATCGAGGAGCGGGCGGCGACGGCGACGGCGACCACGGGGCGGCGACGGCGTCGAGGAAGCAGGGGGCACGGGCCGGGCGGCGCGTCGGGGCAGGGCAGGAGCGCGGGGCGACAGCGACAAGGAGCGGGCGGCAACGGCGTCGAGGAGCGGGCGGCGACGGCGACCACGGGGCGGCGACGGCGTCGTGGAAGCAGGGGCAGCCTGGCGGCGTTCAGAGAAGAATGGCGGGGTGGGGGAAAATTTCTCCAAGTGTGGGGTTATATACCCAAACCTTTTGTCCCGGTTTGTGGCACGAACAGGGACCAATGGAACCCTTTGGTCCCGGTTCGTGCCACCAACCGGGACCAAAGGTCTCTTTTTGTCAGCCCAAAGGGCGGGAAGCAGAGACCTTTGGTCCCGGTTGGTGGCACGAACCGAGACCAAAGGGTAGCATTGGTCCCGGTTGGTGCCACGAACCGGGACCAAAGGTGGGCATTGGTCCCAGTTCGTGCCACCAACCGGGACCAATAGCCTGTGCGTGGCACAGCCGCGGTGGATGTTTAGTCCCACCTCGCTAGCTGAGGAGCTTCGGCACCAGTTTATAAGCGCGGATGTTCCTCCCCTTTCGAACTCCTCTCTATTGCAGGCCTACTGGCCTAAATGTATCTCTCTACCTGTGGGCCTACTGGGTCTTCTACAGGCCTGAATCCTGGCCCACTTGCCAGGTTGGGTTTCTAGTCGTATTTAGACCGTGGTGGCCCAGTAGGCGGCATTTTTTTAATTTTTTTTCCAGTTTTTTGTTTTTTTTTTGCATTATTTATTTTCTTCTGTTTTTTGCTTTATTTTTTTAATTCTTTTTGCTGTTAGGTCACAAAAATTATAAACTTTCTGTTAGTGCCATTAGTTTTCAAATTTGAATAGTTTAAATTTGAATTCTTTGAAATTTGTGTGAATCACTAGTTTGTGAATAACTTTACTATAAAAATAGATTTTTGAGTGATTCTTTTTCCTGCTATTTATATTACTGTGTTTTAACATTATATTCAAAAACAGATTTTGTTATTTTAGTTTCTAACAAAAATTCTTTATGATAACTATTTTTGCTATTAAAGTTTCTAACAAAAAAAATCTTTATGATAATCTTTTTGCTATTAATGTTGAACTAAAAATACTTTGATAATTTTAGTTGCATAAATTTTTTATAATTTTAGTTTCAAAAATACTAGAGGTTTATAAAAGCTTTTTAGTTGATTCCTTTTGCTATTAGAGTTTTATAAAAGCTTTTTAGTTGATTCTTTTTGCTATTGAAGAATATTATAGTTTTGTTTTAGTTGATCATAACAGAATATTTTAATTGATTATTTTAAGTTCATTCTTTTTGCGCTAAATGACCCTGTAATTGAAAAGCACTACAAATGAACTCTGAAAAGGTTGAAAGTTGGCATGGTATCATCATTTCACCCACATAGCATGTGCTAAAAAGTTGAGAGGGTTACGGCAAAAACTGGATGCACTTCGTGTACAAAACGGGCAATCTCTTTCGAAGTATCAGGGTTTCGAACGAAAACTCGTCTGTTACAAAGGGATTTCATTTTTTTGAACTTATTTGAACTCCAGACTTTTTGTTTGTTCAAAATGCACCATTCAAAGCCACATCTTCAATTTTCAACCCTTTCTGACTTCATTTGTTATTTTTCATGCATTTACTGAATTTTTTGAGCTATATGACCCTGAAATTGAAAAGCACTTCAAATGAACTCTAAAAAGGTTGAAAGTTGGCATGGTATCATCATTTCACCCACATAGCATGTGCTAAAAAGTTGAGAGGGTTACAGCAAAAACTGGATGCACTTCCTGTACAAAACGGACAATCTCTCTCGAAGTATCAGGGTTTCATACGGAAACTCGTCTGTTACAAAGGGATTTCATTTTTTTGAACTTATTTCAACTCCAGACTTTTTGTGTGTTCAAAATGCACCATTCAAAGCCACATCATCAATTTTTAACCCTTTCTGACTTCATTTGTTATTTTTCATGCATTTACTGATTTTTTGAGCTCTCTGAAATTGAAAAGCACTTCAAATGAACTCTGAAAAGGTTGAAAGTTGGCATGGTATCATCATTTTACCCACATAGCATGTGCTAAAAAGTTGAGAGGGTTACGGCAAAAACTGGATGCACTTCGTGTACAAAACGGACAATCTCTTTTGAAGTATCAGGGTTTCGAACGAGAACTCTTCTGTTACAAAGGGATTTCATTTTTTTGAACTTATTTGAGCTCCAGACTTTTTGTGTGTTCAAAATGCACCATTCAAAGCCATATCATCAATTTTCAAAACCCTTTCGACTTCATCTTGGTTATTTTTCATGCATTTAACTGATTTTTTGAGCTATATGACCCTGAAATTGAAAAGCACTTCAAATGAACTCGAAAGGTTGAAAGTTGGCATGGTATCATCATTTCACCCACATAGCATGTGCTAAAAAGTTGAGAGGGTTACGGCAAAAACTGGATGCACTTCGTGTACAAAACGGACAATCTCTTTCGAAGTATCTGGGTTTCATACTTAAACTCGTCTGTTACAAAGGGATTTCATTTTTTTGAACTTATTTCAACTCCAGACTTTTTGTGTGTTCAAAATGCACCATTCAAAGCCGCAACATCATTTTTCAACCCTTTCTGACTTCATTTGTTATTTTTCATGCATTTACTGATTTTTTGAGCTATATGACCCTAAAATTGAAAAGCACTTCAAATGAACTCTGAAAAGGTTAAAAGTTGGCATGGTATCATCATTTCACCCACATAGCATGTGCTAAAAAGTTGAGAGGGTTACGGCAAAAACTGGATGCACTTCGTGTACAAAATGGGCAATCTCTTTCGAAGTATCAGGGTTTCGAACGAAAACTTGTCTATTACAAAGGGATTTCATTTTTTTGAACTTATTTGAACACCAGACTTTTTGTATGTTCAAAATGCACCATTCAAAGCCACATCATCAATTTTCAACCCTTTCTGACTTCATTTGTTATTTTTCATGCATTAACTGATTTTTTGAGCTATATGACCCTGAAATTGAAAAGCACTTCAAATGAACTCTGAAAATGTTGAAAGTTGGCATGGTTTCATCATTTCACCCACATAGCATGTGTTAAAAAGTTGAGAGGGTTACGGCAAAAACTGGATGCACTTCGTGTACAAAACGGACAATCTCTTTCGAAGTATCAGGGTTTCATACGGAAACTCGTCTGTTACAAAGGGATTTCATTTCTTCACATGTGACTGCAGTGATATTCTAGATCAAAGGCATCATCATAATAGTTTTAGAGAGAAAGTCTTCACTTTTTCTTCGCTTCTGTCCTTTGCTTATTGCGCCGTAACCATGGATATTCTTCATCGCTTAACAGGGTGCTTGGGTCAGCCTTGACTTTGAAGGGAGGAATATCATGAAACTTTTCATAATCTTCAGACATGTCTTTCTTGCCCTCCAATCCCACGATGTCTCTTTTTCCTGAAAGAACTATGTGGCGCTTTGGCTCATTGTATGATGTATTCGCTTCCTTATCTTTTCTTTTTCTCGGTTTGGTAGACATGTCCTTCACATAGAAAACCTGTGCCACATCATTGGCTAGGACGAATGGCTTGTCTGTGTACCCAAGATTGTTCAGATCCACTGTTGTCATTCCGTACTGTGGGTCTACCTGTACCCCGCCTCTTGACATATTGACCCATTTGCACTTAAACAAAGGGACCTTAAAATCATGTCCGTAGTCAAGTTCCCATATGTCCACTATGTAACCATAATATGTGTCCTTTCCCCTCTTGGTTGCTGCATCAAAGCAGACATCGCTGTTTTGGTTGGTGCTCTTTTGATCTTGGGTGATCGTGTAAAATGTATTCCCATTTATCTCGTATCCTTTGTATGTCAATACAGTCGAAGATGGTCCCCTGGACAACGGGTACAGCTCATCAGAAACAGTGTTGTCACCTCTGAGATGTGTTTCCAACCAACTGCCAAAAGTTCTGATGTGTTCACATGTAATCCAGTCGTCACACTGCTCCGGGTGTTTGGAGCGCAGAATGTTCTTGTGTTCATCGACATACGGGGTCACCAAGGTAGAGTTCTGTAGAACTGTGTAGTGTGCTTGAGACCAAGAATGCCCGTCCCTACATATTATTGAGTCCTCTCCTAGCACGCCTTTTCCAGTCAGTCTCCCCTCATACCGCGATTGAGGGAGGCCAATCTTCTTAAGGCCAGGAATGAAGTCAACACAAAACCCAATGACATCCTCTGTTTGATGGCCCATGGAGATGCTTCCTTCTGGCCTAGCGTGGTTACGGACATATTTCTTTAGGACTCCCATGAACCTCTCAAAGGGGAACATATTGTGTAGAAATACAGGGCCCAGAATGACAATCTCGTCGACTAGACGAACTAGGACGTGCGTCATGATATTGAAGAAGGATGGTGGGAACACCAGCTCAAAACTGACAAGACATTGCGCCACATCACTCCTTAGCCTTGGTAGGATTTTTGGATCGATCACCTTCTGAGAGATTGCATTGAGGAATGCACATAGCTTCACAATGGCTAATCGAACGTTTTCTGGTAGAAGCCCCCTCAATGCAACCGAAAGTAGTTGCGTCATAATCACGTGGCAGTCATGAGACTTTAGGTTCTGGAACTTTTTCTCTGCCATATTTATTATTCCCTTTATATTCGACGAGAAGCCAGACGTGACCTTCATACTGAGCAGGCATTCAAAGAAGATTTCCTTCTCTTCTTTGGTAAGAGCGTAGCTGGCAGGACCTTCATACTGCTATGGAGGCATGCCGTATTTTTCGTGCAAATGTTGCAGGTCCTCCCGTGCCTCCGGTGTATCTTTTGTCTTCCCATACACGCCCAAGAAGCCTAGCAGGTTCACGCAAAGGTTCTTTGTCACGTGCATCACGTCGATTGAAGAGCGGACCTCTAGGTCTTTCCAGTAGGGTAGGTCCCAAAATATAGATTTCTTCTTCCACATGGGTGCGCGTCCCTCAGCGTCATTCGGAATAGATAGTCCGCCGGGACCCTTTCCAAAGATTACGTGTAAATCATTGACCATAGCAAGTACGTGATCACCGGTACGCATGGCGGGCTTCTTCCGGTGATCTGCCTCACCTTTGAAATGCTTGCCTTTATTTCAACATTGATGGTTGGTCGGAAGAAATCGACGATGCCCTAGGTACACATTCTTCCTGCATTTGTCCAGGTATATACTTTCGGTGTTAGCTAAACAGTGCGTGCATGCGTGGTGTCCCTTGTTTGTCTATCCTGAAAGGTAACTGAGAGCAGGCCAATCATTGATGGTTACAAACAGCAAAGCATGCAGGTCAAATTCCTCCTGTCTGTGCTCATCCCACACACGGACACCGTTTCCATTCCACAGCTGTAAAAGTTCTTCAACTAATGGCCTTAGGTACAGATCAATGTCGTTGCCGGGTTGCTTAGGGCCTTGGATGAGTACTGGCATCATAATGAACTTCCGCTTCATGCACAGCCAAGGAGGAAGGTTATAGATACATAGAGTCACGGGCCAGGTGCTGTGATTGCTACTCTACTCCCCAAAAGGATTAATGCCATCCGCGCTTAAACCAAACCATACGTTCCTTGCGTCACCTGCAAACTCCTCCCAGTACTTTCTCTCGATTTTTCTCTACTGCGACCCGTCAGCGGGTGCTCTCAACTTCCCGTCTTTCTTACGGTCCTCTCTGTGCCATCGCATCAACTTGGCATGCTCTTTGTTTCTGAACAGACGTGTCAACCGTGGTATTATAGGAGCATACCACATCACCTTCGCAGGAACTATCTTCCTAGGGGGTCGCCGTCAACATCACCAGGGTTATCTCATCTGATCTTATACCGCAGTGCACCGCATACCGGGCATGCGTTCAAATCCTCGTACGCACCGCGGTACAGGATGCAGTCATTAGGGCATGCATGTATCTTCTGCACCTCCAATCCTAGAGGGCATACGACCTTCTTTGCTGCGTACGTACTATCGGGCAATTCGTTATCCTTTGGAAGCTTCTTCTTCAATATTTTCAGTAGCTTCTCAAATCCTTTGTAAGGCACATCATTCTATGCCTTCCACTGCAGCAATTCCAGTACGTTACCGAGCTTTGTGTTGCCATCTTCGCAATTGGGGTACAACCCTTTTTGGTGATCCTCTAACATGCGATCGAACTTCAGCTTCTCCTTTTCACTTTCGCACTGTCTCTTTGCATCAACAATGACCCAACGGAGATCATCATCGGGCACATTGTCTAGTTCCTCTTGATCTTCAGCTTCCCCCGTTGCAGCATCACCTTATTCAGGGGGCACATAGTTGTCATCATCCTCTTCTTCTTCGCTGTCTTCCATCATAACCCCTCTTTCTCTGTGCTTGGTCCAAACATTATAGTGTGGCATGAAACCCTTATAAAGCAGGTGGGTGTGCAGGATTTTCCGGTCAGAGTAAGACTTCATATTACCACATATAGGGCATGGACAACACATAAAACCATTCTGCTTGTTTGCCTCAGCCACTTCAAGAAAATTATGCACGCCCTTAATGTACTCGGAGGTGCGTCTGTCACCGTACATCCATTGCCGGTTCATCTGCGTGCATTATATATAATTAAGTGTGTCAAAAACCATTACAGAACATCATGAATAGATAAGTGACCAAATTAATAGAAGTTCATCATCACATTAAAACCAAAGTACATACATAGTTCTCATTGAACAACATATAGCTCTCCAGAGCATCTAATTAAACCATACATTGAAACTATGTAAAACATTTCAATGCAACAACAAATGCGATCATAATCGCAACCAAGGTAACAATTGATCCAACGACATAATGATACCAAGCCTCGGTATGAATGGCATATTTTCTATACTTTCTAATCTTGAGGCGCATTGCATTCATCTTGACCTTGTGATCATCGACGACATCCGCAACATGCAACTCCAATATCATCTTCTCCTCCTCAATTTTTTTCAATTTTTCCTTCAAGTAATTGTTTTCTTCTTCAACTAAATTTAACCTCTCGACAATAGGGTCGGTTGGAATTTCTGGTTCACATACCTCCTAGATAAAAAAATCTATGTCACGTTGGTTGGCATAATTGTCATAAACAATAAATGAACCAAATAGTTATAAAATATAATATATACCAGATCCGAATCATAGACAGGATGAGGGCCGACGGGGGCGGATACCAAAACCATCGCACTATATAATAACAAACAATAATAAAAGTAAGAAAATTATACAAGTATCTATCTAAATCATACAAGTAAGAATTTTTTTCTTTTAGAAAAAGATAAGAACAAGAGGCTCACCACGGTGGTGCCGGCAACGAGATCGGCGTGGGCGATCGACGGCGGTGAAGACGGGGATGGGACGTGACGGACCGCTAAACCTAGACAAATCTTGAGGAAAATGGAGCTTGGAGGTCGAGTTTGGAGAGGAGAAAGCTTAAGTAGTGTGGCTGGGGCATTTCATCGAACAACTCACGTGCATAGGAGGTGAGCTAGAGCACCACAAAGCCCTCCCCTCGCCGGCCAAAAAAAAACAGAGCAGTGGAGTTCTCTGCTCGCGGGCGAGGGGTATATATAGCCACACCATTGGTCCCGGTTTGTGGCTGGAACCGGGACTAATGGCCACCCTTTGGTCCCGGTTCCAGCCACAAACCGGGACCAATGGATGTGGGCCAGGAGCGAGGCCCATTGGTCCTGGTTCGTGTCTGGAACCGGGACAAATGGGTCCAGACGAACCGGGACCAATGCCCCACGAGGCCCGGCCGGCCCCCTGGGCGCACGAACCGGGACGTATGCCCCCATGGGTCCTGATTCGTGACTGAACCGGGACTAATGGGCTGGGAAGGCCTGAACCAAAGCCCTGTTTTCTATTAGTGTGTAGAGCGGACATGTAAGTACAGACACTAACTTTGTTGGTGCAATATCTGCCTACCTTGTGTTTTGGAGATTGTTGACAGAAACAGGTATGGACTAATTTGTTTGCTAGTGCATACAGAGAGAAATAGTCCATACACAATTGAAGAGAATGCTGTCTCCGGTGCTAAGTTCGAGAAATTTCACCGAATATATCTGTGTTGCAGAGAAGAATGCGCTATATTTGTTGAAGTCATTGTGACGCCCCCGATTCAATCGTACACTAATCATACACGCAAACGTGTACGATCAAGATGAGGGACTCACGGGAAGATATCACAACACAACTCTAAAAACAAATAAGTCGTACAAGCAGCATATTACAAGCCAGGGGCCTCGAGGGCTCGAATACAAGTGCTCGATCATAAACGAGTCAGCGGAAGCAACAATATCTGAGTACAGACATAAGTTAAACAAGGTGCCATAAGATGGCTAGCATAAACTGGGATACAGATCAAAAAAGGCGCGGGCCTCCTCCTTGGGATCCTCCTAAGTACTCATGGTCATCGCGGCCTGCACGTAGTAGTAGGCACCCTCGGTGTAGTAGGAGTCGTCGTCGACGATGGCGTTTGGCTCCTGGGCTCCAGCAACTGTTTGCGATATCCGAGAAGAATAGAAAGGTGGAAAAAGAGGGAGCAAAGCAACCGTGAGTACTGATCCAAAGTACTCGCAAGCAAGGATCTACACTACATATGCATTGGTATCAATGAAATGGGTAGTATTTGTGGACTGAACTGCAGAATGCCAGAATAAGAGGGGGATAGCTAGGCCTATCGAAGACTACGCTTCTGGCAACCTCCATCTTGAAGCATGTAGAAGAGAGTAGCAAGTGCAGCATCAAGTAAGATCGCATAGCATAATCCTATTCGGCGATCCTCCCCTCGTCGCCCTGTGGGAAAGCGATCACGGGGTTGTATCTGGAACTTGTAAGGGGTGTGTTTTATTAAGTATCCCGTTCTAGTTGTCATAAGGTCGAAGTTCCACTCCGGGTCGTCCTTTTACCGAGGGACACGGCTATTCGAATAGATAAACTTCCCTGCAGGGGTGCACCACATTGCCCAACACGCTCGATCCCTCTGGCCAGGCACACTTTCCTGGGTCATGTCCGGCCTCGGAAGATCAACACCTTGCAGCCCTACCTAGGCTCAACAGAGAGGTCAGCAGGCCAGTCTAAATCCTAAGCGCGCAGGGGTCTGGGCCCATCGCCCATTGCACTCCTGCATGTTGCGAGGGCGACTGGAAGCAGACCTAGCCTCCCTAATACAAGAGTAGGCGTTCCTGTCCAATCTGGCGCGCGCCGCTCAACCGCTGACGTCTAGAAGGCTTCGGCTGATACCATGACGTCGAGAGCCCATAACTGTTCCCGCGTAGTTGGTTAGTGCGTATATGCTCGTAGCCAGACTCAGATCAAATACCAAGATCTCGTTAAGCGTGTTATTTTGAGGTAACCACGGACGCCGACCAGGGACTAGGCCCACCTATCTCCTAGGTGTTCGCAACCTGCCCTGTCGCTCCGCCACAAAGTAACAATCAGGGGGCTGCCGGGAACCCAGGCCCACCACTACCTGGGTGGAACCACCTGCCCCTTCAGCCCCCATCTCCGAACAGTAACATAGGTAATGTAAAAGTATATAGTATATGTACCCGTGATCACCTCCCGAATTGATCATGGCCCAGTAGTATAGCATGGCAGACGGACAAGAATGTAGGGCCACTGATGTAATTCTAGCAACCTATACTAAGCATTAGGATTGCAGGTAAAGGTGTCAACAGTAGTAGCAAAGACAGGCTATGTAGCAGAATAGGATTAACCGAAAGCAGTAACAGCTACACTACTCTAATGCAAGCAGTAGAGGGAAAGAGTAGGCGATATCAGGATGAACAAGGGGGGTTTGCTTGCCTGGAAGCTCGGTAGAGAAGGACGGGCCATCAACACCATAGTCGATCGGGGCAACGGCGGCGTCAGTCTCGTAGTCTACCGGAGAGAAGAGGGGAAAAAAAACAATAAATACAATGCAAATAGATGCATGACATGGCAATAAGCGGTGCTAGAGGTGATCTAACGAGTATTAGGTGCTACCGGCGAAGGGGGGAAACATCCGGGAAAGTATTCTCGGTGTTCGGCATTTTCGGACAAACGAACCAAAGGAGGACGGTTGCAGGTTCGCTATGCTAGGGACGTGTGGCGAACGAACGGACTCCGTATTCGGATTCGTCTCATCGTTCCGAGCAACTTTCATGTAAAAGTATTTTCATCCGAGATACGGTTTATTTTATATTATTATTCAAAGTATTAATTCAATTTTGGTATTAACGGATTTAAATTAATTAGAAAATGCAATTACGATGTTAGTGTGACATCAGAATGATGTCAGCCGAACCAAAGGTTAACTAGATCAACCCTGGCAGGTGGGGCCCGTTCGTCACTAACTGTTAAATTAATTAACAATTAATTATCCTAACTAAACAGATTAATTAGATTAATTAACAGGATTAGGTTAACTAATTTTAATTAGTTTAGCTAAACAGAATTAATTAACTTAATTTATTAATTATTAATTTATTTATTTTAACATTTTTCTTTTATCATTTTTTTTCAAACGTTCTGGGCCAGGGGCCCACTTGTCATAGGCCCAGGGGGCGGGGCCCAGTTGTCATAGGCCCCTGGGCCTTAGCGGGTGTGCAGTTTACGGGCGTCGGGTGCAGCCCGAATGGGTGCAGTGGGCGTGGCCAGCAGGGGCACACCAGACTGGGCGCCGGCGGCCACAGCAAGGCGCCGAAGCAGGGGGAGGCCGGTGGCCTGGGGCAGCCTGGGTGGGCGCGGGCCGGTGGCTAGGTGGGCGACAGGTGCGCGAGGCCAGGCGGGGCCGGCGCGGTGGTGTGGACACGGCAGCGGGCCGAAATAGGAGGCGAGCAGGGGCGGCGCGTCGGGGCTGTGCAACGGCGGGCGCAGGGCGGCGATGGAGTGCACGGGACAGGGCGCGGCAGCCGGGCGCTGTGCGCGAACCGGGCGCGGCGTGGGTCTGCGTGGGCGAGTGCGAGCGGGCACGCGAGGGGCCAGGCGGGACACGGCCGCAGCGCGGCCATGGCGGACAGCGGGTGGGGATGGCGCTAGCGACGGAGACAGGGGAAAAAAGGGGGTAGGCGGAGTGGGTTGGGGTCCTCACCCCCGTTGCAGGGGTTCGCCGGCGAGGCTCGAGGTAGCGAGGAGAGGAGGAGACGGGGATGACGTGCGGCGACGGAGTCGAGGCGGCGTGGGGCTCCGGCGAGGTTCCTCCGGTGAATGGCGACGGTGGGGTGGTCCTCCTGGCGGCGGCAGTTGGCGTCAAGTGGCGCGGTGATCTCGGGCGAGGGGCGACGGGGATCGATTCCCCGATCCAGATCGGATCGGGAAAGGGGGAGGATAGAACGAGGGAGTGGGGGGGAAGTGGTGCAGTCAGGGGGGTTAGTGTTTCGGCACCAGAGGATAAGGGAGCGGGGATGAGCCGGCCTGTGCCAGGTGGGCCGGTTTGGCTGGTAGTGGCCAGCTGGGCCACAACCCAGCAGGGGAGAAGGGTTTCTGGGTTTTGTTTTATTTTCACTTTTCTTTTTACTTATTTTTCTGTTTCTGTTTTCTTTTGTTTATCAGTTTAATTTTGTTTTGTAAATTACAAATGTTGTACGTAATTTAGTATTAGTAATTATGCCACTGCCACAAATATTTTGGCACATTAATTAAAGTAGTTTGTAATTTTTTTATTATCCTAAGAGCATTTAAATAATAGTTTTGCCGCTGTTTCACTTACTATAATGCATTTAAATACTTTACAGAAGTGTGGTTTCCTCACCAATATCTAGTATGGATTATTTTCCACTATCCGGACATTTTAATTTTAATGTTTCAAAACTTTTAATGGTTTGGCTTTAATTCAAACTTGAATTTGAATCGGTTTTGAACTAACATGAGATTAATAACAGTAATCGTGGTGACGTGGCATCATTAGCAGGGAATTACTGTAGCTTAATTATCCGGGCGTCACAATTCTCCTCCACTACAAGAAATCTCGTCCCGAGATTTAACTCGTAGAGTAAGGGGGAAGAATTGGTTACGAAATTCTAACGATTCTTCTCGGTCTTGGTTGCTCTTCTCGAAGAGGTCGATCCACTACGTTAATGTCTTCATTTCTCTACTTCAGGTCATCATGATGAAGCCGACGTCCTTTCTTCAGGATCTCCATCGTACTTAGGGAAAAGTTATGTGGAAAAACCCGGGAAGGACGTTGTTCAACACATGTTAGGTACCTAGGGGCTATCTCAGTGAATGAGGTATAGAGGCATCTCTCGAGTTGACATTCAAGAAAGTCATCGAGAGTAAAGTAAGAAGGTGCAATAAAAAGTTTCAAGCATATATCATTGCCTGAAACAGAATGTGAGAGCGGTTAAGACCAATGGGAATAAGTGTTGTGTCCAATACCAGAATTGATGATCTCTCGGAAGGTGGCTCGTGAATTACATTCGAAGCCACGTGTGAGGAATAACTTTGGAAACAGGGTGTGTATAGGAGAGTCAGGTTTCGATCCTGTGGAACTGTGGGTTATGGGCCCACCATGTGGGTTAAAAGTAGAAGGAGCGGTGACATCTTGCCCGGTCATGATAGCAAGGTATGTCAGAGGATAGCCTGTCAGTTATGTCGGCAACAACATCAGTACCAAGGGCGAGGGACGAAGAGAACCATTTTCCTGCTCGTCGAAACGAGGCGGACCAATAGGCAAAGTTCTCGTCCATCGGTGGTTACCGGAATGTCATCAACAACAGTAACAGGGTCTTACTGACCGGGTTGTACACTGATGTGTTTACATAAGCAGGGAGATATTACTGCTTATGTCATATAGATCACAAGAAGGGTTAAACAAAACAATGGAAAGGAAAATATGTTTATCAGATTAAACAAAACAATGGAAAGGAAAATGTGTTTAAACACATATTTCAGGGGTATATCCTTCCCAAGGACAAGCAGAGCATGATATTCATGACAGGATATAAAGTAGAAAAATCTTTAGGTAAGGGGAGAGAAATTTCATGACATTACCCATACAACGGTGTTTGGATAATTGATAAGGAAAATTTAGTATTGTGCTTCAAATGCTCTTATTGAAAATCGGAGTACCACAGACATGCTTCGAGATAGCATTGACATGGTCTTCAAGGAAAGGTCAGAATTTGGATACAGGAAGGATCCATCAGGAACAACTTGTAGAATAAGTCTTACAATTTCCTCATGGAAGAATGGATAACTTTGCTAAAAAGGAAAACTATAACAATAGGGCCTCCGGCCAGGTGCGCTAGGCATGACACCACCTTACCGGGTCATATAAAGACCAATGTTAAAAACTCTTGGAAATATGTTCCAACCATCATATCTGACTGAGATTCAGATCTGATTGGTGTCAGGATACCTCAGACTCAGGATGCTTGAGAAGAAAAGGTGCAACACAAATTGACGAGATGACATTGTAAGATTCTCGGGAAATGAACTATGGGAGCGATTTCCGAAACAAGAGTTCATCATTAAACCAAGGAGAGGATGAGGGGGTAGCTGATGGAGTCAGCGACAATCCTCGAGATTTCCAAAAAGGTGGATTTCCACAGTTATGTGAACAAGGAGATAACATTTGTTGGATCGAATGATATAATGATGTATGCTCGAGGAAATCATACACAATTAAACATTGGTTGAAAGGTGCACCCGAAATATGGGCTTAGGCAGCCTGATCAATTGTTAGAATGGTGATTCAATAACTGATAGGCTAAGAATGAACTGTCGATCATTAACTTCAAAGCAATAGGGTTGCTAGAAGTGCAGAATCCAAACGGCACCGTTCACTTGTTGGTATCCCGGTTAGAATCAACACGGGGACCAAGAAAGAATGGTGATGGTGAGAAGTATCACTATACCAAGAATTCTTAAGAGGTGGAGCAACCCTCACAACATTCTTGATATAGAAGACAGTAATACTACAAGGTAGAACATAACCAAAGCTAGATAGCAAGGAAATCAAGGTACAACACAAAACATGAACAAGTTTGTGTTGGGGGAAGGCAAGAATGTTGTCGATGATAACACAAATCATCGAGGGGCAAGGATGGTATTTCCCATCATGAATTTGATTGATATCCTGGAAGAGCTCAGAATGTTGATGATGATCATGACACAATTGTCGAGAGATTTCATGAAGGTGTAATCGATCAGTGATGACATCAAGTCAAAGGAATGATGAAGCGAAAGGTTATTGGAACCACGGTTACGTCACAAACTCGGATTCAAGGTTGTTGTTCAAGGTGAAATGATATGACGAGGAAAGTCGACGTAAGCTTAGCTCATCGTCGAAAGTTGTGCTCCAGAAATAAGGACCAGACAACACAGTTAAAATCAGCACGATAATGATATAGCCGATAAGGCTAGGAACGACTTGAAGGTTTATTAACTTGTAAGCAATGAAAATTACTTAGAGTTATCGAATCGGAGTGTGGAATCGATTCAGTTATTGGTGTCCTTGAGTGTTTAACAACTCAGAACCCATGGAAAATTAGAATCGGCGAGAAATAATAGTTGACGAAGAACTCATAAGAAGTTATGTAGTTCCGTTAATTTTTCGAGATACCAGAGGGTAATACTCGAAGGCAGATCAGAATAGAGGTTGCAGTGGTGTATTTATCAGCGAAAGACAAGTGCCTTTTAACTTGTCCGAGAATTGAAATCGAAGGAGAACAATATGGCTGGGGCCACATTTATAAATCATCAAACCACAGATATACGACGAATTTGTAACAAGGGGATAATTACTATTATGAGAAGCTTCCATGATAAGATCTACATCATTTCCATGGGCATGAACACAAAGTTCAAGGTCGACTCCCACTTCTCCAATGCATAACCTATCATTCACTGCTCATTTTTTATGGAGTTGTAGTGTTGAAATTTTATCTGGTAAATCACCAGAAGAATATGACTCGTGAAAACTCTCGGGTTCACACGGATTAGGGAAGGCATAGGTTCAACCCATAGGGGCATCTTAGGAACGTATACCATAAACTTCAAAAGTAATTAATCAGAAGCTCGATTGTAGAGCATAGTTGAGAAAGCATAGGATACAATTTACCTAAGGCATTATGCATCCGAGGAAAGGCTCATGAGGTTATTGAATATGAAGGACGCTGTAGGATAAAATCCAACAAAGGATCTGGTGGTCCATAAGGGATCTGATGTGAGCATCGGTACTCAACCAGAAGAAGAAAGAATGCAAGGAGATCAGATTATAGAAACAACTGACTAATTTAAGCTCAAATGTAAAGGAATTATGATTTCCAAATCAAGGGATCAGAAGCAAACGCTCTGATAAAGGACGGATAAGTTCTATAGACTTAGGGGGTACAATTGTTGGCAATTCGATTGGTCGAGAACCAGCTCATGTTCAAAATGACGTCTGAGCCGGAAAGATAATTTAAAAGGATCAACTGATGATTGTGTGCATTCGCTCACATGTTGAATCAATAGGATCAAAATGATGGTGTCAAAGGATACTAATGAATATTGCTAGACATATGGG
Organism: Thinopyrum elongatum; assembly: GCA_011799875.1. Classification (NCBI taxonomy): domain Eukaryota; kingdom Viridiplantae; phylum Streptophyta; class Magnoliopsida; order Poales; family Poaceae; genus Thinopyrum; species Thinopyrum elongatum. Next base: position 33,112,017 of record CM022299.1, on the reverse strand, counting down.
AAGCATCCATAATGCAAGCAGACAAGTATTTGCAGTGCAATAGTTTGAAGAGGATTCTCAGAAGATCGGAAAGTATTTCAGAATATCTTTATGAAGCATACGAACAACGGGGGAAGAACAAATACTTTGGTAAGTGCGAAGAATTATCCGTAGGGGGTATTCATGTGGTAAGAACTACAAGGCAGTAGGCACAAAGTATTCTCGGTACAATAGAGAGAATTTCGGGGTATCTTGTAATAACAAGATCAACGGGGAATGATTGTATGAATGGCAAGTGCACGTGGTTATCCATAGTGGTTTATCGATGGAAGGGAGTTGCAATAGCGATGGCACAAAGTCTCGAGAGAACATCACAGAGTATCTTCAGAACCTTCTGGGGCAGTAGGCGATCATCTGTGATAAGGGGCTCTCCGGGTGGATGTGATCACGAGATCATAATGTTAGAGTTAGTAAATTCATTTTTAACCCAAATAGAAGAGAGATCAGAGTCCCAGAGTATAGGTCGAGGAGTAAAAGATCCTAATACCACCCAATGGTGACGTGGGCCCGTAAGACACACAGCCATGTTAGTAAAAGTTTAGTAACTCTCTAGACTCAACTTCGGCCAAGGAGTGTGGAAGGGGGATTCCTACAGGCAGTAGGCTCTGATACCAACTTGTGACGCCCCCGATTCAATCGTACACTAATCATACACGCAAACGTGTACGATCAAGATCAGGGACTCACGGGAAGATATCACAACACAACTCTAAAAACAAATAAGTCGTACAAGCAGCATATTACAAGCCAGGGGCCTCGAGGGCTCGAATACAAGTGCTCGATCATAAACGAGTCAGCGGAAGCAACAATATCTGAGTACAGACATAAGTTAAACAAGGTGCCATAAGATGGCTAGCATAAACTCGGATACAGATCGAAAAAGGCGCGGGCCTCCTGCCTGCGATCCTCCTAACTACTCCTGGTCGTCGGCAGCCTGCACGTAGTAGTAGGCACCCTCGATGTAGTAGGAGTCGTCGTTGACGGTGGCGTCTGGCTCCTGGGCTCCAGCAACTATTTGCGACATCCGAGAATAATGGAAAGGTGGAAAAAGAGGGAGCAAAGCAACCGTGAGTACTCATCCAAAGTACTCGCAAGCAAGGATCTACACTACATATGCATTGGTATCAATGAAATGGGTAGTATCTGTGGACTGAACTGCAGAATGCCAGAATAAGAGGGGGATAGCTAGGCCTATCGAAGACTATGCTTCTGGCAGCCTCCATCTTGAATCATGTAGAAGAGAGTAGCAAGTGCAGCATCAAGTAACATCGCATAGCATAATCCTACCCAGCGATCCTTCCCTCGTAGCCCAGTGGGAAAGCGATCACCGGGTTGTATCTGGAACTTGTAAGGGGTGTGTTTTATTAAGTATCCGGTTCTAGTTGTAATAAGGTCAAAGTACAACTCCGGGTCGTCCTTTTACCGAGGGACATGGCTATTCGAATAGATAAACTTCCCTGCAGGGGTGCACCACATTGCCCAACATGCTCGATCCCTCTGGCCGGGCACACTTTCCTGGGTCATGTCCGGCCTCGGAAGATCAACATGTCGCAGCCCTACCTAGGCACAACAGAGAGGTCAGCACGCCGGTCTAAATCCTAAGCCCCAGGGGTTTGGGCCCATCACCCATTGCACTCCTACATGTTGCGAGGGCGGCAGGAAGCAGACCTAGCCTCCCTAATACAAGAGCAGGTGTTCCAGTCCAATCCGGCGCGCGCCGCTCAGCCGCTGACGTCTAGAAGGCTTCGACTGATACCACGATGTCGAGAGCCCATAACTGTTCCCGCGTAGTTGGTTAGTGCGTATAGGCTCATAGCCAGACTCAGATCAAATACCAAGATCTTGTTAATCGTGTTATTTTGAGGAAACAGCGAATGCCGACCAGGGACCAAGCCCACCTGTCTCCTAGGTGGTCGCAACCTGCCCTGTCGCTCCGCCACAAAGTAACAATCGGGGGGCTGCCGGGAACCCAGGCCCACCACTACCTGGGTGGAACCACCTGCCCCTTCAGCCCCCATCTCCGAACAGTAACATAGGTAATGTAAAAGTATATAGTATATGTAACCGTGATCACCTCTCGAAGTGATCACGGCCCAGTAGCATAGCATGGCAGACGGACAAGAATGTGGGGCCACTGATGTAATTCTAGCAACCTATACTAAGCATTAGGATTGCACGTAAAGGTGTCAACAGTAGAAGCGAAGACAGGCTATGTAGCAGAATAGGATTAACCGAAAGCTGTAATAGCTACACTACTCTAATGCAAGCAGTAGAGGGAAAGAGTAGGCGATATCAAGATGAACAAGGGGGGTTTGCTTGCCTGGAAGCTCGGCAGAGAAGGACGGGTCGTCAACACCGTAGTCGATCGGGGCAACGGCGGCGTCAGTCTCTTAGTCTACCAGAGAGAAGAGGAGGAAGAAACAATAAATACAATGCAAACAGATGCATGACATGGCAATAAGCGGTGCTAGAGGTGATCTAACGAGTATTAGGTGCTACCGGCGAAGGGGGGAAACATCCGGGAAAGTATTCCCGTTGTTCGGCATTGTCGAACAAACGAACCGGAGGGGGATGGTTGCAGGTTCGCTATGCTAGGGACGTGTGGCGAACAAACGGACTGCCTATTCAAATTCGCCTCATCGTTCTGAGCAACTTTCTTGTACAAAGTATTTTCATCCGAGATACGGTTTATTTTATATTATTATTCAAAGTTTTAATTCAATTCTTGTATTAACAGATTTAAATTAATTAGAAAATGCAATTACGATGTCAGCGTGACATCAGCATGATGTTAGCCAAACCAAAGGTTGACTAGGTCAACCCTGGCAGGTGGGGCCCGTTCGTCACTAATTGTTTAATTAATTAACAATTAATTAGCCTAACTAAACAGATTAATTAGATTAATTAACAGGATTAGGTTAACTAATTTTAATTAGTTTAGTTAAACAGAATTAATTAACTTAACTAATTAATTATTAATTTATTTATTTTAACATTTTTCTTTTATCATTTTTCTTCAAACGTTCTGGGGCAGGGGCCCACTTGTTATAGACCCAGGGGGCGGGGCCTAGCTGTCATAGGCCCCTAGGCCTTAGTGGGCATGTGGTTTACGGGCATCGAGCGCAGTCCGAATGGGCGCAGCGGGCGTGGCCGGCAGGGGCGCACCCGACTGGGCGCCGGCGGCCACGAGAGGGTGCCGCAGCAGGGGGAGGCCGGTGGCCTGGGGCGGCCTGGGTGGGCGCGGGCCGGTGTCTAGGTGGGCGACGGGCACGCAAGGCCAGGCGGGGGCGCCACGATGGTGTGGCCGCGGGGACGGGCCGCAATAGGAGGCGAGCGGGGGCGGCGCGTCGAGGCTGTGCAACGGCAGGCGCAGGGCGGCGGTGGAGTGCGCGGGACAGGGCGCGGCGGGCGCCCACGTTGCGCGAACTGGGCGCGGCATGGGTCTGCGCGGGCGAGCGCGAGCGGGCGCGCGAGAGGCCAGGCGAGACGCGGCCGGAGCGCGGCCACGGCGGACAGCGGGTGGGAACGGCACTAGTGATGGGGACAGGGGAGAAAAAAGGGGTAGGCGGAGTGGGTCGGGGTCCTAACCCCCGTTGCAGGGGTTCGCCGGCGAGGCTCGAGGTAGCGAGGCGAGGAGGAGACAGGGACGACGTGCGGCGATGGAGTCGAGGCGGCGCGGGGCTCCGGCGAGGTTTCTCCGGCGAACGGCGACGGCGGGGTGGTCCTCCTGGCGGCGGTTGGCGTCGAGTGACGCGGTGGCCTCGGGCGAGGGGCGACGGGGATCGATTCTCCGATCCAGATCGGATCGGGAAGGGGGGAGGAGAATACGAGGGTGTGGGGGGGAAGTGGTGCGGTCAGGGGGGTTAGGTTTTCGGCACCAGGGGATAAGGGAGCGGGGATGGGCCGGCCTGTGCCCGGTGGGCCGGTCTGGCTGGCAGTGGCCAGCTGGGCCATAGCCCAGCAGGGGAGGGGGGTTTCTGGGTTTTCTTTTATTTTCTCTTTTCTTTTTACTTATTTTTCTGTTTCTGTTTTCTTTTATTTACCAGTTTAATTTTGTTTTGTAAATTACAAAAGTTGTACCTAATTTAGTATTAGTAATTATGCTACTACCACAAATATTTTGGCACATTAATTAAAGTAGTTTGTAATTTTTTTATTATCCTAAGAACATTTAAATAATAGTTTTGCCGCTGTTTCACTTACTATAGTGCATTTAAATACTTTACAGAAGTGTGGTTTCTTCACCAATATCTAGTATGGATTATTTGCCACAATCCTGACATTTTATTTTTAATGTTTCAAAACTTTTGATGGTTTGGCTTTAATTCAAACTTGAATTTGAATCGGTTTTGAACTAACGCAAGATTAATAACAGTAATCGTGGTGACGTGGCATCATTAGCAGGGAATTGCTGTAGCTTAATTATCCGGGCGTCACAGTCATATAGTCGAGAAGATTGATGTGAAGGAATTAACCCCTTGAAAGTTTATTGCTGAAGCGAAGCATTTGGTTCGGTATCGTTGTCCGAAGAAATTGACTGCAGCGAATGGAAGTCGAAGACAAAGTGAAGACGTAGTATTCTTTTCGTTGTTCTTCTTTCATTTATTTGAGTCATAGGACCTCCATACTATTAAGAGGGGTATAGGTTCTCGAAGCTTAGATCCGCTGTGATGCTTAGCGAAAACTTATGAAAGTTGCGAGATAAATCTCTTTGTGTTCCAAGAAAATACTTGTCAGCAAGAGACTATGATCTTCTTCGCTGCGAGAGATTTGTCTCAGACCGAGGAGTTAGCATTACTTGCTCCGCAAGCAATGTTACCGTTGTGCTCAAATCCGATCGTTGGACTCGTGTTGTTCGGCCATTGGCTGATCCCGATGTCTAATTTGGTCATTTCCCATCAGGGAAGGCTATGGCTATAAATAGCCACCCCGCTCCAACATTGTCTGTTGGCTGCTCCGCTTGAGATTTCTGAGAAGATTGATTTGAGCAACCCCTCTCCGAGTGATTTGAGTTTAAGATCCACCGAGAGAAAGATCAAGAGCCCAAACTTAGACAGTGGTTTAGCATCATAGTAGTTCTGAGTGAGAGTTCTTGTACTTATTACTCTTGAGAGCTGTGCACTCTCTAGACAGATAGGTTCCGGCTCGAGTGTTGAAGAGTTGTTGTCTTCACTGAGCTAGATCTTCAGCAAGCAAGAGTGATTGTGGTTCGCGAAGGTCGACCGAAGGTTTGGAGATCGTCGACAAAGATCTACCATGAGTGAAATCAACCTGAGTCTGATCAGCTCTGCGTTGAAGGAGAATAGGGTGAAGAGAGTTTATCTTCCGTGTCAAGTCACATCCCCTCTGACCAGACATAGCCCTTTGGCAGAAGGGTGAACTGGTCTACCAAATTTTATTGTAGCCATCGAGCACCACTGGTTCATTCTACTTCACTGTAATTCCTTCAGCAGTTTTTATTCGTGCTCAGGGTCGATAGTTTATCTGATCATTATCTTTTGTTGTATTTACTTTTTGCATTATCATTCCATTCTGTTGTCACCTTCGGATATCATCGTGTTCATTCTCATCACTGGTATTTATTCATCATCGTCATATTCCTCGGTTCACCTGTGACATCATACCATCGTATCATTTCTCTGTGTGTATCATGTTGTGCATCATTCTACTGCATCTATTTGCATGTTGCATTACTCTCATCGTAGTTAAACATGTGATTTCCCAAGCTCGTACTGTTGTCAATGCTTCCATCGAAGAATATGCTTCTGACGAAAAAGATTAATTCAGCTCATTTCCTTCTTTACATTGTTCCGCTGCTGTGATAGGGATCGGTTTCAAAACATTCAAAAGAATTTTTTGAATCTCCCATTCAACCCCCTCTGGTTGATATACTCTCGGTCCTAACAAACTTCACTGGTTATCTTCGCGCACCATTTGCTGCAACATTCCTAGCAGGCACTTCCTTGTCATCTTGCTTTTTCTTCCTCCCAGCTTTGATATTTCGAGCGAACTTGCATTTCATGCAAAAAATGAAATAGATGAATATGCAGCCAACATTCGAAAAAATGTTAAACTACACACAATTGTGCTAATGCCCACTTGTTTGATTTTGCATAATCCTCTTCTGCAACCTTCAATGGTCTCTTCCTACCCTTCGGCAGCCTACCATCCTTGAACGGTCTCTTCGTACCCTTCCGAAGCCTACCATCCTTCAAAGGTCTCTTCCTAGCCCTCCTTAGCCCACCATCTTCTGCATCTAAATCTTCCTCTTCTTCTGCATCTGAATCTTCCTCTTCTTCTGCATCGGAATCTTCCTCTTCTTCTGTATCTGAATCTTCCTCTTCTTCTGTATCTGAATCTTCCCCATCTTCTGTATCTGAATCTTCCTCTTCTGCACCCAATTTTTTCCTGCGTAAATTGAAGAAAAACATGTGAACACTCTCCCGGAGAACATATTAACACTGTAAGCATGTATGGAAATGAAAAGTGAGATAAACATGTGCACTAACTTCACTGCTTTTTTCCCTCTCATCCGCTCGCGCCTAGATTTAATCCTCTTGTTCGATTCTTCGGTAGTTGGTCTCCCTTTTGGAACTATTTTGATTGGATTTTCCATGTCATCAGTGCAGCATTCGCGAGCAGCACAGTAGTATGCCAGCAAAGGAACAAATGATTTCTGGCCTTCATCCAAATCAGTTTTTGCTCCATCAACCTATATACTCCGGAGGAACTCCATCACCTGTTCCAATTGTGAATCGCTAGCTGCGGCTGTGAATAAAGCATCATTAGCCATGTTGCATAGTTGACGATACTTATTCATGTGATCAAACCATACATGAGTATTCGTAGTCCTCGAAGAAGGGAACGCTGTCTTGGCATGCATTATCCAACTTTTCTTCACAATTTTTTTTGGAAATGTGTGTACACCAAGATGATCCAGAATGCAGAATATATGTGCGCATGGGTAATCCTCACTTTCCAACTTTCTACATTTACAAGCTGCAGCATCCAGTCTTGCTCTTGTAAACAGACAAGTCACATGATATCTAACATCCACAGACTTAGAATCCAAGCCTTGTGCATCCAACTTTTTTGCATCCAACTCCTCACCATCCTTACCTTCCAAGTCATTAGGATCCTTACCATCCAGGTTTTTTTGCATCCAAGTCCACACCATCCTTACCTTCCAAGTCATTGGGATCCTTACCATCCAAGTCCTCACCATCCTTACCTTCCAAGTCTGTAGGAATCTTAGCATCCGAGTCCTTACCATCCTTACCTTGCATTTCTCTAGCATCCTTGGCATATGGGACTTTGCGCAAAACTCCATACTTGACCAAACCATCACACCCCGCCCGGTCTGCGACCTGAAAATTTATTCCTTCGACAATCTGACGCTTTACATTCGGAAACATCACAGGAGTATAAATATAAGAGGCAGCAATCTCCAGAGGGTATGCACTAAGCTTAGTGAAGGGTATCGTATGTGATGTTACTGCGTCTAATGCTGCTTCATTCTTACACATTATGGATACACAACGCTCAACATGCTGCAGCAAATCAACAATTTGCATCTTCCTGTTCAGGTGCACATGAAGCCTTGAGTTGAGAGACTCACTCCTCTGATTACTCATCATGCCTAGGAAATATCTACCCTTTGTGTATGCCACAGCCCATTTGTGTCTCAGCTCGTACATCCTGTTAACCCATGACGACCTCTTCCCCGTTGGTTTTATTTTGAACCGAATCTTATAACCCTCCCATTCTTTCTCAAACTCATCAACATCCCAACGATGGTAAATGAATTTCCTAAATTTCTCTTGCTTTTTCTTCTGAAGGTGCATCACCTTATTGTCCTCGATATGCCACGTGCACAAACGTTGATCTGTTCCGGTCCAGACAGTAGCTATTGCTTTAGCCATCGAACCATCTCCATCGGTGATTGTTGAAATGGGTGGCCTCTGGGTCATTGCCTCCAAAAATACTTGAAGAAGCCAATGGTATAATGCAACTGTCTCGTCTGACACTACACTGACCCCAAACAAAACTGTGTTGCGATGATGGTTCAGACCAACAAATGGGACAAATGGAAGCCTGTACTTGTTAGACCGATATGTACTATCGAACACCACGACATCACCAAAGGCAACATAGTCAATCTTGGATTGTGAATCAGCCCAGAATATGTTCCTCAAATGGCCTTCGCTGTCTTTTGTGTATTTGAAAAAGAATTCCGGGTCTACTTTTTCTCTGCAATCATATAGGTGAGCAAATATCTAGCATCACTGCCTTCTATCTTGCGCTTCTTTTGGATTGAAACATGGTTATATGGGTCCTGATCTATAAATCCAAGCTTGTCGGGACCTCTGACATTCTTCTCCATTACATTCATAATCTGATGTGTTCGAAGTCCACCGACAACATACTTCTCCATTACATTCATTATCTGATGTGTTCGAAGTCCACCGACAACATACTCGATGACATCAGCCTTTTGCGCGTCTGTCATTCTATGATGAGCCGATAAGTAGGGAGTCAGGTCAGCAGGGACAAACGGATGGTTATGCTTGTCCAGAAAATTCTTGACGAACCAGAGGCCACCGCTATCTTGTAGCTCAACCTGAAAAAGAGCGGGACACCCACACCGAGAAAGACCCCTTGGTGTTCTTTTTCTTTCAGCTCTGTTAAAGTGCTTACGGGCCCGCCATCCTGGTTTGCAGCACTTGTATGTCCTTCTGTATGCATTTTGTTTTGAGCCCTTTACTTCAGATCATCCTTTCTAACAGCAAAACCTTTTTTCTCACATAGCCTACGTAGAACATGTAGGCTTCTTCCTTAGTACTGAAAGTCTTCTTCACAATCTCTAAGTATTCCATATGCTCATTCAGGTCTGTACCACCACTGCCTTTATCATCAATTCCTTTACCTTGCATGCGTACATCATCCATGTCTATGCCATCCTTGCCTGCATCCTCAATGTCCTTACCATCCATGCACATACCATCCATACCTTTGGGCTCCATGCCTATGAAATCATTGTCCATATAATCCATGTCTTTGCCTTCCTTGCCTCTATCACCCATGTCCTTGTCATCCTTGCCTGTATCACCCAAGTTTTCGCCATCGTTGCCTTTATCATCCATGTCGTTACGCTGCCAACGAAAACAGATAGTCAATGTTACGGATGGATAGCATACATAATAATTATGCACTACTCTGCTTAAATAATTGATTTAATTCTTCATATCGGATTCATGTACCTAACTTAGTCCTTCAAAAGCTCTAAGTATAAAATATGCCCTGACAAAATCTGAAAATATTTGATTGATTATACTTGCTGTAACTGAACATTTGATTGCTTCTGAATATGAGGTAAGGATATCACATAATGCTTCACGTATGTAGGTTTGGCTAAATTCATTACTGTAATCGTCCAAAGTTGATGCATGGCGATGAGGATGATCTCCTAACTAAATCCAAAGTCCAAGAATCCTTTAGATGCCCTGATAAATCCACCCTCATAGATCAAGTATCTCCTAACTAAATCCAAAATAACTGCAAACTTCATTCAAAATTATGTCCTAACTAAATCCAAAATAACTCGAAACTGAATTCAAAAATATCTCCTAACTAAATCCAAAATAACTTTCTTTGAATCCAAATCTGCTGACAACTTTCTCATGCCACATAACCCTAACCAAGTCCTTCAATATGTCCTAGCTAAATCCGCATTACACTTCCTTTCAATTGAAATCTAGTCACAACTTCCTCAAACCGTAAACCCTAAACCTCAAATCACATATCCTAAACCCTAATCAAATCCGACCCTATTGGTACTATGCCGAAGGGACCAGACAAGATTTGAGATGGCTAGGCACTTACAGCGAAGATCCCGTGTGAAAAAGTTGATGCACGACGAGAGGATGATCTGGCCTCGCGTTAGGGAAGGGAGCGTCGGATCGGGGAAGGAGGGGATTAGGCGGCTCCTCGGAAGATCTGGCGCCGCGACCCGAGGGGGGTGACGTGCGATGGAGGGGGGAGTAGGAGGAGGAGGAAGGAGTGACAAGGTGAGTGCGCGCGGTGGCGATCGGCGGTGATCGAGGGCGGCGATGTGTTCGCCGGAGGCTAGGGCTCAAGAGGAGTGGACGAACTACTTGAACCCAAATTCAAATGAGCACGCACGATGACGTGGTGTTATAATTAAGTGCAATGTTAATGCAATTAAGTTAATTGGAAAATTTATGATGGGAATACCCCTGGACTTAATTGGGCCAATTAAAGGTATACAAATTTTTAGGTCGAAAACACCCTTGGGCTTTAAAAAGGCACAGTTAGTCTCATCCGTTAGATCGCCCATATAATGCACGTGCTCTGGTGTATTATAATGTACCATAAAATTTCCCAAAGCCTGTACTTACAGTACTTCAGAAGCAACGACTGATGTAGAGGAATAAGCTCTCTTCCATGACAGCATGCTTGCACCAGGGAATAGTCTCCCAGATTAGATCAAGTCCACAAAGCTCTTGCAGATTTAACAAACCATTTTCTGATTCGACCCCATCTCATCAGAATGGCAGCTGCAAATCCAACACCGAAGCCCAGCCCGACGAAGAGAAACAGGATGACGTCCACATCAGATGACTTCTCCATGCGTGCCATGCCTGGAGGAGCAAGTGAAACGCCACAGGGGTTGGAGAATGGCGGTCCACACAATCCCAAATTCCCTTCAAATGAATTGTTGTCAAATGTGAGGAACTGGCATGACTGCAGTATCTTCCCCACCAACCGGTTGTCATAAAATTTTAGGATGGCCAAGAAGGTGAGATCTGCGAGTTCTTGCGAAATCTCCCCTGAGAGTTGGTAGCAAGAAAGGTCCAGTGACTCCAGACCAGTCAGGTGGCCAAGCTACACTGGAATTTTTCCCTTGAAAGCATTGTGAGACATGTTCAGCACATGTAGTGAAGTAAGTTGTCCAACTGATTCAGTAATAGTACCTTCCAGCCTATTGTTTGAGAAGTCAATTGCTGTAAAGGAAGTCAAGATCCTTTCAAATGTCACAACTGACCCCTTGTATGTTATCTCAATCGAATCTTGATAGATTCCCCTAGGAGCTGCTGATATGTTTTGAGAAACGATAGTATCTCCTGAAATGTTTAAGTTGGCCATCAATGATTTTAACCGCCCAAACCATTCGAAACTCAAATTACCGTAGAAATTGTTTGAGGCTAGATCAATAATCTGCAAACTAGAGAAGTACGACTTGGATTGCTGATGCCGAATAAGACCACCAATGGAACCATAGAATTTGGGAAATGCCCACTTATACTATTGTTGGACATCCTGAGATACATGGTTTCACTGAGACACGGAGTGAAGTTTGGAAGGAGAGAAGAAAAAGAATTATGTGAATAATCCAAATAATTCACTGATGAGTTTGGCATAGGAATATGTCCCTGAAGCCTGTTGGAACTAAGATCAAGAACTTCCAAGGGACAATTGAAAGGAAGAACATGTGAAGTAAGTTCCATATGAGTGAACATGTTGTGTGAAGAGGAGATAACAGACAGACATACAAACTGCTACTAATAAGTTCGATGGGGCGGGTGTAACACCCCAAAAATCGGGTTATCGATTTTTGTGCTGTTATTCCTTCCTAGCTTTTCCCTCCCAAAATTTTCCTCTGGAATCTGGTGAGTGACCAGGTGAATCCAGACAATCCTCAACCTCTCAGTGCCTTTCCTATGCTCTTGTGCCAGCCAACCTTCCGTCTGCAAACCCCGAATCCCATTCAAACCCTAGTTCCAAAATATTGAAACTAGAAATCCTGCCTTTGTGTTTGCAAAGGAGCTATCATTTTTCTTACTCTGTTAATCCTCCCAAAATTTCCGGAGATCCTCCTTCACTCATGAACCCTAGATGTGCAAAAATATTGCCAAGTCATATGCAATATTTCTCATCCAGAATTAATTTCTTTTCCTGCCTTTCTGAGGAATTAAATCCAGCAAAATATCTATCCATCTCCAAAGTTCATGAAAACTTGTGGAGATATTCTTTATGATCATATTGAGCTCTCATAAAAATATTGGCCATAATTAAATAGGGGAAATTGCATTTTCCTATTTAAAGCCAATATTTCAATTTGGGGCCTTTCCAAAGGAACTACCATTTTGGTAGCTAGGAAAAATCCCAAATAATTTATGGAGCTTTCCAATCCATATCTTCACCATTTCCATCCAAACCTCATGTTCCACAGTTCAAATTTTGAGCACAACATCCCTTTGCAAATTCTGTCCAGATTTCCTGTTTGCAAAGGAAGTGCTTGATTTCTTGATCTCCTTGGGCTGAGATTTTGCAGGGTGATTCATTATGAGATATTACCCTTGGACACCAAAAACTAGCCCATTTCATCTAGCCAATCTTCCTCAGTAAAATACCCAAGTTTCGGTTCAGATTGCATCATTGTGAAGGAAGTACCTTCATAGATGATCAGAATGAGTTGAAACTTTTCCAGCTAGCTCTTATGCTCATATGATTGCTATCCTCCAAAACTCAGCTCATGCAAGCTAGCCAATCCCTCAGAACCATCCTGTTTTGGTTTTTGTCCAATCTGCATGGTTGTGAAGGAAGTGCTAGCTAGACCTGTCCATTTGAGCTGGAATTTTTCCAAGATGATCACCTTAGTGGATGACTCACCCCTGCCCAAGATCATGCCAAGAGGAGCACTGTGGTGGCCACTGCACATATCAAACACTTGGCTGCCAGCTGTTGTTTGACCTTGGTTCAGTCACATCAGAACTCTCCCGTGCCCTCCAGCTGTGCAAATCGATCCAGGGAAGGAAGGAGAACACCCTAGACATATTTTGGCACCGAGCAGGGCATGGCACAGCCGTGGCCACGCGGTGACCATGGGCAGAGCGTGCCAAATGCGTGCCCTGTGCATTGGAGCCTTTGGGAGCTCGCCTCCAGCGGGTTCCAGCAGCGAGCTCTCAACCGCACACGTATGCCGCCAAGAAGCTCCCCCCCCTTGTCTCTTAGCTCTTGGACGGCCGAACCGACCCCGGTGCTCCGCCGGAGCGCTGCCACCTCGCCTTGCGTCCAGCAACTTCAGCCGGTGTCCAGCTCGATCCAGAGCTCCTCCCTTAGCCTATTTAAGGCACCCACGAGCCTCTCCCGAGCAGAAGCAAGCCCATCCCCTCTCCCCTTGAGCTCCCGAAGCTCTCCACTCTCCCCATGGCCGAATCTCTGCTGCCATCTTACCTCGGCCGTCCCCACGCCCTGGCCCTCCCCCTCCTCTTTGTTCCTGCCCTCGTCCTCCCCTGGATGCCCGCAAGACGCCGCCGCCCTCCATTCCTCCGGGAAAGCTCTGCCGGCGCGGCTCCCTGTCGTGGTTCAGCAGTCGTGGCTCTGCCAACGGCGAGAGCGCTACAGGCAACCCCAGGCGAGGCCGTGACCGCCCCCAAGTGCGGTGTGTTGCGCCGGTTCCGGCGAGACCACCGGCGAGTTCTATGGCGCCGCCCATCCCCGGCAACGCCGGCGGCCAGCCCGCCTCTGCCTCCTTCCGATCAGGGGAAGAAGAAGAGAAGGGAGGAGAGAGGAAATGGACAGGGTGGGCCCCGCACGCCATCCACACAGCGTTGACTCGACCGGGCCCGTGCGTCAGGTTAAGTGGAAGCGCAGTTCCAATAATACGCCTTCCACTTGTCAAAGCGTATTCAGCCGCAGCTGCAGAAGAGAATACATTTTCTCTGTGCGGTGCCGTATTTCCAGAAGTACGCTCTCATTTTCTCAGCTGCCAGCCGAACTGCTTAATTAGTGGACGTTCACCCGTTAAGGCTTAAAATGGATAGTTTCTGTCTGTTTTTGCGCTTAACGAACGAACGGGCATAACTTCGTGACCGTAACTCCAATTGAGGTAAAACCAACGCCCACGATTTCAGATCATCAAGCCCGTTCCCATGGCATCATTTTCATAATGTTTTCACATTGTGAAAATGACAATTTTGCCCTTGCCCTTCGATCAGCCCCTCCGAGAAGGAAACTTTTTCGGCAAATATTTCCAGAGTTTTATCGCACTTCTTCCCAGCGTATTCATCGACCCCCAGGCAAGCCAACCTCTTATCATGAGCTCCGGACTTGCGTGATGACTTTGCTTGCACCCTGTGTGTTTATCGTAGTACGTCTGTATCGCCTGTTAGTCTGCACTTGCATACACCTGTTATGTCATCTGTATTAGATGTTAGCATTACTTTTCATCTAATGTCATGACTTGTTTTCATGCCATATTTTGCTATGCTAGCTACAATATTGTTAATACTATTATCATGTTAGTACCATGATTTGATCTCATGCATGTTTGTCAATGTTGTTATGATTTTGCTATGCTGTTGTTAAGTGATTGTTCGCGCTTATACTTGTTGATGTAATGGTGCGATGATGGAGATGTTGAACTGAATTTATAAACTAAACTTAATTGGTTGATCCAGAGTCACATGTCCGGACTTATCCGTGCAGCCACATTTGCCGGTATGGGACGGCCTTGACTTGGTCTAGATTTGTGCTCTTTCATCGGTAACACCAAAGAGGGAAGGCTATGCATGCGTGCTGCCCTGATCAGCTAGGCGGCGATAACCTTGTGAGCCCAGTTATATGTTTCCCCCGGGAGTCCCCGTTTGGGACAGTTGTTTGCCACGACGGTGGCAGGTGTCACGAGGTGACACAAGGGCCACCTAGGGCAGGATTCCGGGGGAGGATGATTGCCGGTGGTATGATGGAGGTGTCACGGGTTAGGCAGGTTTCGTTGGAGTAACATCGGTCCACCCGAATGGGAATATGTACTAAGTACGAGGCCGGGTACTCCATGGTGTGGGTAAAGTGCGCAACCTCTGTAGAGTGTAGAATCTATTCGAATAACCGTGTCCACGGTATTGGACAGTCTGTCCAGGCGTCACGAGGTGGTCAACCGTAACAATGATAATAATGATGGAAGAATTTGTCTTATGTTTGGAAGTGCCCAGCGGATCATGAGTATTTCGAGGGTTGTGGGACAACCCAGAAGAGAGTAAGTTGGTATTCGGTAACAGCAAGCACTTTAAGCACCTAATGTGATCATTGCCATGCTATGTTATGCAGATTATTTACCAGATCCATGTTATGCCATGCTTGATCCATGTCTTCCTGTTAATTCCATGCCATGTTTAGAATAAATCCTTATAATAGCATAGGGCTTGCTTTGTCATCTGCTTCTTTGGATGCTATGTATTTGGTTGTCTTGCGAGTACATTCAAAGTACTCACCTGGCCTTGCACGTGGCCAGTTGCAGGAGAAGATCCGTCGTGCTATATCGTAACCCAGCCAGTCCTGTGAGTTGTGGAGCCCAGCCAGGGACATCGTTGCCACTGAACCAAGACCTCCGCTGCCATTTTAGTTAGCCTTGGAGCTATGTAATATTGTTGTACGCAACAGTATTGTAATACTCCATTTGATATAATAAAGCCATTTTGTGCCTGGAATTGTTGTATCATGTCTTTGACGTCCGCCAGGTCTTATCCTGGGGCTGGCGTGCGTCGGCCCTCTATCGGGGTGCCACAGGACGTGGTATCAGAGCCAGGCGGACTGTAGGTTACCCTAGCACCAAACCACCCCTATTTTCAATCGGTAGTGAGCCCTATAGAGTTGACCCATCGCTGGTATCTGACACGGCCACTGTTGATCAACAGGCGGCGCAGTCGGAATGGACGTGTCCCTACCCAGCTGCCCGCCCACCCAGCCACCCTGGATTAGACCGCGACCCTACCCAGTTGTCGGCCATGCCGGCGTATCTTCTACCCGGCACGAGAAGGATCTACGTCATGCTGGTATGTCCCAGCCCGACTGCCTATTTAACCCCTCCCACTTGCGAGTCGCAGCTCTCTCCATTCAGTAAGCCAGATCCCCTCAAGAGAACCCAGACTAGTATCCTCAAACCAGCAGCCATGGCTAGTTCCTCCAAAGCACCCACTTTCCATAGCTGAACTTTGGCTGATGGTTATCCCGGCTTTCCGTCCATCCTTTCGAGTATGCTCACCCAAGCCCTTGGCTGTAGTACTCCTCCGGTGTATCTGGTGTTCCAATCGGAACCTGTTCCCCACCTTTGCCGATTCTATGCGAAGGCGCATATCAATCCAGGTCCAGCAGTGGATGGGAAGCCCATGATTTTTCAGGGCAAACCCATGCCCACCCCCGCATTGGCTGTCCAGACAGCTGCCGCGGAAGCCATTGCCCGTCTTCTATCCCAGTTTCCGCAAGTAGCGGAGATGCGGGAGTTTGGCTACTTTCCCTCTACGTCCAGCACTGGTTGCGTGTTCTTCGGCACAGTCGAGGATGCCGACCCGGCAATAGTTCGCCTGGTTCTGTTCATTGCTGCCCAGGGACTACTGCTCTCCGGCATTCTTGGAGAATTCAAATCCGTTGACCATGACACCCTTCGGGTTGTTACGGAAGCATACCATGAGGCTCGCCAAACCGCATCCCAGACCACCCGTTCTCTGCTGCCAAACCCAGTGCCACCTTCATAGTTAGTACCACCCTTGCAATCCGTGAACCCATGTCGACCCGGCATCATCCACCCAAATTCCATTCGGGGAGCTATTCGGCGACTTCATCGTCGGGATGTGTTCCGTCAGGTTCCGGCCGCAACCCAGCCAGTTGCACCCTAACCCATAGAGGTGTCTGATGATGAAGATGGAAGTTGGCTCAGCCTTCGTCCCCCAGGAGAGACCTAGCAAGAATAGTCCCATTTGTGGCTCCGGCAGTGAGCGAAGCCGGAGATGCCGTGGGTATGTGTGTTGCGAAGACTGTTTCTTCGCCCGCATTTAGGATTAGGACCCTGTAGTTCGGAGTGAGATGTTGCTATTAGTTGCTTAGTAAGGTTGTGCTTGTTGTATGCTTGTATTGCTTGTGTGCTGTTGTAATATTATGTATGCCTGTTTGCTTTGTGTGCTTGGTTCATCTGTCACTCTGTTAAGCAGAAATGTTTAACAGAGATGACAATGATTTCTTAACAAGATTTTAGTCAGTAGAGCACTTACACCTAATAACATTGGACTCGCCTGGAGTCCCTAATGAAATGCGAGCTGGTGTAGGTGTATGCATACCAGGAGTACATACACCCACTAGCGTTAAAACACCTTAGTGTAATCTGCTTGATATGTTTCTTCCCTCTGTCTGTATTTTGCTACGATGTGCATTCTGCATTTGCTTGCATATTAGTCGGAATAGATTGCATGTGTATCGTGTGAGCAATGTCTGCACGCCAAGTTCCTTTACCTGAGTACAATCGCCGCAGTACTCGGGTATAATGCAAAGCCGCCCATCCATACCCATCTAGGCGTGCGCAGTGCCTAGCCGCACCCAGGACAGCGCGGGAACGGGAGAAAGCCGTTGGCCGGAGAAAGAAGAAGGCTGCTAGTGGGCCCTAGGCCCACCTGTCAGTGAGAGAGGCCACTGTTCATTGTGGTGCCCCGAGCATTTTTGGAAAAAGGAAGTTCTGCTTTTTCTAAAAATGTCAGGGCTACCCAGCGGCCCTTACCTGTGGAGTAGATCCCACGATATCCGTATCTCGATCTGGGTGTACGAGTTTTCGGTACTCTTAACTCGGTTGTTTTCAACCACAGGGTTAAGAGCCAACCCAGAGGTTTTTCCAGGAGGTGTAATATTTGTTCTGAGCTAACCCTAGGAATCTCGAGGACGAGATTCTCTTAAGGGGGGAAGGTTTGTAACACCCCAAATATCGGGTTATCAATTTTTGTGCTGTAATTCCTTCCTAGCTTTTCCCTCCCAAATTTTTCCTCTGGAATCCGGTGAGTGACCAGGTGAATCCAGACAATCCTCAACCTCTCAGTGCCTTTCCTATGCTCTTGTGCCAGCCAACCTTCCGTCTGTAAACCCCGAATCCCATTCAAACCCTAGTTCCAAAATATTGGAACTAGAAATCATGCCTTTGTGTTTGCAAAGGAGCTATCATTTTTCTTGCTCTGTTAATCCTCCCAAAATTTTCAGAGATCATCCTTCACTCATGAACCCTAGATGTGCAAAAATATTGCCAAGTCATATACAATATTTCTAATCCAGAATTAATTTCTTTTCCTGCCTTTGTGAGGAATTAAATCCAGGAAAATATCTATCCATCTCCAAAGGTCATGAAAACTTGTGGAGATATTCTTTATGATCATATTGAGCTCTCATAAAAATGTTGGCCATAATTAAATAGGGGAAATTGCATTTTCCTATTTAAAGACAATATTTCAATTTGGGGCCTTTCCAAAAGAACTACCATTTGGTAGCTAGGAAAAATCCCAAATAATTTATGGAGCTTTCCCAATCCATATCTTCACCATTTCCAACCAAACCTCATGTTCCACAGATCAAAATTTGAGTACAACAACCCTTTGCGAATTCTATCCAGATTTCCTATTTGCAAAGGAAGTGCTTGATTCCTTGATCTCCTTGGGCTGAAATTTTGCAGGGTGATTCATTATGAGATATTAATCTTGGACACCAAAAACTAGCCCATTTCATCCAGCCAATCTTCCTCAGTAAAATATCCAAGTTTCGGTTCAGATTGAATCATTGTGAAGAAAGTACCTTCATAGATGATCTGAATGAGCTAAAACTTTTCCAGCTTGCTCTTATGCTCATATCATTGCTGTCCTCCAAAACTCAGCTCATGCAAGCTAGCCAATCCCTCAGAACCATCCTGTTTTGGTTTCTGTCCAATCTGCAAGGTTGTGAAGGAAGTGCTAGCTAGACATGTCCATTTGAGCTGGAACTTTTCCAAGATGATCACCTTAGTGGATGACTCACCCCTACCCAAGATCATGCCAAGAGGAGCACTGTGGTGGCCACTACACATATCAAACACTTGGCTGCCAGCTGTTGTTTGACCTTGGTTCAGTCACATCAGAACTCTCCCGTGCCCTCTAGCTGTGCAAGTCGATCCAGGGAAGGAAGGTGAACCCCCTAGATATATTTTGGCATCGAGCAGGGCATGGCACTACCGTGGCCACGCGGTGAACACGGGCAGAGCGCGCCAAATGTGTGCCCTGTGCATTGGAGCCTTCGGGAGCTCGCCTCCAGTGGGTTCCAGCTCATCCAGGCGCGCCGGCGAGCTCTCCACGGCACATGTTCGCCGCCTAGAAGCTCTCTCCCTTGTCTCTTAGCTCTTGTACGGCCATCCGACCTCGGTGCTCCGCCGGAGCGCTGCCACCTCGCCTTGCGTCCAGCAGCTTCGGCCGGCGTCCAGCTCGATCCACAGCTCCTCCCTGAGCCTATTTAAGGCACCCACGAGCCTCTCCCGAGCAGTAGCAAGCCCATCCCCTCTCCCCTCGAGCTCCCGGAGCTCTCCACTCTCCCCATGGCTGAAGCTCTGCCGCCATCTTACCTCGGCCGTCCCCACGCCCTGGCCCTCCCCCTCCTCTTTGTTCCTGCCCTCGGCCTCCCCTAGATGCCCGCAAGATGCCGCCGCCCTCCATTCCTCCGGAAAGCTCTGCAGGCGCGGCTCCCTGCCGTGGTTCGGCCGCCGTGGCTCTGCCAGCGGCGAGAGCGCTGCAGGGAACCCCAGGCGAGGCCGTGACCGCCCCCGACCGCGGTGTGCTGCACCGGTTCCGGCGAGACCACCGGCGAGCTCTCTGGCGCCGCCCATCCCCAGCTACGCCGGTGGCCGGCTCGCCTCTGCCTCCATCCGATCAGGGGAAGAAGAAGAGAAGGGAGGAGAGAGGAAGTGGATAGGGTGGGCCCCGCACGCCATCCGCACAGTGTTGACTCGGCCGGGCCCGCGCGTCAGGTTAAGTGGAAGCGCATTTCCAATAATACGCCTTCCACTTGTCAAAGCGTATTCAGCCGCAGCTGCAGAAGAGAATACATTTTCTCTGTGCGGTGGCGTATTTCCAGAAGTACGCTTTCATTTTCTCAGCTGCCGGCCGAACTGCTTAATTAGTGGACGTTCACCCGTTAAGGCTTAAAATGGACAGTTTCTGTCTGTTTTTGCGCTTAACGAACGAACGGGCATAACTTTGCGACCGTAACTCCGATTGAGGTAAAACCAACGCCCACGATTTTAGATCATCGAGCCCGTTCCGATGGCATCATTTTCATAATGTTTTCACACTGTCAAAATGACCATTTTGACCTTGCCCTTCGATCAGCCCCTCCGAGAAGGAAACTTTTCCGGCAAATCTTTCAGGAGTTTTATCGCACTTTTTCCCGGCATATTCATCGACCCCGAGGTAAGCCAACCTCTTATCATGAGCTCCGTACTTGCGTGATGACTTTTCTTGCACCCTGTGTGTTTATCGTAGTACGTCTGTATCGCCTGTTAGTCTGCACTTACATACACCTGTTATGTCATCTGTATTAGATGTTAGCATTACTTTTCATCTAATGTCATGACTTCTTTTCATGCCATATTTTGCCAATGTAGCAACAATATTGTTAATACCATTATCATGTTAGTACCATGATTTGATCTCATGCCATGTTTGTCAACGTTGTTATGATTTTGCTATGCTGTTGTTTAGTGATTGTTCGCGCTTATACTTGTTGATGTAATGGTGCGATGATGGAGATGTTGAACTGAATTTATAAACTAAACTTAATTGGTTGATCCAGAGTCACCTGTCCGGACTTATCCGTGCAGCCACATTTGCCGGTATGGGAAAGCCTTGACTTGGTCTAGCTTTGTGCTCTTTCATCAATACCACCAAAGAGGGAAGGTTATGCGTGCGTGCTGCCCTGGTCAGGTAGGCGGCGATAACCTTGTGAGCCCAGTTATATGTTTAACTCGGGAGTCCTCGTTTGGGACAATTGTTTGGCCACGACGGTGGCAGGTGTCACGAGGTGACACAGGGGCCACCCAGGGTAGGACTCCGGTGGAGGATGATTGCCGGTGGTATGATCGAGGAGTCAAGGATTAGGCAGGTTTCGTTGGAGTAACACCGGTCCACCCGAATGGGAATATGTACTAAGTACGAGGCCGGGTACTCCATGGTGTGGGTAAAGTGCGCAACCTCTGCAGAGTGTAGAATCTATTCGAATAACTGCGTCCATGGTATTGGACAGTCTGTCCAGGCGTCACGAGGTGGTCAACCGTAACAATGATAATAATGATGGAAGAACTTGTCTTATGTTCGGAAGTGCCCAGCGGATCATGAGTATTTCGAGGGTTGTGGGACAACCCAGAAGAGAGTAAGTTGGTATTCAGTAACAGCAAGCACTTTAAGCACCTAATGTGATCATTGCCATGCTATGTTATGCAGATTATTTACCAGATCCATGTTATGCCATGCTTGATCCATGTCTTCCTGTTAATTCCATGCCATGTTTAGAATAAATCCTTATAATAGCATAGGACTTGCTTTGTCATCTGCTTCTTTGGATGCTATGTATTTGGTTGTCTTGCGAGTACATTCAAAGTACTCACCTGGCCTTGCACGTGGCCAGTTATAGGAGAAGATCCGTCATGCTAGATCCTAACCCAGCCATTCCTGTCAGTTGTGGAGCCCAGCCAGAGACGTCGTTGCCACTTAACCAAGACCTCCGCTGCCATTTTAATTAGCCTTGGAGCTATGTAATATTGCTGTAAGCAACAATATTGTAATACTCCATTTGATATAATAAAGCCATTTTGTGCCTAGAATTGATGTATCATGTCTTTGACGTGCGCCAGGTCTTATCCTGGGGCTGGCGTGCGTCAGCCCTCTATCGGGGTGCCACAGCGGACTCTCGCAACAGTCCCTCACCCCAAAACCCTCCCCGCTGCCACCTCCCCAGCCCGTTTCCGGCGGGATCCGGTGGCCCTCGCCGGTGCACGGACCAGATTTGGGCTCCCCTTCCCCTTTTCCGCACTCGCGCCGCCTCCCCGGGAGGCGGCCGGGGCGGCTCCCGTGCCTCCACCCTCGGCCTGCCTTCCCTCCTCCTCCCCCTTGCCATCGCCGGCGATCGCCCCCGGCTCTGGCCCGGGTGGTGCCGATGGCGGCAGGATCTCCTTTCCCCCCGCACGCGTCCTCCCTTACTGGGTGGGGGGTGGTGGCGGTGTCGCTCGGCGACGTAGTGGTCCGGTGACCCGACTGATGGAAATATGCCCTAGAGGCATTAATAAAGTTGTTATTATTATATTTCCTTATTCATGATAAAGGTTTATTATTCATGCTAGAATTGTATAGATCGGAAACTTAAATACATGTGTGGATACATAAACAAAATACCATGTCCCTAGTGAGCGTCTACTAGACTAGTTCGTTGATCAAAAGATGGTTATGGTTTCCTAGCCATAGACATGAGTTGTCATTTGATAATGGGATCACATCATTAGGAGAATGATATGATGGACAAGACCCATCCGTTAGCTTAGCATATGATCGTTCAGTTTATTGCTATTGCTTTCTTAATGTCAAATACATATTCCGTCGACTATGAGATCATGCAACTCCCGGAGACCGGAGGAACACCTTGTGTGCTATCAAACATCACAACATAACTGGGTGATCATAAAGATGCTCTACAGGTATCTTCGAAGGTGTCTGTTGAGTTGGCATGGATCGAGATTGGGATTTGTCACTTCGTGTATCGGAGAGGTATCTCTTGGCCCTCTCGGTAATACACATCACAAGAAGCTTGCAAGCAAAATGACTAAGGAGTTAGTTACGAGATGATGAATTATGGAATGAGTAAAGAGACTTGCTGGTAACGAGATTGAACTAGGTATGAAGATACCGATGATCGAATCTCGAGCAAGTAACATACCGACTGACAAATGGCATTACGTATGTTGTCATAAGGTTTGACCGATAAAGATCTTCGTAGAATATGTAGGAACCAATATGGGCATCCAGGTTCCGCTATTGGTTATTCACCGGAGAGGTGTCTCGGTCATGTCTACATCATTCTCGAACAGGTAGGGTCCGCACGCTTAACATTCGTTAACGATATAGTATTATATGAGTTATGTGATTTAGTGACCGAATGTTGTTCGGAGTCCCGGATGAGATCACGGACATGACGAGGAGCTCCGGAATGGTCCGGAGGTAAATATTGATATATAGGACGATGCTATTTGGACACCAGAAAGGTTTCGGGATGTACCGGGTAACCATCGGACCACCGGAAGGGGTTCCGGGAAGCCTCGGGAGGTTAATGGGCCATACGGGCCGATAGAGGGGAGCACACTAGCCCATAAGGGGCTGGCGCGCCCCTCCTCAGGCCGCAGCCCTTGGGGAGAAAAGGAACGGGGGGAGTGGGCCTCCGCCTGCCTTCCTCTCCTTCCCTTTCCTCCCCCCCTGAGCATATAAGGAAGGGGAGGGGGCGCCAGAGGGCAGGAGCCCAAGGGTGTCGGCGGCCACTCTTGGGGCGCCTCTTGGCTGCCTCCCCTCCCCCACCTATATATATATATATATATATGAGGGAGGGGGCAACACACAACCCATGATAATCTCTTAGCCGTGTGTGGCGCCCCTCTCCATAGTTTAGTCCTCCGCCCAGTTTTTCCGCAGTGCACGGCGAAGCCCTGCGGGAACAAGTTGACCACCACCGTCACCACGCCATCATGCTGCCGGAACTCATCTACTACTTCGCCCGTCTTGCTGGATCAAGAAGGCGAGGATGTCATCGAGCTGAATGTGTGCTGAATGCGGAGGTGCCGTATGTTCGGCAGTTGATCGGTAGAATCGCGAAGGTGTTCGACTACATCAACCGCGTTGATAAACGCTCCCGCCTTACGGTCTACGAGGGTACGTAGACACACTCTCCCTCTCGTAGCTATGCATCTCCATCGATAGATCTTGCGTGTGCGTAGAATTTTTTTTGTTTTCCATGCAGCGTTTCCCAACAGTGGTATCATGAGCCAGGTCTATGCGTAGATGATATGCACGAGTAGAACACAAAGGAGTTGTTGGTGGTGATGGTCATATTGCTTACCACCAACATCTTATTTTGATTCAGCGGTATTGTGGGATGAAGCGGCCCGGACCAACCTTACATGTCCACGCACATGAGACCGGTTCCACCGACTGACATGCAACTTGTTTTGCATAAAGGTGGCTGGCGGGTGTTTGTTTCTCCTACTTAAGTTGAATCGAATTTGACTACGGATGGTCCTTGAAGAAGGTTAAAACAGCAAACTTGATAAATCACCATTGTGGTTTTTGCATAGGTAAGCATTGTTCTTGCTAGAAGCCCGTAGCAGCCACGTAAAACTTGCAACAACAAAGTAGAGGATGTCTAACTTGTTTTTGCAGGGCATGTTGTGATGTGATATGGTCAAGACATGGCGTGATATACATTGTTGTATGAGATGATCATGTTTTGTAATATCGACAACCGGCAGGAGCCTTAGGGTTGTCTCTTAATTATTGTATGAAATGCAAGCGCCATGTAATTGCTTTACTTTATTGCAATGCGTTGGCAATAGTTGTGGAAGCAATAGTTGGCGAGAGCACCTCGACGCAATGATGGAGATCAAGGTGTCGAGCTGGTGACGATGGAGATCATGACGATGCTTTGGAGATGGAGATCAAAAGCACAAGATGATGATGGCCATATCATGTCACATATTTTGATTGCATGTGATGTTTATCCTTTATGCATCTTAGTTTGCTTAGAACGGTGGTAGTATTATAAGATGACCCCTTCACTAAATTTCAAGATAAAAGTGTTCTCCATGAGTATGCATCGTTGCCAAAGTTCGTCATTTCGAAGCACCTCATGATGATCGGGTGTGATAGACTCTACGTTCACATACAATGGGTGTAAGACAGTTTTGCACATGCAGAATACTTGGGTTAAACTTGACGAGCCTAGCATGTACAGACATGGTCTCGGAACAATGGAGAACGAAAGGTCGAACGTGAGTCATATAGTAGATATGATCAACATAGAGATGTTCACCATTGATGATTACCCCATCTCACGTGATGATCGGACATGGGTTAGTTGATTTGGATCACGTATCACTTAGATGACTTGAGGGATGTCTATTTAAGTGGGAGTTCTTTAGTAATTTGATTAATTGAACTTAATTTATCATGAACTTAGTCCTCATAGTATTTGCATATCTATGTTGTAGATCAATGGCCCATGCTACCGTTCCCCTAAATTTTAATGCGTTCCTAGAGAAAGCTAAATTGAAAGATGATGCTAGCAACTACATGGACTGGGTCCGTAACTTGAGGATTATCCTCACTGCTGCACAGAAGAATTATGTCCTTGATGCACCACTAGGTGACAAACCTACTACAGGAGCTACTGCAGATGTTATGAACGTCTGGCAGACTCGATCTGATGACTACTCAATACTTCAGTGTGCCATGCTTTACGGCTTAGAACCGGGACTTCAAAGACGTTTTGAACATCATGAGATGTTCCAAGAGCTAAAGTTGATATTTCAAGCTAATGCCCGGGTTGAGAGATATGATGTCTCCAACAAGTTCTATAACTGCAAGATGGAGGAGAACAGTTCTGTCATTGAACACATACTCAAAATGTATGGGTATCATAACCACTTGACTCAGCTAGGAATTGATCTTCCAATTGAGAGTGTTATTGACAGAGTTCTTCAGTCACTGCCACCAAGCTACAAAGGGTTCGTGATGAACTATAATATGCAAGGGATGACGAAAATGATTCCCGAGCTCTTTGCAATGCTTAAGGCCGCGGAGGTAGAAATCAAGAAGGAGCATCAAGTGTTGATGGTTAACAAGACCACTAGTTTCAATAAAAAGGGCAAGGGAAAGAAAGGGAACTTCAAGAAGAATGGCAAGCAAGTTGCCACTCTCGTGAAGAAGCCCAAAGCTAGACCCAAGCCTGAAACTGAGTGCTTCTACTGCAAAGGGAATTGTCACTGGAAGCGGAACTGCCCCAAATACTTGGCGGATAAGAAGGATGGCAAAGTGAACAAAGGTATATTTGATATACATGTTATTGATGTGTACCTTACTAATACTCGTAGTAGCGCCTGGGTATTTGATACTGGTTCGGTTACTCATATTTGTAACTCGAAACAGGAGCTGCAGAATAAACGAAGATTGGCTAAGGACGAGGTGATGATGCGCGTCGGGAATGGTTCCAAGGTCGATGTGATCGCCGTCGGCACTCTACCTCTACATCTACCTTCGGGATTAGTTTTCGACCTCAATAATTGTTATTTGGTGCCAGCGTTGAGCATGAACATTATATCTGGATCTTGTTGGATGCGAGACAGTTATTCATTTAAATCAGAGAATAATGGCTATTCTCTTTATATGAGTAAAATCTTTTATGGTCATGCACTTTTGATGAATGGTCTATTCTTGTTGAATCTCGATCGTAGTGATACACATATTCATAATATTGATGCCAAAAGATGCAAAGTTGATAATGATAGTGCAACATACTTGTGGCACTGCCGTTTAGGTCATATTGGTGTAAAGCGCAAGAACAAACTCCATGCAGATGGACTTTTGGAATCACTTGATTATGAATCATTTGATACTTGCGAACCATGCCTCATGGGCAAGATGACTAAAACTCCGTTCTCCGGAGCAATAGAGCGAGCTAATGACTTATTGGAAATAATACATACTGATGTATGCGGTCCGATGAGTGTTGAGGCACGTGGCGGGTATCGTTATTTTCTGACCTTTACAAATGATTTGAGTAGGTATGGATATATCTACTTAATGAAACACAAATCTGTAACATTTAAAAAGTTCAAAGAATTTCAGAGTGAAGTAGAGAATCGTCGTAACAAGAAAATAAAGTTTCTACGATTTCATCGTGGAGGTGAATATTTGAGTTACGAGTTTGGCCTTCATTTAAAACAATGTGGAATTGTTTCACAACTCATGCCACCTGGAACACCACAGTGTAATGGTGTGTCCGAACGTCATAACCGTACTTTATTAGATATGGTGCATTCTATGATGTCTCTTACTGATTTACCACTATCATTTTGGGGTTATGCATTAGAGACAGCCGCATTCAAGTTAAATAAGGCACCGTCTAAATCTGTTGAGACGACACCGTATGAACTGTGGTTTGGCAAGAAACCTAAGATGTCGTTTCTTAAAGTTTGGGGATGCGGCGCTTATGTCAAAAGGCTTCAGCCTGATAAGCTCGAACCCAAATCGTAGAAGTGCGTCTTCATAGGATACCCTAAGGAAACAATTGGGCGCACCTTCTACCACAGATCCGAAGGCAAGATCTTTGTTGCCAAGAATGGATCCTTTCTAGAGAAGGAGTTTCTCTCGAAAGAAGTGAGTGGGAGGAAAGTAGAACTTCATGAGGTAATTGTACCTTCCCTCGAATTGGAAGGTAGCACATCAGAGAAATCCATTCCCGTGATACCTACACCAACTAGAGAGGAAGCAAATGATAATGATCATGAAACTTCAGATCAAGTTACTACTGAACCTCGTAGGTCGACCAGAGTATGATCCGCATCAGAGTGGTACGGTAATCCTGTCCTAGAAGTCATGTTACTAGACAATGGCGAACCTACGAACTATGAAGAAGCTATGATGAGCCCAGATTCCGATAAATGGCTTGAAGCCATGAAATCTGAGATAGGATCCATGTATGAGAACAAAGTATGGACTTTGGTGGACTTGCCCGATGATCGGCAAGCCATTGAGAATAAATGAATCTTCAAGAAGAAGACTGACGCTCATGGTAATGTTACTGTCTACAAAGCTCGACTTGTCGCGAAAGGTTTTTGACAAGTTCAAGGAGTTGACTACGATGAGACTTTCTCACCCGTAGTGCTGCTTTAGTCTGTCCGAATCATGTTAGCAATTGCCGCATTTTATGATTATGAAATCTGGCAAATGGACGTCAAAACTGCATTTTCCTTAATGGATTTCTTAAAGAAGAGTTGTATATGATGCAACCAGAAGGTTTTGTCGATCCTAAAGGTGCTAACAAAGTGTGCAAGCTCTAGCGATCCATCTATGGACTGGTGCAAGCATCTCGGAGTTGGAATATACGCTTTGATGCGGTGATCAAAGCATATGGTTTTATACAGACTTACGGTGAGGCCTGTATTTACAGGAAAGTGGGTGGGAGCTCTGTAGCATTTCTGATATTATATGTGGATGACATATTATTGATTGGAATTGATATAGAATTTCTGGATAGCATAAAAGGATACTTGAATAAGAATTTTGCAATGAAAGACCTTGGTGAAGCTGCTTACATATTAGACATAAAGATCTATAGGGATAGATCGAGACGCTTAATAGGACTTTCATAAAATACATACCTTGGCAAAGTTTTGAAGAAGTTCAAAATAGATCAGTCAAAGAAAGAGTTCTTGCCTGTGTTGCAAGGTGTGAAGTTGAGTAAGACTCAAAGCCTGACCACGGCAGAAGATAGAGAGAGAATGAAAGTCATTCCCTATGCCTCAGCCATAGGTTCTATAAAGTATGCCATGCTATTTACCAGACCTATTGTGTACCTTGCCATGAGTTTAGCAAGGGTGTACAATAGTGATCCAGGAGTAGATCACTGGACAACGGTCAAAATTATCCTTAGTTACCTAAGAGGACTAAGGAAATATTTCTCGATTATGGAGGTGATAAAGAGTTCGTCGTAAAGAGTTACGTTGATGCAAGCTTTGACACCGATTCAGATGAATCTGAGTATCAATCTGGATACATATTGAAAGTGGGAGCAATTAGCTAGAGTAGCTCCATGCAGAGCGTTGTAGACATAGAAATTTGCAAAAGAAATACGGATCTGAATGTGACAGACCCATTGACTAAACTTCTCTCACAAGAAAAACATGATCACACCTTAGTACTCTTTCGGTGTTAATCACATGGCGATGTGAACTAGATTATTGACTCTAGTAAACACTTTGGGTGTTGGTCACATGGTGATGTGAACTATGGGTGTTAATCACATGGCGATGTGAACTAGATTATTGACTCTAGTGCAAGTGGGAGATGTAACACCCCCAGTGGTTAGCCACAGTAATCCCATTTTGATAATGCCAAGTCAGCATGATTATCAGTGCATGATCATCATTAACATCATATTGCATTTCAACTCCTAACCTCAAATTCAAATTTAAATGAAAGTGAAATATAAAAGTTGTCCAGCATAAAAACTAAAATGTTCGATAAATGACAAATATTGCGGAGGCTAGTCTAAAATTTAAACCAATAAATAATAAAATACTTAGGTGGCTCTAACATAATTAAAACAGTAAGGTTTAATGCATTTTAATTATTATAAAAGTGGTGTGAACTCAAATTGTCTCCAAACTAAATTTTGGTAGTAGTTGAGGATACCTAGTATTTGTTGGAGCAGTCCCTGTGTTTTGCAAAATTCAAAATGTGGCCTAACAATTTGCTAACTGAGAAAAGAAAATAAATAAAAGAAAAAGACAGAAGAAAGCAGAAAACAGAAAAGGAAAAAAGGAGAAAACCCCCGGCCCAACTGGGCCAAAGCCCAGCCGGCCGGCCCACCTCCCCTCCTACCTAACCCCCTACTCCCCCCGTGACCTAGCCCAATCACCCCCGATCCCATCCCCCCTTTTCCCACCCCCCCCCCTCCCGTCCTTTTCGACCCCTCCCAGCCGGCCCGCCACTGGAGCTCGGCGCTCCGGCCGGCGCCCATCGCCCCCGCCCACGGCGACCACCACCGGCGCCCGCATCGGCGCTCTCCCCCGCCTCTTCGTCTCCTTCCGCACGGCGCCCGGTTCCCCCCCTCAACCCCTTCTGGATCGGGATCGGGGGCAACGACCTCGCCCCCGCCACCAGTCGCCGGCGCTGCCCCGACCCCGTCGCCCTTGCCGCCGATGCCGTCTCCCCGTCCTCCACCTCCTCCCCAACGTCGCCTTTGAGCCAGGCCGCCCCTCGCCCCTCCATCGCATGTGAGGACCTCGGCCTCCTCTTCCCCTGCCCCGCACCCTCTTCCCCGCGCGCTCGCGTTCGGCGCGCCCCGACCACGCTCGATGCGCGCGTCCGCGCACCGCCGCCCTTCCCAGCACGCGCTCACCACGCCCTCAGGCCGCGCCCGCGCATGACCCTGGCCGCGCCCTGCCTCCCCGCGGCCGCCCCTGCGCATGCCTGCAGCTGCTGCTGCTCGCCGCCCGCGCGGCTCCGGACGCCGCCCCTGCTGCTCCGGCCACCTTCGCCACTGCGCCGCGCGGCCCTGCGCCGGCCTCGCCCGCGACCGCTGCGGCCGCGCCCGCCGCCCGCTCGTCTGGTGCCCGCGCGCGCTATGCGAGCCCGGACATGTCCGGTGCCCGCACAGGCCGGCCCGGACACGTCCGCCCGCTGCCCCTGACCAGTGGGGCCCACGGCCCAGAACTGTTTAAAAATAATAATAAAATAAATAAATAGTTAATTAATTAATTAGTAAATTAACTAAGTTAATTAATCCTGTTTAATTATACTAATTAATTAGTTAACTTAAACTAACCCTAATGACTGCTGACGTCAGCATGATGTCATGCTGATGTCATCTTTTACTATTCTGGATAATGTTTATTTTAAATAATTAAATAAATTCTAGAAATTAATAAAAACTTTAGAAAATCATTTTAAATAATCCGTAACTCCGATGGAAAAACTTTGTACATGAAAGTTGCTCAGAACGACGAGACGAATTCGAATACGTGCTCCGTTCGTCCGTCACGCGTCCCTAACTATCCGAACGTGCAACCGTTCCCCTCCGGTCATCTGTCTGACAAATGTCCGGAACCAGGAAAACATTCCCGGATGGATTCCTCCTTCCTCGGTGACGTGCAACCACATGTTAGAACACACCCGGCACTGCATATTGTCATGCCGTACTTTGTGTTGCTCATGATTTGCTGTGTATTTATACTGTTTCCTCCCCCTCTTCTCTCTCGTTAGACCCCGACACTGACATCGTCCCCGAGACCGACGCAGCTCCGGAGCCCGAAGACACCACTGACAACCTTGCCCTTGCCGCCGAGCAACCAGGCAAGCCCCCCTTTTGATCATCCCGATATCGCCCATTCTATTTCTCATGCTTGCATTAGAATTGCTGCTGCTGCTGCTGCTTTACCTATTCTGATGCATAGCCTGTTCATTGTAACCTGCTGTTGATAATTACCTGCATATCCTAAATTGTTTAGTCTAGGCTGGGTAGAGACCTATCAGTGACCCCACTTATCCCGACTGCCGCGCTGGATCGTCAGAAGACCCGATCAACGGGATTGAAGACCAGGACCCGACACTGCACATCACCCCCCTTAGTTGTAACGACACTGCAGCGTTACTATCGAGTGCCGAGGGTGAAACCTCATGTAGCACTTCTGATGTTAACTCTGTAGAGTAGCTATTCGGTCGTGGTCATCGAGGGTGATTCCTCCTTCGCCACTTCCGGTAACGACGCTGTCGTGCAACACATCAAGTGTGAACCCATCGAGGGTGAATCCTCCGAGTTCACCTTGACAGACACATCGAGTAGGAATCCAACAAGGGTGATACCTCGGATTCCCCTCATGTTATGGACACACGGATACTTGGATTTTACACTGTTCCTTGGATAGGCGGGTCGGCCCTGAGGGGTTCCCGCGTGCCTGAGAGGCGAGTGTTGTGAAGACGGGTGCCTGTGTGGTGCCCGAGGTGTGAATACGAGGCGCGGCCGGGCATTCTTAACCCTTGCCGCAAGTCCTCGAGATGGGGCGACGGGGTCACATCTTTCGTGAGTCTCTGCTCGTTACCGCAAGCCCCTAGTCCTAGCGATTTGGATATTTGATCCGAGCAGGCCTCTGGTCTGATAGCACTAACCATCACGTGGGCATAGTATGGGCGTTCTGCATCGTAGCCTCAGCCGACAGTTCTGTCAGACGTCCAGTTCAGCATTGTGGCACGGTCGGATCGTACCGACCCTCCGAGGCGGTGCTGGTATCCACCCTGCACACAACGACCCGGAGTGCACAGGGCGATGGCCCAAGACCCCTGAGTGCTTAGGATGTAGACCGGCGGGGACCTCTCTGCTGAGCTTTAGGTAGGGCTGTGGTGTGTCGTTTTGCCGAGGCCGGGCATGACCCAGGAAAGTGTGTCCGACCGGAGTTAATCGAGCGTGTTGGGTAAGTTGGTGCACCCCTGCAGGGAAGAACACTTCTATCGATAGCCGGTCCTACGGTAAAGGACACTCGGAGTTGTATCCTGATTGATACAATTTAGAACTGGATACCTGTGATGAGACCTGTATATATGGCTCTGGGATTGCTTC
Source organism: Thinopyrum elongatum (assembly GCA_011799875.1). Classification (NCBI taxonomy): domain Eukaryota; kingdom Viridiplantae; phylum Streptophyta; class Magnoliopsida; order Poales; family Poaceae; genus Thinopyrum; species Thinopyrum elongatum. Next base: position 33,079,758 of record CM022299.1, on the reverse strand, counting down.
TCGCAGGGAGTCGAGAAGGGATCTCCGGACGAGGTTAATGACTGTATGGCTCTGGGATTGCTTTCTCGCAGGGAGTCGAGAAAGGATCTCTGGGTGAGGTTGAGACTTAATGATACTACTACATTATATTGTACTGTTCTACTCTCTTCTACTGCTGCAAGACCTCTGAAGATGCTAGTCTTCGATAGGACTAGGCCTTCTCTCTATTCTTGCATTTCTGCAGCCCAGTCCACATATACAGCCTCCCCTTGAAAATGTTGCATATGTAGTGTAGATCCTTGCTTGCTGAGTACTTCTGAGTACTCACGGTTGCTTTGTTTTCCTTTTCTCCCCATATCAGTTTGTCGTGACCAAAATGACGGAGCCCCTGAGACAGCTGCCCTGCCGACGACCGCTACTACTACTACCTAGAGGATGGATTCTGCTATGAGTTGACTGACGACCAGGAGTAGGATCAGAGGGTCCCAGGCAGGAGGCCTACGCCTTTCGATCGTAGTGTTTTATTTTGCCCCGCCTTTCTAAAGGCCTTTCTTTTTCTCTTTTAATATCTGTACTCAGATATCTGATGCTTCCGCTGACGCTTGTATGCAAGCTTATGTATTCGAGCCCTCGAGGCCCCTGGGTTGTAATATAAAGCTTGTATGACTTTATTCATGTTTTAGAGTTGTGTTGTGATATCTTCCCGTGAGTCCTTAGGCTTGATCGTGTGCATTTGCGTGTATGATTAGTGCACGATTGGGCCAGGGGCGTCACAAGTTGGTATCAGAGCCGACTGGCTGTAGGAACCCCCTTTCCAACTCCTTGGCCGAAGTTGAGTCTAGTAACCGAAAATCGTTTTACTAACTTGGCTGTGTGGCTTACGGGCCCACGTCGCCAATTGGGTGGTATTAGTATCTTTTACTCCTCGACCTTTACTCTGGGCCTCTGACCTCTCTTCTATTCGGGTTAAATAAATTTTACTAACTCCAACATTAGGCTCTCGTGCTCACATCCACCCGGAGTTCTGAAAATATCCCCCCTTGCTTCAAGATTTTGGGCCAGGTTCTGCTTACAGGATCCTTTTATCGAGGGCACCCTGTGTTGTCACTTGCAGATTCCTCGCTCCGTCAGTTTTCTCCGACGTTGATGTAGCCTTTGCTATGTCTTGTTGTGTACTCCCCTACCATGTGCCTGTGCGCCGCCTATCATGTCTAGCTTCTAAATTTGCGCCGTTGTGCTGTCCGCATGTACCCGACTCTGTGCATGGATTGGTATGTCTTTCAACGACTACTATTTTACATCTAATGCCCTTCCTGTTCATCTCTCGTGTTACGTCCTGAATAACTCCTTACACATGCAGTCTTTCTTGCTAAACTGCCCCTGTTGATTTGGCAGGATGGCTGACGATCCACGACCTCCACCCTATATGGCCGCAATGATGCAGCAGTTTATGACCGGAGTATTGGCTCAATTCCCAACTCAGAATGCTCAGCAACAGAATGCTCCAATAACTCTGCCAGAATTTGTGCGCCTCAATCCGTCCGTTTTCCGCAACTCCACCAATCCTATGGATGCTGATGATTGGCTTCGTGACATCCTGTTTGAGATGGAGTCAGCTAATGTTGCCCCTGACAGTAACGTCACCTTTGCGACATTCCACCTCAAGGGCCCAGCTGCTCAATGGTGGGAAAGCCACAAGGCTATGTTGCCTGCAGAGACTGTAACCACTTGGCAGGAATTTCAGTCAGCCTTTCGTGCACGGTATATTCCTCAAGGTTTGATAGACCAGAAGAAGCAGGAGTTCCGCAAACTCTCATAGGATAAAATGACTATGGATGAATATCAGAGGAAATTCCTTGAATTATCCCGCTATGCTGCGGATGACGTCGACACTGACACTCGCAAGCAGGAGAAATTCCGTGAAGGACTGCGTACGGATATAAAACTTGCACTTGCTGTCCATGATTGCTCAGAGTTCGCAACGCTTGTCAGCAAATCTTTCCAAATTGAAACAGCTCTGACTGAGTACCAGGAGTCGCTCAAGCGCACTCATGGAGCTGGCTCATCCTCGGGTCAGCCTGTTCAGAAACGTCGAGTCTGGATCCCACACAATGTTCATCACCGACCTGCTCCAACACAAGGACCGTCTTATGTTGCACCTCGTCTGCCTTCACCGCCGAGACAGCTTACGGTTCATGATGGACCGCCTAATGCTATGGATTCTCATCAAGTTGCGCCACGTCCTCCTAATGGTCGTAAGAAGGGTTGTCGAAACCGCCGATTCAGAAACCGTAATACCATACCGTCTGATGTTGTACTTGGCTATGCCAATCACGTTAATGCTGAAAAGGCTCAGAAGGAACCGACTATCATGCTGGGAACACTCCCTGTGAATTCAGTACCAGCCTCTGTTCTCTTCGATTCAGGAGCATCGCATGCTTTTGTGTCCCAACAATTTGCTCTGTCACATGAGTTATACTTGGAAGAATTACCCACTCCTCTAATGGTTCAGTCCCCGAGATCCAAGTGGCAAACCACAATGCTAAGCCCTCACAACCACATCGAGATTGGAGGTCTACTTTTTCCGGTTTCTCTCATTGTACTTGGACCTTCCGACATAGACATTATTCTCGGTATGGACTGGTTGATAGCCCATAATGCTTTGATTGACTGTGCTACTAAGACAGTCCAGCTCACACACCCTTCTGGCCAGATAGTCAAATACTCAGCCCGAATAGCTCAAGATGCTGAGAGCCAGATATATGTTCTGAATGCATTGAACACTTCACCTCTTGAAGGCATCGACAACGTTCCAGTTGTTCGTGATTTTCAAGATGTATTTCCAGAAGAACTTCTAGGAATACCCCCTGCTAGAGCTGTTGAGTTCGTCATCGACTTGAAACCTGGCACTACCCCTATTGCGAAGCGTCCTTACAAGATGCCTTCGCACCACCTTCTTGAACTTAAGGAAGAAATCGACACATCACTTAAGAAAGGTTTCATCCGCCCCAGTTCCTCTGCTTGGGGAGCACCTTCACTCTTCGTTAAGAAGAAGGATGGAACTAACCGATTGGTTCAGGATTACCGACCTATCAACCAAGCAACAATTCAGAATAAATATCCGCTTCCTCGGATCAATGATTTGGATGATCAACTTGCCGGTTCCTCAGTATTCTCTAAGCTAGATTTGAGATTGGGATACCATCAGATCCGTGTTCGCGAAGAGGATATTCCGAAGACTGCATTTGTTACCCGCTATGGTTCTTATGAGTACACTGTCATGTCATTTGGCTTAACTAATGCTCCAGCCACATTCTCCCGTCTGATGAATTATATCTTCATGGATTACCTCGATAAGTTCATCATGGTTTATCTAGATGATATTCTGTCCTATTCAAAGAATAAGGAAGAACATGCCGAACACCTCCGTCTTGTATTGGAAAGGCTCCGAGAACACCAGTTGTATGCCAAATACTCCAAATGCGAGTTCTGGTTATCTGAAGTGACATATCTCGGTCATGTGATTTCCAAAGATGGAATTGCCGTTAACCCAGAACGAGTTCAGGCTATTCTGGACTGGACTCCTCCGAAGAATGTCAAGCAAGTCAAAAGTTTTCTCGGCCTTGCAAGTTATTGCCGTCGATTTGTCGAGAACTTTTCTAAGATTGCTAAGCCCCTGACTGATCTGCTTCACAAGGGCGTTAAGTTTGAATGGACAGAAAAATGTCAGGAAAGCTTCCAGACACTCAAAGACAAGCTAACATCTGCCCCAGTGCTATCTCCTCCAGATACCCGCAAAGACTTTGTGATTTATTGTGACGCATCCCGTGAAGGATTAGGCTGTGTCCTAATGCAAGAGCGTAAAGTGATTGCTTATGGCTCTCGTCAGTTGCACCCACATGAAGAAAATTATCCGGTACATGATCTAGAACTAGCTGCTGTGATCTATGCATTGCAGTTGTGGCGACATTACCTTCTCGGTAATCGTTGCGAGATCTACACGGATCATAAAAGTCTGAAGTACTTGTTCACTCAGCCATCTCTAAACCTCCGTCAGCAAAGATGGATGGAGGCCATTGCGGACTATGATTTGGGTATTTCTTATACCCCTGGCAAGGCTAACGTGATGGCTGATGCCTTAAGCTGCAAGTCCTATTGCGACAACCTCATGGTTAGGCGAGCTCAACCTCGTCTTTATGAAGAACTGTGCAAGCTGAATCTGCGTATTGGTCCACAGGGCTCTCTTAATAACCTTGTGATACAACCAGATCTTGAGAAAGCTGTTAAGAGTGCACAAGCTAAAGATGCTGAAGTTGATCTGATGAAGAAAGACATTCACCTTGCAAAGTACAGGGATTTCTCGCTGTCTGAAGATGGAACCTTGTATTTCAGAAACCGCATTGTCATACCTCGCTTCGAGCTCATGACTGACAAGGTCATGAAGGAGGCACATGACACACCATTGTCTATTCATCCGGGTAGCACCAAGATGTATCGTGATCTCCGTCAAAGGTACTGGTTGTCTAAAATGAAGCAGGACATTGCTCGTTATGTTGCTGAATGTGATGTGTGTCGACGCGTTAAAGCAGAACATCAGAAACCAGCTGGAATTCTGCAACCACTTCCTATTCCTCTATGGAAATGGGATAAGGTTCAGATGGATTTCGTTACAGGACTTCCCAGGTCACAGAAGGGTCACGATGCTATTCTTGTCGTCGTCGACCAGCTCTCTAAAGTTGCACACTTTCTGCCTGTCAAAGAGACTATCACTGCTAGTCAGTTAGCAGAGTTGTATATCTCCATAATTGTTTCACTCCACGGTATTCCGAAGGAGATCAGTTCGGACCGTGGCGGTCTTTTCACTTCCAAATTCTGGGAAAGTTTCCAAACAGCTATGGGAACTCATATTACCTGGAGTTCAGCTTATCACCCCCAATCCCAAGGCCGAGTCGAACGAGTCAATCAAGTGCTTGAAGACATGCTTCGGGCTTGTGTTATTTCTTTCGGCAAGAACTGGGAAGAATCTCTTCCGTATGCTGAGTTCTCTTATAACAACAGCTATCAAGTCAGCTTGAAAATGGCCCCCTTCGAAGTACTATATGGACGTAAGTCTCGAACCCCTCTGAATTGGTCAAAAACTGGGGAACGACCGCTCGTGGGTCCGGATATTATTCAACACGCCGAAGAACAAGTTCGTATTGTCCGGGAAAATCTCAAGGCGGCTCAGGACCGCCGGAAGAGCAACTATGATCGCAAACGATGGGGTTTGACATATCAACCTGGTGATTAGGCTTATCTTCGTGTCACTCCTATGAAAGGCACTCACCGTTTTGGAATCAAGGGCAAGCTAGCTCCACGCTATATTGGTCCTTTCCGCATTGTTGCAAGGCGTGGACAGGTGGCGTATAAATTGGAATTGCCGCCGCAATTCTCTCATATCCACGACGTCTTCCATGTGTCGCAACTTCGTCATTGCTTCAAGGAATCTCCACACCGAGCTGTGGATCACGAGGTGCTCGAATTGCAAGATGACCTATCTTATAAGGAGCATCCGATCCGCATTCTCGATGAAGCTGAACGTCGGACCCGTCAGAAGGTTACCAAGTTCCTCAAAGTGCAGTGGTCAAATCATACTGAAGATGAAGCCACTTGGGAACGCGAGGATAATCTTCGTGCGGAATACCCCGAACTTTTTCCTTCTACCTCTTAATTCTCGGGAAGAGAATTCTTGTTAGTAAAGGAGATTTGTAACACCCCCAGTGGTTAGCCACAGTAATCCCATTTTGATAATGCCAAGTCAGCATAATTATCAGTGCATGATCATCATTAACATCATATTGCATTTCAACTCCTAACCTCAAATTCAAATTTAAATGAAAGTGAAATATAAAAGTTGTCCAGCATAAAAACTAAAATGTTCGATAAATGACAAATATTGCAGAGGCTAGTATAAAATTTAAACCAATAAATAATAAAATACTTAGGTGGCTCTAACATAATTAAAACAGTAAGGTTTAACTCATTTTAATTATTATAAAAGTGGTGTGAACTCAAATTGTATCCAAACTAAATTTTGGTAGTAGTTGAGGATACCTAGTATTTGTTGGAGCAGTCCCTGTGTTTTGCAAAATTCAAAATGTGGCCTAACAACTTGCTAACTGAGAAAAGAAAATAAATAAAAGAAAAAGACAAAAGAAAGCAGAAAACAGAAAAGGAAAAAAGGAGAAAACCCCCGGCCCAACTGGGCCAAAGCCCAGCCGGCCGGCCCACCTCCCTCATACCAACTCCCTAATCCCCCCCCCGGACCATGCCTAGCCAATCACCCCGATACCCGTTTCCCCCCCCTCCCCATCCGGGTCGACCCTGCCGCCGTCACTGGAGCTCGGCGCTCCGGCCGGCGCCCGTCGCCCCCGCCCACGGCGACCACCACCGGCGCCCGCATCGGCGCTCTCCCCCGCCTCTTCAACTATTTCCACACGGCGCCCGGTTCCCCCCTCGACCCCTTCTGGATCGGGATCGGGGGCAACGACCTCGCCCCCGCCACCAGTCGCCGGCGCTGCCCCGACCCCGTCGCCCTCGCTGCCGACGCCGTCTCCCCGTCCTCCACCTCCTCCCCAACGTCGCCTTCGAGCCACGCCGCCCGTCGCCCCTCCATCGCATGTGAGGACCTCGGCCTCCTCTTCCCCTGCCCCGCACCCTCTTCCCCGCGCGCTCGCATTCGGCGCGGCCCGACCACGCTCGATGCACGCGTCCGCGCACCGCCGCCCTCCCCAGCACGCGCTCACCACGCCCTCAGGCCGCGCCCGCGCATGACCCTGGCCGCGCCCTGCCTGCCCGCGGCCGCCCTTGCGCATGCCCGCAGCTGCTGCTGCTCGCCGCCCGCGCGGCTCCGGCCGCCGCCCCTGCTGCTCCGGCCACCTGCGCCACTCCGCCGCGCGGCCCTGCGCCGGCCTCGCCCGCGACCGCTGCGGCCGTGCCCGCCGCCCGCTCGTCCGGTGCCCGCGCGCGCTATGCGACCCCGGACATGTCCGGTGCCCGCACAGGCCGGCCCAGACACGTCCGCCCGCTGCCCCTGACCAGTGGGGCCCACGGCCCAGAACTGTTTAAAAATAATAATAATATAGATAAATAGTTAATAAAATAAATAAATAGTTAATTATTTAATTAGTAAATTAATTAAGTTAATTAATCCTGTTTAATTAGACTAATTAATTAGTTAACTTAAACTAACCCTAATGACTGCTGACGTCAGCATGATGTCATGCTGACGTCATCTTTTACTATTCTGGATAATGTTTATTTTAAATAATTAAATAAATTCCAGAAATTAATAAAAACTTTAGAAAATCATTTTAAATAATCCGTAACTCCGATGGAAAAACTGTGTACATGAAAGTTGCTCAGAACGACAAGACGAATTCGAATACGCGCTCCGTTCGTCCGTCACGTGTCCCTAACTATCCGAACGTGGAACCGTTCCCCTCCGGTCATCTGTCTGACAAATGTCCGGAACCGGGAAAACATTCCCGGATGGATTCCTCCTTCCTCGGTGACGTGCAACCACAGGTTAGAAAACACCCGGCACTGCATATTGTCATGCCGTACTTTGCGTTGCTCATGATTTGCTGTGTATTTATACTGTTTCCTCCCCCTCTTCTCTCTCGTTAGACCCCGACACCAACGTCGTCCCCGAGACCGACGCAGCTCCGGAGCCCGAAGACACCACTGACAACCTTGCCCTTGCCGCCGAGCAACCAGGCAAGCCCCCCTTTTGATCATCCCGATATCGCCCATTCTATTTCTCATGCTTGCATTAGAATTGCTGCTGCTGCTGCTGCTTTACCTATTCTGATGCATAGCCTGTTCATTGTAACCTGCTGTTGATAATTACCTGCATATCCTAAACTGTTTAGTCTAGGATAGGTAGAGACCTATCAGTGACCCCACTTATCCCGACTACCGCGCTGGATCGTCAGAAGACCCGATCAACGGGATTGAAGACCAGGACCCGACACCGCACATCACCCCCCTTAGTTGTAACGACACTGCAGCGTTACTATCGAGTGCCGAGGGTGAAACCTCATGTAGCACTTCTGATGTTAACTCTGTAGAGTAGCTATTCGGTCGTGGTCATCGAGGGTGATTCCTCCTTCGCCACTTCCGGTAACGACGCTGTCGTGCAACACATCAAGTGTGAACCCATCGAGGGTGAATCCTTCGAGTTCACCTTGACAGACACATCGAGTAGGAATCCAACGAGGGTGATACCTCGGATTCCCCTGATGTTATGGACACACGGATACTTGGACTTTACACTGTTCCTTGGATAGGCGGGTCGGCCCTGAGGGGTACCCGCGTGCGCCTGAGAGGCGAGTGTTGTGAAGACGGGTGCCTGTGTGGTGCCCGAGTGGTGAATACGAGGCGCGGCCGGGCATTCTTAACCCTTGCCGCAAGTCCTCGAGACGGGGCGACGGGGTCACATCTTTCGTGAGTCTCTGCTCGTTACCGCAAGCCCCTAGTCCTAGCGATTTGGATATTTGATCCGAGCAGGCCTCTGGTCTGATAGCACTAACCATCACGTGGGCATAGTATGGGCGTTCTGCATCGTTGCATCAGCCGACAGTTCTGTCAGACGTCCAGTTCAGCATTCTGGCACGGTCGGATCGTACCGACCCTCCGAGGCGGTGCTGGTATCCACCCTGCACACAACGACCCGGAGTGCACAGGGCGATGGCCCAAGACCCCTGAGTGCTTAGGATGTAGACCGGCGGGGACCTCTCTGCTGAGCTTTAGGTAGGGCTGTGGTGTGTCGTTTGGCCGAGGCCGGGCATGACCCAGGAAAGTGTGTCCGACCGGAGTTAATCGAGCGTGTTGGGTAAGTTGGTGCACCCCTGCAGGGAAGAACACTTCTATCGATAGCCGGTCCTACGGTAAAGGACACTCGGAGTTGTATCCTGATTGATACAATTTAGAACTGGATACCTGTGATGAGACCTGTATATATGGCTCTGGGATTGCTTCTCGCAGGGAGTCGAGAAGGGATCTCCGGACGAGGTTAATGACTGTATGGCTCTGGGATTGCTTTCTCGCAGGGAGTCGAGAAAGGATCTCTGGGTGAGGTTGAGACTTAATGATACTACTACATTATATTGTACTGTTCTACTCTCTTCTACTGCTGCAAGACCTCTGAAGATGCTAGTCTTCGATAAGACTAGGCCTTCTCTCTATTCTTGCATTTCTGCAGCCCAGTCCACATATACAGCCTCCCCTTGAAAATGTTGCATATGTAGTGTAGACCCTTGCTTGCTGAGTACTTCTGAGTACTCACGGTTGCTTTGTTTTCCTTTTCTCCCCATATCAGTTTGTCGTGACCAAGATGACGGAGCCCCTGAGACAGCTGCCCTGCCGACGATCGCTACTACTACTACCCAGAGGATGGATTCTGCTATGAGTTGACTGACGAGCAGGAGTAGGATCGGAGGGTCCCAGGCAGGAGGCCTACGCCTTTCGATCGTAGTGTTTTATTTTGCCCCGCCTTTCTAAAGGCCTTTCTTTTTCTCTTTTAATATCTGTACTCAGATATCTGATGCTTCCGCTGACGCTTGTACGCAAGCTTATGTATTCGAGCCCTCGAGGCCCCTGGCTTGTAATATAAAGCTTGTATGACTTTATTCATGTTTTAGAGTTGTGTTGTGATATCTTCCCGTGAGTCCTTAGGCTTGAGCGTGTGCATTTGCGTGTATGATTACTGCACGATTGGGCCGGGGCGTCACAGGAGACTGATGGAAATATGCCCTAGAGGCAATAATAAAATGGTTATTATTATATTTCCTAAATCATGATAAAAGTTTATTATTCATGCTAGAAATGTATTGACCGGAAACTTAAATACATGTGTGGATACATAAACAAATATCATGTCCCTAGTGAGCCTCTACTAGACTAGCTCGTTGATCAAAGATGGTTAAGGTTTCCTAACCATAGACATGAGTTGTCCTTTGATAACGGGATCACATCATTAGGAGAATGATGTGATGGACAAGACCCATCCGTTAGCTTAGCATACTGATCGTTAAGTTTATTGCTATTGCTTTCTTGATGACAAATACATATTCCGTCGACTATGAGATTATGCAACTCCCGGATACCAAAGGAATACCTTGTGTGCTATCAAACGTCTCAACGTAACTGGGTGATCATAAAGATGCTCTACAGGTATCTCTGAAGGTGTTTGTTGAGTTGAAATAGATCGAGATTAGGATTTGTCACTCCGAGTATCGGAGAGGTATCTCTGGGCCCTCTCGGTAATACACATCATAAGAAGCCTTGCAAGCATATTGACTAAGGAGTTAGTTGCAAGATGATGTATTACGGAACGAGTAAAGAGACTTGTCGGTAACGAGATTGAACTAGGTATGAAGATACCGACGATCGAATCTCCGGCAAGTAACATACCGATGGACAAAGGGAATTACGTATGTTGTCATAAGGTTCGACCGATAAACATCTTCGTAGAATATGTAGGAGCCAATATGGGCATCCAGGTTATGCTATCGGTTATTGACCGGAGAGGTGTCTCGATCATGTCTACATAGTTCTCGAACCCGTAGGGTCCGCACGCTTAACGTTCATTGACAATATAATGTTATATGAGTTATATGATTTGGTGACCGAATGTTGTTCGGAGTCCCGGATGAGATCATGAACATGCCGAGGAGTCTTGAAATGGTCAAGAGGTAAAGATTGATATATAGGACGATGGTATTCAGACACCGGACGAGTTTCGGAGTGCACCGGGTAGCCATCGGGTCGCCTGAAGGGGTGTTGGACACCCCTGGTAAGTGTATGGGCCTAAAAGGCCAAAGGAAGGGACATACCAGCCCACTAGGCAGCTGGCGCACCCCTCTTCTTGGCAGGCCGCCCCTAGGGGAAGGAAAGAGGAGGGGGGGGGCGCCTCCTCCTCCTGCCTTCCTCCCGCACTCATATATTGGAGAGGGGGGCGGCTTGGGGAAGTCCCCAAGTAGGATTCAGCCCTACTTGGGGTGCCCCTTGGCCTCTCCCCTCACCCCCCACCTATATATATGTGGGATGGGGGCGCCTACCACAACCAAGACAATTGCTTAGCCGTGTGCGGCGCCCCCCTCCACCGTTTACATGCTCGGTCATATTTTCGTAGTGCTTCGGCGAATCCTTGCGGAGATAGCTTCACCATCACCGTCACCACGCCGTCGTGCCGCCGGAACTCATCCACTACCTCGCTGTCTTGTTGGATCAAGAAGGCGAAGGAAGTCACTGAGCTGAACGTGTGCTGAATGCGGAGGTGCCGTACGTTCGGTACTCGATCGGTTGGATCGCGAAGAAGTTCGACTACATCAACCACGTTACTAAACGCTTCCGCTTACGGTCTATGAGGGTACATAGACACACTCTCCCCTCTCATTAATATGCATCTCCTTGATAGATCTTGCTTGTGCATAATTTTTTTTTGTTTTCCATGCAACGTTTCCCAACAAAAAGGCTTCAGCCTGATAAGCTCGAACCTAAATCCGAGAAGAGCGTCTTCATAGGATACCCTAAGGAAACTATTGGGTACAACTTCTACCATTGATCCGAAGGCAAGATCTTTGTTGCCAAGAATGGGTCCTTTCTAGAGGAGTTTCTCTCAAAAGAAGTGAGTGGGAGGAAAGTAGAACTTGATGAGGTAATTGTGCCTTCTCTCGAGTTGGAAAGTACCACATCACAGAAAACCGTTCTCGTGATGCCTGCACCAAATAGAGAGGAAGCAAATGATGTTGATCATGAAACTTTAGATCAAGTTACTACTGAACCTCGTAGGTCGACCAGAATATGTTCCGCACCATAGTGGCACGGTAATCCTGTCCTGGAAGTCATGTTACTAGACCATGGTGAACCTATGAACTATGAAGAAGCTATGATAACCCTAGATTCCAATAAATGGCTTGAGGCCATGAAATCTGAGATAGGATCCATGTATGAGAACAAAGTGTGGACTTTGGTGGACTTGCCCGATGACCAGCAAGCCATTGAGAATAAATGGATCTTCAAGAAGAAGACAGATGCTGATGGTAATGTCACTGCCTACAAAGCTTGAGTTGTCGCAAAAGAATTTCGACAAGTTCAAGGGTTTGACTACGACGAGACTTTCTCACCCGTAGCGATGCTTAAGTCTATTCGAATCATGTTAGCAATTGCCGCATTTTATAATTATGAAATCATGCAAATGGACGTTAAAACTGCATTCCTTAATGGATTTCTTAAAGAAGAGTTGTATATGATGCAACCAAAAGGTTTTGTCGATCCTAAAGGTGCTAACAAAGTGTGCAAGCTCCAGCGATCCATCTATGGACTGGTGCAAGCATCTCGCAGTTGGAATAGATGCTTTGATGAGGTGATCAAAGCATATGGTTTTATACAGACTTACGGTGAAGCCTATATTTACAAGAAAGTGAGTGGGAGCTCTGTAGCATTTCTGATATTATATGTGGATGACATATTGTTGATTGTAAACAATATAGAATTTTTGGATAGCATAAAAGGATACTTGAATAAGAATTTTTCAATGAAAGACCTCGGTGAAGCTGCTTATATATTGGGCATCAAGATCTATAGGGATAGATCAAGACGCTTGATAGGACTTTCACAAAGCACATACCTGTCAAAGAAAGGGTTCTTGCCTGTGTTGCAAGGTGTGAAATTGAGTCAGACTCAAAGCCCGACCACGATAGAAGATAGAGAGAAAATGAAAGTCATTCCTATGCCTCAGCCATAGGTTCTATCATGTATGCTATGCTGTGTACAAGACCTGATGTGTGCCTTGCCATAAGTTTGGCAGGGAGGTACCAAAGTAATCCAGGAGTGGATCACTGGACAGCGGTCAAGAACAAGGATATGTTTCTCGTTTATGGAGGTGACGAAGAGCTCGTCATAAATGGTTACGTCGATGCTGGCTTCGACACTGATCCGGATGACTCTAAGTCACAAACCAGATACGTATTTATATTGAATGGTGGAGCTGTTAGTTGATGCAGTTCCATGCAAAGCGTCGTGGCGGGATCTACGTGTGAAGCGGAGTGCATACCTGCTTCGGAAGCAGCACATGAAGGATTCTGGATGAAGGAGTTCATATCTGATCTGGGTGTAATACCCTGTGCATCGGGTCCAATGAAAATCTTTTGTGACAACACTGGAGCAATTGCCTTAGCGAAGGAATCCAGGCTTCATAAGAGAACCAAACACATCAAGAGATGGTTCAACTCCATTCGTGAAAAGGTCAAGGATGGAAACATAGAGATTTGCAAAATACATACGGATTTGAATGTAGCAGACCCGTTGACTAAGCCTCTTCCGTGAGCAAAACATGATCAGCAACAAGACTCCATGGGTGTTAGATTCATTACTATGTAATCTAGATTATTGACTCTAGTGCAAGTGGGAGACTGATGGAAATATGTCCTAGAGGCAGTAATAAAGTTGTTATTATTATATTTCCTTATTCATGATAAAGGTTTATTATTCATGCTAGAATTGTATTGATTGGAAACTTAAATACTTGTGTGGATACATAAACAAAATACCGTGTCCCTAATGAGCCTCTACTAGACTAGCTCATTGATCAAAAGATGGTTAAGGTTTCCTAGCCATAGAAATGAGTTGTCATTTGATAACAGGATCACATCATTAGGAGAATGATGTGATGGACAAGACCCATCCGTTAGCTTAGCATATGATCGTTCAGTTTATTGCTATTGCATTCTTAATGTCAAATACATATTCCTTCGACTATGAGATCATGCAACTCCCGGATACCCGAGGAATACCTTGAGTGCTATCAAACATCACAACGTAACTAGCTGATCATAAAGATGCTCTACAGGTATCTCCGAAGGTGTCTGTTGAGTTGGCATGGATTGAGATTGGGATTTGTCACTCCGTGTATCGGAGTGGTATCTCTGGGCCCTCTCGGTAATACACATCACAAGAAGCTTGCAAGCAAAATGACTAAGGAGTTAGTTACGAGATGATGTATTATGGAACGAGTAAAGAGACTTGCTGGTAACGAGATTGAACTAGGTATGAAGATATCGACGATCGAATCTCAGGCAAGTAACATACCGACTGACAAAGGGAATTACGTATGTTGTCATAAGGTTCGACCGATAAAGATCTTCATAGAATATGTAGGAACCAATATGGGCATCCCGGTTCCTCTATTGGTTATTGACCGGGGAGGCGTCTCGGCCATATCTACATCATTGTCGAACCCGTAGGGTCCGCACACTTAACGTTCATTGACGATATAGTAATATATGAGTTATGTGATTTGGTGACCGAATGTTGTTCAGAGTCCCGGATGAGATCACGGACATGACGAGGAGCTCCGGAATGGTCCGGAGGTAAAGATTGATATATAGAACGAAGCTATTTGGACACCGGAAAGGTTTCGGGATGTACCGGGTAACCATCGGATCACCGGAAGTGGTTCCGGGAAGCCTCGGGAGGTTAATAGGCCATATGGGCCAATAGAGGGGAGCACACCAGCCCACAAGGGGCTAGCGCGCCCCTCCTCAGGCTACAGCCCTTGGGGAGAAAAGGAAGTGGGGAGTCGGCCTCCCCCTGCCTTGCTCACCCCCCCCCCCCGAGCAAATAAGGAAGGGGGAGGCAGAGGGCAGGAGCCCAAGGGGGCCGGCGGCCACCCTTGGGGTGCCTCCTGGCTACCTCCCCTCCCCCCACCTATATATATATGAGGTAGGGGGCGACACACAACCCACGATAATCTCTTAGCCGTGTGCGACACCCCTCTCCATAGTTTAGTCCTCCATCCAGTTTTTTCGCAGTGTGTCGGGGAAACGACACCTATGGGATTGGGTGGATCCCTTCTACGGTTTGGCAGGGGGGAGGGGTGCATGAAGAGCAGATCTAGAGATCAACACGAGGGATTTTTACCCAGGTTCGGGCTGCTGAGAAGCGTAAAACCCTAGTCCTGCTTTGTGTGTATATTATGTGTTCTTGAGCTTCGGCTAGCAGCTATGCATGCAAGCTGGGCCGGAGAGTCCAAAAAGTCTGAATCCTTCTCCAGTATGCCTTGGGCCTCCTTTTATACGTCCAAGGGGCTGCCACAGTGGCACATAGGAGGTGTAAAGTTCTATAGTAAATGTGCTTATCTCTGGCGTCTTAGGACAAGTGCATTAAATGCGCTGCTTACATGCCCCCTAGCTTTATCGGGGATGGAAATAGAGCCCATCCCGTCCGTCGCCGCCTCACTCCACCTTGACACGTATCCAGGCTGATGAGGCGTGCAATGCCAGGCTGGCTGGCTGGCCGCTACGCTGGAACGGTGGCAGGATCTTCGCGAAGATCTGCATGCCACCACGCAGGTGCTTGCCAGGCTGGCCAGTCGATCGCCGTGCTGGAGCGGTGGCGGGGCGACGTGGCCTTGCCGTGGCTACGTTAATGTCCCCGGCAAGGATCTTGCCGGGGTCTCGCAAACGTCCCTGGCGAGGGTCTCGCCAGCAACTTGGTCATCCAATCTTCACAAAGATCTGCATGCCACTACGCATGCGCCCCTGTGCCTTGGTCTTGACATTGTCGATGGTGTCAGAGCTCTCAACCTCAAGGGTGGTGTTCTTGTCAGTGCCTCGCAAGTCGTCCCGGCAAGGATCTTGCCGGGGCCTCGCGAGCCACCCCGGCAAGGATCTTGCCGGGGCTCCAGCTTGTCTTCTACTGCCTAGTTACTGGCTTGGACGCCGTCTTCGTTGTCTTGTATTCTGTCTCCAACTGCCCCCGCCAAGCCTCGCCGCAGGTGTCGCTACAACTGCCCGTGCACAAGTAAGGGGTACTAAAGGGCCCAAACTTTAGTACACCGACACAGTGCACGGCGAAGCCCTGCGGGAACAAGTTCACCACCACCATCCCCACACCGTCGTGCTGCCAGAACTCATCTACTACTTCGCCCGTCTTGCTGGATCAAGAAGGCGAGGACATCATCGAGCTGAACGTGTGCTGAACGCGGAGGTACCGTATGTTCGGCACTTGATCGGTAGAATCGCGAACGTGTTCGACTACATCAACCGCGTTGATAAACGCTTCCGCCTTACGGTTTACGAGGGTACGTAGATGTAACACCTTGGTTTTCGCTCCTGTTTTTTTTTCTTTGCGGGATTTGACTCCCATTTTTTTTTCTCGATGTTATCGGATTTTCTCCAGCTCTTGGGTATATGAAGATGGTCATTTAGCCTTGCCTTTCATATCCAACCAGAGATTCTCTCCAGACCAACCTTGCCACCCAAGCTATATTCTCAGGACCTTGCCATCGGAACCCTACCTTCCGAGTTATCGGAAGGGAAACCCTAATCTCTTCCGTTACAAAGGAACCCCAATTTCCTTTGATCTTCTGCCTCCAAAACTTTTTCCAGTGATCATCCTTTATCTATAAACCCTGGATATGCAAAAATATTGCCAAGTCATTTGCAATATTTTTCATCTATAATTAATTCCTTTTTCTGCCAGTTAAAGGAATTAAATCCAGGAAAATATATATCCATTTCCAAAGTTCATGAAAACTTGTGGAGATATTCTTTGTGATCATATTGAGCTCCCATAAAAATAATGGCCATAATTAAATAGGGAAAATTGCATTTTCCTATTTAACGCCAATATTGCATTTTGGGCACTTTCTAAAGGAACTACCATTTTGGTAGCCAAGAAAAATCTCAAATAATTTGTGGAGCTTATCCAATCCATATGTTCACCATTTCCATCAAGAACCCAAGTTCCATAGTTCAAAGTTTGAGCACAGCATCCATTTGCAAATTCTGTCCAGATTTCCAGTTTGCAAAGGAAGTGCTTGAACCCTTGATCTATTTGAGCTGAAATTTTTCATGTTGATTAACATTGACAAATCACTCATGGACACCAAAAACCAGCTCAATCCATCTATCCATTCTTCCACAGCAATTTTCCTAAGTTTCTGTCCATTTGGAAGCTCTGTGAAGAAAGTACCACTTGGGCATTTCCAAATGAGCTGAAACTTTTCCTGCGTCTCCATATATTCAAATCATCACACTCCACCAAGTTTGAGCCATATCCATCTAGCCATTTGATCCCAGCAAACTCATCTCATTTCTGACCAATGGGGTCCATTCTACAGCAAGTACCCTCAATTCTTATCCAAATGACCTGAAAATTTACCAGGGCCTTCACCCTGGTAGATCATAGCTGCATGCCAAGTTCCAGCTCCTTCCACTCAGTGATCTCTCCAGAAACCATCTCAAACACCTGCTGACAGGGTTGCTTCTAGAGCCCTCAACTCAATTCCAGGAGAGCTGGGACCAATCCAAAGATTTAGATGGTATCCTGGACGTCAGGTCGACACCAAGGACAAGGATGGCCAGCCCTGCGTGGCCCGTGTGCGCCAGTGCACGCGGTGACCATGTGGATGGCTTGCCATGGCCGCGCTCTGCCGGTCGGATCTTGTCGGACAGGACGACTCCGGTGGCCTGAGCTTGTCCAGGCGTGCCGACCACCTTCCCACCGTCCACGTACCCCTCCTCTAGCTTCTTCCCCCTCCATCCTCTTCTCCGTCGCACCGTGACGAGCACCTCTGCTCCGCCACTGTGTCGTGCGTGCGCCGCTGTATGCAGCCACGCCCGAGGCTTCCCGAAGCCCAGCTCACCTTCCCTGCTCCTCCCCGAAGCTGCTCGACACCGCTACCGTCCAGCCACGTTGCTCCGGAGCTCCAGTGCGCGGCTAAGATCGCCACCGCGGCCGAGCTTATCCGGCGAGCCCGTCCGGCTATATATAGCCACGGCCGTGCTCTCCCCGAGTCACTCAACCTCACCACCAGCCTCTCCTCTCTCCCAGAGCCCTCCCCGACCACTCTAGTCCTCGCCGGAATTCCCCCTGCCACCATATCGCCGCCATGGCTGCCGCCGTCGCCCTCCCAAATTCGGGCACATCGGCCGTCGCCGGCTCTGTCTGAGCTCACCAACAAGCGCGCTATGCTCCGGGGAGCTCGCCCACCCCCTCGTTCGACCCATTCAGCCACCTAAGCTCCTCCCTTGCCACGAGCCGGCGACCCCTGCCACCGCACGCAGCCGCATCACCGGCCATCCTCGGCGCTCGTGGAGCCATCTCCTGGATGCGCCGCTCCACGAGGAGCATTCCTATGGTCAGGGCCTCGCCGGAGGTGACCTAAGTCGCCGGAACGAGCGCCGGTGCCGCGCGGCCTAGCCTCTGCCTCTGTTGCCGCGGGGGAGAATAAGGGAGAGAGCTGGAGGAGAGAGAGGACGAGGTGGCACCCGCCTATAAGCGTCACAAGGGCTGGTCTAGTCAGCTAAGTGGAGGCGCCCGGCGACTAGTATGTCTTCCCCATTGGTAAACGTATTTCCTCAAAGTGCGCGACCAGCCGAGCTGATAGGGACCCGGTTGAAAATATTTCTTTGCAGATTGGTCCCTGGCAGAAGAAACCATTATATCTTTTTGCTCGTAACTCCGAATCAGATGAAACCAACGCTCACATCTTCAGTTCGACGAGCCCATTCCGATGGAATCATTTTCATAATGTTTACACATTCTAAAAATGACCATTTTACCCTTGCCCTCTATCAGCCCCCTCTGAGAGGGAATCCTTTCCGGCGAATTCTTCCGCGGCTTCATCGCACTTCTCCCCGGAGTATTCTTCGACCCCCAGGCAAGCCGACCATCTGATATATGCCCTAAAGCATTGCTCTGTGTTATTCTTGCGTGTTCAAATTATTATACTTATGCTTGTATGTGTAGTGGTGAACTGTATGTGACTTCGACAAACCATTGCTTGCACTTTCTTCGATGACGGCACCACGCCTATGTCTGAGCTTCCTTCGGCCGTCCGGGGTGCATGCCGACTTTATGTTCTCTTTTCAACAACTGGCCGTGTTCTGAGCTGTTTTTCGGCCATCTCGGGCAGTTGTTGAATTTCTTTCTGTAGTAGTGACCCTATGCTCTGAGCTGTTTTTCGGTCATCTTAGGGAACTGCTACATTCTTTTTATGAACACCGTCTCATGCTCTGAGCTACTTTCCAGCCGTCTTGAGCCGGGGTTGAGTTATTCCGGCAACGTCCCAGATCTGAGTTGTAAAGACCGTTTTGGTGGCTACTGGTTTCTTTGCCGGTTTTATGCAAGGGTTCCGATGGTCGTAACTTACAGCTAGTACTTGTAAAGTGATAACTTGCCATTTAAATCTTGTTTCACTAATGACTCATTGTGATGCTATATGGAGATAGGTTGTTATGTTCCCACAGTTGTTACCTCATACATAGTTACCACCATGTTAAGTTATTCATGATGAATATCCATGCCTGTTAAGTACTTGCCAACTAAACCTAGTCGGTTGATCCAGAGACACCTATCCGGACTTATCCGTGCAGCCACATTTGCCGGAATGGGACGCCTTGACTTGGTCTGATCACGTGCTCTTTTATCGGTACCACCAACTAGGGAAGGTTATGCATGCGTGCTACCCTGGCCCGGTGGGCGACAATAACCTTGTGAGCCCAGTTGAGTTATTTGTCGGCGTCCCCGTTTGGGACAGTTTAGTTTGGCCACGATGGTGGCAGGTGTCACGAGGTGACACAGGGGCCACCCAGGGCAGGACTCCGGGGGAGGATGATTGCCGGTGGTATGGTGGAGGAGTCACGGGTTAGGCAGGTTTCGTTGGAGCAACCCTAGTCCACCCGAATGGGATCACGAGGTCAGGTACTCCATGGTGTGGGTAAAGTGCACAACCTCTGCAGAGTGTAGAATCTATTCGAATAGCCGCGTCCACGGTATTGGACAGTCCGTCCAGACCTCACTAGGTGATCAACCGTAACAGTAATAATAATGATGGAAGAACTCGTCTTATGCCCTGAAGTACTCAGTGGATCGTGAGTATTCTGAGGATTGTAAGGCAACCCGGAAGAGGTTAGTTTATCAGATTTACAGTGGAGATGCATAGACATCAGATGATGTCAGGAATATGATATGTTAGCCATGGGATGGCTATGAGATGAGTGGTTGGATGACCACATGATTAGGATTGGATTTGGATCATGAGAATGTCGGAGTACGGAATATTTACTTAATATGCTTTAACTTACTACATTTACTTCAGTAGTTATCTTGCTAGATAACCCTGCTTTGGCATGATACTCAATATTGCAAGCTAGTTATGCCATGTCATGATAATTAATGATGCTCTAATAACAAATGCATGCTTAAATGCAATGGATTGCATTACTTGGTGTATATGTTGGTTTGGTTTGCTTGCGAGTACATTCAAAAGTACTCAGCGGCCTTCAGTGTGGCCAGGTTCACATAAGGATCCATCGTTCGTCGAAGAGGAGCCGGAGCGTTCGCGGGCTAGGAGAGTAACCCAGTCAGATCCCAGTGGATTGGAGCCGTACCAGGACCATGCTGCCTTAGATAGAGCTTTTCCGCTGCCATCACTCTTATAAAATACCATGTAAGACTTATATATCCATTAATAGAAATGCCTGTGTTCATGATACTTGTTGTAAGCGCGCATGCCAGAGTGATTTCCTGGGCTGGTATGTGTGGCGATCATCCGCCTACGGTGGTAATCAAGTGGGGCGCCACAGTAGACACACTCTCCCCTCTCGTAGCTATGCATCTCCATGGATAGATCTTGCGTGTGCGTAGAAATTTTTTTGTTTTCCATGCCACGTTCCCCAACACCGGCGGGGTGGCAGGCGGCGCAGCTCCTTGGCGGCGGGGCAGCGTGGTGGCGCGGGGTGGCCGGCGGCGCGTCCCCAGCTCAGATCTGGGCCCTGCGGGCCCCATCTGGGTCTTAGCGGGTCGGTCCCCGGCGTGGCTTCATTGTCCTCTGTGTGGTGAGGAAGAGGAGCAGCTCGGACCGGGGGCGGCGACGCCGACGTTGTGCCTGCTGCAGCGCGAAGGTGGGAGCTTTACGGGCCTAGGAGGGCCCGGCCGGGCCTGTGGGCCCACGGGCCTGGTATGCTCCTGCTACTGCGTCCAGTCGGCTACCGTCGCCGACGGTGCTGCTGCTTCTAGTCCCGGCTCCTCTTCTTCGGTGTGCAGACCTCACTTCATGGTGCTGTGGTGAGACGGCGTGAGAAGCTTCAAGACCGTGTTGGCGCAGGGTGGTGGTCGGTTTGGTGGTGGGCTCCGGAGCGCCCGAGGTGATGGTTGGGATCGGGAGAAATTCCTGTCGGCCTGGCTGGCACCGACGTGGTGGCGCTTGAGGGTGCCGCCGGACCTTCCTGGAGGGCATCGGGGGCTACCCTTCTTCTCTCCTCGTCGAGTATCGGGGGAAACGCTTGGCAGCAGCGTCTTCATCGTCGCATCCCTTCCTGGAGGTGTTGATTGGTACCGGCATTTCGGAGTCTAGGAGCTTGGTGGGAGATCTATGGTGGGCGCAGCGGTCGCGAGGCTTCTTCGTTTTTGTCGATCCGCCGTTGTCGGCATTTGTTCCTTTTGTTTTCACTTTTGTTTTTTTTTTTTGCGTGTCTGTGCTGCTTTCGCCCCAGCACCTAACGTTCGTTGTATCGGTTGGTTGCTTTGTAATACAAAGCTGGGGGAAACCCTTTTTCGTCAACATGTTGTGTGAAAGATTTAAATGTAAAATGGTACTGCTATGTTTCTACGATTCTAATAGTTATCATTCTACGATTTGCGATCCTACCATCGGAGCTTTGTTCCAGCTAAAATGTGCAAATTCAACTACGTCCACACTAAATTTCTATGCACCGAGCTTCACGGAAAAGCATATTGAATACATAAATACAGTATGGGTTCTTAAATAGAGACATGTGCTGGTAGACTTATGTTGCTAATAGTTGCATGCACTCCATGTTACATTGTCATTAGAGACTGGTCTATCCGGTTCAGGAATCAGTCGCCGTTCATGATGGTGTCTAAGTGTCGGATGTATATGATTCGTGGTGTTCTTTGTTGTCATTGAAATCAATGAATACAAGAAAGAATTGCCTCCAGCAGTGAACGGTGACCACTGTTTCTTGTAGCCTGTTGAGAGCCTTTACAGTTGAGACTTCATTAGTTGCCAATGGGTAACCCTTGTCAATCGCAAGTGATCGGATTGTGCATAGTTGTAGGTTGCCACGCCCGCCGTGACGACCACCGCTGTCTCCACCAGAAGCGGTGCGGTCACCACCGCGGCCAGCACCACTGCCGCCAGGAGGGCCGCGGTCACCGCCGCCTTGAGGTCGCCTACTAGGATCTCTCAGATCGTTGAGGTCGCCTACTAGGATCTGAAAGTTGGGTTCCTGCAGCCATAGCCAACTAGTAACGCCAGGCATGCTATGCCATAGCCATTAAGAGAATCATCAAAAGTGGTATAATAGAGAACAGAAAGATCGAGGGAGATAAGGTTGGCAAGTTTGCCGATGCCAATAGATATCTGGCCTTGGAAGCCCGAATTGGAGAGGTTGAGGTGGGTGAGCAAGGAGAGCCTCTCAAAGCCACTTGTCGGGAGATTGTACTGGCCAAAATTATTCATGCTAAGGTCAAGTAGTTGGAGCGAGGTGAGGTTGAAGATTGCAGGGTCAAGGCCTTGACTGTACAAGCCACGGCCACTAAGCTCTAGAGAAGTGACATAATGGCAGATTTGAACCTACCTATGAAAACAAAAAATGTTGCAGCAGCATAAAAGAAAAAACTGCAACACAAAGGGGTGGTAGGTGGCGTCGCGCCAAGTGGCACGTGGAGTCGGGCTAGCTAGCTAGCTTGTGTGCGTCGTCGGATGCCAATTTTTATTGGCTCCACCTTGTCGCCAAGCCAAACTACGCATCCCTTGTGAACCGTGACCAGTCATGTAAAGTAAAAAAATCCAGCCACATTGCGCATGAGTTCCGTTTCGTGCGCGCATCTTTTTTTCCTTATCCTATGCAACTCGTGACTAGCTCGGTACCACCGGCGGTCACCAAATACCACAAGGTATGTGCAGTAAGCAACTTCAAATATAGCTATGATGCTTTAGGTCATTACATAAAATGAATCCAAAAAAACGGCGGTCACCAAATCTGCCTCGAGTGGTCTGGGCATTCGGAATCCGACGAACCAACACCAAATTGGGGAGGTTTGGGGAGTCCCGATATCCACCACGTCGGACACCAACAACATGGACCACCCAAAACCACCCTCTCTCCCTCCGCTCTAGAAGCCTCTGCCCCGCAATCATGCTGGTTGATAGGTGCGACATTCACACCGGTGCGGTGACTGAGAAGCCTACTCCGGGCGCTGCCTGCATTGAATCAACGCCGGTCCGCCTTCTCCGGCTAGTTTAGTCGGCCGGCCACGAATGCATGCCCCGCACCGCGGTCTCTGCTCTCCCAAATCCTCACACCTCCACCACCGACCGTCGCATGATGGAAAAGTCCGACGCCTCAAAGTAGTTCATGGAGGACTCCTCTGGGTCTGCGGGGAGCTCCGGATCCTGGTGCCACACCGCCCATGGTCTCCGGATCCCTCGACGTCCATGGCTCCCTCAGACGTCAAGCCGGAGCCAATCTCTGGCGAATCTGCCCCTCCTCAGACGGCGAGGAGCAAAAGCCGTCCCTCCTCGCTGAGATCGCCACGACGGACGATCACGTCCTCACTGTTGAACCAAGAAGATGATGCCGAGGTCTATGCAATGCACATATTAACATAGGCAATCATTGTTTGTTGCATAAAACCGCGAGGTTAACCTGGTTGTATGTACTTATGTCTGGGGAAACGGTGCTGCCCAGTGCTTAGTTCCAGGTTCTGCACATGATGGCCTCAGCTAGCTAGCTATTTCAGAATCGGCTACAGGCACTAGTAGAAAAAGGCTTATTTGTCCCGGTTCGCAAACCGGGACTAAAGGGTCGGGACTAAAGGCCCCCCCCCTTTAGTCCCGGTTGTGTTACGAACCGGGACTAAAGGCCCTCCACGTGGCCGCTCTCTGGAGCTCCACCTTTAGTCCCGGTAAAGGAATTTTTTTGAAATTTTGTTTTTCTGAATTTTTTTGATAAATAAAATTTTGAATTTTTTTTGCATATTTTCTTATTTTCAAATTTCTGAATTATTTGACAATTCAATCTCTAATCACCCACTCTAATCACCCCTCATCACTGCTCAATTATGAACCACTCATTCCAAATCGTCTAACTGCTCAATTATGAACCACTCATTCCAAATCGTCTAACTTCCCGGCCGGTCACCCATCCTCTCACTACTCCAGCCTGAGCACGCTTAACTTTCGAGTTATATTCCCCCTAGTTTCCAAGTCTGCACTTGTTGTTTTCCTGACAAAATTAAGTTGTCAATCCTATTAACCCTTAGGAGTTAAACTTGAGCATTAAGCACCGTTTGAGTTTGAAATTATTATTCTAAAAAACAATAATTATTTATTAACACTAATATTTCTTGAATAAGTAGTTTGACCATAGTTTGACCACAATTTGATCAGATTTGACCATAGTTTGACCACAGTTTGACCAGATTTGATAATAGTTTGACCACAGTTTTTGTTTAATTCTTTTTGCTGTTAGGTCACAAAAATTATAAACTTTCTGTTAGTGCCATTAGTTTTCAAATTTTAATTCTTTGAAATTTGTGTGAATCACTAGTTTGTGAATAACTTTACTATAAAAATAGATTTTTGAGTGATTCTTTTTCCTGCTATTTAATATTACTGTGTTTTAACATTATATTCAAAAACAGATTTTGTTATTTTAGTTTCTAACAAAAAATTCTTTATGATAATTCTTTTTGCTATTAAAGTTTCTAACAAAAAAATTCTTTATGGAAATTCATTTTGCCATTAATGTTTTGAACAGAAAATACTTTGATAATTTTTAGTTGCATAAATTTTATATAATTTTAGTTTCAAAAATACTAGAGGTTTATAAAAGCTTTTTAGTTGATTCCTTTTGCTATTAGAGTTTTATAAAAGCTTTTTAGTTGATTCTTTTTGCTATTGAAGAATATTATAGTTTTGTTTTAGTTGATCGTAACAGAATATTTTAATTGATTATTTTAAGTTCATTCTTTTTGCTATTAGTTCATTCTTTTTGCGCTAAATGACCCTGAAATTGAAAAGCACTACAAATGAACTCTGAAAATGTTGAAAGTTGGCATGGTATCATCATTTCACCCACATATTTTGTGCTAAAAAGTTGAGATGGTTACAGCAAAAACTGGATGCACTTCGTGTACAAAACGGGCAATCTCTTTTCGAAGTATCAAGGTTTCATACGAAAACTCGTCTGTTACAAAGGGATTTCATTTTTTTTTGAACTTATTTGAACTCCAGCCTTTTTGTGTGTTCAAAATGCACCATTCAAAGCCAATAATCATCATAGTTATTACCACCAACACTATTTAATCATCATAGTCATAGTGTAGCTATCTAATCACCACCAACACTAGCTAATAATAATCATCATAGTCATTACCACCAACACTAGCTATTTAATCATCATAGTCATAGTGTAGCACATCATCATCTTCAAACTCATACTAGCTAGCTAATCACTCCTGCTGCTCTCTCTCAGGTAAAATAGCATAGAACATGTGTAGCACTCCTGCTTCATCATATTGGAGCATGCAGATGAACCTATCTCGTAATTGTGGGCTGCGCTTCTGATTGCTGCCCCCTAGTACTTCTCTGCGATCCTTCACAATTTTGCTCCAGTCTTTGACTATTAAGACTTGCTCGCTTTTAGAAATCCTGAATGCACTCATGTGCAATGTAGGATGTCTTGGTCGTAAGCTAACCATTGCCATGCGACCTTTAGGCTCGACCCAATGAGGCACAACTATCATTGGGAGTCCCTGTTGAAGAACATCGTATTAACATACTTAGCAATGAAGTTTAGCTTAAAAAATAATGTATGCAAAAGATGCACTGAGGACAAATAGTAAAAATCTTACCATCTTTCCTAAATAGATATGACCGTAGTTCAATACGCACGCTAGTGGTCGCACGTTTTGAGTACTAAGATTTTTAAGTCCAGGGAAATAATTTGTCTTGACAGTATCAAGATCCTCAAGCCATGAAACATAATGACTTATCTCCTCGCAGTTTAGTTCAGCCCTGGGACAGTAGTAGGTCATGTCTACCAAGCGCTGGACATGTTTGCTTAAATGGAAATAAGCTGTCAATAGAAATTAGTTGTCAACTATTTTTGAATAAACAATATCCAAGACATAAATATGGTTGAGAAACTCACATAATGGTAGAACTGGAGGCGTCTGCACATCGACCCAGATGTCGATATTACCTTCAATATCATCTTCCGGACGAATATCAAAGGTGATAAGCATATCAGGCTCAAATGCATAAGCCTTGCATAGTGATCTCCAATTTTTGCATTCAAAATAGGTGTAGGTGTCTGCATTGTATAATTTTGCGGCAAAAGTATAACCATGCTCGGTCCTCAAGTGAACTATCTTTACCTCCATAGTTTCCATAGAACTGAAACCAATCTTATCCAAGACATAAATTCTTGCATGGCAGGGGATACACTAGTAGAATAGTAAAAAATTAAAATTATAAGTTGAAGCAAAAGAAGCAGAAGTCATGCTTAATTACGAAAAAAGACTTGTCGTTGTGACTTACTGTATCCACTTCGAAGGTCTCATCCAGCTTGATGCTGAAGCGCCTACCACCAAATAAGAAATTTCTGTCGCACAGGCCGCGCTCGTCTTCGCAGTATTCGCATATACCGAAATCATTTTCGTCGTCAGACATTTCCTATGTTCATAGTTGATCAAAAATTGATTGAAGGCAACTACCAGGAAACTCAACAAACAGAAGCGACCCCCGCGACAACAGTCGGCATTCTTCCTCTCTCAAATATATATAATAACAAACAATAATAAAAGTAAGAAAATTACACAAGTATCTATCTTAATCATACAAGTAAGAACTTTTTTCTTTTACAAAGAAGATAAGACCAAGAGGCTCACCACTGTGGTGCCGGCGATGAGATCGGCTCGGGCGATCGACGGCGGTGAGGACGGGGACGGAACAGGACGGACCGCCAAACCTAGACAAATCTCGAGGAAAATGGAGTTTGGACAAGGAGCTTCGAGAGGAGAAAACTTAAGTGTGGCTCGGGCATTTCATCAAACACCTCATGTGCATACGAGGTGAGCTAGAGCACCACAAAGCTCTCCCACGGCCGACCCAAAAAACAGAGCACTCCACTGCTCTGCTCGCGGGCAAGGGGGTATATATAGGCATCTCATTGGTCCCGGTTCCAGCCACGAACCGGGACCAAAGGGGCTAGACGAACCGGGACCAATGCCCCTGGCCTCACGAACCGGGACCGATGCCCCCTTTGGTCCCAGTTCGTGAGTGAACCGGGATTAATGGGCTGGCCCTGCCTGGACCAAAGCCATGTTTTCTACCAGTGAGGATACGGGTCAGGATGCTTACTCTTCTGGCAGGAGATAGTATGTAGTACACGCGGGTTGTGGCCGATGGATGCAGAGCAGTCCAAGCTTGCAGTTCGAGTGGATGATAGTGAATGCATGCATGTTGCACCTGGCGAGTGACGTGGCATTTTTAGCCGTACTTACGCATGCTACTAGCTAGCGCAAAAAAAAAGCTAGCACTAGTTCATTACTCCTCGAGACGATGCATGTCACCATGGCATTGTCGCTAGACGCGTACGTATGACTTCATTCATAAGTACCTGATCGACAGGGAGCTTGCCAAAAATAGCGAGTGATCGCTGAGCGACACCAGGGCCGTCGGTGGCAAGCACAAGGGCACGGCTTCCCGGCCCGGTCGTCGTTGACCGAGGCGGCCCTGTGCATACGATGCAGTAGGAAGCTGAGCGGCTCATCCGCGAGAGTCAGACGGCGGTCGGGTAGGGGCTGTTGTGTCCTCGCATACTTCCGCCGTTGGAAGAACAACTCTGACTCCGACGATGACACGAACGGTGACGGAGGTGCCGACGGCTAGCCCGGCCAGGAGGTCACTGTTGACTACAGATTAATTCAGGCTTTTAAAGTTTTAGTTGAACGGACAAAATATCATTTGGTTTATGTAAATTATATCGAACTTTATGTCCATTTGCATGAATTTTGTCGTGTTTGCCTGATTTTTGTCCCTCCGATTTAAATTTTGTTTGTATTGTAGGCGGAGCTTTGGGGCAAGCGTTGGATGATTGGCTCCGTATTGGTGTGCGACTGTCCCTGGATGCGTCCGTGCACAAATACTATATCCGTTTGGGGGTTGGCGTTAGAGATTCCCACATGCGGCAGCTTAGCTTTGTTTTTTACTTCTGCACCAATATATTTTATGTTATTTAGTGGAAGCCGATTCTTTTCTGGGATTGTATCACTAGTAGAAACACAGGGTAGTAGCCCCGGTTCCAGAGGGCCTTTAGTCCCGGTTCTGGAACCGAGACTAAAGCCTGAAACCTTTAGTCCCGGTTTGCTTACGAACCGGGACCGAAGGGGCTCCACGTGGCCGCTGCGGGGCGCCCAGGCAGGAGGACCTTTAGTCCTGGTTGGTAACACTAACCGGGACCAAAAGGCTGTCACACGTCAGCAGCTCGCAGACGCTGGGGTTTTTAATTTTTTTTAAAGGGGGGGGGGTGTTTAGGGTTTTGGAGGGTTAATTTAGGGGTTTCATATTGTGTTAGCTAGCTAATAGAGAGAAGTGACCTCTCTTTCTCCGTGCTTAGTCGACGCTAGCTACTATACATATAGAGAGAACTCGACATGCTAGCTAGTAAGCAAATGGAGGAACCATTAATTACACAAGATCGTCATGAACATATACAGAGAGAAATGACCTCTCTTTCTCCGAGATTGGTCGAACAACAAGTTTTCGTATATCTATCTGACGCTACTACATATATACAATATAACATCTCTTACAATCCCTAACATCTAAAATCCATTTCAATTTCCACATGGCATTCTCCGTCTTTATGTATGACGTGGTCAAGAAAGAATCCCGCCAATTCCTCTTGAATTGCTCGTATGCGATCATGTGGTAGTAGTTCATCCCGCATCCGCCACATTTAATTTAAAGAAGGGTGTCAATACATATATATGAAAGAAACTCAACACAATTGATGGTAATAAAATAAAATTGTGAATATTGTTTACGTACTTCATATTTTTCGTCAGAGTAGCCCCACTGAGAGGTCGAGTTGTAGATGAACTCGCAAACGTAGTATCCACATAAATTATTCCCGCCTTCATGCCACAAGCACTTTACGAGAAATAGAGTTCAATCAAACTGATAATCAAGTATGATAAATGGTATTGATGAAACTAAAATCAATGAGAGATGTGCGGAACTAGCTAGTACTACTTACTTTGGGGTGTGTAAATCGCAGCTCGCTCTGCAGACTCGGAACCATTCCGGTGAACTTTTTCCAAACCCTGCCAGGCAAAGGAAATGATTACTTGATATCAGCAAATGAACGAAAGTTGCCGATATGGTGCGATAATGATCGATTGAACTTACTTCTGGAGGATTGCAGTCATGTCCGCATAATCCTGGGGATCTTTACGTCTCGAGTCTAAGACAGTTACTATTCCCCCGTCAAGCTTAATCTCTAGCAGAATAAAGTGGAATCTGCGCATGCATAACTCATCAATTCCATTACTATAACCTTGAGTAAGCGAAACCGAATTTGCACAAGACAGTAACACTCACTTGAAATTGTAAGAAAAGAGTATTTTCCCTTTGTTTTGATGTCGAAGTAACGATTGTAGCAAGTTGTCCTCAGTATCTTTGACTCTGTTTTGAACCGACCATTCATTTACGGTATTTTGGTTAATGAACCCAATGTCATAAATTTGTCCTTTTTTGCATTCGACGATCTTCAGTCTGCATAATATAGTGAGGATAATTATATATACATGCAATGAATGAGCTGAGCTATAGAGACTTAATTACAGAAGTAATACTTACAGACAGTAGCAAGTCATGAGTTGTTTGTCGAGGGCGTCTTGATTGAATAACTGAAATAACTCCACAAATTCAACAGGCAGCAACTCAAATCCAATGATGTCATGCTCATCTTTAATTCTCACCATCATACTGTCCTTCCCAGACTTAATGCAGGTACCCATGTACCATTCATGCAATCTTCGCATCATCGTTGTTAGAGAAGGATGATCAGGTTTGACGAGAGGCTTCCCGTACTCGTATCTGAAGATCTCTACTACCTCTAACGTTTCAAACACTACATCATCGCTCAGGTAATAACCAAGATTGGTACCGGGCACTAGCCCCGGATGATTAGCGACGATATCGCTAGACACCTTGAGCGGGGGGCACGATTTCTTC
This sequence comes from Thinopyrum elongatum, assembly GCA_011799875.1. Classification (NCBI taxonomy): domain Eukaryota; kingdom Viridiplantae; phylum Streptophyta; class Magnoliopsida; order Poales; family Poaceae; genus Thinopyrum; species Thinopyrum elongatum. The sequence goes on along the minus strand of CM022299.1, from coordinate 33,049,457 downwards.
GACTGTTCGCCGAGCTGGGGAATTGTTTTCCCACTTCTTCGTTCTGCTAATCTTGCATCACTGGAAGTACTTCCCGACCGCCGTGCATCTTCATATGTCTTTTTAATACAGCGGACATAGTTGGAATCCGGCGGAGGCGGTGGTGGTCGCTTCAGGGCATCCAGAGTGCGCTTCACTTTCACCGGATGTACCGTTTCCTTCGGAGGTGGAGGTTTCCGTTCAAAATGGGCCCTCACTTCGGCAGCAGAGATGTCCGCGTTTTCCTCGTCAGTCCTCTCATACGGTAACTTTGGAAGAGGCTTCAGGCTTGGACCGAATTTGTATTTCTTCCCGCATCCTGTACTGCTAGCCGCCGGAGCGGCAGCATCTCTCTTCCGCCATTGCTGACCCGGCGGAGTCCGCTGACACGATGGAGGAGGCGGAGGAGGAGGTGCAGTACTGCCCTGACGCGCCGGAGGATGCAGAGGAGGAGGCGCAGTACTACCCTGACGCGTCGGAGGAGGAGGCGGAGTGCCCTGACGCGCCGGAGTAGGAGGCGGAGTGCCCTGACACGGCGGAGGAGGAGGCGGAGTGCCCTGACTCGCCAGAGGAGGAAAAGGAGGAGGCGTCCAGTTTGGAAGCTTGATGTACTCCTTTCTCCATAGACAGCTACTCCTTAAAGCATTTACCAGATGAATCTCCCCTTCACCTATAGGGTAGTCAAGCTCCAGCTCCTCAAATCCCTCCATTATTTCATTCACCGTCACAACAGCATAGCCATGTGGAATCGGACGGCAATGAAAAGTTCCCTCAGCTTGAGGAGGTACAACAGAGCCGACGGCCGCCTTCAAGGTCAGGTTCTGGCATTTCGTCATTAGCTCGCAATGTTCAGCCTCCGTGATACTATCCACTGGGTAGCGAGGAGCCGTGAAATCAGGCTAAACGAGCTCCGTCGAAGCCACGCTGCTTCTCCGCTGAGATGGTGGGGTAGCTTCTGGGGCAGCGTCGAAGCAAGGATCTTCGTGCCGCTGAGATGGTTGGCCGGTAGCTCGCTGGCTCACAATTCCCTCTAGCTTTGCTATTCTTGCATTGAGCTTCTGCATTTCGCTTGCTTCCGCTTTCATCTTTCTCTCTCGGCTTCTATAACCACCACTATTGGGAAACCCATGCACCCACGGAACAGAGCCTGGTGTGCCTCGTGTTCGTCCAGGGTGCTCAGGATTCCCTAGGGCCTCTGTCAGCTCGTCCTTCTCTCTGTCGAGAATGAACGTCCCTTCCTGCCCTGCCTTGATTGCTGCCTGAAGCTTCTTGATGGGTATTGCAAGATGCTCGTCCATCCAACGACACTCCCCTGTTTCTGGGTCCAAAGTTCCCCCAACCCTGAAGAACCAAGTCCTTGTACGATCTGGCCACCTGACCCCGTGTGATGGTGATACAGCTTCTATGCAGCATTTTTCTTGTTTGTCAGTGACCTTTTCATACCCTTCCCTGATTTCTTGTAGGCCACAAATGCGGGCCAGTGATCTCTTATCTTCTCATATCGACTGATTAATTATGGAGTCTTTCCTTTGTCGATAAACTTTGAGTTCAACTCTTTCTTCCAGTTCCTGAATAGTTCTACCATCTTCTTAAGAGCATACGCCTTGACCTTTGGCTCTATAACTGGGTTATTCGGCTCCTCCTCTGGTGGGAGTCTAAAATTTGTCATCAGCGAGGTCCAAAGATCATCTTTCTGTCTATCCTGGACATAAGATACTTCAGGGTCGTCCTTACTCTTATTCCATTGCACGATGCTGATCGGGACGCTATCGCTAACAACAACTCCGCACTGATGTACAAATGCGTCCTTGGTCCGCTTGGGAGCAATCGGTTGGCCATCTTTCGCGATTTCTGTGATCGTGAACCTTTCATCCTGGCGCAACCTTTTCTTCGGGCCTCGTCCCCTTACGGAAGTTTGGCTCGATCCGGAGGGCTATGAAAGAAGAAAGAAGCGTTAATATATGTACATACCAAAACAATTAATGCATCAAGTCAGCACAGGCTTAATTAATATATATACCTCGCCGGACTTTGCAATAGCTCCCTCCTCCGTTCGGTCACCGGAGCTGTCATCATGGTCTCCTTCCTCCGCCATTCGGTCACCGGAGCCGTCATGATCTCCTTCCTCCTCCATTGTTGGATCACCGGAGCCGTCATCCTCTCCTTCCTGACCATCGGTGTCATTGAGAAACGACAAGGGATCACGTCCGCCGAGGATTATATCCCCCAACAACTGTTCTTGTTCTAAGTCTCTTTCCATAGTTTCTGCAAATATTACAACATGGCAATATACAAACATGAGAGATGGATTAATTAGTGGCAAACATAGACCTAGCTAATCACCACAAGGAATCATTTGCATATATGAGCAATGGATTAGTTGCGGACTGCCTCTCTCTCATGCATGTCCGACGTCCCCCCTCATGTCGAAGTTATCGCGGTTATACTTTCAGGAGAGGACACTTTGCAAAAAATAATCGCTATGCAGGAGATCAAACTATCCATGCATTCTACCCCATTGACCTATGCCGGCAATGATAGATCGACAACGACGCTCTTTCTTCTAGGGTTTGGGTGGCCTCGATAGTTGGTCGGGCGAGCGGACCGCCTCTCTCTTATGCATGTCGTCCGACATCCCCCCTCATGTCGAAGTTATCGGGGAGGGGGTAGATCGACAACGATGTTCTTTCTTCTAGGGTTTGGGTGACCTCGATAGTTGGTCGGGCGAGCGGACTGCCTCTCTCTCATGCATGTCGTCCGACGTCCCCCCTCATGTCGAAGTTATCGGGGAGGGGGTAGATCGACAACAACGTCGCTCTTTCTTCTAGGGTTTGGGTGGCCTCGAGAGTTGGTCGGGCGAGCGGACCGGGAGAAAGTAACTTTTATCTCATTTTAACTCATTTTTAATATATGAACATTTTAACTTAGTAACTTGGTAAATTTTAACTAATTTTTATGAACAAAAAAAATATTCTATGAACAAAAAAAACAACATATAATCATTTTCTATATATATACATCCATCCATGCATACATATGAACAAAAAAACACCATATGATCGTCTATGAACAAAAAAAACATCATATGATCATCTATGAACAAAAAATCATCATATATATGAACAAAAAAATTATGAAAAATCAGGACATATCATCATACACACATACATATCATCTATATCATCATCATCATGAAAAATCATGAAAACAACAGGACAGGGAGGAGGACAGGGGGGAAAGGGGGCGTTGGCTGGACCGAACGAGGAGGAGGGACGGCGTCGTCGGGGCAGGTCGGGGGCGCGGGGTGGCGTCAGGGCAGGGGCATGGGGCGGCATCGAGGCAGGGGCACGGGGCGGCGCGTCGGGGTAGGGCAGCGGCGCGGGGCGGCGCGTCGCGACGGCGAGCTCGGGGCAGGGCAGAGGTGCGGGGTGGCGCGTCGACGGCGAGTTTGGGGCAGGGCAGGGCAAGGGCGTCGACGGCACGGGGCGGCGCGTTGGGGCAGGGCAGGGCGAAGGCATCGACGACGAGCTCAGGCAGCCTGGCGGCGTCGATGTGCTCAGCGTCGTCGGGGGCAACTGTTAGATGAGAAGTGAAAACTTCCTAAGTGTTGTTTATATACACAAAGCATTGGTCCCGGTTGGTGCCACCAACCGAGACGAAAAGGTAGGAATTGGTCCCGGTTGGTGCCACCAACCTAGACAAAAGGGGAGTGCTGCCACGGCCAAAAGTTTAGTCCCACCTCGCTAGTTGAGAGGGGCTCGGAGTGGTTTATAAGCGCCGCTGCCGCTGCCCTCTCGAGGTCCTCTCTAATGCAGGCCTAAACTCACTCACTCTGCCTGTGGGCCTATTGGGCCTACATCCTGGCCCAACTAGCGGTTGGGTTTCTAGTCGTATGCAAGCCGTGGTGGCCTAGTAGGCGGCATGTTTTTAATTTTTTTCCAGTATTTTTTTTTGCTTTATTTATTTTCTTTTGTTTCTACTTACAGATAAATACTTAGAGTTTTTCAGTGATTCTTTTTGGTTTAGGTCACAAAAATTATAAACTTTCTGTTAGTGCCATTAGTTTTCAAATTTGAATTCTTTGAAATTTGTGTGAATCACTAGTTTGTGAATAACTTTACATTAAAAATAGATTTGAGTGATTCTTTTTCCTGCTATTTAGTTTGTGAATAACTTTACTTTGATAATTTGAGTTGCACAAATTTTATATAATTTTAGTTTCAAAAATACTAGAGGTTTATAAAAGCATTTTAGTTGATTCTTTTTGCTATTGAAGAATATTATAGTTTTGTTTTACTTGATCATAACAGAATATTTTAATTGATTCTTTTTAGTCCATTCGTTTTTGCTATTAGAGTTTTATAAAAGTTCTCTAGTTCATTCTTTTTGCTATTAGTTCATTCTTTGAGCTAAATGACCCTGAAATTGAAAAGCACTACAAATGAACTCTGAAAAGGTTGAAAGTTGGCATGGTATCATCATTTCACCCACATAGCATGTGCTAAAAAGTTGAGAGGATTACGGCAAAAACTGGATGCCCTTCGTGTACAAAATGAACAATCTCTTTCGAAGTATCAGGGTTTCAGACGAAAACTCATCTGTTACAAAGGGATTTCATTTTTTTGAACTTATTTGAACTCCAAACTTTTTGTGTGTTCAAAATGCACCATTCAAAGGCACATCATCAATTTTCAACCCTTTCTTACTTCATTTGGTATTTTTCATGCATTTACTTATTTTTTTAGAGCTAAATGACCCTGAAATTGAAAAGCACCACAAATGAACTTTGAAAAGGTTGAAAGTTGGCATGGTATCATCATTTCACCCACATAGCATTGAACATATAAAGGCTCCTACCCAACCTGCCGTTCCAGCGCCGTCCTGGTTTCAAATTCTTCCAGCCCCCACGATCTGCCTTGCTGTCCACTAACGTTGTACTTTCTATCTCGCTGGTATATATCTGGGCGTTCGTTTTTCTATACGTTGTGTGTTCGGGTTATAGTGGATGACACCTGGGCCACCCTTCTGCATGGGCCCTCTGTTACAGTCACGGTGAGTGTGTGTGCGCCTGTTCAGCTTGAAAAGAGGATGGGTCGTAACGATCGTGGGCTCCAGGGCGTGCGGTCAAAACCTAGCCCCCAATCCCCTTCCGTCCCGAGCCCCGCACCCCACGCCCCGCTCCCTCTCCTCCCATGCACTCTGCCGCCGCAATGGCCCTCCTCCTCCCCTCGGTTTCTCTCCTCTTGGCAGAAGGACGGCGGGCGTTCAACTCGGCACGGCGAGCCATGGGGGACACCTTCCTTCCTCTCCAAAGCAAGGGAACGGAAGGGAAGGGGAGGGGAGGCCCCATATCGAGGAGCGGAGCGACGCCCAGATCCGCAGCGGCACCGGCACCGGCACCGGCGCGCCGTCGTGCACGTGGTCCTCGAGGAAGGCCATGGATGGATGGGATGATCGATGGATGGGGGCGGAACCCTAGCCCCACACCCACCCATGGATGACGACGGCGGTGGCCTTCTCTCGGTCGGGTGGGGAGCGAAGCTTGCGGTGGCCCTCGACGCCCGCGACGGGCTGCAACACGTAGTCTTCAAAGGTACGCACGCACGCCGTCCATCCTCCTCCCCTCCCCTCTTCTTCTTCTGGATGACCCCTGCGGTTGGATTGGTTTCTGCAGGCAGGCCATCACAATGGAAATGGAAGGATGAGCACCATGGCGGGCGTGCAGGTGCAGGCCATCGCCATGGCCCCTTATGTCGTCCTACACTATACTTTCCTGAAGCATGCATATGAAACAAATCTCTGGAATACTACTACACAGATTTCTCTTTTGTGCAGCAACTAGATTTTCGGGCACTAAAATTATTGTTTGTTGCAGGCACGGTTTACACAAATACGTCCTGTTTCAATGGCTCAAACTGTTGGTCCTCCCATGGCAATGTTCCCTGCTGGTGTTCATGGAGTTAGTCAGCAACTTTTTTATGGTCAGCAAACTTGAACTTTATTAACCCACTACAGGAGAGCAGAGTTAACTTTTCCCTGATGCATCCAGACCTTGTCAGCTAGCTAAAGTTGATTTTCATTTCTTGATTTTTCTTTACACGATGTGTGTAGATCTGAGAAAGAAGAGAAGAAGAAGAATCCTGAGGAAGATTTTGGTGAAGAACAAGGTGGATTATCTCTCTCTCTCTCTCTAACAAGGTGGATTTTCTATATAGAATGCATCTTTTCTAAGAAAGAGAGAATTGGGGGATAGTGGCATTAGGACTTGAATTCTTTAACTCCAGCAAAAGAAATGATTCCTGTTTGCCTCCCTTTTTGTTTTATCTCACTTTTTTTAAAGTTGGGTAGATATCACATAATCGTGGCCGCAACTAATATCCAAAATTCTTAGTGTCAGTACACTAAGATTTATCTTATTTTGGTATCAAGAGCTATCTATGCTCAACATGGTGTCGAGGTGTATATAGCTGCTGTGGTGTCTGCGGGTATTCTCATGCCCGCCTCTTTCCCCTCTCTATATGAACCCTTTCATCAGCTTCAAAATGTTTCAAGAAAATTCACACATATCGATGGTTCATTATTATGACTTTGCAAGTTCACAGAATTATCAATCATTGATGAGCGTGATTTTTTTTAACATTTGGAAGCATGAGGAAACTTGTAACAGAAAAATAGAGCAGGTGAACCTGCTTTTTAGCCTCTTGTTCTTGTCGTTTTGGTGCAGATGGCAAATCAAATGATGTCTCTTCACAAAACATTGAAGATACATAGTGCGCTCTGACATGTACATGTAAGATTCGTTTTGAATTTTCTGAAGCTTCAAAAACACACTTAAAAAGGGAGCACATGTGTTTGGTATTAAAAGAAAATGTCCAGGTTGTAGAGGTTTTATTGGGTTAATGTAGGTGGAATAGGGAATGACTGTAATGCATGCACTACAAAAGATGGGTTCTTACGACTGTCCAACAGGGACATTTGCACTAGCAAATAAGTTGTACGACTCAGTTTTCTCTCCAGTAAAATCAACCTGTTATGGAGAAGTGACACCCTGTGAAATTTTTTCATTGAATCATATGAAGGTGGTTACAATTAGATATACTCCCTCCGTGCACTTTTATAAGACGTTTCAGATAGCTGACATGAACTGTTTTGGGTGATGTCTGAATTGAGTACAACGTCTTATAAGTGAACTGAGCGAGTACCTTTTCCCTATCTTGGTAAAGGTGCCAGGAAAGTTGTTCTGTATGAAATATAACTTTCTCACTGGTTAACTTCTATTCTAGGTGGTATGCATAATCATGATTTTCTGTGCAGACTTGTTTCACCGCAACCCCCACAAAAGGAGCAGCCTGGTGAGGAGGGAAAGCATCACCGAAAGGTATATGTTTCATGTGATCTTCACTATGCGTGAAATGACCTTCTAATTACTGAATTAGTGCTGATTGTTCTATCATAGACCGGACATGCTGAATAATGGTAGTATGCGTGTGATGTATCTACTCTTTTTTCCCTTCTTCAGTTTAAGAATTTTTTATGTGCTAGCTGCAGATTAGGAGGTACAAATGACAGGTACATAAGCTCCTTCAACTATTTGATTAAAGGTATAATTTGACTACTCTCTTCTTTCTTTTTCTCTTCAAGTTCTCACGGTTTTGTCTCTTTTAAAACCTCAAACAGAGAACATATGGTTTGGTGCTACCAATATATGTGTTGGCTACAGAGCCATAGAAATAATGATTGATGGTCAAATCCATCTCTGCATTTAAAGGAATCAGATTACCCAGATCATCCATTCGTGGCATCTTCTTGCGTTCATGGAAGATTTGGTACTTTTTTGCCCTTTCTCTGCAATACTTAGCTACTATCTGCTGTTTTTGTATCAACCAAAGGATTGAGTTAAACTCTCCTTTGTCATAATCTGAGTGTTTCACAGTTTAGTGGTAACTGACTTTTGATGTTAATTGCTAATCAGATAGTAATATACTGATGTAAATAGGACTCTTTCAGAAAGTCACTCCATATAGTTGAATTTGAGGTTTCTCTAATGATTCGATGGCAAAATTGATGGAGAGTTTTATTGACCCATCTTGTATTTTTGGGCATGATTATGTCAGGTGATATATACTATTTGCATAAACAACACCTCGTTAAAAGTGTTGTTCGGTCACTTTCAAGCTTTCCGCTTTTTTGATTTTATCATATACAACACTTTCAGAGCAGGAGATACACGAATCTCCCTGATATTTCATTTATTTCCTTCAGCAAGTGGATGGCTATTTTTACTGCTTTAGGTTTAGATTGACATATACTCTTTGTTGGTATATACCATTTTTGCCTATCTCTTGCCTATTTCGCATGATAAGCGTGATAAGCAAGCCCTGCACTTCTATTTACTATTAAGTGCCAACTGAATTTCTAATAATGGCGTTTCGGGGATGATACAATCCAACTGTTATCTTTGTTGTGTTTTTGGATGGACTAATCTGAAGATGCTGGCTAGCTTGCACTACCATCATATAGTCTAGAAGCAAGGGCAAGGATTATAGGGATAATAAAGGTACAATGCTCCCAATATATTTTTTTTTTGGCGAAGTTTTGGTGCTTGCATAAGAAAGTAACACCATCATTTTACCTACTTCTCTTTTTTCCAGGCAATTCACCATCCGGAGGAAATGCCAACTAATTTTTTTGGGTACTATTTCTGTTACCGAGGTAAAATTACTACTACTTTTTGAAAGCTTTTTTTGTTGCATGTTCTCCTTTCTTAATCTTCTATTTGTTCAAATTTACATACCCGAGCTTGTAATCCTTATTACCCAATGAATCTCACCATTTTATCATTTTCCTAAAAATTTATACTCACATAGTTCCGTTTTTCATATGGGTGATCTTCTGTTGCCCTGATTTGGTGCGCATATAGCATGGGACATTATAGGCTTATTTTATTTTCTCTTCGTTCATGCACTAATGCGTAAATCTTTTGGTTATGCCCTTATTATTTAGTCTAGAGCTATGCAATGACAACCATGACTTTAGTGTTCAGGTGAGTGCCATTTATAGACTAAAGAACCCTTGACATCTTATCTAAATTCTTTAAGGCTAGATATTAGGTATGCCCAATTAAGTACCTTATACCAGTACCTTAATTAGCCACTTCTGACTATTGACTGTGAACTGTTGTAGTAGGACTCCGACTTTCAAAGTTATTAGGCATGTTGACATGTTTTTATTTTAGTTTGTACAGTTTTGTGTTATGGCTTCAGGTTGCTGCTGCAAGAAACTACAGTAAACTCTGACGATGCATAAAAAAATTCAGATCTAGCATAGTTTTTGTATTTGGATTTTGTAACTAATTGTGTGATGCCCTTATGTTAAAATGCTTATTTTTCTCCAAGTAGGCCAACGACGGCAGCTAGCAATGACACATATGCATATCAACAATTCCAGGGAAGTGCATTTGTCAGGATGCATATATGTGTGTGTGTGTGTGTGTGTGTGTGTGTGTGTGTGTGTGTGTGTAATCATTTGCGATTTAATTGGAAAATACACTTCAACATCTGAAGCACTCAGCTAAATATTTTATACTACAATATACCCATCTCGATAATTAGAGCAGCCCCAGCCACTAATTAGTGCTAATTAGTACTCAAATGTTGAATCACTCAGCTAAGTATCAACACTGCCCTCGAGACTTGGCTATTAGCATAGTAGCAACGAGCTAACAAAAAATTCTACAGATTCATCAAACACCGAAGGAGGTTAGTTTTTACCTGCGCAGCAATGGCGGCCACCATGGTCTTGTTGGAGCCTCCCTTGCCGTGGAAAGTCACAAGCTTCAGGGAGTGCCGGCACAGCCTGAACAGATGCCACCTACATTGGAAGAAAAAATATTATTTGAATTATATAAAGGTTGGTTAGATGCTTTTGGTTGTACTGATGATAATGGATATCATGCAAACTGCATTCTCAACTGATTTTTGTTCCTTTTTAGTGAACCATGCTACAATGGAAAAGAACCATGCGATGAAAAAAGAAAGGCACAAAGAGCTGCTGGATGATGATTTCGATGATTATGACAACGACCATTATTAAGAATACACGATTACATGGTATTTCTTATAATGATCATTGGGAGAAGCATGACTACACTCGCAAAATCTTTGTTGGGTGTCTCCCGCTTTCGGTACACGATGGTATAGCTTCATAATCCTGAACCAGTTATGTTCAACACAGTGAACATGAATGTACTTCTAACACTTTCTTTGGCGTTCGTTTCTGGCAGCATACCTTAGCAGATTCTTCAGTACTGAATTCGGACCTGTGGAGGAAGCAATAGTAATTACCTTTTCTAGGAGTACTGAATTCGGACCTGTGGATGAGATTCCCAGAGTCAGTGTCAGATCATCAGTCTCCAAGATCACCACTTACCGCCAATATCACTGAGAATGCTCCTTATAACACTGACAGTCCACATGGTGATGCATGCAGTGAGAGCAATGTCTAGAGCCAGCATGATGATGAGTGCAGCAGAAGCAATGGCGAAAGCCTGCTGGATGGTGAATCCACCTCAAATGGTAGCTTACTTTATGTGATTACTGTGAGCATACTGAAGTATGATTTGATCGAGTCATCTGCAGCAAAGCCTGATTTGATTGTGTCTGGACCTCCTGAAAAAATCGAACAAGGACCATTACAGAAGCTTGATTTGGTCGAGTCCGCACCTACAAAGAAACTTGATTTGATTTGAGTCCAGTACTCCTAGGAAGGCTGATTTGGTTCAGCCTGGGCCTGCAGGGGAGCTTCATTTGGTTGAGTCCAGACCTTCTAGGAATTCTCAACTGATTGAGCCTGGACCTGCAAGGAAGCTTGATTTTAATCAACCCTGACCAACAACATGCTTTGTTGATCATCCTGTTGAAAGGCCAGCAGTCACTCCAAGCAGTTACGAGAATGAAATGAGATTCTCCTTCCACTCACAGTGGGTCGCGGATACAAGCAAGGGCGGTGCCATCTGCCGATTCCAGAGCTCCGAGCTGCAGCGGGAGCTGCTGGGCCGCCTGAGATGCAGATGGAGGCGCAGCTCCTCCGAGCTGCCGGTTCGCTGAGATGCAGATGGAGCCGGAGCACCTCCGAGCTGCAGCAGGAGCTGAGATGCAGATGGAGCCGGAGCACCTCCGAGCTGCAGCAGGAGCCGCTTCGCTGCCAAGCTGTAGTGTGAGCCACCGCGAAGATGGAGCCCAAGGTGTTCTCACTTCAGTACAGTGGGGAGAGGAACATGACGCATACCATGAACTGGTCGATGGAACCAAGACCAGCAGTCATGCTAGACACGTGGTCAGCGCTGCGCGTCATGGTGGCAGTTGGTGAAGCAACTATTGGTGGTGTTTTTGTCTCTCAGCACTTGGCATGATTGTAATATTCTTTATCTTTGAGGTCTCTGATGTTACTTGAACTGTAATTCTCGTGGAGCCTTTTGGCCTTTGGCTTTAAATAAGCTGTCCGGTTGCCTATGTATAGTTTCGCACTACGAACGCAGATACTATTTATACTAAACTGCGTGCTTAAAACATTATTATTGTATCTGACATTATATACACGTAACAGTACTCCCCTTTCCGAACATTGTATTGTTTCCATCTGAAAACCGATCTAAATTAATACAATTCATATTACATTGTCATCTACATCTACTTACTCCCTACTAACATCGTTTCTAACTGGTTCTTGAGCCATCTACATCTACTTACTCCCTACTAACATCGTTTCTAACTGGGTTCTTGCGTCATTGGCGCAACCGGGTCATCTAGTGTGGTAAAAAGTTGAGAGGGTTACGGCAAAAACTGGATGCACTTCATGTACAAAATGGACAATCTCTGTCGAAGTACCAGGGTTTCGGACGAAAACTCATCTGTTACAAAGGGATTTTATTTTTTTGAACTTATTTGAACTCCAGACTTTTTGTGTGTTCAAAATACACCATTAAAAGCCACATCATAAATTTTCAACCCTTTCTGACTTCATTTGGTATTTTTCAGCATTTACTGAGTTTTTTGAGCTAAATGACCCTGAAATTGAAAAGCACTACAAATGAACTCTGAAAAGGTTGAAAGTTGGCATGGTATCATCATTTCACCCACATAGTATCAGGGTTTAGGACGAAAACTCATCTGTTACAAAAGGCATTTTATTTCTTGACATGTAACTGCAGTGATATTCTAGATCAAAGGCATCATCAAAATAGTTGTGGAGAGAAAGTCTTCACTTTTTCTTCGCGTGTGTCCCTTGCTTATTGCGCCGTAACCATGGATAATCTTCATCGTTTAACAGGGTGCTTGGGTCAGCCTTGACTTTGAAGGGAGCAATTTCATGAAACTTTTCATAATCTTCAGACATGTCTGTCTTGCCCTCCACTCCCACGATGTCTCTTTTCCCTGAAAGAACTATGTGGCGCTTTGCCTCATCGTATGATGTATTCGCTTCCTTATCTTTTATTTTTCTCGGTTTGCTAGATATGTCCTTCACATAGAAAACCTGCGCCACATCATTGGCTAGGACGAATGGTTCGTCTGTGTACCCAAGATTGTTCAGATCCACTGTTGTCATTCCGTACTGCGGGTCTACCTGTACCCCGCCTCCTGACAGATTAACCCATTTGCATCGAAACAAAGGGACCTTAAAATCATGTCCATAGTCAAGTTCCCATATGTCCACTATGTAACCATAATATGTGTCCTTTCCCCTGTTGTTTGCTGCATAAAAGCGGACACCACTGTTTTGGTTGCTGCTCTTTTGATCTTGGGCGATGGTGTAAAATGTATTCCCATTTATCTCGTACACTTTGTAAGTCAATACAGTCGAAGATGGTCCCCTGGCCAATGAGTACAGCTCATCTGCAATAGTGTTGTCACCCATGAGATGTGTTTGCAACCAACTGCCGAAAGTCCTGATGTGTTCACATGTAATCCAGTCGTCACACTGCTCCGGGTGTTTGGAGCGCAGCATATTCTTGTGTTCATTGACATACGGGGTCACCAAGGTAGAATTCTGTAGAACTGTGTAGTGTGCTTGAGACCAAGAATGCCCATCCCTACATATTATTGAGTCCACTCCTAGCGTGCCTTTTTCAGTCAGTCTCTTCTCATACCGCGATTGAGTGAGACCAATTTTCTTAAGGTCAGGAATGAAGTCAACACAAAACCCAATGACCTCCTCTGTTTGATGGCCCGTGGAGATGCTTCCTTCTGGCCTAGCACGGTTACGAACATATTTCTTGAAGACTCCCATGAACCTCTCAAAGGGGAACATATTGTGTAGAAATACAAATCCCAGAATGGCAATCTCGTCGACTAGATGAACTAGGACGTGCGTCATGATATTGAAGAAGGATGGTGGGAACACCAGCTCGAAACTGACAAGACATTGCACCAAATCACTCCTTAACCTTGGTAGGATTTCTGGATCGATTACCTTCTGAGAGATTGCATTGAGGAATGCACATAGTTTCACAATGGCTAATCGAACGTTTTTCGGTAGAAGCCCCCTCAATGCAACCAGAAGCAGTTGCGTCATAATCACGTGGCAGTCATGAGACTTTAGGTTCTGGAACTTTTCCTCTGCCATATTTATTATTCCCTTTATATTCGACGAGAAGTCAGACGGGACCTTCATACTGAGCAGACATTCAAAGAAGATTTACTTCTCTTCTCTGGTAAGAGCGTAGCTGGCAGGACCTTCATACTGCTTTGGAGGCATGCCGTCTTTTCTATGCACACGTTGCTGGTCCTCCCGTGTCTCCGGTGTATCTTTTGTCTTCCCATACACGCCCAAGAAGCCTAGCAGGTTCACGCAAAGAATCTTCGTCACGTGCATCACGTCGATTATAGAGCGGACCTCTAGGTCTTTGCAATAGGGTAGGTCCCAAAATATAGATTTCTTCTTCCACATGGGTGCGCGTCGTTCGGCGTCATTCGGAACAGATAGTCCGCCGGGACCCTTTCCTAAGATTACTTGTAAATCATTGATCATAGCAAGTATGTGATCACCAGTACGGACGGCGGGCTTCTTTCGGTGATCTGCCTCGCCTTTGAAATGCTTGCCTTTCTTTCGACATTGATGGTTGGTCGGAAGAAATCAACGATGTCCCAGGTACACATTCTTCCGGCATTTGTCCAAATATATACTTTCGGTGTCATCTAAACAGTGCGTGCATGCGTGGTATCCCTTGTTTGTCTGTCCTGAAATGTTACTGAGAGCAGGCCAATCATTGATGGTTATAAACAGCAACGCATGTAGGTCAAATTCTTCCTGGTCGTGCTCATCCCACACACGTACACCTTTTCCATTCCACAGCTGTAAAAGTTCTTCAACTAATGGCCTTAGGTACACATCAATGTCGTTGCCGGGTTGCTTAGGGCCTTGGATGAGCACTGGCATCATAATGAACTTCCGCTTCATGCACAACCAAGGAGGAAGGTTATAGATACATAGAGTCACGGGCCAGGTGCTATGATTGCTGCTGTGCTCCCCAAAAGGATTAATGCCATCCGCGCTTAAACCAAACCATACGTTCCTTGCGTCACCTGCAAAGTCCCCCCACGTTCTCTCGATTTTTCTCCACTGCGACCCGTCAGCGGGTGCTCTCAACTTCCTGTCTTTCTTATGGTCCTCTTTGTGCCATCGCATCAACTTGGCATGCTCTTTGTTTCTGAACAGACGTTTCAACTGTGGTATTGTAGGAGCATACCACATCACCTTTGCAGGAACCCTCTTCTTGGGGCGCTCACCCTCAACATCACCAGGGTCATCTCGTCTGATCTTATACCGCAATGCACCGCATATCGGGCATGCGTTCAATTCCTCGTACTCGCCGCGGTAGAGGATGCAGTCATTAGGGCATGCATGTATCTTCTGCACCTCTAATATTAGAGGGCAGACAACCTTCTTTGCTTCGTAGGTACGTCGGGCAATTCGTTATCCTTTGGAAGCTTCTTCTTCAATATTTTCAGTAGCTTCCCAAATCCCTTGTCAGTTACACCATTCTCTGCCTTCCATTGCAGCAATTCCAGTGCGGTACCGAGCTTTGTGTTGCCATCTTCGCAATTTGGGTACAACCATTTTTTGTGATCCTCTAACATGCGATCGAACTTCAACTTCTCCCTTTCACTTTCGCATTCTCTCTGTGCATCAACAATGACTCAGCGAAGATCATCATCGGGCACATTGTCTGGTTCCTCTTGATCTTCAGCTTCCCCCATTGCAGCATCACCGTATTCAGGGGGCGGATAGTTGTCATCATCCTCTTCTTCTTTGTTGTCTTCCATCATAACCCCTCTTTCTCCGTGCTTGGTCCAAACATTATAGTGTGGCATGAAACCCTTCTCAAGCAGGTGTATGTGAAGGGTTTTCGAATCAGAGTAAGCCTTCGTATTCCCACACATAGGGCATGGACAACAGATAAAACCATTCTACTTGTTTGCCTCAGCCACTTCGAGAAAATTATGCAGGCCCTTAATGTACTCGGAGGTGCGTCTATCACCGTACATCCATTGCCGGTTCATCTGCGTGCATTATATATAATTAAGTGTGTCAAAAACAATTACAGAACATCATGAATAGAGAAGAGACCAAATTAATATAAGTTCATCATCACATTAAAACCAAAGAACAGTAGTGATCAAATGTTATTACTGAAAAAATAAATACATAAAGTTCATACATAGTTCTCATTGAACAACATATAGCCCTCTAGAGCATCTAATTAAAACATACATTGAAACTATGTAAACCATTTCAATGCAACAACAAATGCGATCATAATCGCAACTAAGGTAACAATTGATCCAATGGCATAATGATACCAATCCTCAGTATGAATGGCATATTTTTTAATCTTTCTAATCTTCAAGCGCATTTTACCTATCTTGATCTTGTGATCATCGACGACATCCGCACCATGCAACTCCAATTCCATATTCTCCTCCTCAATTCTTCTAAATTTTTTCTTCTAGTAATCATTTTCTTTTTCGACTAATTTAACCTCTCGACAAGAGGGTCGGTTGGAATTTCCGGTTCACATACATCCAAGATAAAAACATCTATGTCACGTTGGTCGGCATAATTGTCATAAACACTAAATGAAACAAATAGTTGTAAAAGATAATATTCCACATCCGAATCATAGACAGGACGAGGGCCAACGGGGGCGGATACCAAAACCATCGCACTATATAATAACAAACAATAATAAAATTAAGAAAATTATACAAGTATCTATCTAAATCATACAAGTAAGAAATTTTTTCTTTTAGAAAGAAGATAAGAAGAAGAGGCTCACCACGATGGTGCCGGCGACGAGATCAGCGCGAGCGATCGATGGGGGTGAGGACGGGGACGGGACAGGACGGACCGACAAACCTAGACAAATCTTGAGGAAACGGAGCTTGGACAAGGAGCTTCGAGAGGAGAAAGCTTAAGTGTGGCTCGGGCATTTCATCGAACACCTCATGTGCATTGGAGGTGAGCTAGAGCAACACACACCTCTCCCACGGCCGGCCAAAAAAATAGAGCAGTGGCTCTGTTCGCGGGCAGGGGCGGGGGTATATATAAGGATATCTTTAGTCCCGGTTCATGGCTAAAACCGGGACTAAAGGACAACATTTGGTCCCGGTTCCAGACACGAACCAAGACCAATGGGCCTGGGACTAAAGGTGCTGGGCCAGGAGCGAGGCCCATTGGTCCCGGTTCGTGTCTGGAACCGGGCCAAAGGGGTCAGACGAACCTGGACCAATGGCCTCCGAGTCCCGGCCAGCGCCCTGGCCTCACAAACCGGGACTGATGCACCCTTTGGTCCCGGTTCGTGAGTGAACCGGGATTAATGCCCTTACCCAGGCCTCAACAAAAGCCCTATTTTCTACTAGTGTATGGAAAAGGAAAAAAATCACCGCTTGCTCGGCTCCATGTCAAGCGTTGCATCACGCCACCCCGCAGCCTCTTAAACGAATGCTATGCTATTGGCCATATTGACATGTGGACCCTACGCTCACTTACCACTCTAACATTCTCGCCGTACTGACATGTGGACCCCACGAGCAATCCGCCCCACCTTTCTTTGTCAACAGATGGGGGGGGGGGTCATCTATCAGGTTTCAAAATGGGGATTGTGCCATCCATTTGCCTCATAGACCCAACTTTTGCCACTTGCTCGTCTATGTATACGGCGATCGCCTTCACCATTCTTTCTTTTATATCACCCAATAGTGTACTTCTTTGAACGGACAAAAATATTATTCCTCACCCCTAACAATATGATTATTTTCTCCCATGTAATGTTCAACATCGCTCTAGCACATCGGTTGCTTATCTCCATAAACTACGATGTATTAACTACGCAATGAACCATTTGCATGTTTGAGCTCAGTGTGCCGATATATTTCAAACTTGACCAATGCTGCACTTCTTTGAGCGAACATAAAATATTGTTACTGGCCAGCCCACATTGCAGAGAAAATGCACACACAGCCTAGACTGGACTTATCCTATGCAACTCGGATAGTTGAGGAGGTTAGCTAGCTTGCTGGCATGTGTGCGTCGTCGGATGCCACTTTTTCTTGTCGCCAAATCAAAAACTGCGCACCCCTTGTACCCGCACCCACTTCTGTACATCAAAAATATTGAACCGCATTGCGCGTGCGTTTTGTTTTGTGCGCACATCTTTCGTTTTCCTTATCCTATGCGACTCATATTTGAAATTGGCTATGATGCTTTAGGTCACTAAATAAAAAGAATAAAAAACGGCGGTCACCAAATTTGTCCGGAGTGGTCCGGACATGCGAAATCCGACAAACCGACACCGAACTAAGGGGTTGTTTGTGGAGTCCGGATGTCCGCCATGTTGGGCTCTGACAACAGTGAAGCCACCCAAGACCCCTCTCTCTCCCTCTGCTCTAGAACCTTCTGCCATGCAATCACGCCGGTCAAAGCGGACGTGACTGGACGAACGACTGCCTACATGCATTCATGCCAGCTGGCAGGCATGGCATTAACACCGGCACGGTGACCAAGAAGTATACTCCGACCGCTGCCCGCATTGAATCTGTGTCGGACCGCACTAAGTTAGTAGCTTAGTCCTAAAAATGATATAAAGTTGCTTGTAAATGTTTATAAAATATCCAAGATTGATAATATAATAGCATGGAACAATAAAAAATTATAGATACGTTGGAGACATGTCAACTCTTATGGCACTGAGAAACCACCTTCTACTCATCCAGGTACATCCCCATAGATTCTTGATACTAGAGCGTCTTTTCATATAACTTACGATTCTTTCACTTTGACATCCGCGACAAGCAAATCTGTGAGATGATGAACAATGGCATTATTCGTCGCAGCACGAGCCCCTTCGCTTCTCCAGTGCTCTTGGTTAGTAAGAAGGATGGATCCTGGCACTTTTGAATATTGTCGAGTCTCCTGTTCATGTTCTTACAGCTGATGGCACTCCCCTCCCTATAGCTAGTCGAGGCACTCTTAGCACTTCTTCATTTCATGTTCCCTCTATCGCTCATTTTCCTCAACTTACCATGCAGCTCATATCTGGTGGTCAGATTGTTGAATCTAGTTGTAGGGTCATTCTAGACTTTGATTCATGTTCTGTTTAGGATCGTCACACGGACGCTCTACTTGGTGCTGGCCCTCGATGCTCTGATGGTCTCTAGGAGCTTGACTGGCTTCGTCTTCCCTCCACTGCCACCGCCGCCAGTCTCGCAGCCCCTATAGCTGCATCTACCAGCTCTTTTCAGCAGTGGCATCATCGTCTTGGCCATTTATGTGGTTCTCGTCTCTCGTCTTTTGTTCATCGCGGTGTTCTGGGGTCTGCCTCCAGTAACGCTTAGTTGGATTGTCTGGGTTGTAGGCTTGGTAAGCTGATTCAACTACCCTACCCTTACAGTGAGTCAGTGTCCGAGCGTCCTTTTGATCTCGTTCACTCTGATGTATGGGGTCCAACTCCCTTCACTTCAAAAGGGGGTCATCGCTACTATATTATCTTTATAGACGATTTTTCTTGGTATACTTGGACCTATTTCATGTCTTCTCGTAGTGAGGTCTTACCTATATACAAAAAAATTGCTGCCATGGTTCATACCCAGTTTTCCACTCCTATTCGTGTTTTTGACACAGATTCAGCTGGTGAGTATATCTCCCATTCACTGCGAGGATTTCTTGCCGAGCGGGGTACACTTACTTAGTTCTCTTGCCATGGTGATCATGCTCAGAATGGTGTGGCTGAGCGCAAGCATCATCACCTTCTTGAGACGGCGCGTGCAATGATGATTGCTGCATCTGTCCTGCACCACTTCTGGGCTAAGGCTGTTACCACTTCCACTTATCTCATCAACATTCATCCTTCTGCTGCTCTACAAGGTGGTATTCCTCTCGAGCGTCTTTCAAGTCGTTCTCCTGATTATTCTGTGCTCTGTTTGTTTGGTTGCGTTTGCTATGTTTTGCTTGCCCCTCATGAATGCACCAAATTGACTGCTCAGTCTATTGAGTGTGTCTTTCTTGGATATAGTGATGAGCACAAGGGCTATCGGTGTTGGGATCCTGTCAGTCACCAGATGCGTATTTCCTGGGATGTGACCTTTGATGAATCTCGTCCCTTCTACCCACGTCCATCCTCCTCGGCTTTTTCTACGGAGGACATCTCTTTTCTTACATTTTCGGATACACCACCCTCTGTGCCCAGTATTCCTACTCCTCGTCCCGATGTTCCAGATCAGACCATGTGCTCTCCTATGGTTTCTTCTCCTCCCTTATCGCATGACTCTCCACCTTCATCAACGACACCTTCCCCTTCCCCACCTTCATCACCGATACATTCCCCGTCTCCACCCCCAGTGATTCCTCCTGTTTGTGGCGCCCCACCTGATTACCACTGTAGCCAGACGGTCGCCGCACATACCAACCCAGGAAATCACTCTGGCATGTGCGCTTATAACAAGTATCATGAACACAGGCATTTCTATTAATGGATATATAAGTCTTACATGATATTACACAAGAGTGATGGCAGCGGAAAAGCTCTATCTAAGGCAGCATGGTCTTGGTGCGGCTCCAATCCACAAGGATCTTACTGGGTTACTCTCCTAGCCCGCGAACGCTACGGCTCCTCGTTGACGGATGACGGATCCTTATGTGAACCTGGCCACGTTAAAGGCCGCTGAGTACTTTTGAATGTACTCGCCAGAAAACCAAACTAACATATACACCAAGCAAAGCAATCCATGGCATTCAAGCATGCATTTGTTATTAGAGAAATATTAATTATCATGACATGGCATAACTAGCTAGCAATATTGATTATCATGCCATAGCAGGGTTATTTAGCAAGATAACTACTGAAGTAAATGCAGTAAGGTAAAGCATATTAAGTAAATATTCCATACTCCGAACATTCTCATGATCCCATCTGAATCTGATCCAAATCCAATCCAAATCATGTGGTCATCCGACCACTCATCTCATAGCCATCCCATGGCTAACATATCATGTTCCAGACATCACCTGATGTCTATGCATCTGCACTACAAGTCTGACAAACTTACTATCTTCCGGGTTGCCTTACAACCCTAAGAATACTCACGATCCACTGAGTACTTCTGGGCGTAAGACGAGTTCTTCC
Source organism: Thinopyrum elongatum (assembly GCA_011799875.1). Classification (NCBI taxonomy): domain Eukaryota; kingdom Viridiplantae; phylum Streptophyta; class Magnoliopsida; order Poales; family Poaceae; genus Thinopyrum; species Thinopyrum elongatum. The sequence continues at coordinate 33,028,762 of CM022299.1, read as the reverse complement.
ATCATTATTATTACTGTTACGGTTGACCGCCTAGTGAGGTCCGGACGGACTGTCCAATACCGTGGACGCGGCTATTCGAATAGCTTCTAGACTTTGCAGAGGTTGCGCACTTTACCCACACCATGGAGCACCTGACCTTGTGATCCCATTCGGGTGGACCAGGGTTGCTCCAACGAAACTTGCCTAACCCGTGACTCCTCCACCGTACCACTGGCAATCATCCTCCCCCGGAGTCTTACCCTGGGTGGCCCCTGTGTCACCTCGTGACACCTGCCACCGTCATGGCCAAACTAAACTATCCCAAACAGGGACGCCGGCAAATAACTCAACTGAGCTCACAAGGTTATCGTCGCCCACCGGGCCAGGGTAGCACGCACGCATAACCTTCCCTATTTGGTGGTACTGATAAAAGAGCACGCGATCAGACCAAGTCAAGGCCGTCCCATAATGGCAAATGTGGTTGCACGGATAAGTCCGGACAGGTGACTCTGGATCAACCGACTAGGTTTAGTTTTAGCCATCATTTAGCAAGCAAGGTTATCTACCAGAATAAGTTGAGATGATAGCAACTAGGCATTTAAATAAATTGTTTTGAATTATCACAAAGCAAACTAATGCAAGTAATGTAAACAGTAAGTGCAGTCTAACAAAAGTTTAATTATTTCTATCACAGGCATAATCATTAATTAAACATGCAAGATTAACACAGAGCAATGCTTTAGGGCATATATCAGATGGTCGGCTTGCCTGGGGGTCTATGAATACTCCGGGAAGAAGTGCGGTGAAACCACAGAAAGGATCGCCGGAAACCGTTCTCTCTCGGAATGGCCATTTTTAGAATATATCAACAATATGAAATTGACCTCATCGGAACGGGCTCGACGAACTGAAGACGTGAGCGTTGGTTTCACCTGGATCGGAGTTGGGAGCGAAAAAGATATGACCCGATGAAGTTCAGGGACCAATCTGTAAAAGAAACCTCTACAAACAGGTCCCTCGCTGGTTTAACACAAAGCGCCTTTGGGCAAAATATGTCTTCTCCCGCGAGGACACAAGGAGGTGGGGATGAGCGCCGGAGTCTGGTGATTCTCCTGGAGATGAAATGAGGGAGTGAGGAGGAGTGGCTCGCCGGAACTTTGGCCGGAGGGAGCGGCGGCCGGGGCGGCCAATGGAGGGTAGGGGGAACTCCGGCGATGGATTGAGGGGTCGGGAAGGCATCTAGGGGAGAGAGGAGGCCGCTGCGGGGCTGGGGATGCTCGGGAAGGGCTCGAGGGTAGCCTATTTATAGGTGCCCGACGGCGAGTGGATGAGCTCGGCCACCGTGGCGAGCTTATCGGCGCACTGGCGCTTCGGCGACACACGGAGGGAGGGCGCGATGTCGACAGGGACATAGGAAGAGTGGGGAGATCTCGGGTGCGTTCGAGAGGGCTCGGGGAGGATGGAGACAGAGGAAGACGACCATGGCGTCACGGGCGTACAGTGGCGGAGCTCATCGCGGCGCGGCGAGGAAGAGACTGGAGGGGGAAGCTGCTAGAGGGTGGGCACACGGTCTCTGCGGAGCCGTTGGACACGCCGGGACGAGCGGAGGCCGGTCGGAAGTGTGACGACCGTGGCTTAATCGTGCACTAACCATACACGCAAATGCACACGATCAAGCCTAAGGACTCACTTGAAGATATCACAACACAACTCTAAAACATAAATAAAGTCATACAAGCTTTATATTACAAGCCAGGGCCTCAAGGGCTCAAATACATAGCTCGATGGCATACAAGCGTCAGCGGAAGCATCAGATATCTGGGTACACATATAATAGAGTTACAAATAGGCCTTTAGAAAGGCGGGGCAAAATAAAAGCTACGATCAAAAGGCGTAGGCCTCCTGCCTAGGACCCTCCGAATCCTACTCCTGGTCGTCGGACGGCTCCTCGTAGTAGTACTCGCCGGGAGGGTAGTAGTAGTAGCCGTCGGCGTGGGCAACGGACTCAGGGACTCCGTCATCTGAATGCACCAATAGGATATGGGTAGAAAAAGAAAGCAAAGCAAACGTGAGTACTCATCCGAAGTACTCAGCAAGCAAGGATCTACACTACATATGCAACATTTTCAAAGGAAGGCTTTATATGTGGACTGGGCTGCAGAAATGCCAGAATAGAGGGAAAAGCCTAGTCCTATCGAAGACTAGCATCTTCATCATCTTCAGCGGTCTTGAAGCATTAGAAGAGTGCAGATTAGCATAAAGTAAAGTAGTAGTAGTGTCATCAACCTCACCTAGAGATCCTTCTTTGACTTCCTGCGAGAAAGTAATCCCAGAGCCATACTATCCAGTATCATCTCAAGTCACCAGTTCTAGTTGTATCGATCGGGATACAACTCTGAGTGTCCGTTACCATAGGACATGCTATTGATAGATTAGTTCTTCCCTGCAGGGTGCACCAACTTACCCACCATGCTCACTTAACTTCGGCAGGACACACTTTACTGGGTCATGCCCGGCCTCAGCCAAATGATACGCCGCAATCCGATCGGATACTTAATAGAGAGGTCAGCACGCCGGACTAACCTATGCACCCGGGGGTCTTGGGCCTTCGCCCCGGGAACTCCTGCATGTTGCGTACGCGGCCGGTGAGCAGACCTAGCCCCCCTTATACAAGTGCAGGGCGTTACAGTCCAACCCAGCGCACGCCGCTCAGTCGCATGACATCTATTAAGCTTCGGCTGAAGTATACGACGCAGAACGCCCATACTATGCCCACGTGATGGTTAGTGCTATCAGGCCAGAGGCCCCTCAGATCAAATATCCAAACCGTTAGTGGATTAGGAGCGCGTGGTAATGAGCAGAGACTCACGATCGATGTGACCCCGTCACCCCATCTCGAGGACTTGCGGCAAGGGCTAAGAATGCCCGGCCATGCCTCGTTGTTATCTCGCGGGCACCCTCCTGGTCAACCCGTCTCCACATCACTCGCATCACATGCACACGCGGTTACCCCTCAGGGCCGACCCGTCTTTAGTAATGGTTCAGTGTAAAGTCATAGTAACCATAGTAACCATGTGTCTAACACCAAGGGGAACCCTGAGGAATCACCCTCGATGGAATTCCACCCGATGTTATCGTCAAGGTGAACGAAGGAGGAATCACCCTCGAGGTCCACTCTCGAGGAGTTGCACGACGACGTCGTTATCGGGGGTCGTGTAGGAGGAATCACCCTCGTTGACCATGATCAATTAACTAACCTACAAGGTTATCATCAGAAGTGCTGACGAGGTATCACCCTCGGCACTCGATAGTAACCCAGTAGTGTCGAGCAACTAAGGGGGAAGGGAAGTGCGGTGCCGGGGCCTAGTCTTCAATCCCGTTGATCGGGTCTTCTGATAATCTAGCGGGGCAGTCGAGACAAAGGGGGAGTCTCTGATGGGTCTCTACCCAACCTATACTAAATAGTTTAGGATCAGTAGGTAGGTAACAACAGGAGGTTACAATAAACAGGCTATGCAGCAAAAATATGATATCAGTAGCAGCAGTAACTTCTAATGCAAGCATAAGAGAGAAGAGAATAGGCGATATCGGAATGTTCAAAATGGGGGGTGCTTGCCTGGAAGCTCTGCGGCAAGTGTCTGGTCGTCGGGGGCGTAGTCAACCTCCGGAGCTCCGTCGGCCTCCAGGACTACGTCGGTGTCAGGGTCTAACGAGAGAGAAGAGGGGGAAGAAACAAATAAATACACAGCAATAATGCAACATAGAGCATGCTATGCCTAGGATGCAGTGCAGGGTTGCCTAAAGATTTGTTTAAGTCATTTTAGTTATTTTAGGATTAAAATGGCTTTATTAACCGGTGTATATGCACTATTCATCTACCGGAAACGGAAGGAAAGATGTGGGTTCACCTACGTAGAGGGTTCCGACATGGAAACAGACGACACGATCAGATTCGTCTCGTCGTTCTGATCAACTTTCATGTAGAAAGTTTTTCGATCCGAGATACGGTTTATTTTCTACGAATTTTCAAAGATTTAAATATTTTCTAAAATTATTTATATTAACAGAATTATCCAGAAAAAGAGAAACTTTCCCAGAACTTGGAGGTGAAAAGACCGCCACGGTCCGAACTGATCTCCTTCGGAATGCCGTGGAGTGAAACAATTCTGGAGATATACAACTCTGCTAACTGACTAGCAGTGATAGTCTCCTTGACAGGCAGAAAATGTGCATCTTTAGAAAGTTGGTCGACGATGACAAGAATAGCATCGTGACCCTTCCGAGACTTGGGAAGACCAGTAATGAAATCCATTTGCACCTTATCCCATTTCCACAGAGGAATAGGGAGTGGTTGCAGAATTCCAGCAGGCTTCTGATGTTCTACTTTCACGCAACGATAAACATCGCATTCAGCAACATATCGAGCGATATCCTGCTTCATCTTAGACCACTAGTACCTTTGACGAAGATCACGATACATCTTGGTGCTACTCGGATGCATAGACAGCAGTGTATCATGTGCTTCCTTCATGACTTTGTCAGTCATAAGCTTGAAGTGAGGTACCACAATGCGGTCTCAGAAATACAAGGTTCCATCTTCAGCAACTGAGAAATCCCTGTACTTCTCAAGGTGAAGCTCTTTCTTCATCAAATCAATTTCGGCATCTTTAGCTTGCGCATCCTTAACAGCTTTCTCAAGATCTGGCTGTACCACAAGGTTATTAAGAGAACCCTGCGGAACTATATAGAGGTTCAACTTGCGCAGTTCTTCATATAGATGGGGTTGAGCTTGCTTAACCATGAGGTTGTTGCAATAATACTTGCGGCTCAAGGCATCAGCCATCACATTAGCCTTGCCCGGGGTATAAGAAATACCACAGTCATAGTCCGTAATTGTTTCCAACCATCACTGCTGATGGAGATTGAGATTCGCCTGAGTAAACAAATACTTCAAGCTTTGATGATCGGTATAAATCTCACACCGATTACCAAGGAGGTAGTGTCGCCACTGCTTCAAAGCATAGATCACAGCAGCGAATTCGAGATCATGCACTGGATAGGTTTCTTCATGCGGACGCAATTGTCGCGAGGCATATGCAATTACCTTTCATTCTTGCATTAGGACACAGCTTAATCCCTGATGAGAGGCGTCACAATATATCACAAAGTCCTTGCGAGAATCTGGAGGAGCAAGCACTGGAGCAGAAGTTACCTTGTCCTTAAGGGTCTGGAAACTCTCCTGACATTTGTCTGTCCACTCAAACTTAACGCCTTTGTGGAGCAGATTAGTCAGGGGCTTGGCAATCTTGGAAAAGTTTTCGACGAATCAACGACAATAACTTGCAAGGCCGAGAAAACTTCTGACTTGTTTGGCATTCTTCGGAGGAGTCCAGTCAAGAATAGCCTGAACACGCTCCGGGTTAACGGTGATACCGTCCTTGGAAATCACATGTCCAAGGTAGGTTACTTCAGAAAGCCAGAATTCACACTTGGAATATTTGGCATACAACTGGTGTTCACGAAGCCATTCCAGAACAAGACAAAGGTGTTCAGCATGTTCTTCCTTATTCTTTGAATATACCAAAATATCATCCAGATATACCACGACGAACTTGTCGAGGTAATCCATGAAGATGTAATTCATCAGACGAGAGAAAGTAGCTGGAGCATTAGTTAGGCCAAAAGACATAACGGTGTACTCATAGGAACCATAAGGAGTAACAAAGGCGGTCTTCGGAATATCCTCTTCGTGGACACAGATCTGGTGATAACCCAACCTCAAGTCGAGTTTAGAGAACACCAAAGATCCAGCAAGTTGATCATATAAATCATTGATCCGAGGAAGCGGATATTTATTTTGAAAGGTTGCCTGGTTGATAGGACGGTTATCTTGGACAAGCCTATTCGTACCATCTTTCTTCTTGACAAAGAGAGAAGGTGCTCCCCAGGCAGAGGAACTAGGGCGGATGAAACCCTTCTTAAGTGACTTGTCGATTTCTTCCTTAAGCTCGAGAAGGTGATGCGGAGGCATGCTATAAGGATGCTTCGCAATAGGGGTAGTGCCAGGCTTCAAGTCGATGACAAACTCGACAGCTCTAGCAGGGGGTATTCCTGGAAGTTCTTCTGGAAAAACATCCTGGAATTCACAGACGACTGGAATGTTTTCAATCCCCTCAAGCAGAGAAGCGTTTAACGCATTTAAGGCATAAATCTGAGCCTCGGCGTTCTGAGTGATATGAGCATGATAATTCATTATCTCATCGGATGTGTGTAGGAGGTGTACAACTTTAGTGGCACAATTGATTGAGGCGTAATGAGCCTTCAACCAATCCATTCCCAGAATAAGATCAATCTTGGAAGATTTCAGAATAATAGGAAATGCCTGGAACTTCAACTTGTGAATCTCAATTGTGACTTCGGGACTGCATAGGGAGGCTTGGCATTGGCTCGCGGGAGTGTTAACTGCTAACGGTTGGTGCATCGTTTCACATTTAACGTCATGAATGAGTGCAAAATGTTCTGACATGAATGAATGCGATGCTCCTGAATCAAATAAAACAGACGCGGGTACTGAATTAACAGGAAGTGTACCCATCACAGTAGCTGGTTGATCTGGGTCTTCACTCATGTTGACATGATAGGCCTGCCCACAACCATAAGAAGGTCTGGCATTGTTGTTACACTGCTGAGGAATTCCACGGCCATTACCACGGCCAGCAGGAAGAGGCACTAGCTGATTCTGACTCTAAGAACAGTCTCTGGCACGGTGACCTGGCTGACCACACTTGAAGTAGAGTCCACTGTCTGGACATGGTGCAAGAGCTCGAGGTGGTGGAGCTCGAAGAGGCTACCTCGATGGTGGAGGAGGCAGACGAGGTGCAGCATAAGCAGGTCTGTACACTGGAGCTGTTGGACGGTACATGCTTTGTGGAATCCAGATGCGGCGCTTCTGCGAAGACGAGCCCGAAGATGAGCCCGCTTCACGAGTGCGTCTGGTCGCTTCCTTGTGCTTCTTCAGACCAGTCTCGACCATAATAGCCTTGTTCACCAAGGTGGCGAAGTCAGGAAAGTCTTGGGCGAGCAGGGCTAGCTGAATGTCATGGTGTAGCCCTTCACGAAACTTCTCCTGCCTACGAGCATCAGTGGGGATGTCTTCTTTAGCATAGCGAGACAAATCAAGGAACTCTCGCTGGTAGACTTCTACAGTCTTGTTGCCCTAAATGAGGCTACAGAACTCGGCCTTCTTCCGATCTATAACTCCTTGCGGAATATACCGGGCACAAAAAGCAGCCTTGAATTCCACCCAGGTGACGACAGTTCTAGGAGGTAGGTTCTGTCTGTGAGTGGCCCACCATTGTGCTGCGGGTCCCTTCAGGAAGTAGGTCGCAAAGGTGACATAGCTGGCAGGGGCAACATCAGCGGACTCCATCTCATAGAAGATGTCACGCAGCCAATCATCGGCATCCAGCGGATTAACTGTGTGGCGGAATATCGATGGGTTGAGTCGCACAAACTCTGGCAGTGTGATTGAAGCTAGCTACTGGTTGGCAATGGGATGAGGAAACTGATCCATAATCCCAGTCATGAACTGATGGTTGAGTTCGAATTGTTGCATCATAGCTGCCATATAGTCAGGCGGTGGTGGATTATTGTCACCCATCCTGCTAAATTCAACAGGAGTAGTTTAACAAAAGCTATTGCGAGTTTTTAGCAACAATCATGATGTAACACGACGGAATTAAGTAGTGTAATAGATGCTTAACAGTAGTCATTTAAGACATACAGATCCATACACAGTGTCGGTTACACGCGGACAGCATAACGGCGCAAATTTGAAAACTAGACATGGTAGGCGGCATGTAGGCACGCGGTAAGGAAGTACACAACAAGACATAGCAAAGGCTACATCAACGTCGGAGAGAACTGATGGAGTGAGGACTCTGCAAGTGACAACACAGGGTGCCCTCGATAAAAGGGATCCTATAAGCAGAACCTGGCCCATATTCTCGAAGAAAGGGTGGGAAAATTTCAGAACTCCGGGTGGATGTGATCACGAGAACCTAAAGTTGGAGTTAGTAAAATTTTAACCCAAATAGAAGAGAGATGAGAGTCCCAGAGTATAGACGAGGAATAAAAGATTCTAATACCACCCAATTGGCGACGTGGGCCCGTAAGCCACACAGCCAAGTTAGTAAAATAGTTTTGGACCACTAGACTCAACTTCGGCCAAGGAGTTGGAAAGGGGGATTCCTAGAGGCAGTTGGCTCTGATACCAACCTGTGACGACCCCGGCTTAATCGTGCACTAACCATACACGCAAATGCACATGATCAAGCCTAAGGACTCACTTGAAGATATCACAACACAACTCTAAAACATAAATAAAGTCATACAAGCTTTATATTACAAGCCAGGGCCTCGAGGGCTCGAATACATAGTTTGATGGCATACAAGCATCAGCGGAAGCATCAGATATCTGGGTACACATATAACAGAGTTACAGATAGGCCTTTAGAAAGGCGGGGCAAAATTAAAGCTACGATCGAAAGGCGTAGGCCTCCTGCCTAGGACCCTCCGAATCCTACTCCTGGTCGTCGGACGGCTCCTCGTAGTAGTACTCGCCGAGAGGGTAGTAGTAGTAGCCGTAGGCGGGGGCAACGGGCTCAGGGACTCTATCATCTGAATGCACCAACATGATATGGGAAAAGAAGAAAGCAAAGCAAATGTGAGTACTCATCCGAAGTACTCAGCAAGCAAGGATTTACACTATATATGCAACATTTTCAAAGGAAGGCTATATATGTGGACTCGGCTACAGAAATGCCCGAATAGAGGGAAAAGCCTAGTCCTATCAAAGACAAGCATCTTCATCATCTTCAGCGGTCTTGCAGCATTAGAAGAGTGCAGATTAGCATAAAGTAAAGTAGTAGTAGTGTCATCAACCTCGCCCAGAGATTCTTCCTTGACTCCCTGCGAGAAAGCAATCCCAGAGCCATACTATCCAGTATCATCTCAAGTCACCAGTTCTAGTTGTATCGATCGGGATACAACTCCTAGTGTCCGTTACCGTAGGACAGGCTATCGATAGATTAGTTCTTCCCTGCAGGGGTGCACCAACTTACCCACCACGCTCGCTTAACTCCGGCCTGACACACTTTGCTTGGTCATGCCCGGCCTTGGCCAAACGATACGCCGCAACCCGACCGAATACTTAATAGAGAGGTCAGCACGCCGGACTAACCTATGCACCCGGGGGTCTTGGGCCTTCGCCCCAGGAACTCCTGCACGTTGAGTACGCGGCCGGTGAGCAGACCTAGCCCCCCTTATACAAGTGCAAGACGTTACCAGTCCAACCCAGCGCACACCGCTCAGTCGCATGACGTCTATTAAGCTTCGGCTGAAGTATACGACGCAGAACGCCCATACTATGCCCACGTGATGGTTAGTGCTATCAGGCCAGAGGCCCCTCGGATAAAATATCCAAACCGTTAGTGGATTAGGAGCGCGTGGTAACAAGCAGAGACTCATGATCGATGTGACACCGTCGCCCCGTCTCGAGGAATTGCGGCAAGGGCTAAGAATGCCCGGCCATGCCTCGTAGTTATCTCGCGGGCACCCTCCAGGTCAACCTGTCTCCACATCACTCACATCACATGCACGCGCGGGTACCCCTCAGGGCCGACCCGTCATTAGTAAGGGTTCAGTGTAAAGTCATAGTAACCATAGTAACCGTGTGTCTAACACCAAGGGGAACCCTGAGGAATCACCCTCGATGGAATTCCACCTGATGTTATTGTCAAGGTGAACAAAGGAGGAATCACCCTCGAGGTCCACTCTTGAGGAGTTGCACGACGACGTCGTTATCGGGGGTGGTGTAGGAGGAATCACCCTCACTGACCACGATCGATTAAATAACCTACAAGGTTATCATCAGAAGTGCTGACGAGGTATCACCCTCGGCACTCGATAGTAACCCAGTAGTGTCGAGCAACTAAGGGGGAAGTGAAGTGCGGTGCCGGGGCCTGGTCTTCAATCCCGTTGATCGGGTGTTCTAATAATCCAGTGGGGCAGTCGGGACAAAGGGGGAGTCTCTGATGGGTCTCTACCCAACCTATACTAAACAGTTTAGGATAAGCAGGTAGGTAACAACAGCAGGTTACAATAAACAGGCTATGCAGCAGAAATAGGATATCAGTAGCAGCAGTAACTTCTAATGCAAGCATAAGAGAAAAGAGAATAGGCAATATCGGAATGTTCAAAATGGGGGGGGGGGCTTGCCTGGAAGCTCTGCGGCAAGTGTCTGGTCGTCGGGGGCGTTGTCAACCTCCGGAGCTGCGTCAGCCTCCGGGACTACGTCGGCGTCGGAGTCTAACGAGAGAGAAGAGGGGGAAGAAAAAAAATAAATACACAACAATAATGCAACAGAGAGCATGCTATGCCTAGGATGCAGTGCAGGGTTGCCTAAAGATTGGTTTAAGTCATTTTAGTTATTTTAGGATTAAAATGGATTTATTAACTGGTGTATATGCACTATTCATCTACCGGAAACGAAAGGAAATATGAGGGTTCACCTACATAGAGGGTTCCGACATGGAAACAGATGACACGATTAGATTCGTCTCGTCGTTCGGATCAACTTTCATGTAGAAAGTTTTTCGATCTGAGCTACGGTTTATTTTCTACAAATTTTCAAATATTTAAATATTTTCTGAAATTATTTATATTAACAGAATTATCCAGAAAAAGAGATATGATGTCATCATGACGTGTGGATGATGTCAGTAGTCAACAGACTCGCTGACCAGGGTCAAACCTGACATGTGGGTCGTGGGACCCACATGTCATTGACAGAGGGTTAACAGAGTTTTAAAACTAACTAAACAGAGCTAATTAGCTAGTAGGCCGCACCTGTCATAGAGTAATTAGCTAAACTAATTAATTTTAATTATGAAAACATTTTAATAAACTAAATTGCGGTGGGGCCTGCATGTCAATGGCTGGGGCCGCCTAGTCAGCACAGTTGACCACGGTCAACGTGGTCAACTAGGGCTAGGGACCCCACTGGCAGTGACCCAGGGGCGGGCCCCAGGTATGCCACGTCGATGGCCGGTGCCGGAGCATCGCCGGCGAGGCAAAACATGGTGGCGCGGCTCGGGACAGCGTCGGGATTCATCTATGGGGCACGAGAGGAGGCGCGGCTAGGCTCAATCGAAAGCCTGAGCTGGGCCGCATCGAATGGTGGCGGTGGCCATGCCTGAGATGGCCGGAAATGGGCGCTGCATCGTCGCCGGCGGCGAGAAGCTCGGGCGAGCTACAACAACAGCAGCACGATGCACTATAGAGAGAAATGAAAGGGTGGGCGTGCTCTACGCGGTGCGGTGAAGCTAACTAACATATGCCTGTGACCATTTGGTCACCGGAGCCTTGTCGGCGATGAGCTCCGCGGCGACGGGCTTGGGCTCACGCGGATCGGTGGCTACGGGCAAGCCGGAGCGAGGAAAGAGAGTGGGGAGGAGTTGTGGCTCACCGTGCGGTCAAGTAAGACCCGCGACAGGTTAGTAGCTGCAGCGGGCGTTGCCGGAGTCGAAGGAGATCGCCGGCGACTGAAGCAAAGGGGGCGGCGTCGAGCAGCAGCTACATGGCCTCCCCGTTCCAGCTGGGAGCACTGGACAACGTGGCGGCCGCTGGCGGACCTCCTGGACAGATGAGCAGTCGCCGGTAGGCCGCGGCAGAGCAGAGGCGCGGCGGCGATGGCTCTCGGCCTCGATGGATCTAAGGGAGAAGAGGGGCGAAGCGAGCGAGGGAGAGAGGAGGAAAGTGAATGGGGAGGACAGGGGGGATGAACGGCCTCGGCCTTATCCCCTCGCCGTCGGCGGGGCGTCGGTGGCCGATGCGCTGTCGGCGCCGCACTGGTGCGCGCGCGCGCGTCCAAGGCGGTGGCGACACGCAGGTGAGAGAAGTGGGAGATGGGCCGGTGGGCTGGATTCGGGGCACTGTGCACTTAGGCCCAGTGCACAGTGCCTGTTTCTATTTTTCTTTTCTGTTTCAGCCTTTTTCTTTTATTAGAGGGAGTTTTGCATTATTTTGAATCTTCAAATGAATTTGCAAAAATTATGAAACTAGCTCACACCAGTGTATTGCAATATCCAACACTGCCACACATAAAGTTTGGGCATTTTTGGAACCCATTTGAATTTATTCAAAAATGATTAGGGCATTTAAGTGTTGTTTTGGCTCTGATCAAATGCATTATGCCCATCTAGACTTGATGATGATGTTGTGATCCTTAACAGCAAATAGATTTGGATTATTTGCTATAAGGTGAACATTTTTCCCACAAGTTTTGAGCAACTTTATTTTGCACTTTGAATTTGAATTGTTTTCAGAGAGGATTTTGAATAGAATCTTTAACCAATGTGACTAGGCACTGCAAATGAAAGTGACTTGGCATTATTAGCAGATGATCACTGTGGCTATTACACAGGGGTGTTACAGGAAGCGACCGCACGGAGCAGGCCGAGCACAGAGCGCCCATTTGGCTCGACCATCGCGTGGTCACCATGGGTGCCGCATGTCCAGGGCGCCTATGAAGGGTCAGACCATGTCTGGGGTCTTCTCCTTGCTTCACTGAGTTGACTAGAGAGGGTTGGAGGGAAGTGAGGGCAAGAGCTGACTGATGAGAGACGACCTAAGTTTTAAGCAGTAGGTGTTTGACATGTGGTGTGGCCACCACAGTGCTCATCTTGGCCTGATCTTGGGAAGGTGTTAATCATCCACTAAGGTGGACATGATGACAAATTTTCAACACAAATGGACCAGTCTAGATTGACTTCCTTTGTAACCATGCAAACTGACCAGAAATGAAGACGAGCTTGCTGGGATCAAATGGCTAGATGGATATGGCTCAAACTTGGTGTAGGGTGATGATTTGGAAGTATGAAGATGCTGGAAAAGTTTCAGCTCATTTGGAAAAGCCAAAGTGGTACTTCCTTCACAGAGCTTCCAAATGGTCAGAAACTTAGGAAAATTGTTGTGGAAGCATGGATAGATGAATTGAGCTGGTTTTTGGTTTCCATGAGTGGTTTATCAATGTTAATCACCATGAAAAATTTCAGCTCAAATGGATCAAGGGTTCAAGCACTTCCTTTGCAAACTGGAAATCTGGACAGAATTTGCAAATGGATGCTGTGCTGAAACTTTGAACTATGGGACTTTGGATTTTCATGGAAATGCTGAATATATGGATTGGGTAAGCTCCACAATTTATTGAGAATTTTTTCTGGCTACCAAAATGGTAGTTCCTTTTGAAAGTGCCCAAAATGCAATATTGATTTTAAATAGGAAAAGACTATTTCCCCTATTTAATTATGGCCAATATTTTTGTGGGAGCTCAATATGATCACAAAGAATATCTCCACAAGTTTTCATGAACTTTGGAGATGGATAGATATTTTCCTGGATTTAATTCCTTTAACTGGAAGAAAAAGGAATTAATTATAGATGAAAAATATTGCAAATGACTTGGCAATATTTTTGCATATCCAGGGTTCATAGATGAAGGATGATCACTGGGAAAAGTTTGGGAGGCATCGGATCAAAGGAAATTGGGGTTCCTTTGTAACGAAAGAAATTAGGGTTTCCCTTCCGGTAACTCGGAAGGTAGGGTTCCGATGGAAAAATCCTGAGAAGGTATCTTGGGTGGCAAGGTTGGACTGGAGAGAATGCCTGGTTTGATAGGAAAGTCAAGGCTAAATGACCATCTTCATATACCCAATAGCTATAGAAAATCCAATAATATTGAGAAAAAAGGCGGGAGTCAAATCCCGCAAAGGAAAAAAACACAGGAGCGAAAACCAGGGTGTCACACTCTTCCCTCCTTTCCTTTCCATTATACTCGTCGTTCACGTGTGGTGGATAAGTCTACATATGTGCCCTCTACTTCTGGTGTGTCGTCTTCCTCCTCTCACCCGACTTATGGTCTTCGTTCTCAGCCTTGTCCGCCCCCTGACCGATATTCTCCTTCTCACTATAGTCTTTCGACCGTTCTTGAGCCAACTTCAGGCTAATGAAGATGATGATGAAAACCACTCTGCTGCTACCACTGAGCAAGTGGATGAAGAAATAGAAGTTGAAGAAGATGCTTCACTTCACCAAGTCTCGTCACGGAAGCCCTCACAGGCTCCACTAACTGAAGAACATGCTGCTACTTCATCTGGAAGTAGTGTAGCAACTGAAGAGGACGTGGACATTGACGGTGCTACAACGCCTGTTCTTCTTGATGAATTATGGGAAGTAGCTCACCCAAATTCACCCGTCACCACTCCCCTCACTCTAGAGCCTCAGTCGCCTGCGCGCACTGAAGAAATACACACCGACTGTGAGGAAAGACAACCATCACTCCAAAGCATTCCTAAAGAAATTCCAGCTGCAGTAGCTGATGAAATTGCTCAAGATGAGCCAATTGTTGATTTCATCAATATATCTCTTTCACGTGCAGACTCAATTCCGTCAGCAAACACTGATACTGTTCGAACTGCCACAGCTGAGGAAGTTGCTTGAGCTCTCGCCGTGACTGATCCAAACAATTCCACTGGGTCCCCTCAACCAGTGTTTGATGTTCGTCCAAAGAAGCACAACCTCCAACCAGTCCCTGTGATGCCAAAGATTGGCAGAGTCCTCAGGCGGCCTTAGTTTGACAATGCCAAATTCTTCGAAGAGAAGAACTTCTTCGTTGGTGAGTCCCCATATGACTCAGCCAAGATCAGGCACCTGCGCTTCTGTACAAGGCCTCAGATGTTATTATGCATCTCTTCTATTCGACAAGAACAAAGTATTCCCGCATTGCCATATTCCTCATGTGGATATGGAGTCAATTCCCTGCTTCCGGCCTGTTCTGGCTGTTCTTCATGATGCTGGTCTACTCAACTTCTGCACTGACATCTGTGATTGGAATGAAGAACTAATTCTTTAGTTCTATACAACTATGCACTTTTCTGGCAACGTTGATGCTACTTCTTGAGCATGCGTTGTTTTTTCCCTTGAAGAGGAAAGGGTGATGTAGCAAAGTAGAGATAAGTATTTCCCTTAGTTGAGAACCAAGGTATCAATCTCGTACGAGGAACACACAAGTCACCAATGATCGCACCTACACAAACAAACAAATACTTGCACCCAACGCGATAAAGGGGTTATCAATCCCTTCACGGTTACTTGCAAGGATGAGATCTGATAGTGATAGATATAAAAGATAAGTAAAAGTGCGAAATGAAATAAAAGTAAATAAATTGCAGCAAGGTATTTTCGTGTTTTTGATTTTATAGATCTGAAAATAATATGATAAAAATAGACTCGGGGCCATAGTTTTCAGTAGAGGCTTCTCTCTTGAAAGAATGCATACGGTGGGTAAACAAATTACTGTTGAGAAATTGATAGAAAACCACATAGTTATGACGATATCTAAGGCAATGATCATGTATATAGACATCACGTCGGTGACAAGTACACCGACTCCTGCTTGCATCTACTACTATTACTCCAGACATCGACCGCTATCCAGCATGCATCTAGTGTATTAAGTTAACATGAACGAAGTAATGTCTTAAGCAAGATGACATGATGTAGAGGCATAGATCCAAACAATATGAACAAACCCCATCTTTTAATCCTTAATGGCAGCAATACAAATACGTGTCATGTCCCTTTCTGTCCCTGGGAATAAGCATCGCAAGATCGAACCCATTACAAAGCACCTCTCCCATTGCAAGAAAAATCAATCTAGTTAGCCAAACCAAAGCAATAGATCGAAGAGAAATACAAAGCTATCTTAATCATGCATAAAAGAGTTCAGAGAAGACTCACAATTCACCGGATCTCAACAAACGCACTGCAAAAGAAGATTACATCGAATAGATCTCCAAGAACATCGAGGAGAACATTGTATTGAAGATCAAAGAGAGAGAAGACGCCATCTAGCTACTAGCTATAGACCCGTAGGTCTGTGGTAAACTACTAACACATCATCGGAAGGGCGGCAAGGTTGATGTAGAAACCCTCCATAATCGAATCCCCTCCGGCAGATTATCGGAAAAGGCCTCCAGATGGGATCCCGTGGTTCCGGAACTTGCGGCAGCAGAAAAGTATTTTTGGTGTGCCCTCTGGTCTACGGGGAATATTTCAGTATTTATAGAAGAAGAATTAGGGTTAGAGGAGCCACGAGGGGCCCACAAGCTTGGGGGCGCTGATACGTCTCCAACGTATCTATTATTTTTTATTGTTCCATGCTGTTATATTATCAATTTTGGATGTTTTATATTCATTTTATAGCAACTTTATATCATTTTTTGGGACTAACCTATTTACATAGTGACCAGTGCCAGTTGCTGTTTTTTGCTTGTTTTTACTTCGCAGAATATCCATATCAACCGAAGTCCAAATGCAGCAAAACTTATTGGAGATTTTTTTTTGCCTAGAAGAGACCCAGGGAGCCCAGGAGGTGTACCAGAGGAGGCCCGTGGGGCCCACAAGACACCAGGGCGCGCCAGAGGCCCCAGGCACGCCCTGGTGCCTTGTGGGGCCCACGGTGATCTTTTCCACCGCCTCTCAGCTCTATAAATACCCAAATATTCCAGAAACCCTAGGGGAGTCGACAAAACACAATTCCAGCCGCTGCAAGTTGTAGAACAACGAGATCCAATCTAGAGCCCTATTCCGGCACCTTGCCGGAGGGGGAAACGATCACGGAGGGGTTCATCATCCTCATTGGTGCTCCTCCGATGATGCGTGAGTAGTTTAGCAAAGACCTACGTGTCCGTAGGCAATAGCTACATGGCTTCTTCTCTCTTTTTGATCTTCAATACAATGTTCTCCTCGATGTTCTTGGAGATCTATTTGATGTAATGACTTTTTGCGGTGTGTTTGTTGGGATCCGATGAATTGTGAGTTTATGATCAGATATATCTATGAATATTATTTGAGTCCTTTTTGAACTCTTATATGCATGATCTGTATAGCCTCGTATTTCTTCTCCGAAACTTTTGTTTGGTTGTCCAACTAGATTGATTTTTCTTGCAATGGGAAGAGGTGCTTTGTGATGGGTTCGATCTTGCGGTGCTTATTCTCAGTGATAAAAGGAGACATGACACGCATGTATCGTTGCCATTAAGGATAAAAATATGAGGTCTATTCCTACATGAATAGATCTTGTCTACATCATGTCATCGTTCTTATTGCATTACTCCGTTTCTCCATGAACTTAATACACTATATGCATGCTGGATAGCGGTCGATCTGTGGAGTAATAGTAGTAGATGCAGGCAGGAGTCGGTCTACTAATCTTGGACGTGATGCCTATTTACATGATCATTGCCTTGGATATCATCATAATTATTTGCTCTTCTATCAATTGCCCAACAGTAATTTGTTTACCCACCGTATGCTATTTTCTCGAGAGAAGCCACTAGTGAAATCCACGCCGCCCGGGGTCTAATTCCTAACATATTGTTTTTAGATCTATTATTCCAAAAACGCAAAAATACCGTGCTGCACTTTTTCTTTATTTTTTTGTGTGTTTTTGCTAGATCTATTTATCCAATCTCATACAATTTAATCTATCTCAATACCGAGGAGGGATTGACAACCCCTCTTACACGTTGAGTTGCAAGTATTTGTTATTTGTGTGGAGGTGCTGTTTACATAGTGTTGCTTAGTTCTCCAACTGGATTGATAACCTTGGTTTCATAACTGAGGGAAATACTTACCGTTGCTGTGCTGCATCATCCTCTCCTCTTCGGGGAAATACCAATGCAGATACAAGCAATCAGGAAGAATTTCTGGCGCCGTTGCCGGGGAGACATCATCAACATCTATCAGGTACCCAATCATAAATCTCATCTCCTTGCAATTACTTTATTTACCATTTGCCTCTCGTTTTCATCTCCCCCACTTCTAAAACGTTTTACAAAAACACAAAAATATTTTCCTTTTTATTTGGCTTCTTTTTAATTTGCCTTTTTCTCGTTCGATCTTTTGTTTGCGTGTGATCTTGTTTGCGTAGTCACGATGTCTCAAGAAAATACCAAGTTGTGTGATTTTTCCAATACTAATAATAATGATTTTATTAGTACTCCGATTGCTCCTCCCGCCACTAGTGCGGAGTCTTATGATATTAATGTCGCTTTGTTGAATCTTGTTATGAAAGAGCAGTTTTCTGGTACTCCTAATGAGGATGCCGCGTCCCATCTAAACACTTTCGTAGAATTGTGTGATATGCAATAGAAAAAAGATGTGGAATTAAAATTATTTCCTTTCTCTTTGTGGGATCGTGCAAAAATTTCGTTTTCTTCTTTGCCTCGTAATAGTATCGATTCTTGGGATAAGTGCAAAGATGCTTTTATTACTAAGTATTTTCCACCCGCGAAAATTCTTTCCCTTAGAAATCAAATCATGAATTTCAAGCAACTTGAGCATGAACATGTTGCACAATCTTGGGAAAGAATGAATTTAATGGTAAGAAATTGTCCTACTCATGGTTTAAATCTATGGATGATTATACAAAAAATTTATGCGGGGTTGAATTTTGTTTCTAGAAATATTTTAGGTTCCGCCGCGGGAGGTACTTTTATGGAAATTACTTTTGGTGAAGCCACTAAATTTCTTGACAACATTATGGGTAATTATTCACAATGGCATACCGAAAGAGCTCCTAGTAGTAAAAAGATCAATTCTGTTGAAGAAATTAGTTCTTTGAGTGAAAAGTTAATGCTCTTATGAAATTGGTTGCTAGTAAAAATGCTCCTATTGATCTTAATGATGTGCCTTTGTGTACATTGATTGAGCAAAATAGTGATCCCATGGATGTGAATTGTGTCTCGCGATTTTTTTTAATAACAATGCTTATAGAAGTAATTTTAATCCTGGGCCTTTTCCTAGAAATTCCTCTAATAATTATGGAAATTCCTATGGTAATTGTTCTAACAATAATAATAGGAATCCCTGTGATCTTGAGAGTAATATTAAAGAATTTATCAGCTCAAAAGGTTTTCAATACTACGATAGAAGAAAAAATGAGTAAACTTGATGATATGTCTAGGAAAATTGATAGAATTTCACATGATGTAGAAAATCTCAAGATTAAAATCTTTCCACCCAAGGTTGATGTTAATGAATCAATTAAAGCTTTATATGTTTCATGGATGAAAGTAAGAAAAGAACCGCTATGCTTAGAGCTAAAAGAGAATTTTTAGATAGAGCGTTTTCGTCTGATTGCTTTCATAGTATTGATGAGGATGTTAAGATGATTGGTGTTTCTTCTATTGATTCTTTGTTTAGTAATATTAAACTTGACTAAAAGAGGACTGAAGAAGAGTCAACTTTAGCTAGAGGGCGTCCTCATAATTCAGAGGGTGAAAATCTTGTTGAAAAAACTGATAAAAGTGTGTTTGGAGAGGTCAAAACTTTAACTAGTGATGTGCCCACTCTTTTGGATTACAAAGATTATAATTATGATAGTTGCTCTTTGATTGAATGTATTTCTTTGTTGCAATCCATGTTAAATTCACCCAATGCCTATGAACAAAATAAAGCTTTTACTAAACATATTGCAGAAGCGATGATGAAAACTTTAGAAGAAAAGTTTGAATTAGAGATTTCAATTCCTAGAAAATTATATGATGAGTGGGAACCTACCATTAAAGTCAAGATTAAAAATTATGAGTGCTTTGCTTTATATGATTTGGGTGCTAGTGTTTCCACAATTCTGAAATCTCTATGTGATGTGCTTGGTTTTACCAATATTGAAGAGCGTTCTCTTAATTTGCATTTGGCGGATTCTACTATTAAAAAGCCATTGGGAAGAATTAATGATGTTCTTATTCTTGCAAATAGGAACTATGTGCCCATAGATTTTATTGTTGTTGATATTGATTGCAATCCGTCTTGTCCTATAATACTTGGTAGACCATTTTTACGAACTATAGGTGCCGTGATTGATATGAAAGAAGGGAAAATTAAATTTCAGTTTCCTTTGAGAAAGGTTATGGAACACTTCCCTCAAATTAGAATTAAGCCACCATATGAATCAATCATGAGGGCAACCTATGGATCAAAAACCAAAGATGACAATACTTGAATCTATGCATTATGCCTAGCTAGGGGCATAAAACAATAGAGCTTGTTGGGAGCCAACCCAATGAATAAAATAATTTTTTCTGTTTTTCTTTCTATTTTTGTGTGTTCACACAATTATGCTACTGTTATGATTGTGTTTTTTATGTTTTAATTAGTGTTTGTGCCAAGTAAAGCCTTTAGGATCATGTTGGGTGATAGTTGATTTGATCTTGTTGGAAAACAGAAACTTTTATGCCCAGTAGCAGAATTGTTAAAATTCACAGAAGCGTGATAAAATTCTTAGTTCTTTATAAAAGATTTATATACAAATTTCTTACGTTCTTCTAATTTTTCAGAATTTTTGGATTTACAGAAGTATGGTCAAAGTCCAGATAACTACAGACTGTTCTGTTTTTGACAGATTCTATTTTTGTTGCATTGTGTGCTTATTTTGATGAATCCATGGATTGTATCGGGGGGTATAAGCCATGGTAAAGTTAGAATACAGTAGGTATGATGCAATGATAAAATATGAATGGGTTTGCAACAGTACTTAAAGTGGTGATTTGCTTTATTATACCAACGGATCTCATGAAGGTTTTTGTTAAGTTTTGTGTGATTGAAGTTTTCAAGTTTTGGGTGAGATCACGATGGATGAAGGAATAAGGAGTGAAAAGAGCCTAAGCTTGGGGATGCCCATGTCATCCCAAGGTAATATTCAAGGAGAACCAAGCAATAAAGCTTGGGGATGCCCTGGAAGGCATCCCCTCTTTCTTCTAATGAACATCGGTAATTTGACTTGGAGCTATATTTTTATTCGTCACATATCATGAGTTTTTGTTGGAGCGACTTGTATTATATGAGTCTTTGCTTGTTTTTATTTTTAGTTTGTCACAAGCATCCTTGCTGGACACACCTATTTGAGAGAGCCATAATGATGCTATGATTTGTTAGAATTGCTCTATGTGCTTCACTTAATTTTTTTGAGCTATGGAATTGCTCTAGTGCTCCACTTATATCTTTTTGAGCACGGTGGTTGTTATTTTTTTGAAGAAATATACTCTTTTTCTTCACTTAGATCAATTTGAGAGTTAGTAGAATTTTGAAGAAATATCCTCTCATTCTTCACTTATATTATTTTGAGAGATGAAAAATTATTTATGCTCATATTCATCACTTAAATTTATTTGAGAGCTTGTTATAAGCAATGGTAATATATGCAATTAGTCCCAAAGGTATAGATATCCAAGGGGGATATAATAAAAACTTTCATGAAGATCATTGGATATTATAAACAAGATTCCTTGTAATAGTTTTGAGATATGGAGATAGTAATATGTGAGTCATGTTAGTGAGTAATTATGCTTTAGTAAGAATATTGGTGTTAAGGTTTGTGATTCCCAATGCAAGCACGAAAGTCAATAGTTATGCAATGAAGTTACATCCTACTTGTGGTGCATTATTCGGTGTTAGTTATGTTTAATGATCGTTTTTGTTTGTTGGTTGGTTGCTTCTCAATCTATTTGCTAGCCTTTCCTTGTACTAAGTGGGAACACTACTTGTGCATCCAAACACCTTAAACCAAGTTGGGCCAATGAGTCCACCATACCTACCTATATGCGGTATTTCCATGCCATTCCAAGTAAATTTGTATGTGCCAACTCTAATTTTCAAAATGAATTTCCTTTTTGTGTGCCCGTACCGCTCATGAAGCGGCAGGGGGTGGCCAATATTTTTCCATGCTAGATGTGTTATTCTCAAGATGAGTGTTTATTCACTTGGAAATAGTGATGCCCAGTCCCAAGATGAAAAAAAAATTATGTTGTAAAATAATAAATTCCTTGGAAAGTGTTGGTATGGAAGGCACCCATGGATGCGGCTAGCCATGGATTGTGAAAGAATGGTGGAAAAAGGAATAAACTTTATTTTATGTTTGGGAACCGCCTATGATGTATCTAGCATGGAAAGTATTAGGAATTCTCGGTCGTTTTCGTTGACGGGAAAAGCATGCCTCTGAAAATATTTTATCTCTCAATTTAAGCTTTGAGCTCTAGCACCTCTACAAATCTCTGCTTCCCTATGCGAAGGGCCTATCTATTTACTTTATGCAAATTTTTATTTTTATTTGAGTCTCCATCTTCTCTTATAAAAAGCACCAACTAGGGAACACTATGATCATGCTTGTGCATTGGATGTAGCTAATATTCGAGTGTGTTTCATGAATGGATCAATGATTGAGCATGATGGGCTAGGGATAGCTTTCTTTAATGTTGATATTTTGAAAGACATGGTTGCTTGTAGATATGCTTGAGTAATGATGTCCTTCATGTCAATTATAGACTATTGCTTTGGATCATCTAAAAGTCCAAATGTCCATTCAACAAAATAAAAGATTATGTGATGAACATGTTAGGCAACATTCCACATCAAAAATTATGTTTTTATCATTTACCTACTCGAGGACGAGCAGGAATTAAGCTTGGGGATGCTGAGACATCTCCAACGTATCTATAATTTTTTATTGTTCCATGCTGTTATATTATCAATCTTGGATGTTTTATATCTATTTTATAGCAACTTTATATCATTTTTTGGGACTAACCTATTGACATAGTGCCTAGTGCCAGTTGCTGTTTTTTGCTTGTTTTTTACTTCACATAATATCCATATCAAACGAAGTCCAAACGCAGTGAAACTTTTTGGAGATTTTTTTCCGCCCAGAAGAGTCCTAGGGAGCCCAGGAGGTGTAGCAGAGGAGGCCCGTGGGGCCCACAAGATACCAGGGCGCGCCAGAGACCCCAGGCACGCCCTGGTGCCTTGTGGGGCCCACGGTGATCTTTTCCACCGCCTCTCAGCTCTATAAATACCCAAATATTCCAAAAACCATAGGGGAGTCGACGAAACACAATTCCAGCCGCCACAAGTTCCAAAACCACGAGATCCAATCTAGAGCCCTATTCTGGCACCTTGACGGAGGGGGAAACGATCACGGAGTGGTTCATCATTCTCATTGGTGCTCCTCCGATGATGCGTGAGTAGTTTACCACAGACCTATGGGTCCGTAGGCATTAGCTAGATGGCTTCTTCTCTCTTTTTGATCTTCAATGCAATGTTCTCCTTGATGTTCTTGGAGATCTATTTGATGTAATGACTTTTTGTTGTGTGTTTGTTGAGATCCGATGAATTGTGAGTTTATCATCAGATCTATCTATGAATATCATTTGAGTCTTCTTTGAACTCTTATATGCATGATCTTTATAGGCTCGTATTTCTTCTCCGAAACTTTGGTTTGGTTTGGCCAACTAGATTAATTTTTCTTGCAATGGGAAGAGGTGCTTTGTGATGGGTTCCATCTTTCCATGCTTATTCTGAGTGACAGAAGGAGACATGACACGCATGTATCATTGCCATTAAGGATAATATGACGGGGTCTATTCCTAAATGAATAGATCTTGTCTACACCATGTCATCATTCTTATTGCATTACTCCGTTTCTCCATGAACTTAATGCACTAGATGCATGCTGGATATCGGTCGATGTGTGGAGTAATAGTAGTAGATGCAGGCAGCAGTCGGTCTACTAATCTTGGACATGATGCCTATATATATGATCATTGCTTTGGATATCATCATAATTATTTGCTCTTCTATCAACTGCCCAACAGTAATTTGTTTACCCACCATATGCTATTTTCTCGAGAGAAGCCGCTAGTGAAACCTACGGCCCCTGGGGTCTATTTCCTATCATATTGTTTTCAGATCTATTATTCCAAAAACCCAAAAATACCTTGCTGCACTTTTTCTTTATTTATTTTATTTGTGTTTTGCTAGATCTATTTATCCAATCTCATACAATTTAATCTATCTCAATACCGAGGAGGGATTGACCACCCCTCTTACACGTTGGGTTGCAAGTATTTGTTATTTGTGTGTAGGTGCTGTTTACATAGTGTTGCTTGGTTCTCCTACTAGATTGATAACCTTGGTTTGATAACTGAGGGAAATACTTACCGTTACTGTGCTACATCATCCTCTCCTCTTCGGGGAAATACCAACGGAGATACAAGCAATCAGGCGCCCCCCTAGGGCGCGCCCCCTGAGCTTGTCATCACCTCGTGGCCCTTCGGGCCTCCTCCCAAAGCTTCCAGGGTGTCTTGTAGTCCAAGAAAAATCTTCAAAAAGTTTCGTTCCATTTGGACTCCGTTTGGTATTGATTTTCTGTAAAGACAAAAACAGCAACTGGCACTTGGCACTATGTTAATAGGTTAGTCCCAAAAATGATATAAAATAGCATAATAATGCATATAAAACATCCAAGATTGATAATATAATAGCATGGAACAAAAAAAATTATAGATACATCGGAGACATATCAAGCATCCCCAAGCTTAATTCCTGCTCGTCCTCGAGTAGGTAAATGATAAAAACAGAATTTTTCATGTGGAATGCTACCTAAGATGTTTATCATGTAATCTTTATTTATGTGGCATGAATATTCAGATCTGTAAGATTCAAAACAAAAGTTTAATATTGACATAAAAACAATAATACTTCAAGCATACTAAAAAGCAATCATGTCATTTTCAAAATATAATGGCTAAATAAAGTTATCCGTACAAAATCATATAGTCTTGTCATGCTCCATCTTCTTAACACAAAGTATTTATCATGCACAACCCCGATGAAATGCCAAGTAATTGGTTCATATTTTTTAATGCGCTTCAGCTTTTTCAACACTCGCGCAATATATGAGTGTGAGCCATGGATATAGCACTATAGGTGGAATAGAGTATGATGTTGGAGGTTGTGTGGAGAAGACAAAAAAGGAGAAAGTCTCACATTGACGAGGCTAATCAACAGGATATGGAGATGCCCATCAATTAATGTCAATGCAAGGAGTAAGGATTGCCATTCAATGGATGCACTAGAGCTATAAGTGTATGAAAGCTCAAAAGAAAACTAAGTGGGCGTGCATCAGTCATGAAGACCTCGAATATACAAGCCAAGTTCTATAATGAAAAATTCCCACTAGTAATATGAAAGTGACAAAATAGGAGACTCTCTATCATCAAGAACATGGTGCTACATTGAAGCACAAGTGTGGAAAAGGATAGTAACATTGACCCTTCTCTCTTTTCCTCTCATTTTTTTCTCTTTTTTTTGTTGGGCACTTTGGCCTCTGATACGTCCATTTTGCATCATGCTATCCTACTGTTATTTATATTGTTTTTATGCAATATAACACTTTGTGGAGTAATTCTAATGCCTTTTCTCTCATAATATGCAAGGTTTACACAAAGAGGGAGATTTCCTGCAGTTGGAATTCTGGACCAGAAAAAGCTATGTCAGAGATACCTATTCTGCACATCTCCAAATGAGCTAAAATTTTACGGAGAATTATTTTGGAATATATAATAAATATTGGAGAAAAGAAATACCAAAGGGGGTCACCCAGGTGCCCACTAGTCACCAGGGCACGCCCACCCCCCCTAGCGCGCCCTAGTGGGTAGTGGTCCCCCTGGCCAGCCTCCGGTGCCCATCTTCTGGTATATAAGGTCATTTGCGCTAGAAAAAATAAGGAGAGTACTTTCAGGACGGAGCGCCCGCCGTCTCGAGGCGGAACTTGGGCAGGAGCACTTTTGCTCTCCGACGGAGCGATTCCGCCGGGGATACTTCCCTTCGGGAGGGGGAAATCGAAGCTATCGTCATCACCAACAACCCTCTCGCCGTGGGAGGGCCAATCTCCATCAACATCTTCAACAGCACCATCTCATCTCAAAACCCAAGTTCATCTCTTGTGTTCAATCTTTGTATCAAAACCTCAGATTGGTACCTGTGGGTGACCAGTAGTGTTGATTATATCTTGTAGTTGATGCTAGCCGGTTATTTGGTGGAAGATTATATATATTCACATCTATTATGATATTCAATACCACTCTGATCTTGAGCATGAATATGTTTTGTGAGTAGTTACTTTTGTTCTTGAGGACATGTGAGAAGTCTTGTCATAAGTAATCATGTGAATTTGATATTCGTTCGATATTTTGATGATATGTACGTTGTGATTCCCTTAGTGGTGTTATGTGAACGTCGATTGCATGCCACTTCACCATCTTTGGGCCTAAGGTAATGCATTGTAGAGTAGTTATTAGATGATGGGTTGCTAGAGTGATAGAAGCTTAAACCCTAGTTTATGCGCTATTCCGTAAGGGGTTGATTTGGATCCATATGTTTAATGCTATGGTTAGATTTTATCTTAATTCTTCATTCGTAGTTGCAGATGCTTGAGAGAAAGGTTAATCATAAGTGGGAGGCTTCTTCAAGTAAGAACAACACCCAATGACCGGTCCACCCACATATCAAAATATCAAAGTAGCGAACGTGAATCAAACAAACATGATGAAAGTGACTAGATGAAATTCCCGTGTGTCCTCAAAAACGCTTTGCTTACTATAAGAGATTGTTTTGGCCTGTCCTTTGCTACAAAAAGGATTGGGCTACCTTGCTGCACCTATTTTTACTATTGCTACTCGTTACTTGTTACAAATTATCTTGCTATCAAACTACCTGTTACCGACAATTTCAGTGCCTGCAGAAATTACCTTGCTGAAAACCGCTTGTCATTTCCTTCTGGTCCTCGTTGGGTTTGACACTCTTACTTATTAAAAGGACTACGATTGATCTCCTATACTTGTGTGTCATCAAGACTCTTTTCTGGCGCCGTTGTTGGGGAGTGAAGCGCTCTTGGTAAGGAAAAATTTATATAACGTGCCGAAATTTACTGTTACTTGTTACTGTGGAAAACAATCCTTTCAGGGGTTTGTTCGGGGTATCTTCACTTTGACCGAAGATGCAAAGAGTTGCTCCTCAACCTACTACACCTACTGAAAATATTGGTTATGAGATTCCTTTGGGTATGATAGAGAAACTGCTACCTAATCCTTATGCAGTAGATGGAACACTACATCCTGATATGCACCTAATCTATGTGGATGAAGTTTGTGGATTATTCAAGCTTGCAGATTACCCGGAGATGAAGTTAAGAAGAAGGTTTTCCCTTTATCTTTTGGGGGGAAAGCATTGACATGGTATAGGCTATGTGATGATATTGGAGCTTGGGATTGGAATCGATTGAAATTGGAATTTCACCAAAAGTTTTATCCTATGCATCTAGTTCATCGTGATAGGAATTATATATATAATTTTTGGCCTCGTGAAGGAGAAAGTATCTCTCAAGCTTGGGGGAGGCTTAAATCAATTCTATATTCATGCCCCAATCATGATCTCTCAAGAGAAATTATTATACAGAACTTTTATGCTCGGCTTTCTCGTGATAATCAATCCATGCTCGATACTTCTTGTACTGGTTCTTTTATGAAGAAGACTATTTAATTCAGGTGGGATCTTTTGGAAAGAAATAAGCGCAACTATGAAGATTGGAACTCGACGAAGGTAAAGAGTCGGGTATAAAGCTTGAGTTTGATTGTGTTAAATCTTTTATGGATACCGATGATTTCCACAAGTTTAGCACTAAATATGGACTTGACTCTGATATAGTAGCCTCTTTTTGTGAATCATTTGCTACTCATGTTGACCTCCCTAAGGAGAAGTGGTTTAAATATCATCCCCCTATTAAAGAAAAGATTGAGGAGCCAGTCATAGTTAAAGATGAAACTATCATTTATAATGTTGACCCAGTTGTGCCTACCAATTATATTGAACCACCTTTCCCTGTTAGGATAAAGGAACATGCTAAAGTCTCAACCGTGGTTAACAAAAGTAATATTAGAGCACCTAAACCTTCTGAACAAATTAAAGTAGAACCTAGTATTGCTATGGTTAAAGATCTCTTGGTTGATAATATTGATGGGCATGATATTTATTTCTGTGATGAAGCTGCTAGAATTGCCAAATCCGATATTAAAGATAAGAATAAACCCGTTGTTGGCATGCCTGTTGTCTCAATTAAAACAGGAGATCATTGCTATCATGGTTTACGTGATTTGGGTGCTAGTGTGAGTGCTATTCCTTTTACCTTATATCAAGAAATTATGAATGATATAGCACCCACTGAAATAGAAGATATTGATGTCACTATTAAACATGCAAAGAGAGACACCATCACACCACTTGGGATAGTTAGAGATGTTGAAGTCTTGTGTGGGAAAATAAAATACCCTAATGATTTTCTAGTTCTCGGTTATCCACAAGATGATTTTTGCCCCATAATATTTGGTAGACCTTTCTTGAACACTGTTAATGCTAAGATAGATTGCCATAAAGAAACCGTCAGTGTCAATTTTGGTTGTGTGTCTCATGAGTTTAATTTCTCTAAGTTTCGTAGGCACCCTCATGATAAAGAATTGCCTAGTAAGGATGAAATAATTGGTCTTGCTTCTATTGTCGTACCTCCTACTGATCCGTTAGAACAATATTTGCTAGACCATGAAAAGTATATGCACTTGCATGAAAGATATGAAATAGATAAAATATTCTTTGAGCAACAACCTATTCTTAAACACCATTTGCCCGTAGAAACTCTAGGAGGCCGGCCCTCCTCCACCTAAGGGTGATCCTGTGTTTGAATTAAAGCAATTGCCCGACACTTTGAAATATGCTTATCTTGACGAGAAAAAGATATATCATGTTATTATTAGTTCTAACCTTAGAGAGCAGGAAGAAAAGGGATTGTTAAAAACTCCGAGGAAGCACTGTGCTACTATTGGATATACTCTTGATGATCTTAAGGGCATTAGTCCCACTCTCTATCAGCACAAGATTAATATGGAACCTAATGCTAAATTGGTTGTTGATCATCAACGACGATTAAATCCTAAGATGAAAGAAGTGGTAAGAACTGAAATACTCAAGCTTTTGGAAGCAGGTATAATTTATCCTATAGCTAATAGTAGATGGGTAAGTCCTGGTCATTGTGTCCCTAAGAAAGGAGGCATTACTGTTGTTCCTAATGATAAAAATGAACTTATCCCACAGAGAATCGTGACTGGCTATAGAATGGTAATTGATTTTAGAAAATTAAACAAAGCCACTAGAAAAGATCATTACCCTTTGCCTTTTTATTGATCAAATGTTAGAAAGATGGTCAGAGAACACACACTTTTGCTTTCTTGATGGATATTCCGGTTTCTCTCAAATACCTATATCACAACCTGATCAAGAGAAAACCACCTTTACTTGTCCTTTTGGAACTTATGCTTATAGATGTATGCCTTTTGGTTTATGCAATGCACCTGCTACCTTTCAAAGATGTATGACTGCTATATTCTATGACTTTTGTGAAAAGATTGATGAGGCTTTCATGGATGATTTTTCCATTTACGAAACTTCTTTTGATGATTGCTCAAGCAACCTTGATCGAGTTTTGCAGAGATGTGAACAAACTAATCTTGTCTTGAATTGGGAGAAGTGCCACTTTTTGGTGAATGAAGGTATTGTCTCAGGGCACAAAATTTCTATGCGAGGTATTGAGGTGGATAAAGCTAAAGTCGATGCAATTGAGAAAATGGCATGTCCTAAAGATAATAAAGGTATTCGAAGTTTCCTTGGTCATGCTGGTTTTTATAGGAGGTTTATTAGAGACTTCTCTAAAATTTCCAGGCCTCTTACTCATCTCTTGCAAAAAGATGTTCCATTTGTTTTTGATGATGATTGTGTAGAAGCCTTTGAACCACTTAAGAAAACCTTAACTTCTGCACCCATCATTCAACCACCTGATTGGAACTTACCTTTTGAAATTATGTGTGATGCTAGTGACTATGCTGTTGGTGCTGTTCTAGGACAAATAGTTGATAAGAAATTAAATGTTATCCATTATGCTAGTAAGACTCTAGACAGTGCTCAAAGAAATTATGTTACTACTGAGAAAGAATTTTTAGGAGTAGTGTTTGCTTGTGATAAATTCAGATCTTACATTATTGATTCTAACGTAATTATTCACACCGATCATGCTGCTATTAAATACCTTATGGAAAATAAAGATGCTAAGCCTAGACTCATTAGGTGGGTTCTTTTGCTCCAAGAATTTGATTTACATATCACTGATAGGAAGGGAGCTGAGAATCCCGTAGCTGATAACTTGTCTAGGTTAGAAAATATCCTTGATGACCCACTACCTATTGATGATAGCTTCCCCAATGAGCAACTAGTTGTCATAAATGCTTCTCATAATACTCCTTGGTATGCGGACTATGCTAATTACATTGTTGCTAAATTTATACCACCTAGTTTTACATACCAACAAAACAAAAATTCTTCTTTGACTTAAGACATTACTTTTTGGATGACCCACATCTTTATAAAGAAGGAGTAGATGGTATTATTAGACGTTGTATACCTGAGCATGAATAGAAACAAATCCTACGGAAATGTCACTTCGAAGCCTATGGAGGGCATCATGCGGGAGTTAGATCTGCACACAAGGTATTACAATCTGGTTTTTATTGGCCTACTCTTTTTAAGGATGCTCGTAAGTTTATTTTATCTTGTGATGAATCTCAAAGAATAGGTAATATTGGTAGATGTCAGGAAATGCCTATGAATTATTCACTTGTTATTGAACCATTTGATGTTTGGGCCTTTGATTATATGGGATCTTTTCCTTCCTCTAATGGGTATACACATATTTTGGTTGCTGTTGATTATGTCACTAAGTGGGTAGAAGCTATTCCAACTAGCATTGATGATCATAACGCCTCCATTAAAATGTTCAAAGAAGTTATTTTCCCGAGGTTTGGAGTCCCTAGATATTTAATGACTGATGGTGGTTCACATTTTATTCATGGTGCTTTCCGTAAATTGCTTGCTAAATACAACATCAACCATAGAATTGCATCCCCTTATCACCCTCAATCTAGTGGACAAGTTGAACTTAGCAATAGAGAAATAAAATTAATATTGCAAAAGACTGTCAATAGGTCTCGAAAGAATTGGTCTAAGAAACTTGATGATGCACTTTGGGCCTATAGAGCCGTTTATAAGAATCCTATGGGCATGTCTCCATATAAAATGGTTTATGGAAAAGCTTGTCATTTGCCTCCTGAGTTAGAACATAAAGTGTAACACCCCTATGTAATGATGCTACAGTAATCCATCATGATGATGCTAAGCTACTATGATTTGCAATGATAATCATGTTGGGATAATATCTCATTTCAAATTCCTTCTCTAAATTCTATTCAAATTCAAAGTGAAATTCCAAGTTGGACAAAAGTAGCTGGAAAAATGTTCATCATTTAGCAAATATCCCAAGACAATTTATTGTTTAGGAAAACAACATCACCACAATGCTAAGATGGACAGAAGCAATTAACACAGTGCAAAACAGCATTTTAAAATGCCAATTCCATTTATGAAAAACTCAAATGAATTCCAAAATTGCCCAAACTTTATGTGGCAGTGCAAAATATTCCATTGTATTTATATGACCAAGTTTCACATTTGTACAAAATCATTTGGCAGCTCATTTTAATTCAAAAACCCTTCTGAAAAAGAAAAAAAAGAAAAACAAAATGGGAAAAGAAGAAATGCCGCTGTTCACTAGGCCTAAGTGCACAGTGCCTGAGGCCCATTCCAGCCGGCCTGCCTCCCTCCTCTCTCTCTCTCTTCCCTGTCGCCGTGTCAGCTGCGCCGTGGCTGGGCGCGCACGCGCCAACAAGCCGACGACACGATGACGCCACCGATGCAAGGAGGGGATAATCATCGCACCAGCCTTCCCCCTGGACGTCCTCATCCACTTCCCCCCTCTCTCTATCGCTCTCTCGTGAGCTCCACCGAGCGCCTCCGTCTCCGTCTTTCATCTCCGCCGCGGACACCGCCGTTCCCGTGCCGCTCCGTCGTGTGAGGAAGCTCCACCGAGCTCGGCCACATCTTCTGAGCCAAGCCACGAAAGCCGGGGAGCCCTGCACTGCTGGATCGGTCTCCGTCTTCAACCTCGGGCCGCCGGCGATCCCACCATCTCCGGTGACGTCTGCAGCTACAAAACCTCCACGGGCCTTCCGTGAGCCACTAGGTGAGCCTCGCCGCAGTTCCCCTCTATCTCCTCCCCGTTTTGCCGCATCTAGCGCTGCCGCCGATGATGGCCGAAGGGTGCCTCGCCGCGAAGCTCGTCGCCGTCATCATAGTTGGCGTCATACCCGTTCAAGCACGCAGACAGGCTCAGCTCCTCCCCGCGAGCCCAACGCGCGGACACTAGTGCCTCCTTGAGCCCTGCCTCGCCGTTTCCAAGCTCCGCCCGAAAGCACCGCCGCCGGCGTTGATGTAGCGCTCAACTCCGGCCATTTTATCCCGCGCCACCGCCGTAGATCGACGCGGCATCGAACCCTCGTTCGAACGCCACAAGAATCGCGCCAAATGATGCACCCTAGACAAATCCCGAGCCTCTCCGGTGAGAGCGCCGCCGCGGGAGGCTCACCGGAGCGACTCCGGCGCCGGCGCTGACTTGGCATGGCATGGGGCCCGCTGAGTGAGGCTGCCAGTGGGTCCCAGTGCCTCTGTTGACCATGTTGACCATGATCAACGTGGTTACTGTTCCCCCATGTAGATGAATGTGGGCCCCTTTCATTAATTAGACTAATTAGGCTTTTAAAATTAATATGTTAATTAACCAGACACTAACATGTGGGGCCCAGCTTTTAATTAACTTTGTTTAATTAAAATAAACCTCTGTTAGCGCCACTGCCTATGACAGGTGGGACCC
Organism: Thinopyrum elongatum; assembly: GCA_011799875.1. Classification (NCBI taxonomy): domain Eukaryota; kingdom Viridiplantae; phylum Streptophyta; class Magnoliopsida; order Poales; family Poaceae; genus Thinopyrum; species Thinopyrum elongatum. Next base: position 32,995,965 of record CM022299.1, on the reverse strand, counting down.
ACTGGTCAGTTTGACCAGTCAGCGGGTCTGTTGACCTGCTGATGTCATGCTGACATTCTGCTGATGTCATAATTCCATTTCTCTTAATTTAAATAATTCCAGAAATGCTAAAATCTTTGAAAAATCGTAGAAAATAATCCGTAGCTCGGATGGAAAAACTTTATACATGAAAGTTACTCAGAACGACATGACGAATCTAACTGTGCCATCTGTTTCCGTGTCGGGACCCTCTACAGAGGTGAACCTGCAACTTTTAGCCTGTTTTCGGTAGATGAATAGTGCATATACACCGGTTAACAATTCCAACTTAAATCATAAAATAACTAATATGACTTAGACATGCTTTTAGGCAACCCTGCACTGCATCTTAGTATAGCATGCTCTGTGTTGCATATGTTTGCTGTGTATTTATCTGTTTCTTCCCTCTCTTCTCTCTCGGTAGACCCCGGTACCGGCGTAGTTCCCGAGACCGACGCAGGTCGGAGATCGACTACGCCCCTGACGACCAGACCTTTACCGCAGAGCTTCCAGGCAAGCACCCCCCCTTGAGCATGCCTATATCGCCTATTCTTTCTATCTTATGCTTGCATTAGAAATTGCTGCTGCTACTATTTAACCAATTTCTAATGCATAGCCTGTTTTTGTAACTGCTGTTGATACCTACCTGCTTATCCTAAACTGCTTAGTATAGGCTGGATAGAGACCCACTAGAGACCCACTTTGTCCCAGTTGCCCCACTGGATTATCAGATGACTCGATCAACATGATCGACAACCAGGCCCTGGCACCGCACATCACCCCCCTAGTTGTACGACACTGCAGCATTACTATCAAGTGCTGAGGGTGATACCTCGTTTAGCACTTCTGATGTTAACTCTGTAGAGTAGCTATTCGGTCGTGGTCAGCGAGGGTGATTCCTCCTTCACCACTCCCGATAACGACATTGTCGTGCAACACCTCAAGTGTGAACCCATCGAGGGTGATTCCTCCGAGTTCACCTTGACGGATACATCGAGTAGGAATCCAACGAGGGTGATACCTCAGATTCCCCAGATGTTATGGACACATGGATACTTGGACTTTACAACTGTTACTTGGAAAGTCGGGTAGACCTTGAGGGGTACCCGAGCGTACATATGATACGAGTGATGTGGAGATGGGTTGACCTGGATGGTGCCCGTGAGATAAATACGAGGCGTGGCCGGGCATTCTTAGCCCTTGCTGCAAGTCTTCGAGATGGGGCGACGGGGTCACATCGATCGTGGGTCTCTGCTCGTTACCGCACGCTGCCAACACATTAACGATTTGGATATTTGATCCGAGTGGGCCTCTGGCCCGATAGCACTAACAATCACGTGGGAACAATTATGGGTACTCTGCGTCGTATGCATCAGCTGAAGCTTTCTAGACATTAGCGACTGAGCGGTGCGCGCCGGGTTGGACTGCGTAACGCAACCGCCTTGATAGTGTGGGTTGCTAGGTCTGCCCATCGGCCGCCCTCGCAACGTGCAGGAGCGCCCGGGGTGATGGCCCAAGACCCCTGGGAGCATAGGTTTAGTCCGGCGTGCTGACCTCTCTGTTAAGTTTTTGGTCGGGTTGCGGCATGTTGTTTAACCGAGGCCGGGCATGACCCGGAAAAGTGTGTCCGGCCGGAGTTAAGCGAGCGTGGTGGGTAAGTTGGTGCACCCCTGTAGGGAAGAACTGATCTATGCATAGCCGGATCCTCGGTAACGGACGCTCGGAGTTGTATCCCGATCGATACAACTAGAACTTAATAATGAGATGATAAATGGATATTAGGGCTCTGGGATCGCTTTCTCGCAGGGAGTCGAGGAAGGATCTTTGGGCGAGGTTGATACTTAGTACTGCTACTACTTTATACTGTACTAATGTACATTCTTCTAATGCTGCAAGACCACTAAGATGCTAGTCTTCGATAGGACTAGGCCTTCCCTCTATTCTGGCATTTCTGTAGCCCAGTCCACATATACAGCCTTTCTTTGATAATGTTGCATATGTAGTGTAGATCCTTGCTAGCTGAGTACTTCGGATGAGTACTCACGGTTGCTTTGCTTCCTCTTTTCCCCATATCCGTTTGATGCAACCAGATGACGGAGCCTCTGAGATAGCTGCCCCCGCCGACGACTACTACTACTACTACCTCGAGGGTGGTTACTACTTCGAGTTGGCCGACGACCAGGAGTAGGTTCGGAGGGTCCCAGGCAGGAGGCCTGCGCCTTTTCGATCGTAGTGTTTTCTTTTGCCCTGCTTTTTAAAGGCCTATTTGTCTTTCTTTTGTATCTGTACTCAGATATCTGATGCTTCCGCTGATGCTTGTAAGCGAGCTTATGTATTCGAGCCCTTGAGGCCATGGCTTGTAATATATAGCTTGTATTATTCTAAATTTGTGTCTAGAGTTGTGTTGTGATATCTTCATGTGAGTACTTAGGCTTGATCGTGTGCATTTGCGTGTATCATTAGTGCACGATTGGGCCGGGGGCGTCACAGGTTGGTATCAGAGCCGATTGCCTGTAGGAACCCCCTTTCCAACTCCTTGGCCGAAGTTGAGTCTAGTCGTGAAAACCGTTTTACTAACATGGCTATGTGGCTTACGGGCCCACGTCGCCATTGGGTGGTATTAGGATCTTTTATTCCTCATCTATACTCTGGGATTCTGATCTCTCATCTACTTGGGTTAAACATTTTACTAACTCTGACATTAGGTTCTCCTAACCACTTCATCCCAGAGAGCTCCTTCACCACAGATGATCGCTTGCTTTGCCAGAAGATTCTACAGATACTCCTCGATGTTTCCCGAGACCATTATGCCCACTGCTTTTGCAAGTTCCCTACTACCGATAATCACCGTGGACAGCTACACATCTTTGCCATTTGTATCTTCATTCCCAGATACTCCTTTATGTACAAGATACCCCGAAATACTCCTTGTTAATCCGGGAATCCTTTGAGCCTACTGCCGTGTAGCTTCTTTCGCACTGCGGATAATTCCTCACATTTACTAGGGATCCGTTCATCCCTAGTTGTTCAGGTGTTTCGCAAAATACTTTCCATTGTTAGTCGATCTTCCAAAAATCCTCTGTAGACTATTGCTCTTGAAATTCTTGCCTGCTTAAATTACGGTTAATTCCATATGTTTAGCAATCTTTGTTGATATTCCTTGTCAATGCCTTTGCATCCCTTCTCCCTCTGATTGATTACCGATACTCACATCAACTCTGTCGTGAATCGCCAGATCCATTGTTGGTTGTTATCCGACAGTGTCCTTAACATCTAAAATCTTGTAAGTTCTCCCCTGATACATAATGCCTTTGGTAAAATGTATCCTCTCCTTTAGTCAGCCATGCTCTACCATCGAGCTTGAGTTATGTACTCCTGAAGTTCGTGGTATACGTTCCTAAGATGCCCCGATGGGTTGAACCTATGCCTTCTTAATCTGTGTGAACCCGATAATTTTCGCGGGTCATACTCCTCTGGTATTTCACCTGGTAGTTCTTCATGTTCATATAATTTTTAACAGAGTAGTGAATGAAAGGTTATGCATTGAAGAAGTGGGAGTCGACCTTGAACCTTTGTGTTCATGCCCATGGACCCGATGTAGAAATTATCATGGAAGCTGCTCGTAAAAATAATTATTTCCTTGGTACAAATTCATCTTGTATCTGAGAATTGATACTTTGCAATCGTGGTTCCGACCATATTTTCTCCATAATTCCATTTCCCGGAAAAGTTAAAATACTTGTCTCCTGCAGATCATTTCACCAGTCCAACCTCTATTCTGATCTACCTTCAAGTATTGCCCCATGTTATCTTGAGGATATTGTCTCATTGCACTACCTCTTGTGAAATTCTTATTGGAATGATACTCCATCATATCATTCCTAGCCTGATCGGCTATATCATTATCGTGCTAATTTTAATTGTACTACCTGGTCCTTATTCCCGAAGCAACCTCCATCGACGCGCTAAGCTTACGTCGATCTTCCTCATCCTATCATTTCACCTCGAACAACAAGCTTGATTTCGAGCTTGTGTCACATCCGTGGTTCCAATAGCCTACACTTTATCATTCCTTTTGCTTGATGTCGTTGCTGCTCGATGGCATCTTCATAGAGCCTCTCGACAAAATTAGTCATGATCACCATCTATATACTGCCTTATTCTAAGATATCATTCGAATTCATGATGCGAAATGCCCTCCCTGCCCCTCGATGATTTGTGTTATCATCGACAACATCCTTGACTTTCTGCCAACTCAGACTTGGTTATGTTTTGGTTATACCTTGTGTTCCTCGATACTTCCGAAATTGTTCCTTTGTATCGATTGAGATCTTCGGACCCAACCCTTACTTGAAACACCATACCAATGCTACCTCGAAGCATGACTGTGGTATTTTGAATTTCAACTAGAACATTGGAGGCACATTGCCAAGTGCTTCTTGATCTATTATCCGGACACCGTTGTATGGATAACATCATGAATTCCCTTGCCCCTTTATCTAAATGGTGATTTACTTGTTGATCTGACATGTATATCATGCTCTACTTTTCCTTGGAAAAGATACACTCCTAATTCTTGTGTATAAACATATTTTCCTTTCCATTGGTTTGTTTAACCTTTCTTGTGATTTATATGATATAAGCAGAAATAATTCCCTGCTTATAAAACACCCCGATGTACAACCTTGTCAGTGAGACCATGTTACTATTGTGATGACATTCTGGTAACCCCCGATGGACGAGAACTTTGCCTATTGGTCTGCCTCGTTCAACGAGCAGGCAAATGGTTCTCTTTGTCCCTCGCCCTTGGTACCGACATTTCTACCGACATAACTGACAGAATATCCTCTGACATACCTTGTTGTCGAGACCGGTAAGATGACACCGTTCTCCCTACTCTCGATCAACCCTCATCATGGCTCCACAGGATCGGAACCTGACTCTACTGTATATCTTTGATTCCAAAATATTCTTGCATTTGGCTTCGTATCATGTCATGAGCCACCCTTCGAGAGATGATCTATTCCCGATGCTCTGAACCCCCTTCTCACACTCTGTTCAGGTATCGATCGGATGTCCATTCGCTTGAAATTTCCTATTGTACCTTCATACTTTGCTCTTGATGTTTTCTTAAGTTTCAACTCGAGAGATGCTTCTGCCACATTCCCTGAATTGTTCACCAGTTAATTAACCCTATAAGGGTCATTTCTCCCGAAGTTACCCTTTACTTGCCCACTTAAATCTCGGGACGAGATTTCTTGTAGTGGAGGAGAATTGTAACACCCCTATGTAATGATGCTCCAGTAATCCATCATGATGATGCTAAGCTACTGTGATTTGCAATGATAATCATGTTGGGATAATATCTCATTTCAAATTCCTTCTCTAAATTCTATTCAAATTCAAAGTGAAATTCCAAGTTGCACAAAAGCAGCTAAAAAAATATTCATCATTTAGCAAATATTCCTAGACAATTTATTGTTAAGGAAAACAACATCACCACAATGCTAAGATGGACAGAAGCAATTAAGACAGTGCAAAACAGCATTTTAAAATGCCAATTCCATTTATGAAAAACTCAAATGAATTCCAAAATTGCCCAAACTTTATGTGGCAGTGCAAAATATTCCATTGTATTTATGTGACCAAGTTTCACATTTGTAGAAAATCATTTGGCAGCTCATTTTAATTCAAAAACCCTTCTAAAAAAAACAGAAAAACAAAATGGGAAAAGAAGAAATGCCACTGTGCACTGGGCCTAAGTGCATAGTGCGTGAGGCCCATTCCAGCGGCCTGCCTCCCTCCTCTCTCTCTCTCTCATCCCTATCGCCGTGTCAGCTGCGTTGTGGCTGGGCGCACGCACGCCGACCAGCTGACGACACGACGACACCACCGACGCGAGGAGGGTATAAGGATCGCCCCTGCTTTCCCCCTGGACGTCCTCATCCACTCCCCCCCTCTCTCTCGCTCTCTCTCGCTCGCTCGCGAGCTCCACCGAGCGCCTCCGCCACCGTCCTTCGTCTTTGCCGCGGCCACCGTCGTTCCCGTGCCACTCCGTCATGTCAGGGAGCTCGGCCACATCTTCTGCGACAAGCCGCGGAAGCCGGGGAGCCCTACACTACTGGATCGGTCTCCGTCTTCAACCTTGGGCCGCCGGCTATCCCATTCCTCTCCGGCAACGTCTGCAGCAACAAAACCTCCACGGGCCTTCCGTGTGCCGCTAGGTGAGCCTCGCCGCAGTTCACCTTTGTCTCCTCCCTGTTTTGCCGCATCTGGCGCTGCCGCCGCTGATGGCCGAACAGTGCCTCGACGTGAAGCTCGCCGCCGTCATCCTAGTTGCCATCAGCCCGTTCGAGCACGCAGACAGGATCAGCTCCTCCCCGCGAGCCCAACGCGTGCACACTCGTGCCTCCTCGAGCCCTGCCTCGCCGTTTCCAAGCTCTGCCCGAAAGCACCACCGCCGGCGTCGACGTAGCGCTCAACTCCGGCCATTTTAGCGCGCGCCACCGTCGTAGATCGACGCGGCATCGAACCCTCGTTCGAACGCCGCAAGAATCGTGCCAAATGATGCACCCTAGACGAATCCCGAGCCTCTCCGGCAAGAGCGTTGCCGTGGGAGGCCCACCGAAGCGACTCCGGCGCCAGCACTCACCTGGCAGGGCGTGGGGCCCGCCCAGTGAGGCTCCAGTGGGCCACATCGCCTCTGTTGACCACATTGACCAGGGTCAACGTGGTTACTCTTCCCCTTGTAGCTGACATGTGGGCCCCCTTCGTTAATTAGACTAATTAGGCTTTTAAAATTAATATGTTAATTAACTAGACACTGACATGCGGGGCCCAGCTGTTAATTAACTTTGTTTAATTAAAATAAACCTCTGTTAGCCACACTGTCTATGACAGGTGGGACCCACTGGTCAGTTTGACCAGTCAGCGGGTCTGTTGACCTGCTGATGTCATGCTGACACTCTGCTGACAGCATAATTCCATTTCTGTTAATTTAAATAATTCCAAAAATGCTAAAATCTTTGAAAAATCGTAGAAAATAATCCTTAGCTCGGATGGAAAAACTTTATACATGAAAGTTACTCAAAACGACAAGACAAATCCAACCGTGCCATCTGTTTCCGTGTCGGGACCCTCTACGGAGGTGAATCCACAACTTTTAGCCTGTTTTCCGGTAGATGAATAGTGCATATACACCGGTTAATAATTCCAACTTAAATCCTAAAATAACTAATATGACTTAGACATGCTTTTAGGCAACCCTGCACTGTATCTTAGTATAGCATGCTCTGTGTTGCATATGTTTGCTGTGTATTTATCTGTTTCTTCCCCCTCTTCTCTCTCGGTAGACCCCGGTACCGACGTAGTTCCCGAGACCGACACAGCACCAGAGATCGACTACGCCCCTGACGACCAGACCTTTGCCGCAGAGCTTCCAGGCAAGCACCCCCCTTGAGCATGCCTATATCGCCTATTCTTGCTCTCTTATGCTTGCATTAGAAATTGCTGCTGCTACTGTTTAACCTATTTCTGATGCATACCCTGTTTTTGTAACTGCTGTTGATACCTACCTGCTTATCCTAAACTGCTTAGTATAGGCTGGATAGAGACCCACAAGAGACCCCACTTTGTCCCAGTTGCCCCGCTGGATTATCAGATGACTCGGTCAATGTGATCGACAACCACGCCCCGGCACTGCACATCACCCCCCTAGTTGTACGACACTGCAGCGTTACTATCGAGTGCCGAGGGTGATATCTCGTTTAGCACTTCTGATGTTAACTCTGTAGAGTAGCTATTCGGTCGTGGTCATCGAGGGTGATTCCTCCTTCACAACTCCCGATAACGACGCTGTCGTGCAACACCTCAAGTGTAAACCCATCGAGGGTGATTCCTCCGAGTTCACCTTGACCGATACATCGAGTAGGAATCCAACGAGGGTGATACCTCAGATTCCCCTGATGTTATGTACACACGGATACTTGGACTTTAAAACTGTTACTTGGAAAGTCGGGTCGACCCTGAGGGGTACCCGAGCGTACCTATGATACGAGTGATGTGGAGACGGGTTGACCTGGATGGTGCCCGTGAGATAAATACGAGGCGTGTCCGGGCATTCTTAGCCCTTACCGCAAGTCTTCGAGGCGGGTTGATGGGGTCACATCGATCATGAGTCTCTGCTCGTTACCGCACGCTGCCAACACATTAACGATTTGGATATTTGATTCGAGTGGGCCTCTGGCCCGATAGCACTAACCATCACGTGGGAACAGTTATGGGCACTCTGCATCGTATGCATTAGCCGAAGCTTTCTAGACGTCAGTGACTGAGTGGCGCGCACCGGGTTGGACCACGTAATGCAACCGCCTTGATAGTGTGGGTTGCTAGGTCTGCTCACCGGCCGCCCTCGCAACGTGCAGGAGCGCCCGGGGTGATGGCCAAGACCCCTGGGTGCATAGGTTTAGTCTGGCATGCTGACCTCTCTGTTAAGTTTTTGGTCGGGTTGCGGCGTGTTGTTTAACCGAGGCCGGGCATGACCCGGAAAAGTGTGTCCGGCCAGAGTTAAGTGAGCGTGGTGGGTAAGTTGGTGCACCCCTGTAGGGAAGAACTGATCTATGCATAGCCGGATCCTCGGTAATGGACGCTCGGAGTTGTATCCCGATCGATACAACTAGAACTTAATAATGAGATGAGAAATGGATATTAGGGCTCTGGGATCGCTTTCTCGCAGGGAGTCGAGGAAGGATATACGGGCGAGGTGGATACTTAATACTGCTACTACATTATACTGTACTAATCTACACTCTTCTAATGCTGCAAGACCACTGAAGATGCTAGTCTTCGATAGGACTAGGCCTTCCCTCTATTCTGGCATTTCTGCAGCCCAGTCCACATATACAGCCTTTCTTTGATAATGTTGCATATGTAGTGTAGATCCTTGCTTGCTGAGTACTTCGGATGAGTACTCACGGTTGCTTTGCTTCCTCTTTTCCCCATATCCGTTTGATGCAACCAGATGACAGAGCATTTGAGACAGCTGCCCCCGCCGACGACTACTACTACTACCCCGAGGGTGGTTACTACTTCAAGTTAGCTGACGACCAGGAGTAGGTTCGGAGAGTCCCATGCAAGAGGCCTGCGCCTTTTCGATCGTAGTGTTTTCTATTGCCCCGCCTTTTAAAGGCCTATCTGTCTTTCTTTTGTATCTGTACTTAGATATCTGATGCTTCCGCTGACGCTTGTAAGCGAGCTTATGTATTCGAGCCCTCGAGGCCCCTGGCTTGTAAAATATAGCTTGTATTATTTTAAATTTGTGTCTAGAGTTGTGTTGTGATATCTTCAAGTGAGTCCTTAGGCTTGATCGTGTGCATTTGCGTGTATGATTAGTGCCTGATTGAGCTGGGGGCGTCACATAAAGCATATTGGGCAATTAAAGAACTCAATTAAGACTTCAAACTTGCCGGTGAAAAGAGGTTATTTGATATTAGCTCACTAGATGAATGGAGAACCCAAGCATATGAAAATGCCAAATTATTCAAAGAAAAAGTTAAAAGATGGCATGACAAAAGAATCCAAAAGCAGGAATTCAACGTGGGTGAGTATGTTCTATTGTACAATTCTCATTTTAGATTTTTTTGTAGGAAAACTTCTCTCCAAATGGGAGGGACCATATATCATTGAAGAAGTTTATCGCTCTGGAGCTATTAAGATCAACAATGCCGAAGGAACTAATCCAAAGGTGGTCAATGGACAAAGAATTAAGCACTATATCTCAGGTACACCCATTAATGTTGAAACTAACATTGTTCAAACCATGACACTGGAGGAATACATAAAAGAGACCTTCCAGAACACTCCAGGACGCTGAAAAGGAACAGGTACATGATACGCTAAGTAAACAGACTCCAAAAATTCCGCTAAAATATTTTCTATCACTATTCAAATATTAGAAAAAATACAAAAATAGGAAACACCCGAGAAGGCAACCAAAGTGCCCACTAGGCACCAGGGCGCGCCTGCCCCTCCTGGCGCGCCCTGGATGGTAGCGGGCCCCTCGGGAACCTTCCGGCTCCGTTTTCCTATGGTATACTTGTTTCCCAAGATAATAATTATTTATATATACCCCCGGATGATTTGACCACCGCATCGTAGAAATATCCTATGTTCTTGTTTCGTGCTATTTTTCTAGCAGATCTGAAAGTAAGTCGTCTCAAGCTTCAGATACAAAGAGCTATGTCTCCCATTATGTTGCAGATCCAAAGATCTTTGTGGAGATTTATCCCTACCTATGGTCCACTGAGGAGGAGGAAGATACCGACTTAGAGGAAACGAGGGATGCTAGCTCGGATGAAGATGAGGTTCCACTACCTTGCTAGTTCTTGAGCTTGCGTTGGTTTTTCCCTTGAAGAGGAAAGGGTGATGCAACAAAGTAGAGATAAGTATTTCCCTCAATTAAGAACCAAGGTATCAATCCAGTATGAGTTACACGCAAGTCCCCAATAGTTGCACCTACACAAACACACAAATACTTGCACCCAACGCGATAAAGGGCTTGTCAATCCCTTCACAGTTACTTGCAAGGATGAGATCTGATAGAGATAGGTATAAAAGATAAATAAAAGTGCAAAAGTAAATAAAAGTAAATAAATTGCAGCAAGGTATTTTCGGGTTTTGGTTTTATAGATCTGAAAATATAATGATAAAAATAGACCCGGGGGCCATAGGTTTCACTAGAGGCTTCTCTCTTGAAGAAAGCATACGGTGGGTAAACAAATTACTGTTGAGCAATTGATAGAAAAGCGCATAGTTATGACAATATCCAAGGCAATGATCATAAATATAGGCATCATGTCCGTGACAAGTAGACCGCCTCCTGCCTGCATCTACTACTATTACTCCACGCATCGACCGCTATCCAGCATGCATCTAGTGTATTAAGTTAACAAGAACGGAGTAACGCCTTAAGCAAGATGACGTGATGTAGAGGGATAGATACAAGCAATATGGTAAAAACCCCATCTTTTTATCCTTAATGGCAACAATACAATACGTGCCTCGCTACCCCTTCTGTCACTTGGTGAGGACATTGCAAGATTGAACCCATCACAAAGCACCTCTCCCATTGCAAGATAGATCAATCTAGTTGGCCAAACCAAATCAATAGATCGGAGAGAAATACAAAGATATCTTAATCATCATAAAAGATTTCAAAGAAGACTCAAATAATATTCATAGATAATCTGATCATAAATCCAGAAATCATCGGATCTCAAGAAACGCACTGCAAAAGAAGATTACATCGAATAGAACTCCAAGAATATTGAGGAGAACATTGTACTAAAGATCAAAGAGAGAGAAGAAGTAATCTAGCTACCAGCTATGGACTCTTAGGTCCGTGCTAAACTACTCACGCATCATCGGAAGGGCAGCAAGGTTGGTGTAGAGGCCCTCCATGAGTGAATCCCCCTCCGGCAGAGTACCGGAAAAGGCCCCATGATGGGATCTCACGGTAACAGAAGCTTGCGGCGGTGGAAAAGTATTTTTGGTGTGCCCTCTGGTGTACGGGGAATATTTGGGTATTTATAGAAGTGGAATTAGGGCTAGGGGGCTACGAGGGACCCAAAAGCTTGTAGGGCGCCCCCCCGGGGCGCGCCCTGTGAACTTGTGGCCCACTCGTGGCTCTCCTAGCCTCCTCCAGAAGCTTCGTGGTTGTCTTCTGGTCCAAAAAAATCCTCAAAAAGTTTCATTCCATTTGGACTCCGTTTAGTATTGATTTTCTGTAAAAAGACAAAAACAAGGGAAAAACGGCAACTGGCACTGTGCACTAGGTTAGTAGGTTAGTCCCAAAAAATGATATAAAATAGCATATTAATGCATATAAAACATCCAAGATGGATAATATAATAGCATGGAAAAATAAAAAATTATAGATACGTTGGACACGTATCAAGCATTCCCAAGCTTAATTCCTGCTCCTCCTCGAGTAGGTAAATGATAAAAACAGAATTTTTGATGCGGAATGCTACCTAACATGTTTCTCAATGTAATATTTCTTAATGTGGCATGAATATTCAGATCCATAAGATTCAACACAAAATTTTAATATTGACATAAAAACGATAACACTTCAAGCATACTAATAAATCAATCATGTCTTCTCAAAATATCATGGCTAAAGAAAGTTATCCCTACAAAATCATATAATCTTGTCATGCTATATCTTCATCACACAAAGTATTTATCATGCATAACCCCGGTGTTAGCCAAGCAATTGGTTCATACTTTTGGTGTTCTCAACCTTTTTCAACTCTCACGCAATATATGAGCGTGGGCCATGGATATAGCACTATAGGTGGAATAGAATATGATGGTGGAGGTTGTGTGGAGAAGACAAAAAAAGAGAAAGTCTCACATTGACGAGGCTAATCAATGGGCTATGGAGATTCCCATCAATTGATGTCAATGCAAGGAGTAGGGATTGCCATGCAACGGATGCTCAGAAGAAAACTAAGTGGGTGTGCATCCAACTTGCTTGCTCACGAAGACCTAGGGCAATTTGAGGAAGCCCATCATTGGAATATACAAGCCAAGTTCTATAAGGAAAAATTCCCACTATTAATATATGAAAGTGACAAAATAGGAGACTCTCTATCATGAAGAACATGGTGCTACTTTGAAGCACAAGTGTGGAAAAGAATAGTAACATTGTCCCTTCTCTCTTTTTCTCTGATTTTTTTAATTTTTTCTCTTTTTTTCTTTTGGGCTCTTTGGCCACTTTTTTTATTTTGGGCTCTTTGGCCTCTTTTTATTTTAAGTCCGGAGTCTCATCCCGACTTGTGGGGGAATCATAGCCTCCATCATCCTTTCCTCACATTGGACAATGCTCTAATAATGATGATCATCACACTTTTATTTACTTACATCTCAAGAATTACAACTCGATACTAGAACAAGGATATGACTCTATACGAATGCCTCATGCATATGAAAGCAATACGACAATGATGGTATGTGTCATAATAAAATGGAATGGTGGAAGTTTCATGGCAATATATCTCGGAATGGCTATGGAAATGCCATAATAGGTAGGTATGGTGGTTGTTTTGAGGGAAGGTATAAGGTGGTTTAATGCACAGGCAAAAGTTGCGAGGTACTAGAGTGGCTAGCAAAGGTGGAAGGGTGAGAGTGCGTATAATCCATGGACTCAACATTAGTCATAAAGAACTCACATACTTATTGCAGAAGTTTATTAGCCCTCGAAACAAAAGTACTAATACGCATGCTCCTAGGGGAGAGGTTGGTAGGAGTTAACCATCGCGTGCTTCCGAACTCCACGCAATGGATGACAATCAATAATAAATCATGCTCCAACTTCATCGCATAACGAGAGACCATACGTGCATGCTTCAGGAATCACAAACCTTAACACAAATATTCTTACTAATACAAAATTACCGACTAGCATGACTCTAATATCACCATCTTTATATCTCAAAACAAGTGCAAGGAATCAAACTTCTCATATATTCAATGATCTTCATTAAAGTTTTTATTATATCCCTCTTGAATACCCATCATATTAGGACTAAATTCATAACCTAAGCAAATTGCCATACTATTTATAATACTATCAAAATAATATAAGTGAAGCATGAGAGTTCATCAATTTCTTCAAAATAAAACCACTGCCGTGCTCTAAAAAGATATAAGTGAAGCACTAGAGCAACTACCTAGCTCAAAAGATATAAGTGAAGCACATAGAGTATTCTAATAAATTCACGATTAATGCGTGTCCCTCTGAAAAGGTGTGTACAGCAAGGATGATTGTGGCAAACTAAACAGAAATGAATCATATAATACAAGACGCTCCAAGCAAAACACATATCATGTGGTGAATAAAAATATAGACTCAAGTAATTTTACCGATGGATTGAAGACGAAACAGGGGATGCCATCCGGGGCATCCCCAAGCTTAGATGCTTGGTTGTCCTTGAATATTTCCTTGGGGTTCCTTGGGAATCCCCAAGCTTAGGCTCTTGCCACTCCTTATTCCGTAGTCCATCAAAACTTTACTCAAAACATGAAAACTTCACAACACAAAACTCAACAGAAAACTCGTGAGATCCGTTAGTGAAACAAAGCAAATAACCACTTTCAGGTACTGTTACAAACTCATTCCAATTTTATATTGGTGTTATATCTACTGTATTCCAACTTCTCCATGGTTCATACCCCCGATACTACCCATAGATTCATCAAAATAAGCAAACAACACAATGAAAACAGAATCTTTCAAAAACAGAGCAGTCTATAGTAATATGGACTTTAGCCAAACTTCTGTAACTCCAAAACTTCTAAAAATTTAGGACAGAAGAATAAATTTGTATATAAATATTGTGTAAAAACGTCAGGATTTTATCACGCTCTAGTGAATTTAAACAATTCTTTTACTGGACGCTAAATTTTCAGTTTTTCAGCAAAATCAATTCAACTAGATCATCCCAAAGGTCTTACTTGGCACAAACACTAATTAAAACACTAAAACACAATTATTACAGAAGTAATATTGTGCATTTATTTAAGAACAAAAGCAAAAACAAAAAACACAAAATAAAATTGGGTTGCCTCCCAACAACCGCTATTGTTTAACTACCCTAGCTAGGCATATTGCATAGATCTAGGTATTGTCATCTTGTGTATGCAATCCATAAGTAGCCCTCATACTAGATTCATATGGAAACTTAGTTTTATTTTTGGAATGTGTTCCATGCCCTTCCTTAATGGAAATTGAAATCTAATGTTTCCTTCTTTCATATCAATAATTGCACCAATCGTTCTAAGGAAAGGCCTACCAAGAATAATAGGGCATGAAGGATTGCAATCTATATCAAGCAGAATAAAACAATGGGCACATAATTCCTATTTGCAACAATAAGAACATCATTAATCCTTCCCATAGGTTTCTTAATAGTGGAATCCACTAAGTGCAAATTCAAAGAACAATCATCAAGTTTATGGAAACCTAGCACATCACATAATGTTTTTGGAATAGTTGAAACGCTAGCACCCAAATCACACAAAGCATTGCAATAATAATATTTAATCTTAATTTTAATAGTAGGTTCCCATTCATCATAAAGCTTTCTAGGGATTGAAACCTCCAACTCATGTTTTTCTTCAAAAGATTTCATCATTGCATCAACGATATGTTTAGTAAAAGCTTTATTTTGATTATAATCATGGGGTAAATTAAGCATAGATTACAACAAGAAAATACAATCAATCAAAGATCAATTTTCATAATTAATGTCCTTGAAATCCAAAAGAGTGGGTTCATCCCTACTTAAAGTTTTGACCTCGCCAATCCCACTTTTATCAATTTTTTCATTAAGATGTTCACCCTCCAAATTATTGGGATGCCTTATAGCTAAAGTTGACTCATCTCCAGTCCCTTATTTATCAATTTTTATATTAGCAAACAAAGATTCAATAGGAGTCACACCAATCACTTTAAGATCTTCATCATTGTTATCACGAAAACTAGAAGAACGTGCTTTTTCTAGCCAATCTCTCTTAGCATGCATCCTAGCGGTTCTATCTCTACTTTCATTAATAGAAATTTTAATAGGTTTCAGAGACTCATTAATGTCAACCTTTGGTGGCATAGATCTATTCTTAAAAGAATCAATCTCATGAGAAATTCCATCAACGTTCCTAGCCAAATCATCAATCTTAAGCAAAAAAAATTCTACCATAGCAGTGAAAATCTTTTGGAATTAATGAAATCTTTAATATTATTTTCAAGATCCGAGGTTATCTTATAATAATTTCCATAAGAATTTTTGTCAGAATTACCATAATTATTAGAGGAATTACTAGGAAACAGCCTAGTGTTGAACTTGCCTCTATACGCGTTATTACCAAAATTGTTCCTACCAACAAAATTCACATTCATAGATTCATTATTATTCTCAATCGAAGTGGACAAAGGCATATCATTAGGATCAATAGGAGCACTCTTACTAGCAATCAATTTCATAAGTTCATCCATCTTTCCATTCAAAGTATTAATTTCTTCAATCGCATGCACTTTTTTACTAGTAGACGATCTTTCGGTATGCCATTGAGAGTAATTTGCCATGATATTATCTAGGAGTTTAGTAGCTTCTCCTAATCTGATTTCCATAAAAGTACCACCTGCGGCGCAATCTAAAAGATTTCTAGATGCAAAATTCAACCCAGCATGAAATTTTTGTATGATCATCCATAAACTTAAACCAAGAGTGGGGCAATTTCTTATCATCAATTTCGTCCTCTCCCAAGATTGTGCAACATGTTCATGATCAAGTTGCTTAAAATTCATTATATCATTCCTAAGGGAGACGATCTTAGCGGAAGGAAAATACTTGGAAATAAAAGCATCTTTACACTTATTCCATCAGTCAATACTATTTTTAGGCAAAGATGAAAACCAAGTTTTAGCATGATCTCGTAGTGAGAACGGAAATAGCTTCAATTTAATAATATCATTATCCACATCATTTTTCTTTTGCATATCACACAATTGAACGAAAGTATTTAGATGGGATGCAGCATCTTCATTAGGACTACCAGAAAATTATTCTTTCATAACAAGATTCAAGAAAGCGGCATTAATTTCATAAGATTCCGCACTAGTGGCGGGAGCAATCGGAGTACTAATAAAATCATTATTATTAGTGTTGGAAAAGTCACACAACTTGGTATTTTCTTGAGACATCATGACAAAGCAAGCAATCTAGCACACAAGCAAATAAAAAGCAACTAAAAAGACGAACGGAAAGAAGGCGAATAAAAAGGCAAATATTTTTGTGTTTTTCTGAAAACATTTTAGAAGTGGGGGAGAGGAAAACGAGAGGTAAATGGAAAATAATGTAATGCAAGAGATGAGAGTTTATGATAGGTACTTGGTAGGTTTGATGTAGAACCTCCCATGCAACGGCGCGAGAAATTCTTCCTGCTACTTCTTGAGCTTGCGTTGGTTTTTCCCTTGAGGTGCAAAGGGTGATGCAGCAAAGTAGAGATAAGTATTTCACTCAGTTAAGAACCAAGGTATCAATCTAGTAGGAGGTACACGCAAGTCCCCAATGGTTGCACCTACGCAAACAAACAAATACTTGCACCCAACGCGATAAAGGGGTTGTCAGTCCCTTCACGGTTACTTGCAAGGATGAGATCTGATAGAGATATGTATAAAAGATAAATAAAAGTGCAAAAGTAAATAAAAGTAAATAAGTTGCAGCAAGGTATTTTTGGGTTTTTGGTTTTATAGATCTGATAATATAATGATAAAAATAGACCCGGGGGCCATAGGTTTCACTAGAGGCTTCTCTCTTGAAGAAAGCATACGGTGGGTAAACAAATTACTGTTGAACAATTGATAGAAAAGTGCATAGTTATGATGATATCTAAGGCAATGATCAAGAATATAGGCATCACGTACGTGATAAGTAGACCGACTCTTGCCTGCATCTACTACTATTACTCCACACATCGACCGCTATCCAGCATGCATCTAGTGTATTAAGTTAACAAGAACAGAGTAACGCCTTAAGCAAGATGACATGATGTAGAGGGATAGATCCAAGCAATATGGTCAAAACTCCATCTTTTTATCCTTAATGGAAATGATACAATATGTGCCTCGCTACCCCTTTTGTCACTAGGTGAGGACACCGCAAGATTGAACCCATCACAAAGCACCTCTCCCATTGCAAGATAGATCAATCTAGTTGGCCAAACCAAATCAATAGATCGGAGAGAAATACAAAGCTATCTTAATCATGCATAAAAGAGTTCAAAGAAGACTCAAATAATATTCATAGATAATCTGATCATAAATCCACAATTCATCGGATCTCAACAAACACACCGCAAAAGAAGATTACATCAAATAGAACTCCAAGAACATCGAGGAGAACATTGTACTGAAGATCAAAGAGAGAGAAGAAGCCATCTAGCTACTAGCTATGGACCCTTAGGTCCATGCTAAATGACTCACGCATCATCGGAAGGGCAGCAAGATTGGTGTAGATGCCCTCTGTGATCGAATCCCCCTTCGGCAGAGTGCGGGAAAAGGCCCCAAGGTGGGATCTCACGAGAACAGAAGCTTGTGGCGGCAAGAAAGTATTTTTGGTGTGCCCTCTGGTGTACGGGGAATATTTTGGTATTTATAGAAGTGGAATTAGGGTTAGGGGGCTACGAGGAGCCCACAAGCTTGTAGGGCGCGCCCCCCTAGGGCGCGCCCTGTGAGCTTGTGGCCCACTCGTGGCTCTCCTGGCCTCCTCCCGAAGCTTCATAGTTGTCTTCTGGTCCAAGAAAAATTCTCAAAAAGTTTTGTTCCTTTTGGACTCCGTTTGGTATTGATTTTCTGTAAAAGACAAAACAAGGAAAAAAAACAAATGGCACTGGGCACTAGCTTAATAGGTTAGTCACAAAAACTGATATAAAATAGCATATTATTGCATATAAAACATCCAAGATGGATAATATAATAGCAGGGAACAATAAAAAATTATAGATACATTGGAGACATATCATACCTCAACCTGGAGATATGCACGTGGAATTCAAGAAGTCAAGTCTTCCAAAAGAAGCAAACAAATCTAAGGTCCAATTTATCCCATCTCGTTTTCTGCAGGAAAGCAAAGGGGCAGTATGCAAAAGGATATTAAAGCTTGAGCAAGAAAACGATGATTTGAGGGAGGAAGATTTTATCCTCAAACGCAAGCTGGAGAAGAAGAATGCCACTTCATCATCACCACCATCACCAAAGAAGGAGACTTAAGCACACGGGTATGGGCACTC
The DNA here is from genome assembly GCA_011799875.1 of Thinopyrum elongatum. Lineage (NCBI taxonomy): Eukaryota > Viridiplantae > Streptophyta > Magnoliopsida > Poales > Poaceae > Thinopyrum > Thinopyrum elongatum. The sequence goes on along the minus strand of CM022299.1, from coordinate 32,977,098 downwards.
CCCATGGCTTGTGCCAAGCTTGGGGGAGATGCCCCGGTATCGTATCACTATCACTTTTATTACCTTCACCAGTTTTTAGTTCGATCCTTAGTTATTTCATGATTTAGTTGAATAAAAGTTTAGTATGATCTATTTTTGAGTGCTAGTTTCGTGATCTATCCATCTATGTAATCGAGTTGAGAGTTATATAATAAAGATTAGTCTGAGTTTTTGCTTCTTTACTTTCATGTTTCAATCAAAATAAAGAAAATAATGAAAAAGATCATATGCTAATCTTATGAAAAGTAATGACATTACATAAGGAAAATTATAAGTGGTAAAATTTATTGAAAGTTGACAAACATAACATTGGTAATTGATGCAATTCATGAAAGAATTCATAAGGGAAAAGAAGATTCACATGCAAATATATTATCTTGGACATCTTTTATGATTGTACACCCCCATTAAGTATTTTATGCCAAATTGTTGATGTTGTCCAAGGAAGACAACGTAATGATTTATGTTTGTTCATATTAACATAGAAGTTATATTGTCATAGATCCTCCAACATGTGGTGCGTGCCCAATATCTTTGCTAGCCAAAATCCGCACCAAGTAGAGATACTACTTGTGCATCCAAAAACCTTAAACCCAAATTCATATTTCGAGAGTCCACCATACCTACCTACGGATTGAATAAGATACTTCAAGTAAGTTGTCATTGGTGCATAAGGCAATAAAAATTGCTTCTAAATATGTATGATCTTTTAGTGTAAGAGAAAATAAGCATTGTACGAACTTGTGATGGCAAAGTAATAAAAGCAACGGTCTGCATAATAAAGGTTGCTGTCATAAGGGGCAATATAACGTGACGTTCTTTTGCACTAAGAGCTTGTGCATCAAAAAATAAAAATTGCATGACAACCTCTGCTTCCCTCTGCGAAGGGCCTATCTTTTACTTTTAGGTATTTACTTTTTATGCAAGAGTCAAAGTGTTCTCCTCTAATCCTTTTTATTTTTCTATTTTGCAAGCATCATGTGGTGGGGAAAGATCTGGGCACATATATCCAGTTGGATATGAGTGATCATGAGTTATTATTGTTGACATCACCCTTGAGATGAATAAGCTGGGAGGCGAAACTATAAGCCCCTATCTTTCTATGTGTCTGGCTGAAACTTTTTGCTCCATATATATGTTATGAGTGTTAGTAATCATAGAAGACTAAATTATGGTTGAGTATGTGGACTTGCCAAAGAGGCTCCGACATGAGACCCTTCCTGAAAATATGATGAATTGCAATTCCATTGTTGACTGAGAACATAGTTTGTTAGTTTTCAAGAAAGTTTATGCCTTATACTTCAATGTTGTGATGAATTGTTACTTGCCCATGAGAAGTTTTATGATAAAGTTTATTGCAGTTATAATAATAAGCATGATGCTACTATGTCCGTATTTTGTTTTTATCGACACCTCTCTCTCCAAACATGTGGACATGACTATTGATATCGGCTTTCGCTTGAGGACAAGCAAGGTCTAAGCTTGGGGGAGTTGATACGTCCATTTTGCATCATGTTTTCCTACTATTATTTATAGTGTTTTTATGCAATATAACACTTTGTGGAGTAATTCCAATGCCTTTTCTCTCATATATGCAAGGTTTACACAAAGAGGGAGATTTTCGGCAGCTGGAATACTGGACCTGAAAAAGCTATGTCAGAGATATCTCTTCTGCACATCTCCAAATGAGCTGAAATTTTACGGAGAATTATTTTGGAATATATAATAAATATTGGAGAAAAGAAATACCAGAGCGGGCCACCCAGGTGTCAACTAGGAACCAGGGCGCGCCCACCCCCCTGGCACGCCCTGGTGGGTGGTGGGCCCCTGGATAGCCTCAAGTGCCCATCTTCTGGTATATAAGGTCATTTGCCCTAGAAAAAAATATGGAGAGGACTTTCGGGATGGAGCATTGCCGTCTCGAGGCGGAAGTTGGGCAGGGACACTTTTGCTCTTCGGCGGAGCGATTCCGCCGGGGATACTTCCCTCTAGGAGGGGGAAATCGAAGCTATCGTCATCACCAACAACCCTCTCATCATGGGAGGGCCAATCTCCATCAACATCTTCAGCAGTAGCATCTCATCTCAAAACTCTAGTTCATCTCTCGTGTTCAATCTTTGTATCAAAACCTCATATTGGTACTTGTGGCTGACTAGTAGTGTGGATTACATCTTGTATTTGATGATAGCCGGTTATTTGGTGGAAGATTATATGTTCAGATCCATTACAATATACAATACCCCTCTGATCTTGAGCATGAATATGTTTTGTGAGTAGTTAATTTTTTTCGTGAGGACATGGGAGAAGTCTTGTCATAAGTAATCATGTGAATTTGATATTCGTTCGATATTTTGATGATATGTATGTTGTGATTCCCTTAGTGGTGTTATGTGAACGTTGACTACATGACACTTCACCATATTTGGGCCTAAGGGAATGCATTGTGGAGTAGTTATTAGGTGATGGTTTGTGATACATCTCCAACATATCTATAATTTTTGCTTGTTCCATGCTGTTATATTATCAATATTGGATGTTTTATATTCATTTTATAGCAACTTTATATCATTTTTTGGGACTAACCTATTGACATAGTGCCCAGTGCCTCTTGCTGTTTTTTGCTTGTTTTTTACTTCGCGGAATATCCCTATCAACAGGAGTCCAAACGCAGCTAAACTTTTTGGAGATTTTTTTTAACCAGAAGACACCTTGGGGGCCAAGAAAGCACCTGGGAGGAGGTCCGTTGGGACCACAAGACACCAGGGCAAGCCAGGAGGCCCAGGCGTGCCCTGCTGGGTTGTGGGGCCCACGTGGGTCTCCTGCCCCGCCTCTTCGCCCTATATTAAATTCCCACATATTAAAGAAAACCTAGGGGAGTCGACGAAACACAATTCCAGCCGCCGCAAGTTCCAGAACCACAAAATCCAATCTAGAGCCCTATTCCGGCACTGTGCCGGAGGGGGACACGATCACGGAGGGGTTCATCATCCTCATTGGTGCCTCTCTGATGATGCGTGAGTAGTTCATGCTACTTCTGGAGCTTGCATTGATTTTTCCCTTGAAGAGAAAAGGGTGATGCAGCAAAGTAGAGATAAGTATTTCCCTCAGTTAAGAACCAAGGTATCAATCCAGTCGGAGGCACAAGCAAGTCCCCAATATATGCACCTGCACAAACTAACAAACACTTGCACACAACGTGAAAAAGGTGTTGTCAATCCCTTCACGGTCACGAACAAGAGTGAAATCTAATAGAGATAGGTATAAAAGATAAATAAAAGAGCAAACTAAAGTAAATATAAATAAATTGCAGCAAGGTATTTTTGGGTTTTAGATATGAAAATATATGATGGAAAATAGACCCGGGGGCCATAGGTTTCACTAGAGGCTTCTCTATTGAATAAAGCATACGGTGGGTAAACAAATTATGGTTGAGCAATTGATAGAAAAGCGCATAATTATGATGATATCTAAGGCAATGATCATGAATATAGGCATCACGTCCATGACAAGTAGACCGAAACGATTCTGCAGCTACTACTATTACTCCACACATCGACCGACTCCTGCCTGCATCTAGAGTATTAAATTCATAAGAACAGAGTAATGCTTTAAGCAAGATGACATGATGTAGAGGGATAAACTCAAGCAAAATGATATAAACCCCATCTTTTTATCCTTAATGTAAATAATACAATACATGCCTCGCTGCCCCTTCTGTCACTGGGAGAGGACACTGCAAGATTGAACCCATCACAAAGCACTTCTCCCATTGCAAGAAAAACCAATCTAGTTGGCCAAACCAAATTGATAGATCGAAGAGAATTACTAAGATATCTCAATCATGCATAAAAGAGTTCAGAGAATACTCAAATAATATTCATAGGTAATCTGATCATAAATCAAAAATTCATAGGATCTCAACAAACGCACAGCAAAAGAAGATTTCATCGAATAGATCTCCAAGAAAATCAAGGAGAACATTGTATTGAAGATCAAAGAGAGAGAAGAAGCCATCTAGCTACTAGCTATGGGCCCTTAGGTCCGTGGTAAACTACTCACGCTTCATCGGAAGGGCAGCAAGGTTGATGTAGAGGCCCTCCGTGATCGAATCCCCTTCCGGAGAAGTGCCGGAAAAGGACCCAAGATGGGATCTCACGGGAACAGAAGCTTGCGGCGGCGGAAAAGTATTTTTGGTGTGCCCTCTGGTATAGGGGGGATATTTGAGAATATATAGTGGTGGAATTAGGGTTGGAAGACCCCAGAGGGGCCCACAAGCCCTAGGGGCGCCCCCCCGGGTTGCACCCCTACGGCTTGTGGCCTCCTCGTGAAGCTTCTGGCCTCCTCTCCTAGTCTCATAGGTTTCTTTCTGGTCCAAGAAAAATCACCGTAAAGTTTTATTCCGTTTGGATTCCGTTTGATATTCCTTTTCTGTAAAAGTCAAAAACAAGGAAAAAATAGAAACTGGCACTGGTCTCTAGGTTAATAGGTTAGTCCCAAAAATAATATAAAATAGCATATTAATGCATATAAAATATCCAACACAGATAATATAATAGCATGGAACAATCAAAAATTATAGATACGTTGGAGACGTATCAAGCATCCCCAAGCTTAATTCATGCTCGTCCTCGAGTAGGTAAATGATAAAAATAGAATTTTTGATGTGAAATGCTACCTAACATATATATCAATGCAATTTCCTTTATTGTGGCAAGAATATTCAGATCCATAAGCTTCAAAAAAAAAGTTTAATATTGACATAAAAACAATAATACTTCAAGCATACTAATAAAGCAATCATGTCTTCTCAAAATAACATGGCCAAAGAAAGTTATCCCTACAAAATCATATAGTCTGGCTATGCTCCATCTTCATTACACAAAGTATTTCATCATGCACAACCCCGGTGTTAGTCAAGCAATTGTTTCATACTTTTAATGTTCTCAAACCTTTTCAATTTCACGTAATACATGAGCGTGAGCCATGGATATAGCACTATAGGTGGAATAGAATATGGTGGTTGTGGAGAAGACAAAAAGAAGGAGAAAGTCTCACATCAACTAGGCAAATTAATGGGCTATGAAGATGCCCATCAATTGATATCGATGCAAGTGAGTAGGGATTGCCATGTAATGGATGCACTAGAGCTATAAGTGTATGAAAGCTCAAAAAGAAACTAAGTGGGTGTGCATCCAACTTGCTTGCTCATGAAGACCTAGGGCAATTTGTGGAAGCCCATCATTGGAATATACAAGCCATGTTCTATAATGAAAAATTCCCACTAGTATATGAAAGTGACAAAATAGGAGACTCTCTATCATGAACAACATGGTGCTATTTTCAAAGAACAAGTGTGGAAAAGGATAGTAAGATTGTCCCTTTTATCTTTTTCTCTCATTATTTTTTGTTTGGGCTTCTTTGGCCTCTTTTTTTTATTTGGGCTTCTTTGGCCTCTTTTATTTTCTTAAAGTTTGGAGACTCATCCCAACTTGTGAGGGAATCATAGCTTCCATCATCCTTTCCTCACATGGGACAATGCTCTAATAATGATGATCATCATACTTTTATTTACTTACAACTCAAGAATTACAACTCGATACTAGAACAAAGATCTGACTCTATATGAATGCCTCAAGCATGTGAGAGCAATATGACAATGATGATATGTGTCATAATAAAATGGAATGGTGGAAGTTGCATGGCAATATATCTCGGAATGGCTATGGAAATGCCATAATAGGTAGCTATGGTGGCTGTTTTGAGGAAGATATAAGGTGGCTTAAGGGGGGAAGAGCGTATCATATCACGGGGTTTGGATGCACCGGTGAAGTTTTGTAACACCCCAAAATTTTGGTTTGATTTTTACCAAATTCTTTATTTGATTTAAAGGAGATTATTTGAATTTTTCTAAAGAGGGACTCTCCTTCTCAAATCCTTTTTTTGACAAATCTTTTATGAGTCCTTATCGATCTTGATTCTGGTCTTGAGGGTTTTTCAACATGTGTTGGTTCAAAACAAATACTTTTGGGTTGTTTTACTATTTCTTTTATTAAGAAGAATTCCTGTATATAATTTTTGGATTTATCTTTCCCTATTCAAAAAATACTCTCTTGCCATGACCTATGTTGTAAATTTTCTTCCTAAACCCTCCTCCCTACTTTGGGTCAAGCCAAGCATCCAATTCCAGCAAGTTTCAACCTCTTTTAGATTTTATTTCTATTTATTTTAACATCAAACTTTTTTCTGTAATTTATTTGGACCCTTGGGATTTACAAAGGAAGTACCAGATTCCTTGAGCTATTAATCCCATGTAAATTACCCTAGCTACTCCTTGGTACCCTAAACCTAGATCCATCAAGAGCTGCTGGTCCACAGTTCAAATTTTTCAAACTTTGCTTACGGCAAGTTTGGACCAGATTTGCTATTTTTGGTGAAATTCATTCTTTTCCCTTTCTAAAAATTCTGAGAAAATTCAGGTAGTCTCTGAACGCATCAAGAGACCACCCCTCCAAGTTTCAGCTCCAGAAAAATTTTCCACGTGCGTCAATCATTTCGTCGAACAGCTGGCATGCACTATTTCAGTCAAATTCAGAGTTTCAGTGTTAAGCTTCAGGTGACAGTGTCGTTTTCGTCAGAGCTCTGCGTCAATCTCGCCAGTGCGCGCGTTGGCCCGTTGCTCCCTGTTCCTTCTTCTTATCCAGTGGCCGCACGGTCGGTTGGCGTCTTCCCCTGGTCGCCAGTGAGCTGGCAGGGGGTACATCGTCCCCGTGAGCGGCGGCAGAAATGGCCGCTACGGTCGCCAGAGAGGACAGCAAGGAGCGGCGCCTTCCAGCACCGCTCACACCAGTCTGAGCCTCCGCGTGGCCGTCCTCTTCGCTGTGCACACTGTAGAACCGTCGCCGTGGCCTGAGAAGCGCAGAGCGCGCTCTCTGCCGCCGACGTGCCCGTGAGGCCGTTCCGTCGAAAACTTGGAGTATCGCCCAAGTTGGACCAAGCTTAAGCCAGGAATGGAACCGGTGAACCAATCCGCAGCTGCCCAGTCGCCTAAACCTCCAGCTCGACCACCACCTCGCTGTAATTTCTCACCGGAGATATTTTGCTCACGGCACCTTCCTCGCCCGCCTATAAATAGGACCCCAGAGGCGTTGTGAAGCCACCGTATCCACCACGCCCCACCACAGCCTCGCCAATACCCCTTAGAGGGCCTCGGGAAGGTCATCTTCCCCAGCTCCGGCCGCCCCGATCCGCTTCGGGCTCCGGCTAAATCCTCTTTGGTGAGTGAGCCCCCGCAGCCCAGATTCGGTCAGCAACGTCCTAGTCCACCACCGGTTCTAACCCGAGCTTCAATTCGGGGATAGCAGTCCTCCTCAGCGAGATCCCTCATCGCCCGACGCCGCCGTCCACCGGAGAGGAAGTGGCCGTCGATGTTGTGCTCCCCGACTCCTCCTTCCACCACCCACCGACGCGGAATTGTCCCGTGAGTGCAACCATACCCTTGCCCTCCTCTGGATCGCCGTCGATCGTCACCGGCGATCATCGTTTGCTTCTGTCGCCGGTGGGATTTTTAAACCTGACATGCGGGACCCCCTCGTCAGCCTCTCCTCTTCTTATTCGAACCATTTTCTGAAGAAGCCTTCGGGCAGAATACATTTTCTCTTTGGTTTGGCGTATTTCTATCTGAAACGTTTTCTGTTTAGTCAAACTAGCCCCTGGACGGTTTTCTGTTTCATACAGATTTGTCCATGGACTAAAACCTTTATAACTTTTAAACAAAAGATGATTTTGAGTTGATTCTTTTTCTGTCATCTCTATTTTTCTGTCTAGTTTTTTATCATATTTATTTGAAAAATATTTGTAACAATTTTTATGCACACACGGTATTTACGTTAGAATCCGATATTTTTATGTAACGTAGATACCGAAGGAGGTGACGGTGCCGTCAACTTCGCCGAGCTAGACTCCGACTACTCCGAACCAGGCAAGCATGTTTGAACCTTTGATATGATGAGTGTTTTTCATGTTTGCTTGAGTGGTTTTCTCATGGCATGTTTATATAAGCATTTGTTGAATGTTATATTTCATGCAAGGTAAGTTGCAAGTGAGCTACAAAACTTGATGTGATCATAAGATGGTGAAACAACCTAATCATGCGGTGGCATGATAGGTTGCAAGCTAGTATTGTTGGAGCATGCCAGTTCTAAAACAAACTGTTTAACTCCAGTGTTGACATAGATCGATTCTTGTTCCCGTTCGCCTTCTTTTCGTGCTGCCACATGTTTTCTTCAAAGAATACGGTTTAGTAAGATGCAAACCTCTTTCCATGTACACACAAAATAGAGGGGCAGTGATGAGGGTTCCATGGCCCTGGATTAAAGCCCGTCATCCGGTCAGGGGGCATGGGTGTTTCCGGTTGGGACTGAGAGGGGGGCACCCCTTAGAGCGCGTGATACAAATTTGATCCCATGCTATTCGAGGTGTTGGCCTCCCCGTCTTAGAGTTTTTCTTGAACGTTGCCTAGGGTGATTCCTGGCAGCGGGATGTGGAATGGGTGTGTACTGGTTAGATGTGTTTTCTTCTAAAATACCGTAGACGGAACTAGTCCTTTGTGACTACTGAAATCCGTTGGCTGTGGGTAAAAAGTACAAACTCTGCGGAGTCAAAACCATTCGAGTATCCATGTCCTCGGTCAACGACGTTGGTTGACAGATCTAGTGTCAGTCTCTGTGTCAATCTCAGTGTCAGTCTCTGGAGAACAAACATGTTAACTGACAGTGGTAAACCCGGCTGAATGTTATTCCTGTGGATGGACTAACTTGTTTATTATTATGTACCGAGTATTCCTTGGGATGGTGCTACCCCATGAACTACCCGAATTCGAATGATGAAATATAAGCCCTTTATGTGATGTCACTCAGACGTCCGACTGTGGCATTCTTGTGATTTACTTTTGATATAAGCCCTTTATGTGATGTCGCTCAGACGTCCGACTGTGGCATTTTTGTTATTTACTTTTGATATAAGCCCTTTATGTGATGTCGCTCAGACGTCCGACTGTGGCATTCTGATTATTTACTTTCATTATAAGCCCTTTTCAAGATGTCCCATTCAGACGTCCGACTGTGGAACGTACTGTCATTTACTTTTCAGTATAAGCCCTTTATGTGGTGTCGCCTTGACACCCGACTGCGGCATGTTAATTTATTTTTACCTTTCGAGGCGTCGCTTTAGACACCCGATCGGTCTTCTGCTATTTTATTGGGATTTCAGGAGGAATACCGCCTGACTTCCTTTTTATTTATCTTGCCGTGCAAATTTGTTACCTGAGTGTGTATTACCAATTTTCTCATGTACATCATGTTTGCATTTGTTATATCTTATGTCCAAACTGTCTTGCGAGTACATTCAAAGTACTCACCTGGCTTGTTGATTTGGCCAGATGTTGACGAAGGCGATCTTATGGATGAAGAGTACGATAGCGAGTCCGACGCCTAGAGGAGTCCCAGTTAGTCCCTTGCGATCCTGGAGTTGGTCACTTGTATTATATACGCTTCCGCTACCCTAATAAAATCATCGAGCCTCACTCCGGCGCTTGATGAGTTGTAAGATTTTGGAGTCATGTCACCCACTTCACTGTGACATATCCACCACCACTTTTGTTACGAGTTAGTAGTTATGCCACCACACCCTTTGTGTCATATCCGCCTTTATGTGTAATATTAGCGTACTTGTAATAAATTGTTGAGCAGCCTCAGCTCAACCCTGTATAATATTTTAGTACTACTGGATTTCTGTATCAAGGAATTGTCTACCAGTAAGAAGGATTTTTCTGTACCGGTCTGACGAAAGGGGCGATTTTTCAATAAATGATTGTTGAAAAACCGGTCCTGACAACCTTGGTATCAGAGCCAGGCTGACTATAGAAAGCCACTAGGTGCGATCACTAATCGGTTATTAGCGTAATTGGTGCTATTTTAGCACTTTACAAATTGTAGCAATTTTCTGTTAGTCATCATAAATTTATGATTTGACTATCTGGAATTTTTGTCTACTTTTGTAGATGGCTGGCCGTGACTGTGAGTCACAGGTGTTCGCCAATGTACCTGAGGGGTTTATCAAGCTTCTCGCCTCCATCACCAAGGTCGCGATCGGGCCATCGACTCGTCCGGAGTTCACACCCTACCAGCACAAGCTCAGCGACAGCGTGTCTATGCACCAGGCCGTGGTGCAATTCAAGGGGGGGCGTTCTGAATCATGCCACTTCCGATTTGTTGGGAGGGCCATGCCTACGGAGAGGCATGCCATGTAGATGGCTGCCCGGGAGGCAATAGCTCGTCTCCGGGATGCTCTTCCTTCGATGAAGTCTCGTCGCTACCACTACCTCCCATGCCACGTGCCATACACTTGTCATTATGCATTTGCTTGCTCTAGGGGAGAGAGAGATGAGGCTATTGAGATGCTTGTTGAGTATCTCAAAGCTCTTGAGGCAGCTTTTGATAACCTCGTGGACGACTTTGTGGCTGCGCATATGGACTCAGTTCAGGGCTGTGCCGCCAACAGGAGGGAGCCCCTCCATACAGCACCACCACTGTCATACATCTCGTCCTCGGCATCCTATGCACCTGCCATCTTAGCCACCGCTCGCCGCCTGCCTACCGCTGAGGAGTTTGACCAAGTCATTGCTCCTACACCAGTCAGTGCTGCACCACCTGCCGCACCCGCTCCAGCTCCACAACCCAGTACTCCGCACCTAGAGCCTATTAGCTAGTGAGGAGGAGGTTGAATCTCCAGCGTCACTGGGACTTACCCTCGGCAGGGCGAGGGAAGTTTTTACCATCTCCGATTGAGTGCGCCGAGCAGCCGTGTGATGTACCAGCTTGTAAGATAGGCTTATATGTGTTTAAGCTTGGTGAGTAGTAGTTTGTATGCGCATCATGTAGGAACTCGGAGAAGTGCACTAGCCTAAATAACATGTCAGGAATGTGTACGCACATCCTGAGTGATGTACTGTATAATTAGGGCTTGCTTGTAAGATATGTACTGAGCGGTCCTTCTCCATGCGAAATCAAGTATTTTCTTGACAAAAAAATCTTGGAGTTTTTAAATTTCTGCCTTTGCAAAATTATTTATTTTTGCTACTCAGATTTTTCTCATGATTTCTGCAAAAATACCCCAGAGTGGAAAATGCCTCGTCCCTGGACTCGTTCCATGCCAAGTCCGCCAGAAGAAAATTATGGTACCCAGACAAGTAACAATTTCACACAGGGGCAGTCAATTCAGCAAGGCAGTGAAGCAGCGTTTTCTCAAGTATGCCGCCTTTATGAACAAAGCCAGCAGCAGCATCAAGAAATGATGAACCACATTATCAATATGGGAAATCACTGTGAACCATACCAGCAACATTCCAAATTGTCTGAACTACAAAAGACACGTCCCCCAATTTTCTCTCACACTGATAAACCTCTTGAGGCCGATGATTGGCTTCGAGACATTGAGAGGAAATTAATTATTGCTCAATGTTCGGACCGTGAGAAGGTACTTTATGCACCTCACTACCTCACTGGAGCAGCTGCATCATGGTGGGAAAATTTCCTACACATGCACCCTGTTGAAAACAACATCACCTGGGAGGAATTTAAGGAAAATTTTCGTGGGGCACACATTCCCAGAGGTATTATGAAGATAAAAAAAAGGGAGTTTGATGACCTCAAGCAGAGAAACATGACAGTGACTGAGTACAATAGTCAGTTTACTCAATTATCTCGTTATGCCAACGAAGAACATATGACTGAAAATAAAAAAGATGGAAAAATTTCTGGACGGTCTGGCACCAGCACTTAAATGCCAGCTGGTCGTACACACCTTTCCAGATTTCAAAACGCTTGTGGACAAGGCTATTACATTGGAAAATGAGCACCGCAGCTTGGAGGATTTTTGCAAGCGCAAAAGGGACAAGACTACTTATTCTCGCAACAACCGGAACAAGAATGATTTCCAGAGTAATGGGGCGAACAAATCCGCAACCAATGTTCCACGCCCAAACAAAAAATTTCATGCAAGGAACAAGGATTTTACGTATCGCCCAGGCGTTACTTGCTTCGCCTGTGGAGAGGAAGGACACTATGCCAAGCAGTGCCCAAAGCCAAGAAATTCGGCCCTCAAGCCGAACAACAATGGAAATAATTCAGCCCCTAAGCGCAACAACTTCAACCCCAATAACAATCACAGGAAGGGTCACATGAACCATGTGACCCACGAGGAAGCACAGAATGCTCCGGACATCGTACTCGGTACGTTCCCTGTCAACACAATACCTGCCACGGTTTTGTTCGATTCTGGAGCTTCTCACTCGTTCATTTCCAAGAAATTTGCTTTGCAACATGATTTTCCGATTCTTCCCTTGGAAAATTCCATGACCATCAAGTCCCCCGGGATTAAGCAAATCACTCAAAGTTACTGCCCAGGTGTGGTTATTGAGATTGAGGGATTAAAGTTTCGGGCAAACCTCATTGTATTGGAAAATAAGGGACTGGATATTATCCTAGGAATGGACTGGTTAACCACCAACAAGGGATTTATCGACTGTTTCAATCGGACTGTGATTCTCACTCATCATCACGGGAAGACGATAAAAATTGTGGCTCAAGAAAGACCAATATCACTGCGACCAAGATTGAACAAGGTGGATATTTCAGAGTTAAGTAAAGTTCCAGTGGCGTGTGAGTTTCCTGATGTATTTCCTGAAGAGCTATCAGGCATGCCACCAGACCACGAAATAGAGTTCATTATTGAACTAGCACCTGGAACCACTCCCATTTACAAGAAACCATACAGAATGGCACCCTCCGAGTTGTTAGAATTGAAGAAGCAAATAAAAGAATTACTTGACAAAGGTTATATCAGGGCCAGCTCCTCACCTTGGGGTTCACCCATATTATTTGCCAAGAAAAGAGATGGGACACTGAGATTATGTATAGACTATCGAGCACTCAACATGGTCACCATCAAAAAAACAAATATCCGATGCCACGGATAAATGATTTATTTGTCTAGCTCGCACAAGCCAAGGTTTTCTCAAAAATTGATTTAAGGTCGGGATATCATCAATTAAAAGTACGGACAGAAGATATCCCAAAGACAGCATTCACCTCCAGATATGGGTTATATGAATTTACAGTAATGCCGTTCGGACTGACAAACGCCCCCGCATACTTTGTCCACCTCATGAACAAAGTGTTTATGAAATTTATGGACAAATTTGTTGTGGTGTTCATTGATGATATTTTAGTATATTCCAAAACACCAGAAGAACATGCTGAACATCTCAGAATTGTACTGGGAGAATTAAGGAAACATCAATTGTACGCCAAATTCAGAAAATGTGAATTTTGGTTAAAACAAGTTGGTTTTCTGGGCCACGTATTAACCCAAGAAGGTGTTGCCGTGGACCCAAAAAAAGTCAAAGCCGTACTTGACTAGAAACAACCAGCCAACATAACATATATACGAAGTTTTCTGGGAATGGCTGGATATTATAGAAGATTTATTGAGGGATTCTCCACCATAGCTAAACCTATGACACAGCTACTCAAGAAGGATAAGAAATTTGTGTGGACTGACGCTTGCGAGAAAAGTTTCCAAGAACTCAAAAGGAGATTAACAACAGCACCAGTATTAGTCGTGCTAGACACACACAAATTTTTTGAAGTATATTGCGACGCGTCCAGGAAAGGCCTCGGATGCGTATTAATGCAAGAAGGCAAAGTAGTCGCATATGCTTCCAGGCAACTACGAAGGCATGAAGAAAATTATCCTACTCATGACTTGGAATTAGCAACAGTTATTCATGCACTCAAAGAATGGAGGCACTTTTTGCTTGGGAATCGTTGTGACATATATACGGACCATAAAAGCCTCAAATATATTTTCACACAACCAGAACTCAATTTACGACAACGACGCTGGTTGGAATTAGTGAAAGATTATGATGTTGGCATTCACTACCATCCAGGAAAGGCGAATGTAGTGGTAGATGCTCTCAGCTGAAACCCAAGCTCGAGCAATGACAGTCTACAAAACTTGAGACCTGAGTTTCAGCAGGAGTTTGCCAAACTCAACATGGTGTTAGTCACTGAAGGCACTGTGTCAAATTTAGAAATACAGCCCACCCTAATGGAGCAGATTAAGAAAGCTCAGCATGGACACCCCAGCATCGAAGGCATAAAAAGAAAAGTGAGTCTGGGCAAGGCCTCAGAATTCGTCGTAGACGACAAGGGAGTATTATGGTACGGAGACAGGCTATGCGTACCAATTATAGAGGACCTCAAACAGCAAATTTTGGCCGAAGGCCACACCGCTCCATATTCAATCCACCCTGGAGTAACCAAAATATACAAGGACATTCAGGAAAAAATTTGGTGGCACGGTATGAAAAGGGATATAGCCACATTCATTTCATGTTGTGATTCATGTCAGCGCATTAAAGGCGAGCACCAAAAACCAGCAGGACTATTATAGCCAAACAGGATACCTGAATAGAAATGGGACGAAATTGGGATGGATTTTATTGTCGGGCTACCTCGGTCACGACACGGAAATGATGCCATATGGGTCATCACAGATAGATTAACCAAGGTGGCACATTTTATTCCAGTAAAGACAACCCACACCACTCAGAAGCTTGCCAGGCTTTATCTCTCCCGTATTGTTTGTCTGCATGGAATTCGAAAGACTATAATATCCGACAGAGGCACTCAATTCATCTCCAGATTTTGGGATCATTTACAACAAGCTCTGGGAACTCAACTAGTGTTCAGTATAGCATACCACCCCCAGACTGGAGGACAGACTGAACGTGTGAACCAAATTCTAGAGGACATGCTGAGAGCCTGTGTTCTCACCTATGGAACCAGTTGGGAAGAAAGCTTGTCGTATGCCGAGTTCACGTACAACAACAGTTACCAAGCCAGTCTACAAATGGCACCTTTTGAAGCCTTGTATGGGCGAAGATGCCGTACCCCATTAAATTGGTCAGAGACAGGAGACAGTCGTATCTTCGGCCCAGACATGCTCAAGGAAGCTGAGGAGAAAGTTAAACTAATCAGGGATCGACTCAAGACAGCCCAGAGCCGACAAAAGAGTTATTACGATCAAAAACATCGTGAAGTCAGCTTTGAACCCGGTGAATATGTGTATCTAAGAGTATCCCCTATAAGGGGCCTGCAACGATTCAAAGTTAAAGGAAAGTTGGCACCATGATTTATTGGACCCTTCTGTGTGATTGCACGAAGAGGCACAGTGGCCTACCAGCTAGACCTACCTGAAGAACTGTCAGATGTCCATGACGTGTTCCACATCTCACAGTTGACGAAGTGTGTAAGCAACCCAGAGAAGCATGTATCTCATGAGAGCATTGACGTGCAACCAGACCTCACCTACAGGGAACGTCCAATAAAAATATTGGAGGAGTCTGAAAGAAGGACCCGTTAGAAGACAATTAAGTTTTTCAAGGTTTAGTGGAGCAATCACACCGAGGATGAAGCAACATGGGAAAGAGAGGATTTTGTTTGGGCAGAGTACCCACACCTATTTGAGGATCAGCTGAAATCTCGGGGACGAGATTTTTCCTAAGGGGGTAGGTGTTGTAACACCCCAAAATTTTGGTTTGATTTTTACCAAATTCTTTATTTGATTTAAAGGAGATTATTTGAATTTTTCTAAAGAGGGACTCTCCTTCTCAAATCCTTTTTTTGACAAATCTTTTATGAGTCCTTCTCGATCTTGATTCTGGTCTTGAGGGTTTTTCAACATGTGTTGGTTCAACACAAATACTCTTGGGTTGTTTCACTATTTCTTTTATTAAAAAGAATTCCTATAATTTTTAGATTTATCTTTCCCTATGCAAAAATACTCTCTTGCCATGACCTATGTTGTAAATTTTCTTGCTAAACCCTCCTCCCTACTTTGGGTCAAGCCAAGCATCCAATTCCAGCAAGTTTCAACCTCTTTTAGATTTTATTTCTATTTATTTTAACCTCAAACTTTTTTTCTGTAATTTATTTGGACCCTTGGGATTTACAAAGGAAGTACAAGATTCCTTGAGCTATTAATCCCAAGTAAATTACCCTAGCTACTCCTTGGTACCATAAACCTAGATCCATCAAGAGCTACTGGTCCACAGTTTAAATTTTTCAAAATTTGCTTACTGCAAGTTTGGACCAGATTTGCTATTTTTGGTGAAATTCATTCTTTTCCCTTTCTAAAAATTCTGAGAAAATTCAGGTAGTCTCTGGATGCATCAAGAGACCACCCCTCCAAGTTTCAGGTCCAGAAAAATTTTCCACATGCGTCAAACATTTCGTCGAACAGCTGGCGTGCACTATTTCAGTCAAATTCAGAGTTTTAGTGTTAAGCTTCAGGTGACAATGTCGTTTTCGTCAGAGCTCTGCGTCAATCTCGCCAGTGCGCGCGTTGGCCCGTTGCTCCCTGTTCCTTCTTCTTATCCAATGGCCGCACGGTCGGTTGGCATCTTCCCCTGGTCGCCGGTGAGCTGGCAGGGGGTACATCGTCCCCGTGAGCGGCGGCAGAAATTGTCGCTGCGGTCGCCAGAGAGCACAGCAAGGAGCGGTGCCTTCCAGCACCGCCCACACCACCCTGAGCCTCCGCGTGGCCGTCCTCTTCGCTGTGCACACTGCAGAACCGTCGCCGTGGCCTGAGAAGTGCAGAGCGCGCTCTCTGCCCCCGACGTGCCCGTGAGGCCGTTCCGTCGAAAACTTGGAGTATCGCCCAAGTTGGACCAAGCTTAAGCCTGGGATGGAACCGGTGAACCAATCCGTAGCTGCCCAGTCGCCTAAACCTCCAGCTCGACCACCACCTCGCCGTAATTTCTCGTCGGAGATATTTTGCTCACGGCACCTTCCTCGCCCGCCTATAAATAGGACCCCAGAGGCGTTGTGAAGCCACCGTATCCACCGCGCCCCACCACAGCCTCGCCAATACCCCTCAGAGGGCCTCGGGAAGGTCATCTTCCCCAGCTCCAGCCGCCCCGATCCGCTTCGGGCTCGGGCTAAATCCTCTTTGGTGAGTGAGCCCCCGCAGCCCAGATTCGGTCAGCAACCTCCTAGTCCACCACCTCTTCTAACCTGAGCTTCAATTCGGGGATAGCAATCCTCCTCGGCGAGATCCCTCATCGCCCGACACCGCCGTCCGCCGGAGAGGAAGTGGCCGTCGACGTGGTGCTCCCCGACGCCTCCTTCCACCACCCACCGACGCGGAATTGTCCCGTGAGTGCAACCATACCCTTGCCCTCCTCTGGATCGCCGTCGATCGTCGCCGGTGATCAACGTTTGCTTCTGTCGCCGGTGGGATTTTTAAACCTGACATGCGGGACCCCCTCGTCAGCCTCTCCTCTTCTTATTCGAACCGTTTTCTGAAGACGCCTTCCGGTAGAATACGTTTTCTCTTTGGTTTGGCGTATTTCTATCCGAAACATTTTCTGTTTATTCAAACTAGCCCCTGGACGGTTTTCTGTTTCTTACAGATTGGTCCCTGGACTAAAACCTTTATAACTTTTAAACAAAAGATGATTTTGAGTTGATTCTTTTTCTGTCATCTCTATTTTTCTGTCTAGTTTTTAATCAAATTTATTTGAAAAATATTTGGAACTATTTTTATGCACGCACAGTATTTACGTTAGAATCCGATATTTTTATGTAACATAGATACCGAAGGAGGTGACGGTGCCGTCAACTTCGCCGTGCTAGACTCCGACTACTCCGAACCAGGCAAGCATGTTTGAACCTTTGATATGATGAGTGTTTTTCATTTTTGCTTGAGTGGTTTTCTCATGGCATGTTTATATAAGCATTTGTTGAATGTTATATTTCATGCAAGGTAAGTTGCAAGTGAGCTACAAAACTTGATGTGATCATAAGATGGTGAAACAACCTAATCATGCGGTGGCATGATAGGTTGCAAGCTGGTATTGTTGGAGCATGCCAGTTCTAAAACAAACTGTTTAACTCCAGTGTTGACATAGATCAAGTCTTGTTCCCGTTCGCCTTCTTTTCATGCTGCCACATGTTTTCTGCAAAGAATACGGTTTAGTAAGTTGCAAACCTCTTTCCATGTACACAACAAATAGAGGGGCCGTGATGAGGGTTCCATGGCCCTGGATTAAAGCCCGTCATCCGGTCAGGGGGCATGGGTGTTTCCGGTTGGGACCGAGAGGGGGGCACCCCTTAGAGCGCGCGATATAAATTTGATCCCATGCTATTCGAGGTGTTGGCCTCCCCGTCTTAGAGTTTTTCTTGAACGTTGCCTAGGGTGATTCCTGGCAGCGGGATGTGGAATGGGTGTGTACTGGTTAGATGTGTTTTCTTCTAAAATACCGTAGACGGAACTAATCCTTTGTGACTACTGAAATCCGTTGGCTGTGGGTAAAAAGTACAAACTCTGCAGAGTCAAAACCATTCGAGTATCCATGTCCTCGGTCATGGACGTTGGTTGACAGATCTAGTGTCAGTCTCAGTGTCAATCTCAGTGTCAGTCTCTGGAGAACAAACATGTTAACTGACAGTGGTAAACCCGGCTGAATGTTATTCCTTTGGATGGACTAACCTGTTTATTATTATGTACCGAGTATTCCTTGGGATGGTGCCACCCGATGAACTACCCGAATTCGAATGATGAAATATAAGCCCTTTATGTGATGTCGCTTAGACATCCGACTGTGGCATTCTTGTGATTTACTTTTGAGATAAGCCCTTTATGTGATGTCGCTCAGACGTCCGACTGTGGCATTTTTGTTATTTACTTTTGATATAAGCCCTTTATGTGATATCGCTCAGACGTTCGACTGTGGCATTCTGATTATTTACTTTCATTATAAGCCCTGTTCGAGATGTCGCATTCAGACGTCCGACTGTGGCACGTACTGTCATTTACTTTTCAGTATATGCCCTTTATGTGGTGTCGCCTTGACACCTGACTGCGGCATGTTAATTTATTTTTACCTTTCGAGGCGTCGCTTCAGACACCCGATCGGTCTTCTGCTATTTTATTGGGATTTCAGGAGGAATACCGCCTGACTTCCTTTTTATTTATCTTGCCATGCAAATTTGTTACCTGAGTGTGTATTACCAATTTGCTCATGTACATCATGTTTGCATTTCTTATATCTTATGTCCAAACTGTCTTGCGAGTACATTCAAAGTACTCACCTGGCTTGTTGATTTGGCCAGATGTTGACGAAGGCGATCTTATGGATGAAGAGTACGATAGCGAGTCCGACGCCTAGAGGAGTCCTAGTCAGTCCCTTGCGATCCTGGAGTTGGTCACTTGTATTATATACGCTTCCGCTACCCTAATAAAATCATCGAGCCTCACTCCAGCGCTTTATGAGTTGTAAGATTTTGGAGTCATGTCACCCACTTCACTACGACATATCTACCACCACTTTTATTACGAGTTAGTAGTTATGCCACCACACCCTTTGTGTCATATCCGCCTTTATGTGTAATATTGGCGTACTTGTAATAAATTGTTGAGCAGCCTCAGCTCAACCCTGTATAATATTTTAGTACTATTGGATTTCTGTATCAAGGAATTGTCTACCAGTAAGAAGGATTTTTCTGTACTGGTCTGACGAAAGGGGCGATTTTTCAATAAATGATTGTTGAAAACCCGGTCCTGACAAGTTTGCAGAAAGGTGGAGTGCGTATAATCCATGGTAAGGTGACTTATGTGTGAAAGAGGCTAGCAAATTGCGGAAAGGTAAGAGTGCGTATAATCGATGGACTCACATTAGTCATAAAGAACTCACATACTTATTGCAATAGTTTATTAGCGCTCGAAGCAAAGTACTATTATGCATGCCCCTAGGGGGGAGGTTGGTAGGATTTAACCATTGCGCACCCCTGACCTCCACGCAAAGGAGGACAATCAATAATAAATCATGCTCCAATTTCATAGCATAACGAGAGACCATACGTGCATGCTTCGGGAACAAATCGAAGAAACCTTAGAACAAATATTCTTACTAAACAACAATTACTCACTAGCATAACTCTAATATCACCATCTTTACATCTCAAAACAAATGCAACAAATCAAACTTCTCATATATTCAATGATCTTATTGAAAGTTTTTATTATATCCCTCTTGAATACCCATCATATTAGGACTAAATTCATAACCCAAGCAAATTGCCATACTATTTATAAGACTCTCAAAAGGATATAAGTGAAGCATGAGAGTACATCAATTTCTTTAAAATATAACCACCGCCGTGCTCTAAAAAGATATAAGTGAAGCACTAGAGCAACTACCTAGCTCAAAAGATATAAGTGAAGCACATAGAGTATTCTAAGAAATTCACTATTAATGTGTGTCCCTCTTAAAAGGTGTGTCTGATACGTCTCCAACGTATCTATAATTTTTTATAGTTCCATGCTGTTATATTATCATTCTTGGATGTTTTGCATTCATTTTATAGCAACTTTATATCATTTTTTGGGACTAACCTATTGACATAGTGCCCAGTGCCAGTTGCTGTTTTTTGCTTGTTTTTTACTTCGCAGAATATCAGTACCAAACAAAGTCCAAATGCCATGAAACTTTTTGGAGATTTTTTTCTACCCAGACGCAAGCTTGCGAGCCAAGCAAGGACCAGAGGGGAGGCCCATGGGGCCCACAACCCACCAGGGCGCACCAGAGGCCCCTAGCGCGCCCATGTGGGTGGTGGGGCCCACGGGAGTCCTCTCGACCGCCTCTCAGCTCTATAAATACCCAAAAATTCCAGAATCCCTAGGGGAGTCGACGAAACACAATTCCAACCGCCGCAAGTTCCAGAACCATGAGATCGAATCTAGAGCCCTATTCCGGCACCTTGTCGGAGGGGAACACGATCACGGAGGGGTTCATCATCCTCATTGGTGCTCCTCCGATGATGCGAGAGTAGTCACCATAGACCTGTTGGTCCGTAGGCAGTAGCTAGATGGCTTCTTTTCTCTTTTTGATTCTCAATACAATGTTCTCCTCGATGTTCTTGGAGATCTATTTGATGTAATGACTTTTTGTGGTGTGTTTGTTGGGATCCGATGAATTGCGAGTTTTTGATCATTTCTATCTATGAATATTATTTGAGTCTTCTTTGATCTCTTATATGCATGATTGTTATAGCCTCATATTTCTTCTCTGAAACTTTGGTTTGGTTTGGCCAACTAGATTGATTTTTCTTGCAATGGGAAGAGGTGCTTTGTGATGGGTTCGATCTTGCGGTGCTCAATCTCAGTGACAGAAGGAGACATGGCACACATGTATTGTTGCTATTAACGATAAAAATATGGGGTCTATTCCTACATGAATAGATCTTGTCTATATCATGTCTTCATTCTTATTCATTAGTCCGTTTCTCCATGAACTTAATACACTAGATGCATGCTGGATAGCGGTCGATGTGTGGAGTAATAGTAGTAGATGCAGGCAGGAGTCGGTCTACTAATCTTGGACGTGATGCCTATATACATGATCATTGCCTTGGATATCGTCATAATTATTTGCTTGTCTATCAATTTCCCAACAGTAATTTGCCAGATCTATTTATTTTATTTTGTGTTTTTGCAAGATCTATTTATCCAATCTACCACAATTTTATCTATCTCAATACCGAGGAGGGATTGACAACCCCTCTTACGCGTTGGGTTGCAAGTATTTGTTCTTTGTGTGCAGGTGCCGCTTACATAGTGTTGCTTGGTTCTCCTACTGGATTGATAACCTTGGTTTCATAACAGAGTGAAATACTTACTGTTGTTGTGCTGCATCATGCTCTCCTCTTCAGGGAAAAACCAACGCATATACAAGCAATCCGGTGTTGGGGAACATTGTATGGGAAACAAAAAATTTCCTACGCTCACCAAGATCAATCTAGGAGATGAACATCTATGAGAGGAGAGATTGCATCTACATACCCTTGTAGATGGCTAAGCGGAAGCGCTAAGAAACGCGGTTGATGTTCCAAGTGGCGTCAACTACGAAACAATTCCACATTGTCTTAAGTGATTGCCAAACTCATAACTCAGATACTCTCCCCCTCGATCAGATCTTTGGAATTTGATCTTCTTGTTACGATGATTCTCAACTTCACTCTGAAATTGCTTGAACTTTTCAAATGTCTCAGACTTATGCTTCATTAAGTAAATATACCCATATCTACTCAAATCATCGATGAAGGTTAGAAAGTAATGATATCCACCGCGCGCCTCAACGGTCATCGGACCGCACACATCAGTATGTATGATTTCCAACAAGTCACTTGCCCGTTCCATTGTACCGGCAAACGTGGTTTTAGTCATCTTGCCCATGAGACATGGTTTGCATGTGTCAAGTGATTCAAAATCCAGTGACTCCAAAAGTCCATCAGCATGGAGTTTCTTCATGCGCTTTACACCAATATGACCTAAGCGGTAGTGCCACTAGAAAGTGGTACTATCATTCTCAACTCGACATCTTTTGGCATCAATGTTATGAACATGTGTATCATCACTATCGAGATTCAATAAGAATAAACCCCTCACAATGGGTGCATGACCATAAAAGATATTACCCATATAAATAGAACATCTCATATGCTCCATGATGTTCAGGACGCCTTTGAAGTCCCAGTTCTGAGCCATACAACATGGTGCACTGAACTATTGAGTAGTCATCAACACGCGACTGCCAGGCGTTCACAACGTCCACAGTCGCTGGAGGGCATGGCGCACGAAGCGGTGCATCAAGGACATAAGACTTTTGGGCAGCTGTGAGGATAATCCTCTGATTACGGGCCCAGTCTACAAAGTTGCTACCATCATATTTCAGCTTGGCTTTCTCTAGGAACGCATTGAAATTCAGGGGAGCTACTGCGCGAGCCATATATCTACAACATAATTAGCAAAGATAGTTTAAACTATTGTTCATGATAATGAGTTCAATTAATCATATTACCTAAGAACTCCCACTCAAATCAACATCCCTCCAGTTGTATGAGTGTAACATGATCCAAATTCACCAACCCAAGTCCGATCATCACGTGAGATGAGGTGGTTTCAATGGTGAACATCTCCATGTTGATCATATCTACTATATGACTCATGTTTGACCTTTAGGTCTCTTGTGTTCCGAGGCCATGTGTATACATGCTAGGCTCGTCAAGTTTAACCCAAGTGTTCCGCATGTGCAAAACTGGCTTGCACCCATTGTATGCAAACGTAGAGTCTATCACACCCGATCATCGCAACGGTGCACACTTGGGGGGAACACAATATTATCTTGAAATTTTAGTGAGGGATCACCTGATAATGCTACCATCGTCCTAAGCAAAATAAGATGCATAAAAGGATTAACATCACATGCAAATCATAAGTGACATGATATGGCCATCATCTTGTGCTTTTGATCTCCATCTCCAAAGCATCGGCATGATCTCCATCATCACCAGCATAACACCATGATCTCCATCATCATGATCTCCATCATCGTGTCGCCATCGGGATTGTCGTGTCAACCATGCTTCTACAACTATTGCTACTACTTAGCGATAAAGTAAAGCATTACATTGCGCTTAATGATTGACATGCAGGTCATACAATAATTAAAGACAACCCTAGGGCTCCTACCTGTTGTCGTATTCATCGACATGCAAGTCATGATAATCTATTACAAAACATGATCATCTCATACATCAAATATATCTCATCATGTCTTTGGCCATATCATATCACAACATACCCTGCAAAAACAAGTTAGACATCCTCTACTCTGTTGTTGCATGTTCTACGTGGCTGCTATGGGTAACTAGCAAGAACGTTTCTTACCTATGCAAAGCCACAACGGTGATATGCAAGTTGCTATTTAACCTTCTACAAGGACTGCCTTTGTCAAATCTGATTCAACTAAGGTGGAAGAGACAGACACCCGCCAGCCATCTTTATGCAACAAGTTGCATGTCAGTCAATGGAACCGGTCTCTTGTACGTGGACATGTAAAGTTGGTCCGGGCCGCTTCATCCCACAATACCGCTTAATCAAGAAAAGACCAAGGAAGGAAGCAATCTAAATATCAATGCCCACAAACTCCTTTGTGTTCTACTCGTGATGTCATCTACGCATAGACCTAGCTCATGATGCCACTGTTGGGGAACGTTGCATGGGAAACAAAAAATTCCTAAGCTCACCAAGATCAATCTATGAGATGAACATCTACGAGAGGAGAGATTGCATCTACATACCCTTGTAGATCGCTAAGCTGAAGCGTTAAGAAACGTGGATGATGTAGTCAGACGTCTTCATGATCCAATCACGATCCGTCCATGAACTCCCGATACAAGCGCCGAATGGACGACACCTCTACGTTCAACACACGTACGGCTTGATGGCGCCTTCATCTCCTCGATCCAGTCAGCAATGGTGAAGTTGTAGCTCGAGTCCTCCGGCAGCACGACTGCCTGATGGCGGTGGTGGTGGGGAAATCTCAGCAGGGCTTCACCAAGCCAAGCGGAGAAGAAGATGGACTACGATGGAGAGGGAGGGCAGCGTCGTGGCACGAATAGGTGTGGCTTCCCTCCCTCTACCCCTCTATATATAGGGTGAAGGGAGGAGGGGTAGGTGCCCTAGGGTGTCCCCTGGGGGGTGGCTAACACAGATGGGGGCGCCCCTAGGGAAACCCTAGGGTGGCTTGCCCCCCAAGCCCGGTGGGGCGCCTGCCCTAGTTGGGCTCTCCCACCCTTGGCCGCATGGGATGGGGTGAGGGGGGTGCGGCCAGCCCCTTGTGGGCTGGTGTGCCCCCTCCCTTGGCCCATGAGGCCCCCCAAAATTTTTTTTTTTTTTTTTTTTTATTTTTTTTTTTTTTTTTTTTTTTTGTTTTTGGGGGGGGGGGGGGGGGCCCCCCCCCCCCCCCCCCCCCCGAAACCCCTTTCGATCTTCTGGCGATAACCCGGTACCGCCGGAACACTTCTGGACTCTGATACCCTTCGTCTTATATATCAATCTTCACTTCCGGACCATTTCGAAGTTCCTCGTCATGTCGGGGATCTTATCCGGCACTCTGAACAACCTTCGGTCACCACCATACCAACTCAACTATACCTATATCATCACCAAACGTTAAGTGTGTAGACCCTGCGGGTTCGAGAACTATGCAGACATGACCGAGACACCTCTACGGTCAATAACCAATAGCGGGACCTAGATGTCCATATTGGTTCCTATATATTCTATGAAGATCTTTATCGGTCGAACCTCAATGTCAAGGATTCTACTAATCCCGTATGCAGTTCCCTTTGTCTATCGGTATGTTACTTGCCCGAGATTCGATCGTCGGTATCGCCATACCTAGTTCAATCTGGTTACTAGCAAGTCTCTTTACTCGTTCTGTAATACAAGATCCCGTGGCTAACTCATTAGTCGCATTACTTGCAAGCTGATTGTGATGTTGTATTACCGAGTGGGCCCTGAGATACCTCTCCATCATACGGAGTGACAAATCCCAGTCTTGATCCATGCCAACTCAACAGACACCCTCGGAGATACCTGTAGAGCACCTTTATAGTCACCCGGTTACGTTGCGATGTTAGGTACACACAAGGTACTCCTCCGGTGTCAGTGAGTTGCATGATCTCATGGTCATAGGAACATATACTTGACATGCAGAAAACGATAGCAATAAACTTGATACGATCATATGCTACGTTTATAGTTTGGGTCTTGTCCATCACATCATTCTCCTAATGATGTGATCCCTTTATCAAATGACAACTCATGTCTATGGCTAGGAAACCATAGCCATCTTTGATCAACAAGCTAGTCCTGTAGAGGCTCACTAGGGACACGTTGTTGTCTATGTATCCACACATGTATTTGAGTTTCCAGTCAATACAATTATAGCATGGATAATAAACGATTATCATGAACAAGGAAATATAAAAATAACCACTTTATTATTGCCTCTAGGGCATATTTCCAACAGTCTCCCACTTGCACTTGAGTCAATAATCTAGTATTACATGGTAATGAATCTAATGCCCATAGAGTCCTGGTGTCGATCATGTTTAGCGCGTGGAAGAGGTTTAGTCAACGGATCTGCAACATTCAGATCTGTATGCACTTTGCAAATGTTTATATCCTCCTCCTTGATTGCATCGCGGATGGAATTGAAGTGTCGTTTTATGTGTCTGGTCCTCTTGTGAAACCTTGGTTCCTTAGCCAGAGCAATGGCACCAGTGTTGTCACAGAACAAAGTCATTTGGTTCAGTACACTGGGAACAACCCCAAGATCTGTCATGAACTGCTTCATCCAGACACCTTCCTTTGCTGCCTTCGAGGCAGCTACGTACTCCGCTTCGCATGTAGAATCGGCTACCACGCTTTGCTTGGAACTGCACTAGCTTACCGCTCCCCCATTTAGAATATATATGTATCCGGTTTGAGACTTAGAGTCATCCGTATCAGTGTCAAAGCTTGCATTGACGTAACCCTTTACGACGAGCTATTGATCACCTCCGTAAACAAGAAATATTTCCTTAGTACTTTTTAGGTACTTAAGGATATTCTTGACCGCTGTCTAGTGTTCCATTCTTGTATTACTTTGAAACCTTTTGGCCATACTTATGGCATGGCTAACATCTAGTCTAGTGCATAGCATCGCATACATGATAGAGCATATGGCGGAAGCATAGGGGATGACACTCATCTTTTCTCTATCCTCTGTAGTCGCTGGGCATTGAGTCTGACTCAACTTCACACCTTGCAAAACAGGCAAGAACCCCTTATTGGACTAATCCATTTTGAACTTCTTCAAAATCTTATCAAGGTATGTGCTTTGTGAAAGTCCTATCAAGTGTCTCGATCTATCTCTATAGATCTTGATGCCTAATATGAAAGCAGCTTCTCCTAGGTCCTTCATTTAAAAACTCTTGTTCAAATATTCCTTCATGTTTTCCAAAAGTTCTATATTGCTTCCAATCAGCAATATGTCATCCACATATAATATCAGAAACACTATAGAGCTCCCACTCACTTTGTTCTAAATACAAGATTCTCCAAAATCTTGTATAAACCCAAACGCTTTAATCACCTCATCAAAGCGAAGATTCCAACTCCAAGATGCTTGCACTAGTCCATAAATGGATCGCTGGAGTTTGCACACTTTGTCAGCATTATCTGGCTTGACAAAACCTTTCGGTTGCATCATATACAACTCTTCCTGAAGAAAACCATTAAGGAATGTTGTTTTGACATCCATCTGCCAGATTTCATAATCGAAATATGCAGCTATTCCTAACATGATTCTGACGGACTTAAGCATCGCTACGGGTGAGAAAGTCTCATCGTAGTCAACTCCTTGAACTTGTGAAAACCCCTTTGCCACAAGTCGAGCTTTATAGATGGTGACATTACCGTCCGCATCTGTCTTCTTCTTGAAGATCCATTTATTCTGAATGGCCTTTCGTCCTTCAGGTAATACTTCCAAAGTCCATACTTTGTTTTCATACATGGATCCCATCTTGGATTTCATGGCCTCTAACTATTTGTCAGAATCCGGGCCCACCATCGCTCCTCCATAGCTTGTAGGTTCATCATTGTCCAACAACATGACCTCCAAGACAGGGTTACCGTAACACTTAGGAGCAGTACGTACCCTTCTCGACCTACGAGGTTCAATAGTAACTTGATCTGAATCTTCATGATCACCATCATTAGCTTCCTCTTCAACTGACGTAGGTGCCACAGAAACATCTTTCTGCGCTACGCTACTCTCTGGTTGAAGTAAAGGTTCAACAACCTCATCAAGTTCTATGTTCCTCCCTCTCAATTCTTTCGAGAGAAACTCTTTCTCGAGAAAGGACCCATTCTTAGTGACAAACACTTTGCCTTCGGATCTGAGATAGAAGGTATACCCAACCGTCTCTTTTGGATATCCTATGAAGACACATTTGTCTGCTTTGGGTTTGAGCTTTTCTGGCTGAAGCCTTTTGACATAAGCATCGCAGCCCCAAACCTTAAGAAACCACAACTTAGGTTTCTTGCCAAACCATAGTTCATACGGTGTCGTCTCCACGGACTTCGATGGTGCCCTATTTAAAGTGAATGCAACTGTCTCTAACGCATAACCCCAAAATGATAATGGCAGATCAGCAAGAGACATCATAGAATGCACCATATCCAATAAGGTACGATAACGACATTCGGACACACCATTACGCTTTGGTGTTCCAGGTGGCGTCAATTGCGAAACAATTCCACATTGTCTTAAGTGATTGCCAAACTCATAACTCAGATACTCTCCCCCTCGATCAGATCATAGGAATTTGATCTTCTTGTTACGATGATTCTCAACCTCACTCTGAAATTGCTTGAACTTTTCAAACGTCTCAGACTTATGCTTCATTAAGTAAATATACCCATATCTACTCAAATCATCGGTGAAGGTGAGAAAGTAACGATATCCACCACGCGCCTCAACGCTCATCGGAACGCACACATCAGTATGTATGATTTCCAACAAGTCACTTGCCCGTTTCATTGTACCGGAAAACGGGGTTTTAGTCATCTTGCCCATGAGACATGGTTCGCATGTGTCAAGTGATTTAAAATCAAGTGACTCCAAAAGTCCATCAGCATGGAGTTTCTTCATGTGCTTTACACCAATATGACCTAAGCGGCAGTGCCATAAGAAAGTGGTACTATCATTCTCAACTCGACATCTTTTGGCATCAATGTTATGAACATGTGTATCATCATTATCGAGATTCAATAAGAATAAACCCCTCACAATGGGTGCATGACCATAAAAGATATTACCCATATAAATAGAACAACCATTATTCTCTGATTTAAATGAGTAACCATCTCGCTTTAAACAAGATCCAGATATAATGTTCATGCTCAAAGCAGGCACTAAATAAAAATTATTCAGGTTTATCACTAATCCCAATGGTAATCGAAGAGCGAGCGAGCCGATGGCGATCACATCAACCTTGGAACCATTTCCCACGCGTATCGTCACTTCATCCTTCGCCAGCCTTCGTCTATTCCACAGTTCCTGTTTAGAGTTGCAGATGTGAGCAACTGCACCGGTATCAAATACCAAAGCACTACAACGAGTGCTGGTAAGGTACACATCAATAACATGTATATCATATATACCTTTGTTGATGTTGGCCCCCTACTTGTCGGCCAGATACTTGGGGCAGTTCCGCTTCCAGTGGCCAGTTCCATTGCAATAGAAGCTCTCGGTCTCTGGCTTGGGTCCAACCTTGGGTTTCTTCACGAGAGTAGCAACTGCTTTGCCACCCTTCTTGAAGTTTACCTTCTTTCCCTTGCCCTTCTTGAAACTAGTGGTTTTATTGACCATCAAAACTGATGCTCCTTCCGGATGTCTGACTCAGCGACTTTCAGCATCATGAACAGCTCGGAGACTGACTTTTTCATCCCTTGCATGTTATAGTTCAACACAAAGCTCTTGTAGCTAAGTTGTAGTGATTGAAGAACTCTGTCAGTGACAGCCTCTGGCGGGAGCTCAACTCCCAACTCAGCCAGACGGTTGTAATACCCAGACATTCTGAGTATGTGTTCATTGACAGACCTGTTCTCCTCCATCTTGCAGGCATAGAACTTATCGGAGGTCTGATACCTCTCAATCCAGGCATTCTTCTCAAAAATAAACTTCAACTCCTGGAACATCTCATATGCTCCATGACGTTCAAGATGCCTTTGAAGTCCCAGCTCTAAGACATACAACATGGCGCACTGAACTATTGAGTAGTCATCAACACGCGACTGCCAGGCGTTCACAATGTCCACAGTCGCTGGAGGGGATGGCGCACCAAGCAGTGCATCAAGGACATAAGACTTTTGGGCAGCTGTGAGGATAATTCTCAGATTACGGGCCCAGTCAGCAAAGTCGCTACCATCATCTTTCAGCTTAGCTTTCTATAGGAACACATTGAAATTCAGGGGAGCTACTGCGCAAGCCATACATCTACAACATAATTTGCAAAGATAGTTTAGACTATTGTTCATGATAATGAGTTCACTTAATCATATTACCTAAGAACTCCCACTCAAATCAACATCCCTCCAGTTTTCCGAGTGTAACATGATCCAAATTCACCAACCCAAGTCCGATCATCACATGAGATGAGGGCGTTTCAATGGTGAACATCTCAATGTTGATCATATCTACTATATAACTCATGTTCGACTTTTGGTCTCTTGTGTTCGGAGGCCATGTCTGTACATGCTAGGCTCGTCAAGTTTAACCCAAGTGTTCTGCATGTGCAAAACTGGCTTGCACCCATTGTATGCAAACATAGAGTCTATCACACCCGATCATCACGTGGTTCTTCGAAACGACGAACCTTCGCAAGGGTGCACACCTGGGGAGAACACAATTTTATCTTGAAATTTTAGTGAGGGATCACCTTATAATGCTACCGTCGTCCTAAGCAAAATAAGATGCATAAAAGGATTAACATCACATGCAAATCATAAGTGACATGAAATGGCCATCATCTTGTGCTTTTGATATACATCTCCAAAGCATCGGCATGATCTCCATCGTCACCGGCATAACACCATGATCTACGTCATCATGATCTCCATCATCGTGTCGCCATCGGGGTTGTCACGCCAACCATGATTCTACAACTATTGGTACCGCTTAGCGATAAAGTAAAGCATTACATAGCGCTTAATGATTGACACGCAGGTCATACAATAATTAAAGACAACACTATGGCTCCTGCCAGTTGCCGTATTCATCGACATGAAAGTCGTGAATATCTATTACAAAACAAGTTAGACGTCCTCTACTTTGTTGTTGCATCTTTTACGTGGCTGCTATGGGTAACTAGCAAGAACGTTTCTTACCTACGCAAAGCCACAACGGTGATATGCAAGTTGCTATTTAACCTTCTACAAGGACCGCGTTTGTCGAATCCGATTCAACTAAGGTGGGAGAGACAGACACTCGCCAGCCATCTTTATGCAACAAGTTGCATGTCAGTCGATGGAACCGGTCTCATGTACGTGGACATGTAAAGTTGGTCTGGGCCGCTTCATCCCACAATACCGCTGAATCAAGAAAATACCAAGGAAGGAAGCAATCTGAATATCAACGCCCGCAAACTCCTTTGTGTTCTACTCGTGATGTCATCTACGCATAGACCTAGCTCATGCTGCCACTGTTGGGGAACGTTGCATTGGAAACAAAAAAAATTCCTACGCTCACCAAGATCAATCTAGGAGATGAACATCTACGAGAGGAGAGATTGCATCCACAAACCCTTGTAGATCGCTAAGCTGAAGGGTTATGAAATGCGGTTGATGTAGTTGAACGTCTTCGCGATCCAATCACGATCCGTCCACGAACTCCCGATCCAAGCGCCGAACGGACGGCACCTCCGCGTTCAACACACGTACGGCTTGATGACGCCTTCACCTCCTCGATCCAGTGAGCGATGGTGAAGTAGTAGCTCGAGTCCTCCGGCAGCACGACGGCATGATGGCGGTGGTGGTGGAGAAATCTCAGCAGGGCTTCTCCAAGCCAAGCTGAGAAGAAGATGGACTACGATGGAGAGGGAGGGCAGCACTGTGGCACGAATAGGTGTGGCTGACCTCCCTCTACCACTCTATTTATAGGGGGAAGGGAGGAGGGGTAGGTGCCCTAGGGTTTCCCCTAGGGTGGCGGTGGCCACCACAGATGGGGGCGCCCTAGGGAAACCCTAGGGTGGCTTGCCCCCAAGCCAGTAGGGGCGCCTGCCCTAGGTGGCCTCTCCCACCCTTGGCCACATGGGCTGGGGTGAGGGGGGTGCGGCCAGCCCCTTGTGGGCTGGTGTGCCCCCTCCCTTGGCCCACGAGGCCCCCCAACATTTGACGGGGGCCCCCCGAAACCCCTTTCAGTCTTCCAGCGATAACCCGGTACCCCCAGAACACTTCTGGACTCCGATACCCTTCGTCCTATATATCAATCTTCACCTCCGGACCATTTCGGAGGTCCTTGTCATGTCCGGGATCTCATCCGGCACTCTGAAAAACCTTCGGTCGCCACCATAACAACTCAACTATACCTATATCGTCACCAAACGTTAAGTGTGTAGACCGTGCGGGTTCGAGAACTATGTAGACATGACCGAGACACCTCTACGATCAATAACCAATAGCGGGACCTGGATGTCCATATTGGTTCCTACATATTCTACGAAGATCTTTATCGGTCGAACCTCGATGTCAAGGATTCTTCTAATCCCGTATGCAGTTCCCTTTGTCTATCGGTATGTTACTTGCCCGAGATTCGATCATCGGTATCGCCATACCTAGTTCAATCTCGTTACTGGCAAGTCTCTTTACTCGTTCCGTAATACAAGATCCCATGGCTACACTACTAGGGAAAACCTTATACATAGAATCTTAGCAGTAGCGCTGCATAAAATGACGCGCTACTGCTACTTATTAGTAGCGCATGGTAGTAAAAGGCGCTATTGCTATCATCATAGCAGTAGCGCGTGTCAGCAAAATGCGCTACTACTAAATTTGAACTGGGAGCACATGGCGAGCCCCACTTAGCAGCAGCGCGGATCGATATCCAGCGCTACTGCTATGCTCTGTAGTAGTAGCGCTTGTCCCCAACCCGCGCTACTACTAACCCTAGCTTATCATCTTCCCCACACGGCCGACCCTCTCACTCGCCCACTCATCCGCTCTTCTCAATCTCCCTCTTCACTCTCTCTCCCACCTCCTCGTCGCCGCCGCATTGCCGCCGCCGCTGCTGCAGTGCCGCCGCCGTCCTCCTCGTCGGTATGCCCCCTCCTCCCTCCTCCTTCCACCGCCCGCCTCTCTTCTCCTTCGGCTGTGCCCTCCTCCTCCTCCTCCAGCCACTCCCTCCTCCAGCCACGCCCTCCTCCTCCTCCGGCCGCGCCCTCCTCTCCTCCGGCCGCGCCCTCCTCACTCCTCCCTCCGCCTCCGGTCACCCTCCTCCCTTCTCCCACTGCCCTCCTCCTCTCTCCTCTCATCTCTCCCTCTTCCCACTGCCCCTCACTCCTCCCCCCTCCTCCTCCTCACTCCTCCCTCCTTCCACCTCTCTCTGTATAGAAATTTTGAGTAAAAAAAATTAGGTATACAACTTTTTAGTAATAAAAATTAGTTAGAATTTGATTGTAGAATAGGTAGGTAGTATTTTACTAATTTTGTTCATACATATGAACCTTGGGTGTTCATATATATGAGCCCATTTCATCATTAGAGCACTAAACTAGTTATATGTAATTAACCCTAGGTGTTCATATGTATGGGTGGATGATTTTTTTTTGTAATGCTTGGATAGATAGATGGATAGACAGATGGATTAAACTAGTTTTTTAGTATTGCTTTCGATAGATAGATGGATGGATGGATAACTGTTAGGGTTAGAACTAGGTTTTACAAATGTTTAGTAAATGTAAGTCTTTTGAATCAGCATAATAATGTTTAGTTCATATCTTATAGGGTTTCACTAAGTACTAAAATGAGGATAATAATGTATTTGTTTATATTTTGTTTTTGCAGAAATCAAGGAGCCCTGCATCATCCCCACCATCGTCCCCGTCACTGGCCCCCTCTGACCTCGAGGTGAGACCAGCCAAATCCCCATGTTGATGATGATGTAGATGTTTTCATAGATGTAGTGGAGTAGTAGATGAGTAGCTGTGACAATTTCCATGGAATAGAAATTTTCAATGTAGGTCTTTCAAATATGATGTAGATTTAGACATGTGATATGTAGTGTTGTGTAGTACTAGTGCTTGCCCAAGTGGCCTATGTTTGCAGGGAACACCTCACAGTGGCCTATGTTTTGCCGGAGTGTTGATTAATTTCCATTCCGGCAAATTTCAGGCGCTCGATATATGTCCTTTTTAGCAAAGGTCATGCCGGATTTTTCCGTGAATTTTGGCATGACTTGTGCTAGAATATGTAGGAAATATCGAGTGGCCCGGATTTTGTAGAAAGATAATTAAACGACATTTCGGGTTGACTTTAAGTCTGTCGGGACTCCACCATATATATGAGAGAAGAAGAATGCCGACTGTTGTCGTGGGGGTCGTTCTTCCTCTTCTTTCTCGTGATAGACCTTTTGGTAATGCATGGGAAGGAAGAGGAGAACGACCATAACCGACGGTCGCAAATGTCAGAGAGGAATCAGTGAGGGAGAGTCTCCACGATATATGAGAGAAGAAGAATCCCGACTATTGTCGTGGGGGTAGCTTCTCCTTCGTTCCCGTGTGCTAGACAATTTGGTGTAATGCCCTCGGGAACGAAGGGAGGAGCTACCATCACCGACGGTCGAATATATACACTCGACAGACCGATAGCCAACCCGTGATGAATAATAATGATCTAATTTAGTTTTTGTAGTACATATATTTAATTTTAGAAGTTTAATCTTTGAATTATGAACATAGGAAATGTCATCCGACAACGATAGGCTCCCGGAGTGCGACTGGTGCGGCGATGATCGGGGTCTGTGCGACAGGCCTCACCTGGTGGAAGGTCGGCACTTCAGTATTAAACTCCAGGATACCTTCGATGTTGAAACAGTACGCAACAATGACAAGTGTTTTTTCGTAAATAAGCACGACTTCTGCTTCTTCAATGTGTAATTTTCGTCTTTTACAATTTGACTAGCTTATCCCATGCCATGCAAGACGCTATGTCCTGGAGAGGATGGATTTTGAAGATCATGAAAGTATGGAAACAAAGATAGTTCACCTAAAGAAACATCATGGTATAGATTTTGCTGTAAATCTATACAATTCTGGGAGCATATCCCATTTTGGTTGCTCGAATTGGGAAGCACTTTGCAAGATGTATGATTTTCATGAGGGTATGCTTGTCACCTTGGATCTTGGTGATCCTGACGAAGATAATATGGACATTTGGGTCCTTGTTGATACGCTTCCAATTCTACCGTGATGTGAGTTTTTCAAACATAGTTATTAAGTAATTTATATTGTTTATTTCAAAATAGTTGACAACTTATTTCCATTGATAGCTTATTTTCATTCTTCAAAGAATGTACGGAAGATGGTAGACAGAACCTACTACACCGATGGCGCAGAATTAACTTATCAGGAGAAAGATCATCTTATCTCATTTATTATTGATGTTGAGAATTACGTGCCACTAGTGCCACTAGTGCACGTGCTGACCTATTGTAACATCCATGGAGAAGGCATGGTAAGATTTTTTACTATTACGACATCCGTGCATCTTTTGCATATATTCTTCTAAAGCTAAACTACATTGCTAACTACGATGTTATTATTATGTTTTTCGACAGAAAATCCCGATGGATTGTGTGCCTGATCCGATGTTTCCGAAAGGACGGCTTGATGTTATTAGCTTACGGCCATATCTGCCTAGGGGTCACAATTGTTCATACCGGATTTCTAAAACCAATCAAGACATGACAATCAAAGAATGGAAAAATGTATGGACAATCGTAGGGAGCTACTTGGAACCAACATTGTGCGAAGCGCAAGAATTGGAGACAGGATAGTCTCCATTCTCCATAATGGAGAGTCATGGCCTATCTTGTTTTATAACATTTTAACTTAGAGAGGGTAGTAGGTCCTATGAGAGAGGAGTAGGTCCTAGGTACAATGTGTTATTATGTGCTACAATGTGTTAGAGTTGATGATGATGATGAGGGCGAGTTGTGATCATGACTAGTGACCAAGTTGTTATATGATGTCTCATGGACGAAAATGATGATCATGAGGAGTTGTTATATGACAATGATGTATTATGATGATAAGTTGTTAATGATATGATGATGATGATGAGTTATTATATCATTGGGTGAAAGAACCGCCGATTAGTTTCAAGTGGATGGATCCTAAGTGATCAAGTCATGGATTATCATGATAATCCATGACTTGGTCACTTAGGATCCATCCACTTGAAACTAATCCACGGTTCTTTCACCCAGTGATTTAATAACTCATTATGATGTAAGAACAATCTCTAAATTGCAACTGTATCAAAACTTGTATAATGGTGTATGAATATGACATAAAATTAAAAAGAAATAGAATACGGAATAATAGTAGTAGCATGGGCAGAGAGGAGTGCTACTAGTACTTACCAGTAGTGCTTTCTGCAAGAATCGCTACTACTAAGTACCTATAGCAGTAGCGCGGGTAAACCAACACAACTGCTAATCTTTAGCTGTAGCGCGGTACCCCGCGCTACTGCTAGGACAAAAACCAACGCTACTGCTAGGCTTTTCCCTAGTAGTGCTAACTCATTAGTCACATTGCTTGCAAGCTGATTGTGTTGTTGTATTATCGAGTGGGCCCTGAGATACCTCTCCGTCATACGGAGTGACAAATCCTATTCTTGATCCATGCCAACTCAACAGACACCCTCGGAGATACCTATAGAGCACCTTTATAGTCACCTAGTTACGTTGCGACGTTTGGTACACACAAGGTACTCCTCCGGTCTCAGTGAGTTGCATGATCTCTTGGTCATAGGAACATATACTTGACATGCAGAAAACGATAGCAATAAACTTGATACGATCATATGCTACGTTTATAGTTTGGGTCTTGTCCATCACATCATTCTCCTAATGATGTGATCCCGTTATCAAATGACAACTCATGTCTATGGCTAGGAAACCATAGCCATCTTTGATGAACGAGCTAGTCCGGTAGAGGCTCACTAGGGACACATTGTTGTCTATGTATCCACACATGTATTTGAGTTTCCGGTCAATACAATTATAGCATGGATAATAAACGATTATCTTGAACAAGGAAATATAATAATAACCACTTTATTACTGCCTCTAGGGCATATTTCCAACATCAAGAAGAATTTCTGGCGGCATTGCCGGGGAGACATCATCGCATCTCCTTGCAATTTACATTATTCTCCATTTGCCTCTCATTTTCATCTCCCCCACTTCTAAAACATTTTTGCGAAAAGCACAAAAATATTTGCTTTTTTATTTGCCCTATTTTTGTTTGCCTTTTTCTCTTTCGATCTTATGTTTGCTTGTGTTGCCATGTGCCTTCTATTTGCTTGCATCTTCGCTTGCTAAAAATCTATTGATATGGATCCCCATCCACTTGCTAATCTTTTTAAAAGATCCAATTATGATGAACCAATTGCTAGTGAATTGAGTTCGATAGATTATCTTTATTAAGTTTTGCTTGAGATTCGCGAATCTGAAAATTCTGATGAAGTGTTAAAAGAAGAAATTTATAAAGTGGTTCATGATAGCCCCTTGAATGAAAAGCATGATTGCAATGATGTTATTGTAAATTCTATTAATGTCAATTGTGGTAATACTATGCAAAATCCCAAGCTTGGGGATGCTTATTTTGCTATGTCCACTACTTGTTGCAATGATCATGATTGGGGTGATGATTCTTATGATCTTGAAAATTTATTTAAGAATCAAGATGAATATGTTTGCGATAATATTGAAAGTGGGATTGTGGCAAACTAAAAAGCAACTAAAGCAAAGACACATATGATACAAGACGCTCCAAGCAAAACACATATCATGTGGTGAATAAAAATATAGCCTCAAATAATTTACCGATGGATTGTAGACAAAAGAGGGGATGCCATCCGGGGCACCCCCAAGCTTAGACGCTTGGTTGTCCTTGAATATTACCTTGGGGTGCCATGGGCATCCCCTAGCTTTGTCTCTTGCCACTCCTTATTCCTTAGCCCATCGAAACTTTACCCAAAACATGAAAACTTCACAACACAAAACTCAACAGAAAACTCGTGAGCTCCGTTAGTATAATAAAGCAAATCACCACTTTTAGGTACTATTGTAAACTCATTCCAATTTTATATTTGCATTATCTATACTGTATTATAACTTCACCATGGTTCATACCCCCCGATACAACCCATAGATTCATCAAAATAAGCAAACAACCACTACAAAAAAATACACTTCCGTGATGATACATGTTTGTCACAGTAGGTCACATTTTCTGTCATGCATGTATATCCATGACGATTCTATGACTGAATCAAGATAGTCATAGCTGTGCTGTCGTAGAAGTGTTCCATGACAATACCAAAATTATCATCACGGAAGTCTCCACTTCCATGACGATAAATGGTGCGTCATGGAAGTGCTTTCGTCAAGGGTAACCGACACGTGGCATCCACCGTAACGGGTCGCCCTTAAGCTATCGGGTTCCGGTTTGGATCCGATAACCCGTTATCAGCTCGGACCAATGGGGATTTTCCACGTGTAAATTCTCATTCGCCGACGGATCCACCTGTCGGCTTAGCGTTGGGATAGATGTCATTCGGCGAATGGACGGGACGCGCCTGTGATATGTCGACACGTGGCTCGGCCCAACAGTGACCCACTGAGGTCAAAAGGCTGGCCCATTGAACCTGGTCAAAAGGTAATGGCCCGGCCCACTGAAAGCCTATTAACGACTTGTTCGCATATAGCTCATTTATAGCTCGCTAACTCACGGCCCATTATGGCCTATCCGAATTAGGCCTAGTAGCGTCATCTAGGCCGTTCGATATGATTCCATCCCGTTGTAACTTCCGGCCCATATATGGCCCATGACGTCTTTCGGCCCATATGATGCCCTTTGTTACTCTTGGCCCATTAACGGCCCGCGGTGAAACTGGCCCATAATGAATAGTATATCACTTTATACCCATTAATGGCCCATTATTCCATTGGGCCGTTTCCATCCCGTGTTATCTTTCGGCCTTCTAAGGGCCCATTTATTCTTGGGTTGATTTGCAGCATTCAATTACTTATGGTCCGTTACTGGCCTGTTTCGGTTGTGGGCCAAATTTAGCCCGAGGTTAAGTCGGCCCGTTTGTGGCCCGTTAATCCGTTGGGCCATTTTCATAGCGTTATCAAATACGGCCCTTTAACGACCCGTTATGCCTGTCGATAGAATTAAGCCCGTTATACTAATCGGCCTATTAACGACCCGTTATGGTCGGCCCATGAATGGACGATTCCCACTCTAGCCCGTTTATGGCCCATAATGCGGTCCGTTATTGGCCCATGTTGGGCCAATCGATCATACAGCCCGTAGAAGGCCCATTGATTCTATGGCCCGTTGGAGGCCCATGGTCACTACAGCACATAGCAGGACCATGGTGACAATGGTCCATATGTTGCCCATGGTTATTGTGGCCTCATTTTAAAAAATAGGTTATTGCGGCCACTAACAAACCGCGGAAAAAGAACTGCACTGACTACAAGCAAACAAATAAACAAGACAACAAGGAAATAAATAAGCAAGCAACTTACGCTAGGCTATTACGGCTATTACACATATTACATCCACTGGGCATCAAAGTTCGCCACTAGTGGAAATATGGGGAATAAAGTAGCATATTACATACACTGGTTGTCAAACTTGGCGACCAGTACAAATAAACGCAACAAGTCCAGAACTGAAACCACTTCACAAGAGCTCAAGAAACAATATCCTGGGTATCCACCATGCTGGCAAGAAGCTTAGCAAGCTTATTAGTTTTCTCTAGTTTGGCGCTTAAATCCTCGAGCGCTTGTTGTTGCACCAGAAAGTATGCATCTGAATTCTGCAGGGACTTCTTCAGTCCTTCGGCTTCGTGTCGCAATACATCTGATTGATGTCTTTCAACTTGAAGTTGAGACTCAAGAAGCCGAACTGATTCAGGCAGCGAGTTCGAAGAGCTTGTGCCAGCAGTAGTGGCCAGTAAATTGAACACTACATCAAGACAGGACTTTGGGGTTGTCTTACTGTCTTCAAGATAGTTTTTATCAGCTTTCTTGGAGACCAACAGGGATGTCTCACTATCTTGAACCTTATCTGCATTACTTCCTTCACCATTGCATAATGGGGTACTCTTCTCCAATATTTTATCCGCATTCTAAAAGAGAAACAAGCATACACACCACAGGTTTACCATGTTGTATATCAAACTCATTTTGGTTAACCAGTTCAGTAGTAAGGTGGAAAGGATAACATCATGAAACAAACATATATCTACATACTATGGTCACTGTATGGTCTATATCATTCTAGTTTATGTTGCCAAATCAAGATAGAGACAATTCAAATCATATCTATTTAAGACAAAGCAGCATAGACAAAATATAATTGTGGGAAACTACACAACACTAACAACACTTGTAATGTGCATGGCATGAGAACATAACTGTTTATTCAATTGAAACTGAAATCAACAAAGAGCAAGTTACAACAGCAAACCAGTTAAAGAAACAGGTTTAAAACATACCTGTTGCGCCATTGGAGTTTCAATTGCATCCTTCAAATTTGAAATTAGTTGGTATGAGTAAATACAGTGATGCCAAAGCAATGGAGTATAAATACGACATAAAATTTAAAATAAATAGAATACGGAATAATAGTAGTAGCGCGGGCAGAGAGGAGCACTACTAGTCCTTACCAGTAGCGCTTTCTGCAAGAATCGCTACTACTAAGTAGCTATAGCACTAGCGCGGGTAAACCAACGCTACTGCTAACCTTTAGCTGTAGCACCGTATCAGTAGTGCGGTACCCCACGCTACTGCTAGGACAAAAAACAGCGCTACTGCTAGGCTTTTCCCTAGTAGTGCTAACTCATTAGTCACATTGCTTGCAAGCTGATTGTAATGTTGTATTACCGAGTGGGCCCTGAGATACCTCTCCATACGGAGTGCCAAATCCTAGTCTTGACCCATGCCAACTCAACAGACACCCTCGGAGATACCTACAGAGCACCTTTATAGTCACCCAGTTACGTTGCGATGTTTGGTACACACAAGGTACACCTCCGGTGTCAGTGAGTTGCATGATCTCATGGTCATAGGAACATATACTTGACATGCAGAAAATGATAGCAATAAACTTGATACGATCATATGCTACGTTTATAGTTTGGGTCTTGTCCGTCACATCATTCTCCTAATGATGTGATCCCGTTATCAAATGACAACTCATGTCTATGGCTAGGAAACCATAGCCATCTTTGATCAACGAGCTAGTCCGGTAGAGGCTCACTAGGGACATGTAGTTGTCTATGTATCCACACATGTATTTGACTTTCCGGTCAATACAATTATAGCATGGATAATAAACGATTATCATGAACAAGGAAATATAATAATAACAACTTTATTATTGCCTCTAGTGCATATTTCCAACATCAGGAAGAATTTCTGGCGCCGTTGCCGGGGAGACATCATCAACATCTATCTGGTACCCAATCACAAATCTCATCTCCTTGCAATTTACATTATTTTCCATTGGCCTGTCATTTTCATCTCCCCCACTTCTAAAACATTTTTGCGAAAAGAACAAAAATATTTGCTTTTTTATTTGCCCTATTTTTGTTTGCCTTTTTCTCGTTCGATCTTATGTTTGCTTTTTTCTCGTTCGATCTTATGTTTGCTTGTGTTGCCATGTGCCTTCTATTTGCTTGCATCTTCGCTTGCTAAAAATCTATTGATATGGATCCCCATCCACTTGCTAATCTTTTTAAAAGATCAAATTATGATGAACCAATAGCTAGTGAATTGAGTTTGATAGATTATCTTTATGAAGTTTTGCTTGAGATTCACGAATCTGAAAATTGTGATGAAATGTTAAAAGAAGAAATTTATAAAGTGGTTCATGATAGCCCCTTGAATGAAAAGCATGATTGCAATGATGTTATTATAAATTCTATTAATGTCAATTGTGGTAATACTATGCAAAATCCCAAGCTTGGGGATGCTTATTTTGCTATGTCCACTACTTGTTGCA
Source organism: Thinopyrum elongatum (assembly GCA_011799875.1). NCBI lineage: Eukaryota > Viridiplantae > Streptophyta > Magnoliopsida > Poales > Poaceae > Thinopyrum > Thinopyrum elongatum. Next base: position 32,935,240 of record CM022299.1, on the reverse strand, counting down.
ATGATCATGATTGGGGTGATGATTCTTATGATCTTGCAAATTTATTTAAGCCTCATGATGAATATGTGTGCGATAATATTGAAAGTGGGATTGGAAGAGCATCAACTTTAGGTAAAAATAATCCCACAAAATTGGAGAGTGTTCAATCTTACGAGATTTTTGATAAAAGTGGGTTCGAAGAGGTCATGACTTTATTTGATGATAATCCCACTATATTGGAAGAGTGTCAACTTTGCATGCATGTGGATCAGGAAGAGTTCTATGATAGCTATATTATTGAATTTTAACATGATCCCACATGTAATTATTATGGGAGAGGGAAATATGGTTGTAGAAATTTTCATGTTACTAAATTACCTCTCTTCATATTGAGATTGTCAATGTTTTATTCTTCTGCCTTGCATATGCTAGTTTTTGCTTGCCTTGATAATTTGTTTGGTTATAAAATGCCTATGCATAGGAAGTATGTTAGACTTAAATGTGTTTGTCACATGCACCGTGATGCTCTCTTTGTGTTTCAATTATTATCTTTCATTTGGGCATCATTAAAATCTCAAGCCTATCTTAATGGCTAAAATGATAGCGCTCGTTGGGAGGCAACCCAATGAATAAAATATTTTTTCTCTTTTTATTTCTGTTTTTGTGTGTTCACACAATTATGCTACTGTTATGATTGTGTTTTTATGTTTTAATTAGTGTTTGTGCTAAGTAAAGCCTTTGGGATCATGTTGGGTGATAGTTGATTTGATCCTGTTGGAAAACATAAACTTTTGCGCCCAGTAACAGAATTGATCTGGTCTGCTTGAATGTGATAAATTCTTAATTTTTTTACACATGATTTAAATGCAAATTTCCTAAGCTTTCCTAATGTTTTATAATTTGTTGAGTCACGTAAGTATGGTCGAAGTCCATATGACAACATACTATTCTGTTTTTGACAGATTATGTTTTTGTTGCATTGTGTGCTTATTTTGATGAATCTATGGACAATATCGGGGGGGGGGTTATAAGCCATGGTAAAGTTAGAATACACTAGGTATAATGCAATAATAAAATATGAATGGGTTTGCAACAGTACTTAAAGTGGTGATTTGCTTTATTATACTAACGGATCTCATGAAGGTATTGTTAAGTTTTGTGTGATTGAAGTTTGCAAGTTTTGGGTGAGAGCACGATGGATGAAGGAATAAGGAGTGAAAAGAGCCTAAGCTTGGGGATGCCCATGGCACCCGAAGGTAATATTCACGGAGAACCGAGCAACTAAGCTTGGGGATGCCCCAGAAGGCATCCCCTCTTTCTTCTAACAACCATCGGTAATTTTAGTTGGAGCTATATTTTTATTCGTCACATATCATGAGTTTTGCTTGGAGCGTCTTGTATTATATGAGTCTTTGCTTGTTTTGCTTTTTAGTTTGTCACAATCATACTTGCTGGACACACCTATTTGAGAGAGCCATAATGATGCTATGATTTGTTAGAATTGCTTTATGTGCTTCACTTAAATTTTTAGAGCTATGGAATTGCTCTAGTGCTTCACTTATATCTTTTTGAGCACGGTGGTGCTTTAATTTTATAAGAAATACTCTCATGCTTCACTTAGATTAATTTGAGAGTTAGTAATTTTTTGAAGAAATACTCTCATGCTTCACTTATATTCTTTTGAGAGTTGATGAAAAATTATTTATGCTCATGTTCTTCACTTAAATTTCTTTGAGAGCTTGATATAAGCAATGGTAACATATCAAACTAGTCCCAAAGTGATAGATATCCAAGGAGGATATAATAAAAACTTTCATGAAGATCATTGGACATTATAAACTTGATTCTTTGTAATAATTTTGAGATATGATGATAGCGATATGTGCGTCATGTTGATGAGTAATTATTCTTTAGTAAGAATATTGGTGTTATGGTTTGTAATTCCCTATGCAAGCACGAAAGTCAATAATTATGCAATGAAATTACATCCTACTTGTGGTGCATTATTCGGTGTTAGTTATGCTTAATGCTCGTTTATGAAAATTTTTGTTTCTTGGTTGGTTGCTTCTCAATCTATTTGCTAGCCTTTCCTTGCACTAAGTGGGAATACTACTTGTGCATCCAAAATCCTTAAACCAAGTTGTGCCATATGAGTCCACCATATCTACCTATATGCGGTATTTTCTTGCCATTCCATGTAAATTTGTATGTGCCAACTCTAATTTTCAAAATGAATTTCCTTTTTGTGTGTCCGTACCGCTCATGAAGCGGCAGGGGGTGGATAATATTTTTCCATGCTAGATGTGTTATTCTCAAGATGAGTTTTTATTCACTTGTCATTGCACAAGAGTGTGGCGGAAATAGGGATGCCTAGTCCAAAAATGAAAAAGAAATTTAGTTTATGTTGTCAATAATAAATTCCTTGGAAAGTCTTGGTATGAAAGGCACCCGTGGATATGGCTAGCCATGGATTGTGAAAGAATGGTGGAAAAAGGAATAAAATTTATTTTATGTTTGGGAATCGCCTATGACGTATATAGCATGGAAAGTATTTGGAACTACTCGGTCGTTTTCGTTCACAGGAAAAGCATGCCTCTCAATATATTTTTATCTCTCAATTTAAGCTTTGAGCTCTGGCACCTCTACAAATCTCTGTTTCCCTCTGCGAAGGGCCTATCTATTTACTTTATGCAATTTTTATTTTTTATTTGAGTTTCCATCTTCTCTTATAAAGCACTAACTAGGGAGCACTATGATCATACTTGTGCATTGGATGTAGCTAATATTCAAGTGTGTTTCATGAATGGATTAATGATTGAGGATGATGGGCTAGGGATAACTTTCTTTAGTGTTGATATTTTGAAAGACATGGTTGCTTGTTGATATGCTTGAGTATTGAAGTTTTCATGTCAAATATAGACTATTGCTTTGAATCATCTAAAAAGTCCAAATGTCCATGCTACAAAAGAAAAGAATATGTGATGAACATGTTTGGCAGCATTCCACATAAAAAATTCTATTTTTATGATTTACCTACTCGAGGACGAGCAGGAATTAAGCTTGGGGATGCTGATACGTCTCCAACGTATCTATATTTTTTTATCGTTCCATGCTGTTATATTATCATTCTTGGATGTTTTACATTCATTTTATAGCAACTTCATATCATTTTTTGGGACTAACCTATTGACATAGTGCCCAGTGCCAGTTGCTGTTTTTTGCTTGTTCTCTACTTCGCAGAATATCAGTAACAAACGAAGTCCAAATGCCACGAAACTTTTTGGAGATTTTTTTCTACCCAGAAGCAAGCTTGGGAGACAAGGAAGGACTAGAGGGGAGGCCCGTGGGGCCCACAACCCACCAGGGCGCGCCAGAGGCCCCAGGCACGCCTAGGTGGGTTGTGGAGCCCACAGGAGTCCTCTCCACCGCCTCTCTGCTCTATAAATACCCAAATATTCCAGAAACCCTAGGAGAGTCGACGAAACACAATTCCAGCCACCGCAAGCTCCAGAACCATGAGATCCAATCTAGAGCCCTATTCTGGCACCATGCAGGAGGGGAACACGATCACGGAGGGGTTCATCATCCTCATTGGTGCTCCTCCGATGATGCGTGAATAGTTCACCATAGACGTACGGGTCCGTAGGCAGTAGCTAGATGGCTTCTTCTCTCTTTTTTGATTCTCAATACAATGTTCTCCTCGGTGTGTTTGTTGGGATCCAATGAATTGAGAGTTTATGACCAGTTCTATCTATGAATATTATTTGAGTCTTCTTTGATCTCTTATATGCATGATGGTTATAGCCTCGTATTTCTTCTCCGAAACTTTGGTTTGGTTTGGCCAACTAGATTAATTTTTCTTGCAATGGGAAGAGGTGCTTTGTCATGGGTTCGATCTTCCGGTGCTCAATCTCAGTGACAGAAGGTGACATGACACGCATGTATCGTTGCTATTAAGGATAAAAAGATGGGGTCTATTGCTACATGAATAGATCTTGTCTACATCATGTCATCATTCTTATTGCATTACTCTGTTTCTCCATGAACTTAATACACTAGATGCATGCTGGATACCAGTTGATGTGTGGAGTAATACTAGTAGATGCAGGCAGGAGGCGGTCTACTAATCTTGGACGTGATGCCCATATACATGATCACTGCCTTGGATATCGTCATAATTATTTGCTCTTCTATCAATTGCACAACAGTAATTTGTTTACCCAATGTATGCTATTTTCTCGAGAGAAGCCACTAGTGAAATCTATGGCTCCCGGGTCTATCTTTTATCATATTGTTTTCAGATCTATTATCCCAAAAAAACCAAAAATACTTTGCTGGCTTCTTCTTTTTTTATTTTATTTTGTGTTTTTGCAAGATCTATTTATCCAATCTACCACAATTTTATCTATCTCAATACCGAGGAGGGATTGACAACCCCTCTTACGCGTTGGGTTGCAAGTATTAGTTCTTTGTGTGCAGGTACAGCTTACATAGTGTTCCTTGGTTCTCCTACTGGATTGATAACCTTGGTTTCATAACTGAGGGAAATACTTACCGTTGTTGTGCTGCAACATCCTCTGCTTTTCGGGGAAAAACCAACGCAGATACAAGCAATCAGAGTCCAACAAGGATGATTGTGGCAAACTAAAAAGCAAATAAAGAAAAGACTCATATGATACAAGACGCTCCAAGCAAAACACATATCATGTGGTGAATAAAAATATAGCCTCAAGTAATTTACCGGTGGATTGTAGACAAAAGAGGGGATGCCATCCGGGGTACCCCCAAGCTTAGACGCTTGGTTGTCCTTGAATATTACCTTGGGGTGCCATGGGCATCACCAAGCTTTGGCTCTTGCCACTCCTTATTCCTTAGCCCATCGAAACTTTACCCAAAACATGAAAACTTCACAACACAAAACTCAACAGAAAACTCGTGAGCTCCGTTAGTATAATAAAGCAAATAACCACTTTTAGGTACCGTTGTAAACTTATTCCAATTTTATATTTGCATTATCTATACTGTATTCTAACTTCACCATGGTTCATACCCCCCGATACAACCCATAGATTCATCAAAATAAGCAAACAACCACTACAAAAAAATACACTTCCGTGATCATACGTGTTTGTCATAGTAGGTCACATTTTCTCTCATGCATGTATATCCATGACGATTCTATGACTGAATCAAGATAGTCATACCAGTGCTATCGTAGAAGTGTTCCATGACAATACCAAAATTATCATCACGGAAGACTCCACTTCCATGACGATAAATGGTGCGTCATGGAAGTGCTTTCGTCAAGGGTAACCGACACGTGGCATCCACCGTAACGGGTCACCGTTAAGCTATCGGGTTCCGGTTTGGATCCGATAACCCGTTAACAGCTCGGACCAATGGGGATTTTCCACATGTAAATTCTCATTCGCCGGCGGATCCACGTGTCGGCTTAGCGTTGGGACAGATGTTATTCGGCGAATGGACGGGACGCGCCTATGATACGTCGACATGTGGCTCGGCCCAATAGTGACCCATTGAGGTCAAAAGGCCAGCCCGTTTAACCTGGTCAAAAGGTAATGGCCCGGCCCACTGAATGACTGTTAACGACCTGTTCGCATATAGTCCATTTATAGCTCGCTAACTCCCGGCCCATTATGGCCTATCCGAATTAGGCCTAGTAGCGTCATCTAGGCCGTCCGATATGATTCTAGCCTGTTGTAACTTCCGGCCCATGTATGGCCCATGACGTCTTTCGGCCCATATGAGGCCCTTTGTTACTCTTGGCCCATTAACAGCCCGCGGTGAAACTGGCCCATAATGAATAGTATATCGCTTTATACCCATTAATGGCCCATTATTCCATTGGGCCGTTTCCATCCCGTGTTATCTTTCGGCCTTCTAAGGGCCCATTTATTCTTGGGTTGATTTGCAGCATTCGATTACTTATGGTCCGTTACTAGCCTGTTTCGGTTGTGGGCCAAATTTAGCCCGTGGTTAAAGTCGGCCCTTTTGTGGCCCGTTAATCCGTTGGGCCATTTTCATAGTGTTATCAAATACGGCCCATTAACGACCCGTTATTCCTGTCGATAGAATTAAGCCCGTTATACTAATCAGCCTATTAACGACCCGTTATGGTCGGCCCATGAATGGACGATTCCCACTCTAGCCCGTTTACGGCCCATAATGCGGTCCGTTATTGGCCCATGTTGGGCTAATCGATCATACAGCCCGTAGAAGGCCCATTGATTCTACGGCCCGTTGGAGGCCCATGGTCACTACAGCAGATAGCAGGACCATGGTGACAACGGTCCATATGTTGCCCATGGTTATTGTGGCCTCGTTTTAAAAAATAGGTTATTGCGGCCACTAGCAAACCGCGGAAAAAGAACTGCACTGACTACAAGCAAACAAATAAACAAGACAACAAGGAAATAAATAAGCAAGCAACTTACGCTAGGCTATTACGGCTATTACACATATTACATCCACTGGGCATCAAAGTTCGCCACCAGTGGAAATATGGGGAACAAAGTAGCATATTACATACACTGGTTGTCAAAGTTGGTGACCAGTACAAATAAACGCAACAAGTCCAGAACTGAAACCACTTCACAAGAGCTCAAGAAACAATATCCTGGGTATCCACCATGCTGGCAAGAAGCTTAGCAAGCTTATTAGTTTTCTCTAGTTTGGTGCTTAAATCCTCGAGCGCTTGTTGTTGCACCAGAAAGTATGCATCTGAATTCTTCAGGGACTTCTTCAGTCCTTCGGCTTCGTGTCGCAATACATCTGATCGATGTCTTTCAACTTGAAGTTGAGACTCAAGAAGCCGAACTGATTCAAGCAGCGAGTTCGAAGAGCTTGTGCCAGCAGTAGTGGCCAGTAAATTGAACACTACATCAAGACAGGACTTTGGGGTTGTCTTACTGTCTTCAAGATAGTTTTTATCAGCTTTCTTGGAGACCAACAGGGATGTCTCACTATCTTGAACCTTATCTGCATTACTTCCTTCACCATTGCATCATGGGGTACTCTTCTCCAATATTTTGTCCGCAATCTAAAAGAGAAACAAGCATACACATCACAGGTTTACCATGTTGTATATCAAACTCATTTTGGTAAACCAGTTCAGTAGTAAGGTGTACATGATAACAGCATGAAACAAACATATATCTATGTACTATGGTCACTGTATGGTCTATATCATTCTAGTTTATGTTGCCAAATCAAGATAGAGACAGTTCAAATCATATCTATTTAAGACAAAGCAGCATAGACAGAATATAAGTGTGGGAAACTACACAACACTAACAACACTTATAATATTCATGGCATGAGAACATAACTGTTTATTCAATTGAAACTGAAATCAACAAAGAGCAAGTTACAACAGCAAACCAATTAAAGAAACAGGTTTAAAACATACCTGTTGCGCCATTGGAGTTTCAATTGCATCCTTCAAATTTGAAATTAGTTGGTATGAGTAAATACAGTGATGCAAAAGCAATGGAGTATAAATACAGCATAAAATAAAAAAGAAATAGAATACGGAATAATAGTAGTAGCGCGGGCAGAGAGGAGCGCTACTAGTACTTACCAGTAGCGCTTTCTGCAAGAATCGCTACTACTAAGTAGCTATAGTAGTAGCGCGGGTAAACCAACGCTACTACAAACCTTTAGCTGTAGCACCGTCTCAGTAGCACGGTACCCCGCGCTACTGCTAGGACAAAAAATAGCGCTACTGCTAGGCTTTACCCTAGTAGTGCTAACTCATTAGTCACATTGCTTGCAAGCTGATTGGGATGTTGTATTACCGAGTGGGCCCTAAGATACCTCTCCTTCATACGGAGTGACAAATCCTAGTCTTGATCCATGCCAACTCAACCGACACCCTCGGAGATACCTACAGAGCACCTTTATAGTCACCCAGTTACATTGCGATGTTTGGTACAGACAAGGTACTCCTCCAGTGTCAGTGAGTTGCATGATCTCATGGTCATAGGAACATATACTTGACATGCAGAAAACGATAGCAATAAACTTGATACGATCAAATGCTACGTTTATAGTTTGGGTCTTGTCCATCACATCATTCTCCTAATGATGTGATCCCGTTATCAAATGACAACTCATGTCTATGGCTAGGAAACCATAGCCATCTTTGATCAACGAGCTAGTCCGGTAGAGGCTCACTAGGGACATGTTGTTGTCTATGTATCCACACATATATTTGAGTTTCCGGTCAATACAATTATAGCATGGATAATAAACGATTATCATGAACAAGGAAATATAATAATAACCACTTTATTATTGCCTCTGGGGCATATTTCCAACATCAGGAAGAATTTCTGGCGCCGTTGCCGGGGAGACATCATCATCATCTATCTGGTACCCAATCACAAATCTCATCTCCATATAATTTACGTTATTTTCCATTTACCTCTCATTTTCATCTCCCCCACTTCTAAAACATTTTTGCGAAAAGCACAAAAATATTTGCTTTTTTATTTGCCCTATTTTTGTTTACCTATTTCTCGTTCGATCTTATGTTTGCTTGTGTTGCCATGTGCCTTCTATTTGCTTGCATCTTCGGTTGCTAAAAATCTATTGATATGGATCCCCATCCACTTGCTAATCTTTTTAAAAGATCCAATTATGATGAACCAATTGCTAGTGAATTGAGTTCGATAGATTATCTTTATGAAGTTTTGCTTGAGATTCGCGAATCTGAAAATTGTGATGAAGTGTTAAAAGAAGAAATTTATAAAGTGGTTCATGATAGCCCCTTGAATGAAAAGCATGATTGCAATGGTGTTATTATAAATTCTATTAATGTCAATTGTGGTAGTACTATGCAAAATCAACAGCTTGGGGATGCTTATTTTGCTATGTCCACTACTTGTTGCAATGATCATGAATGGGGTGATGATTCTTATGATCATGAAAATTTATTTAAGCCTCATGATGAATATGTTTGCGATAATATTGAAACTGGGATTGGAAGAGCATCAACTTTAGGTAAAAATAATCTCACAAAATTGGAGAGTGCTCAATCTTATGAGATTTTTGATAAAAGTGGGTTCGGAGAGGTCATGACTTTATTTGATGATAATCCCACTATATTGGAAGAGTGTCAACTTTGCATGCATGTGGATCATGAAGAGTTCTATGATAGCTATATTATTGAATTTTAACATGATCCCACATGTAATTATTATGAGAGAGGGAAATATGGTTGTAGAAATTTTCATGTTACTAAATTACCTCTCTTCATATTGAGATTGTCAATGTTTTATTCTTCTGCCTTGCATATGCTAGTTTTTGCTTGCCTTGATAATTTGTTTGGTTATAAAGTGCCTATGCATAGGAAGTATGTTAGACTTAAATGTGTTTGTCACATGCTCCGTGATGCTCTCTTTGTGTTTCAATTATTATCTTTCATGTTGGCATCATTAAAATCTCAAGCCTATCTTAATGGCTAAAACGATGGCGCTCGTTGGGAGGCAACCCAATGAATAAAATAATTTTTTCTCTTTTTACTTCTGTTTTTGTGTGTTCACACAATTATGATACTGTTATGATTGTGTTTTTTTTGTTTTAATTAGTGTTTGTGCTAAGTAAAGCCTTTGGATCATGTTGGGTGATAGTTGATTTGATCCTGTTGGAATACAGAAACTTTTGCGCCCAGTAACCGAATTGATCTGGTCTTCTTAAACGTGATAAATTCTTGATTATTTTTCGCGTGATTAAGATGCAAATTGACTTAGCTTTCCTAATGTTTCAGAATTTGTTGAGTTACGTAAGTATGGTCAAAGTCCATATTACTACATACTATTATGTTTTTGACAAATTATGTTTTTGTTGCATTGTGTGCTTATTTTGATGAATCTATGGACTATATCGGGGGGGTATATGTCATGGTAAAGTTAGAATACAGTAGGTATAATGCAATAATAAAATATGAATGGGTTTGCAACAGTACTTAAAGTGGTGATTTTTATTATACTAACGGATCTAACGAAGGTATTGTTAAGTTTTGTGTGATTGAAGTTTTCACGTTTTGGGTGAGAGCATGATGGATGAAGGAATAAGGAGTGAAAAGAGCCTAAGCTTGGGGATGCCCATGGCACCCGAAGGTAATATTCAAGGAGAACCAAGCAACTAAGCTTGGGGATGCCCCAGAAGGCATCCCCTCTTTCTTCTAACAACCATCGGTAATTTTACTCGGAGCTATATTTTTATTCATCACATATCATGAGTTTTGCTTGGAGCGTCTTGTATTATATGAGTCTTTGCTTGTTTTGCTTTTTAGTTTGTCACAATCATACTTGCTGGACACACCTATTTGAGAGAGCCATAATGATGCTATGATTTGTTAGAATTGCTCTATGTGCTTCACTTAAATTTTTAGAGCTATGGAATTGCTCTAGTGCTTCACTTATATCTTTTTGAGCACGGTGGTGCTTTAATTTTAGAAGAAATACTCTCATGCTTCAATTATATTAATTGGAAAGTTAGTAATTTTTTGAAGAAATACTCTCATGCTTCACTTATATTATTTTGAGAGTTGATGAAAAATTATTTATGCTCATGTTCTTCACTTAAATTTCTTTGAGAGCTTGATATAAGCAATGGTAATATATGAAACTAGTCCCAAAGTGATAGATATCCAAGGAGGATATAATAAAAACTTTCATGAAGATCATTGGACATTATAAACTTGATTCTTTGTAATAATTTTGAGATATGATGATTGCGATATGTGAGTCATGTTGGTGAGTAATTATTCCTTAGTAAGAATATTGGTGTTATGGTTTGTAATTCCCTATGCAAGCACGAAAGTCAATAGTTATGCAATGAAATTACATCCTACTTGTGGTGCATTATTCGGTGTTAGTTATGCTTAATGCTCGTTTATGACAATTTTTGTTTCTTGGTTGGTTGCTTCTCAATCTATTTGCTAGCCTTTCCTTGCACTAAGTGGGAATACTACTTGTGCATCCAAAATACTTAAACCAAGTTGTGCCATATGAGTCCACCATATCTACCTATATGCGGTATTTTCGTGCCGTTCCAAGTAAATTTGTATGTGCCAACTCTAATTTTCAAAATGAATTTCCTTTTTGTGTGTCCGTACCGCTCATGAAGCGGCAGGGGGTGGACAATATTTTTCCATGCTAGCTGTGTTTTTCTCAAGATGAGTGTTTATTCACTTGTCATTGCACGAGAGTGTGGCGGTAATAGGGATGCCTAGTCCCAAAATGAAAAAGAAATTTACTTTATGTTGTCAATAATAAATTCCTTGGAAAGTTTTGGTATGGAAGGCACCCGTGGATATGGCTAGCCATGGATTGTGAAAGAATGGTGGAAAAAGGAATAAACTTTATTTTATGTTTGGGAACCGCCTATGATGTATATAGCATGGAAAGTATTGGGAACTACTCGGTCATTTTCGTTGACAGGAAAAGCATGCCTCTCAATATATTTTTATCTCTCAATTTAAGCTTTGAGCTCTGGCACCTCTACAAATCTCTGTTTCCCTCTGTGAAGGGCCTTTCTATTTAGTTTATGCAATTTTTATTTTTTATTTGAGTCTCCATCTTCTCTTATAAAGCACCAACTAGGGAACACTATGATCATACTTGTGCATTGGATGTAGCTAATATTCAAGTGTGTTTCATGAATCGATCAATGATTGAGGATGATGGGCTAGGGATAACTTTCTTTAGTGTTCATATTTTGAAAGACATGGTTGCTTGTTGATATGCTTGAGTATTGAAGTCTTCATGTCAAATATAGACTATTGCTTTGAATCATCTAAAAAGTCGAAATGTCCATGCTACAAAAGAAAAGAATATGTGATGAACATGTTTGGCGGCATTCCACATAAAAAATTCTATTTTTATGATTTACCTACTCGAGGATGAGCAGGAATTAAGCTTGGGTATGCTGATACATCTCCAACGTATCTATAATTTTTTATCGTTCCATGTTGTTATATTATCATTCTTGGATGTTTTACATTCATTTTATAGCAACTTCATATCATTTTTTGGGACTAACCTATTGACATAGTGCCCAGTGCCAGTTGCTGTTTTTTGCTTGTTTTTTACTTCGCAGAATATCAGTACCAAACGATGTCCAAATGCCACGAAAATTTTTGGAGATTTTTTTCTGTCCAGAATGAAGCTTGGGAGACAAGGAAGGACTAGAGGGGAGGCCCGTGGGGCCCACAACCCACCAGGGCACGCCAGAGGCCCCTAGCGCGCCCAGGTGGGTGGTGGAGCCCACGGGAGTCCTCTCCACAGCCTCTCAGCTCTATAAATACCCAAATATTCCAGAAACCCTAGGCGAGTCGACGAAACACAATTCCAGCCACCGCAAGCTCCAGAACCATGAGATCCAATCTAGAGCCCTATTCTGGCACCATGCCGGAGGGGAACACGATCACGGAGGGGTTCATCATCCTCATTGGTGCTCCTCCGATGATGCGTGAATAGTTCACCATAGACGTACGGGTCCGTAGGCAGTAGCTAGATGGCTTCTTCTCTCTTTTTTGATTCTCAATACAATGTTCTCCTCGGTGTGTTTGTTGGGATCCGATGAATTGAGAATTTATGACCAGTTCTATCTATGAATATTATTTGAGTCTTCTTTGATCTCTTATATGCATGATTGTTATAGCCTCGTATTTCTTCTCCGAAACTTTGGTTTGGTTTGGCCAACTAGATTAATTTTTCTTGCAATGGGAAGAGGTGCTTTGTCATGGGTTCGATCTTCCGGTGCTCAATCTCAGTGACAAAAGGTGACATGACTCACATGTATCGTTGCTATTAAGGAGAAAAAGATGGGGTCTATTCCTACATGAATAGATCTTGTCTACATCATGTCATCGTTCTTATTGCATTACTCCGTTTCTCCATGAACTTAATACACTAGATGCATGCTGGATAGCAGTTGATGTGTGGAGTAATACTAGTAGATGCAGGCAGGAGTCGGTCTAATAATCTTGGACGTGATGCCTATATACATGATCATTGCCTTGGATATCATCATAATTATTTGCTCTTCTATCAATTGGCCAACAGTAATTTGTTTACCCAATGTATGCTATTTTCTCGAGAGAAGCCACTAGTGAAATCTACGGCCCCCGGGTCTATCTTTTATTATATTGTTTTTAGATCTATTATCCCAAAAAACCAAAAATACCTTGCTGACTTCTTCTTTATTTATTTTATTTTGTGTTTTTGCAAGATCTATTTATCCAATCTACCACAATTTTTCTATCTCAATACCGAGGAGGGATTGACAACCCCTCTTACGCGTTGGGTTGCAAGTATTAGTTCTTTGTGTGTAGGTACAGCTTACATAGTGTTCCTTGGTTCTCCTACTGGATTGATAACCTTGGTTTCATAACTGAGGGAAATACTTACCGTTGTTGTGCTGCATCATCCTCTCCTTTTCGGGGAAAAACCAATGCAGATACAAGCAATCAGAGTCCAACAAGGATGATTGTGGCAAACTAAAAAGCAAATAAAGCAAAGACTCATATGATACAAGACACTCCAAGCAAAACACATATCATGTGGTGAATAAAAATATAGCCTCAAGTATTTTACCGACGGATTGTAGACAAAAGAGGGGATGCCATCAGGGGCACCCCCAAGCTTAGACGCTTGGTTGTCATTGAATATTACCTTGGGGTGCCATGGGCATCCCCAAGCTTAGGCTCTTGCCACTCCTTATTCCTTAGTCCATCGAAACTTTACCCAAAACATGAAAACTTCACAACACAAAACTCAACAGAAAACTCGTGAGCTCCGTTAGTATAATAAAGCAAATCACCACTTTTAGGTACTGTTGTAAACTCATTACAATTTTATATTTGCATTATCTACATTGTATTATAACTTCACCATGGTTCATACCCCCCGATACAACCCATAGATTCATCAAAATAAGCAAACAACCACTACAAAAAATTCACTTCTGTGATGATACGTGTTTGTCACAGTAGGTCACATTTTCTCTCATGCATGTATATCCATGACGATTCTATGTTGTCGTAGAAGTGTTCCATGACAATACCAAAATTATCATCAGGGAAGTCTCCACTTCCATGACGATAAATGGTGTGTCATGGAAGTTCTTTCATCAAGGGTAACCGACACATGGCATCCACCGTAACGGGTCGCCGTTAAGCTATCGGGTTCCGGTTTGGATCCGATAACCCGTTAACAGCTTGGACCAATGGGGATTTTCCACGTGTAAATTCTCATTCGCCAGCGGATCCACGTGTCGGCTTAGCATTGCGATAGATGTCATTCGGGGAATGGACGGGACGCGCCTATGATACGTCGACAAGTGGCTCGGCCCAACAGTGACCCATTGAGGTCAAAAGGCCGGCCCGTTTAACCTGGTCAAAAGGTAATGGCCCGGCCCACTGAAAGCCTGTTAACGACATGTTCGCATATAGCCCATTTATAGCTCACTAACTCACGGCCCATTATGGCCTATCCGAATTAGGCCCAGTAGCGTCATCTAGGCCGTCCAATATGATTCCAGCCCGTTGTAACTTCCGGCCCATGTATGGCCCATGACGTGTTTCGGTCCATATGAGGGCCTTTGTTACTCTTGGACCATTAACAGCCCGCGGTGAAACTTCCCCATAATGAATAGTATATTGCTTTATACCCATTAATGGCCCATTATTCCGTTGGGCCGTTTCCATCCCGTGTTATCTTTCGGCCTTCTAAGGGCCCATTTTTCTTGGGTTGATTTGCAGCATTCGATTACTTATGGTCCGATACTAGCCTGTTTCGGTTGTGGGCCAAATTCCGACCGTGGTTAAAGTCGGCCCGTTTGTGGCCCGTTAATCCGTTGGGTCATTTTCATAGCGTTATCAAATACGGCCCATTAACAACCCGTTATGCCTCTCGATAGAATTAAGCCCGTTATACTAATCGGCCTATTAACAACCCGTTATGGTCGGCCCATGAATGGACGATTCCCACTCTAGCCCGTTTACGGCCCATAATGCGGTCCGTTATTGGCCCATGCTGGGCCAATCGATCATATAGCCCGGAGAAGGCCCATTGATTCTACGGCCCGTTGGAGGCCCATGGTCACTACAGCAGATAGGAGGACCATGGTGACAACGGTCCATATGTTGCCCATGGTTATTGTGCCCTCGTTTTAAAAAATAGGTTATTGCGGCCACTAACAAACCGTGGAAAAAGAACTTCACTGACTACAAGCAAACAAATAAACATGACAACAAGGAAATAAATAAGCAAGCAACTTACGCTAGGCTATTACGGCTATTACACATATTACATCCACTGGGCATCAAAGTTCACCACTAGTGGAAATATGGGGAACAAAGTAGCATATTAGATACACTGGTTGTCAAAGTTGGCGACCAGTACAAATAAACGCAACAAGTCCAGAACTGAAACCACTTCACAAGAGCTCAAGAAACAATATCCTGGGTATCCACCATGCTGGCAAGAAGCTTAGCAAGCTTATTAGATTTCTCTAGTTTGGCGCTTAAATCCTCGAGCGCTTGTTGTTGCACCAGAAAGTATGCATCTGAATTCTGCAGGGACTTCTTCAATCCTTCGTCTTCTTGTCGCAATACTGATCGATGTCTTTCAACATGAAGTTGAGACTCAAGAAGCCGAACTGATTCAGGCAGCGAGTTCGAAGAGCTTGTGCCAGCAGTAGTGGCCAGTAAATTGAACACTACATCAAGACAGGACTTTGGGGTTGTCTTACTGTCTTCAAGATAGTTTTTATCAGCTTTCTTGGAGACCAACAGGAATGTCTCACTATCTTGAACCTTATCTGCATTACTTCCTTCACCAATGCATAATGGGGTACTCTTCTCCAATATTTTGTCCACATTCTAAAAGAGAAACAAGCATACACATCACAGGTTTACCATATTGTATATCAAACTCATTTTGGTAAACCAGTTCAGTAGTAAGGTGGACATGATAACAGCATGAAATAGGCATATATCTATGAACTATGGTCACTGTATGGTCTATATCATTCTAGTTTATATTGCCAAATCAAGATAGAGACAGTTCAAATCTTATCTATTTAAGACAAAGCAGCATAGACAGAATATAAGTGTGGGAAACTACACAACACTAACAACACTTGTAATGTGCATGGCATGAGAACATAACTGTTTATTCAATTGAAACTGAAATCAACAAAGAGCAAGTTACAACAGCAAACCAGTTAAAGAAACAGGTTTAAAACATACCTGTAGCGCCATTGGAGTTTCAATTGCATCCTTCAAATTTGAAATTAGTTGGTATGAGTAAATACAGTAATGCAAAAGCAATGGAGTATAAATACGAGATAAAATAAAAAAGAAATAGAATACGGAATAATAGTAGTAGCGCGGGCAGAGAGGAGCACTACTAGTACTTACCAGTAGCGCTTTCTGCAAGAATCGCTACTACTAAGTAGCTATAGCAATAGCGCAGGTAAACCAACGCTACTGCTAACCTTTAGTTGTAGCACCGTATCAGTAGCGCGGTACCCCGCGCTACTGCTAGGACAAAAAACTGCGCTACTGCTAGGCTTTTCCCTAGTTGTGCTAACTCATTAGTCACATTGCTTGCAAGCTGATTGTGATGTTGTATTACCGAGTGGGCCCTGAGATACCTCTCCTTCATACGGAGTGACAAATCCTAGTCTTGATCCATGCCAACTCAATAGACACCCTCGGAGATACATATAGAGCACCTTTATAGTCACCCAGTTACGTTGCGACGTTTGGTACACACAAGGTACTCCTCCGGTGTCAGTAAGTTGCATGATTTCATGGTCTTAGGAACACATACTTGAGATGCAGAAAACGATAGCTATAAACTTGATACGATCAAATGCTACGTTTATAGTTTGGGTCTTGTCCATCACATCATTCTCCTAATGATGTGATCCTGTTATCAAATGACAACTCATGTCTATGGCTAGGAAACCATAGCCATCTTTGATCAACGAGCTAGTCCGGTAGAGGCTCACTAGAGAAACGTTGTTGTCTATGTATCCACACATGTATTTGAGTTTCCGGTCATTACAATTATAGCATGGATAATAAACGATTATCATGAACAAGGAAATATAATAATAACAACTTTATTATTGCCTCTAGGGCATATTTCCAACATCAGGAAGAATTTCTGGCGCCGTTGCCGGGGAGGCATCATCAACATCTATCTTGTACCCAATCACAAATCTCATCTCCTTGCAATTTACATTATTTTCCATTTGCCTCTCATTTCCATCTCCCCCACCCTAAAACATTTTTGCGAAAAGCACAAAAATATTTGCTTTTTTATTTGCCCTCTTTTTGTTTGCCTTTTTCTCGTTCGATCTTATGTTTGCTTGTGTTAACATGTGCCTTCTATTTGCTTGCATCTTCGCTTGCTAATAATCTATTAATATGGATCCCCATCCACTTGCTAATCTTTTTAAAAGATCCAATTATGATGAACCAATTGCTAGTGAATTGAGTTTGCTAGATTATCTTTATGAAGTTTTGTTAGAGATTCGCGAATCTGAAAATTGTGATGAAGTGTTAAAGGAAGAAATTTATAAAGTGGTTCACGATAGCCCCTTCAATGAAAAGCATGATTGCAATGATATTATTTTAAATTCTATAAATGTCAATTGTGTTAATACTATGCAAAACCCCAAGCTTGGGGATGCTTATTTTGCTATGTCCACTACTTGTTGCAATGATCATGATTGGTGTGATGATTCTTATGATCTTGAAAATTTATTTAAGCCTCATGATGAATATTTTTACGATAATATTGAAAGTGGGATTGGAAGAGCGTCAACTTTAGGTAAAAATAATCCCACAAAATTGGAGAGTCTTCAATCTTCTGAGATTTTTGATAAAACTGGGTTCGGAGAGGTCATGACTTTATTTGATGATAATCCCACTATATTGGAAGAGTGTCAACTTTGCATGCATGTGGATCATGAAGAGTTCTATGATAGCTATATTATTGAATTTGAACATGATCCCACATGTAATTATTATGAGAGAGGGAAATATGGTTTTAGAAATTTTCATGTTACTAAATTACCTCTCTTCTGTTGAGATTGTCAATGTTTTATTCTTCTGCCTTGCATATGCTAGTTTTTGCTTGCCTTGATAATTTGTTTGGTTATAAAATGCCTATGCATAGGAAGAATGTTAGACTTAAATGTGTTTGTCACATGCTCCATGATGGTCTCTTTGTGTTTTAACTATTATCTTTCATGTGGGCATCATTAAAATCTCAAGCCTATCTTAATGGCTAAAATAGTAGCGCTCATTGGGAGGCAACCCAATGAATAAAATATTTTTTTCTCTTTTTATTTCTGTTTTTGTGTGTTCACATAATTATGCTACTATTATGATTGTTTTTAATGTTTTAATTAGTGTTTGTGCTAAGTAAAGCCTTTGGGATCATGTTGGGTGATAGTTCATTTGATCCTGTTGGAAAACAGAAAATTTTGCGCACAGTAACAGAATTGATCTGGTCATCTTCAACGTGATTAATTCTTGATTTTCTTACACATGATTGATATGAAAAGTTCCTAAGAGTTCTAAATGTTTCAGAATTTTTTAACTTACAGAAGTATGGTCAAAGTCTATATTACTACAGACTGTTCTGTTTTTGAAAGATTCTGTTTTCGTTGCATTGTGTGCTTATTTTGATGAATCTATGGACTATATCGGGGGGTATAAGCCATGGTAAAGTTAGAATACATTAGGTATAATGCAATAATAAAATATGAATGGGTTTGCAACAATACTTAAAGTGGTGATTTGCTTTATTATACTAACGGATCTCACGAAGGTATTGTTAAGTTTTGTGTGATTGAAGTTTTCAAGTTTTGGGTGAGATCACAATGGATGAAGGAATAAGCAGTGAAAAGAGCCTAAGCTTGGGGATGCCCATGGCACCCGAAGGTAATATTCAAGGAGAACCAAGCAATTGAGCTTGGGGATGCCCGAGAAGGCATCCCCTCTTTCTTCTAACAACCATCGATAATTTTACTTGGAGCTATATTTTTATTCATCACATATCATGAGTTTTGCTTGGAGCGTCTTGTATTATATGAGTCTTTGCTTGTTTTGCTTTTTAGTTTGTCACAATCATACTTGCTGGACACACCTATTTGAGAGAGCCATAATGATGCTATGATTTGTTAGAATTGCTCTATGTGCTTCACTTAAATTTTTTGAGCTATGGAATTGCTTTAGTGCTTCACTTATATCTTTTTGAGCACGGTGGTGCTTTAATTTTTGAAGAAATACTTTCATGCTTCACTTAGATTAATTTGAGAGTTAGTAAATTTTTGAAGAAATACTCTCATAATTCACTTATATTATTTTGAGAGTTGATGAAAAATTATTTATGCTCATGTTCTTAACTTAAATTTGTTTGAGAGCTTGATATAAGCAATGGTAATATTTGAAACTAGTCCCAAAGTGATAGATATCCAAGGAGGATATAATAAAAACTTTCATGAAGATCATTGGACATTATAAACTTGATTCTTTGTAATAATTTTGAGATATGATGATAGTGATATGTGAGTCATGTTGGTGAGTAATTATTCTTTAGTAAGAATATTGGTGTTATGGTTTGTAATTCCCTATGCAAGCACGAAAGTCAATAGTTATGCAATGAAATTACATCCTACTTGTGGTGCATTATTCAGTGTTAGTTATGCTTAATGCTGCTTTATGGGAATTTTGGTTTCTTGGTTGGTTGCTTCTCAATCTATTTGCTAGCCTTTCCTTGCACTATGTGGGAATACTACTTGTGCATCCAAAATCCTTAAACCAAGTTGTGCCATATGAGTCCACCATATCTACCTATATGCAGTATTTTCGTGCCGTTCCAAGTAAATTTGTATGTGCCAACTCTAATTTTCAAAATGAATTTCCTTTTTGTGTGCCTGTACCGCTCATGAAGCGGCAGGGGGTGGCCAATATTTTTCCATGCTAGATGTGTTATTCTCAAGATGAGTGTTTATTCACTTGTCATTGCACGAGAGTGTGGCAGTAATAGGGATGCCTAGTCCCAAAATGAAAAAGAAATTTACTTTATGTTGTCAATAATAAATTCCTTTGAAAGTGTTGGTATGGAAGGCACCCGTGGATATGGCTAGCCATGGATTGTTAAAGAATGGTGGAAAAAGGAATAAACTTTATTTTATGTTTGGGAACCGCCTATGATGTATCTAGCATGGAAAGTATTTGGAACTACTCGATCGTTTTCGTTGACAGGAAAAGCATGCCTCTCAAAATATTTTTATCTCTCAATTTAAGCTTTGAGCTCAGGCACCTCTACAAATCTCTGCTTCCCTCTGCGAAGGGCCTATATATTTACTTTATGCAATTTTTATTTTTATTTGAGTCTCCATCTTCTCTTATAAAGCATCAACTAGGGAGCACTATGATCATACTTGTGCATTGGATGTAGCTAATATTCAAGTGTGTTTCACGAATGGATCAATGATTGAGGATGATGGGCTAGGTATAACTTTCTTTTGTGTTGATATTTTGAAAGACATGGTTTCTTGTTGATACTCTTGAGTATTGAAGTCTTCATGTCAAATATAGACTATTGCTTTGAATCATCTAAAAAGTCCAAATGTCCATGCTACAAATGAAAAGAATATGTGATGAACATGTTAGGCAGCATTCCACATCAAAAATTCTATTTTTATGATTTACCTACTCGAGGACGAGCATGAATTAAGCTTGGGGATGCTGATACGTCTCCAATGCATCTATAATTTTTTATCGTTCCATGCTGTTATATTATCATTCTTGGATGTTTTACATTCATTTTATAGCAACTTTATATCATTTTTTGGGACTAACCTATTGACATAGTGCCCACTGCCAGTTGCTGTTTTTTGCTTGTTTTTTACTTTGCAGAATATCAGTACCAAACGAAGTCCAAATGCCACGAATCTTTTTGGAGATTTTTTCTGCCCAGAAGCAAGCTTGGGAGGCAAGGAAGGGCTAGAGGGGAGGCCTGTGGGGCCCACAACCCACCAGGGCACGCGAAAGGCCCCTGGCGCGCCCAGGTGGGTGATGGAGCCCACGGGAGTCCTCTCCACCTCCTCACAGCTCTATAAATACCCAAATATTCCAGAAACAGTAGGCGAGTCGACGACACACAATTCCAGCCACCGCAAGTTCCAGATCCACGAGATCCAATCTAGAGCCCTATTCTAGCACCATGCCAGAGGGGAACACGATCACGGAGGGGTTCATCATCCTCATTGGTGCTCCTCCGATGATGCATTAATAGTTCACCATAGACATACGGGTCCGTAGGCAGTAGCTAGATGGCTTCTTCTCTCTTTTTTGATTCTCAATACAATGTTCTCCTCGGTGTGTTTGTTGGGATCCGATGAATTGAGAGTTTATAACTAGTTCTATCTATGAATATTATTTGAGTCTTCTTTGATCTCTTATATGCATGATTGTTTTAGCCTCGTATTTCTTCTCCGAAACTATGGTTTGGTTTGGCCAACTAGATTAATTTTTTTTGCAATGGGAAGAGGTGCTTTGTGATGGGTTCGATCTTCCGGTGCTCAATCTCAGTGACAGAAGGTGACATGACACGCATGTATCGTTGCTATTAAGGATAAAAAGATGGGGTCTATTCCTACATGAATAGATCTTGTCCACATCATGTCATCATTCTTATTGCATTACTCCATTTCTCCATGAACTTAATACACTAAATGCATGCTGGATAGCAGTTGATGTGTGGAGTAATACTAGTAGATGCAGGCAAGAGTTGGTCTACTAATCTTGGACGTGATGCCTATATACATGATCATTGCCTTGGATATCGTCATAATTATTTGCTCTTCTATCAATTGCCCAACAGTAATTTGTTTACCCAACGTATGCTATTTTCTCGAGAGAAGCCACTAGTGAAATCTACGGCCCCCGGGTCTATCTTTTATCATATTGTTTTCAGATCTATTATCCCAAAAAACCAAAAATACCTTGCTGACTTCTTCTTTATTTATTTTATTTTGTGTTTTTGCAAGATCTATTTATCCAATCTACCACAATTTTATCTATCTCAATACCGAGGAGGGATTGATAACCCCTCTTACACGTTGGGTTGCAAGTATTAGTTCTTTGTGTGCAGGTACAACTTACATAGTGTTCCTTGGTTCTCCTACTAGATTGATAACCTTGGTTTCATAACTGAGGGAAATACTTACCGTTGCTGTGCTGCATCATCCTCTCCTTTTCGGGGAAACATCAATGCAGTTACAAGCAATCAGAGTCCAACAAGGATGATTGTGGCAAACTAAAAAGTAAATAAAGCAAAGACTCATATGACACAAGACGCTCCAAGCAAAACAAATATCATGTGGTGAATAAAAATATAGCCTCAAGTAATTTACCGATGGATTGTAGACAAAAGAGGGGATGCCATACGGGGCAGCCCCTAGCTTAGACGCTTGGTTGTCCTTGAATATTACCTTGGGGTGCCATGGGCATCCCCAAGCTTAGTATCTTGGCACTCCTTATTCCTTAGCCCATCAAAACTTTACCCAAAACATGAAAACTTCACAACACAAAACACAACAGAAAACTCATGAGCTCCGTTAGTATAATAAAGCAAATCACCACTTTTAGGTATTGTTGTAAACTCATTTCAATTTTATATTTGCATTATCTATACTGTATTCTAACTTCACCACGGTTCATTCCCCCCCGATACAACCCATAGATTCATCAAAATAAGCAAACAACCACTACAAAAAAATACACTTCCGTGATGATACGTGTTTGTCATAGTAGGTCACATTTTCTGTCATGCATGTATATCAATGACGATTCTATGACTGAATCAAGATAGTCATACCTGTGCTGTCGTAGAAGTGTTCCTTGACAATACCAAAATTATCATCACGGAAGTCTCCACTTCCATGACGATAAATTGTGCGTCATGGAAGTGCTTTCGTCAAGCGTTACCGACACATGGCATCCACCATAACGGGTCGCCGTTAAGCTATCGGGTTCCGGTTTGGATCCGATAACCCGTTAACAGCTCGGACCAATGGGGATTTTCCATGTGTAAATTCTCATTCGCCGGCGGATCCACGTGTCGGCTTAGCGTTGGGACAGATGTCATTCGGCGAATGGACGGGACGCGCCTATGATACGTCGACACGTGGCTCTGCCCAACAGTGAACCATTGAGGTCAAAAGGCCGGCCCGTTTAACCTGGTCAAAAGGTAATGGCCCGGCCCTCTGAAAGCCTGTTAACGGCCTGTTCGCACATAGCCCATTTATAGCTCGCTAACTCACGGCCCATTATGGCCTATCCGAATTAGGCCCAGTAGCGTCATCTAGGCCGTCCGATATGATTCCAGCCCGTTGTAACTTCCAGCCCATGTATGGCCCATGACGTCTTTTGGCCCATATGAGGCCCTTTGTTACTCTTGGCCCATTAACGGCCCATGGTGAAACTGGCCCATAATGAATAGTATATCACTTTATACCCATTATTCCATTGGGCCGTTTCCAGCCCATGTTATCTTTCGGCCTTCTAAAGGCCCATTTATTCTTCGGCTGATTTGCAGCATTCGATTACTTATGGTTCGTTACTGGCCTGTTTCGGTTGTGGGGCAAATTTAGCCCGTGGTTAAAGTCGGTCCTATTGTGGCCCGTTAATCCATTGGGCCATTTTCATAGCATTATCAAATACGGCCCATTAACGACCCATTATGCCTGTCGATAGAATTAAGCCCGTTATACTAATCGGCCTATTAACGACCCGTTCTGGTCGGCCCAAGAATGGACGATTCCCACTCTAGCCCGTTTACGGCCCATAGTGCGGTCCGTTATTGGCCCATGTTGGGCCATTCGATCATACGACCCGTAGAAGGCCCATTGATTCTACGGCCCGATGGAGGCCCATGGTCACTACAGCAGATAGTAGGACCATGGTGACAACGGTCCATATGTTGCCCATGGTTATTGTGGCCTAGATTAAAAAAATAGGTTTTTGCGGCCACTAGCAAACCGCGGAAAAAGAACTGCACTGACTACAAGCAAACAAATAAACAAGATAACAAGGAAATAAATAAGCAAGCAACTTATGCTAGGCTATTACGGCTATTACACATATTACATCCACTGGGCAACAAAGTTCGTCACCAGTGCAAATATGGGGAACAAAGCAGCATATTACATACACTGGCTGTCAAAGTTGGCGACCAGTACAAATAAGTGCCGCAGCAAAACAAGTCCAGAACTAAAACCACTTCACAAGAGCTCAAGAAACAATATCCTGGGTATCCACCATGCTGGCAAGAAGCTTAGCAAGCTTATTAGTTTTCTCTAGTTTGGCGCTTAAATCCTTGAGCACTTGTTGTTGCAACAGAAAGTATGCATCTGAATTCTACAGGGACTTCCTCAGTCCTTCGGCTTCGTGTCCCAAAACATCTGATCGATGTCTTTCAACTTGAAGTTGAGACTCAAGAAGCCGAACTGATTGAGGCAGCGAGTTCGAAGAGCTTGTGCCAGCAGTAGTGGCCAGTAACTTGATCACTACATCAAGACAGGACTTTGGGGTTGTCTCACCGTCTTCAAGATAGTTTTTATCAGCTTTCTTGGAGACCAACAGGGATGTCTCACTATCTTGAACCTTATTTGCATTACTTCCTTCACCATTGCATAATGGGGTACGCTTCTCCAATATTTTGTCTGCATTCTAAAAGAGAAACAAGCATACACATCACAGGTTTACCATGTTGTATATCAAACTCATTTTGGTAAACCAGTTCAGTAGTAAGGTGGACAGAATAACTGCATGAAACAAACATATATCTATGTACTATGGTCACTGTATGGTCTATATCATTCTAGTTTATGTTGCCAAATCAAGATAGAGACAGTTCAAATCATATCTGTTTAAGACAAAGCAGCATAGACAGAATATAAGTGTGGGAAACTACACAACACTAACAACACTTGTAATGTGCATGGCATGAGAACATAACTGTTTATTCAATTGAAACGAAAATCAACAAAGAGCAAGTTACAATAGCAAACCAGTTAAAGAAACAGGTTTAAAACATACCTGTTGTGCCATTGGAGTTTCAATTGCATCCTTCAAATTTAAAATTAGTTGGTATGAGTAAATACAGTGATGCAAAAGAAATGGAGTATGAACCATAGCTACGGAACCAGACCTGAGAACAATTCTTCTTCTACTTTAAGCATTGACTTGGGGTTCAGAGTTGTGGTCCTCGTGCTTTGGGCACTACAGTTGCCTTACTAACTGCTCGTGTTTGGGTGTGCTGTGTCAACTGGAACTGGGTTACTATCTGCTGGGGTTGGGGTTAGAAGGGGTGTAGCTAGTTCTCTGTCCAACTGGGTAGGGGTACAATCTGCGTGAGTCTTGGTTATGTGTGGTGGGGCTGGGTCTTAGGCAAGTACAATCATGGTTCTATCTGCGTCGACGGGTAGCACTATCTTTTCTGAAGACCGTGTTTTTACTCCCATAGATACTGCCATCACCCCCTCCAATTCAAATGTCTGATAAACAAGAAAAGTAATTGAATGTACAGACATTGTATGATAGACAGGTGCAATGGATAGTAGGGAAGAAAACAGGGCATGAAATAATTTATATTTATGTTGTATAACCAAACAGGATAGCATGACACAATTTCACATATATGATGGCTAACTAAATAGGATAGAATGACATACTTCAAAATGTGATTACTATTTAAACAGGATGACATGATATAACTATACGATGTGTCTATTAAAGTGGTTGGCATGCCATAATTCACATACATGCCGTCGATGGAAACATGATGGCATGATATAATTCACGGATAGAATGACATAATTCAAAATATGATGACTATGTAAACAGGATGAGATAATATAACTATATTATGTCTTTAGAAAATGGGTTGGCATGCCATAATTCAGACACATGCTGTCTATGTAAACATCATGGCATGATATAATTCAAATATATGATTTATATATTAAGCAAGTAAGCAGAGGGCAATCGCATATATGATGTGTAAACTAAGCAGATGGCCTTCAATATTGTGTATATGATGTAAAAACTAAGTGTTGCAAGACAACATATGCATGATATGAGTAATATAACCCTGCCAAGTTTGAGCATACACCTCAGGGGGAAAATAGGACTGGTCATCTGTCTCTGAATCCTCCTCTGAGGAGCTATCTGTAACCATCAAGATATCTACTTCAGCAGGTAGCATTGTCTGCTCTGAAGACCTTGTTTTCACTACAGATTTTTCCATCACCAATTCAAATGGCTGATGCACAGGAAGAGTAGTTGAATATACAAACATTGTCGACAAATAGAATACATAATACAAAAAAAGGATGGCATGATATGATTCACATATATGATGCTTGGCTAAACAGCATGGCATTGCATAATTCACGTATATAATGCCTTGCAACAAGATAGCATTGCACAATTCATATATATAATGTCTTGCAACAAGATGGCATTGCATAATTCACATATATGGTAATTAGACAATAAACAGGTGGCATTCACACAAAGCATGTCTAAACTAAGAAAATGACATGGCAATGCAAGACACCATATGCCCGATATGAGCAATATAACCCTGCAAAGTTAGAGCATGCACCTCGGGGGGAAATACGTCTGGTCATCTGTCTCTGAATCCTCCCCTGAGGAGCCATCCGTAACCAGCAAAACATGCGCTTCGTCAGATAGCATTGTCTGCTCTGTTGACCTTGTTTTCACGCCAGATTTTTCCATGACCGTGTCAAATGGCTGATGCACATGAA
The DNA here is from genome assembly GCA_011799875.1 of Thinopyrum elongatum. NCBI lineage: Eukaryota > Viridiplantae > Streptophyta > Magnoliopsida > Poales > Poaceae > Thinopyrum > Thinopyrum elongatum. The sequence goes on along the minus strand of CM022299.1, from coordinate 32,908,366 downwards.
GAGTAATTGAATGTACTAACATTGTTGACAAATTTAATACATAATAAAAAAAGGATGGCATGATATAATTCACATATAAGATGACTGGCTAACCAGGATGGCATTGCAAAATTCACATATATGATGCCTGGCTAAACAAGATGGAATTGCATGAATCACATATATGATATAGAAACTAAACAGATGGCATTCACAAAAAGCATGTCTAATCTAAGCAGATGACATATTTTATGTATAAAGTAAGCAATGCAAGGCGCCATATGCATGATATGACCAACATCAGCATGCCACGTTAGAGCAAAAGACCTCAGGGGGTAAATAGGAGTGGTCTGCTCCCTCTGAATCCCCCTCTGAACAGTTATCTTCCTCTTGATTACAGTCTGGAATGGGGGGAGGGGGGTTGCTTTTACGCCCACCAAGGAGCGACGTTTGCATGAAATTTTTTTGCCACGCAAGGCTCGTCTCTTTTGCTCTACATGTTTAGTACTATTGTGTACAATAACTGACATGCATAGGAATAAAACATAGTGAGATTATGTAAGGAGTGCATGCACACATCCAGAATGATGGTAGCAACCTGTGGATAGACCCAAAACCAATGATAGCAGGTAGATAATAGCTTCAGTTAAAAAATACAGATAATGGCTCCTTTTGTTTGTTTCCCACCCAACATGAAACTCATAGTAGACACCCGAGATTAACCAGATAGTAGACAGATACTATTGATTGTTGCCCCAATATGTACCCCACAACCATTTAAAAAATCAAGTTTGAGCATTAGTTTGGACCTGACTCAGAGTCTAATCGGTGAACAAGACGATAAAGTAGCATGTCATATTAAGCGATGCATTACGTCAGCAGACACAAAAGAGTGCGACCTCTCTTGCGGACCCGTGTAGTCCTCAAGGTCATCTACTCAGTTGATGATGGTAATGCAGTTGTCATGGCTGCCGGCAGCAGGGAAGAAGATCTGAGGCGACGAAACACAGTTTAGAGGGCGGATCCCTGCTATGTTGAACCCTTCCGTCGTTGGAAAAGCTGAGCTGGGGTGGACAACAGCGCAGCAGGAGCAGGACAAACCACACAAGGTTTTCTTTGACACATATCTGTAACAGAAGTAATTATGTAAGGGCTTGTTTGAATTGCAGGATTCTAACAATGCAGGGATAGGAAATACACAGGAATAGGATTGGAATGCACGTGCAAAATAGAGAATTTAAAAACACAGGATTTCTGTCAATCTGGGTGTTTGGTTCACAAGAATTGGGAGATCACAGGAATGCAAAGAAGCATGGTGAAATTAAGCCAAACCACAAGAAAATGTACAGTTATAATGCTATTATGCTACTATCTCTTAGTCTTGTGCTTCCTGGATAGGAATTTGAAAAGGAGGCCAAGTGGATATTAAAATTCCTACGGTTTTTCTTTGAAGGAGATACTAAAGGAACAAATCCTACAGTTTTCCTTTGCTCCATTCCTTTGAACCAAATGCATGAATAGTAGTACCATAGGAAACTTTCCAATTCCTATGTTTTTCCTTCACTTTTCCTTTCAAGCACTGGTGATTCTAGTAGGCAGGCTTGAATAGGCAAAAGCCTACACTCCAAAAATGTTTTTGTGCTACTTCTACTACTTTGGACCCAGGCCACTGCCCTACTAGCTCAACTCCCAGGCCCATCTACAAATGCATAGCTCAAATGCGTAGAAATAAATAATGATGCCTTTCGAGAGAGACCATCACGGATAGCTAAGTTGCATGGTACCTCACTGCTTGTCATATAGTAGGAGAAACTAATCGTATTTCACGTTACTACGCGTGCTCAGTGGACAATATATATAAAATGTAGAGTAAAAAAGCAATGCAACAAGTGTACAACCTCTTTGGTGAAGCCATGTCGATCTCAGCATCATTGGGTTGATCGCTGAGGATGCTATGGCTGATGTGGCTATCGGAGGAGGGGGAAAAGATCTTAGGCGTCTGGTGATGGAGCCGAGGGTACTGCTCCGCTGTGATGGAGGGTTTCGTCGTTGGAGCAGCTCCGGTGAGTTGTACGATGGCAAGGCTGAAGCAGGACAAGAGAGACAACATTAACTTGAGTGGAATTCCAAAAGCATCTCCAATAGATGATGTAAAATACATAACCACAAAGTGCTAGACGTAAAATACATCAGCCGCTCATCTCTGAACTTAACTGTCGAAACTGAATTTAACTGTCGAAACTGAATTTTGCTGTCGAAACTGAATATTGCTGTCCAAACTGAACGCACTAGTAGTAGAAAAGCAGTGCACTAACTGTTTTGGCCGCTCGAGCACTAGTGGTAGAGTAGTGATCTAAATTGGTTGTCGCTCCGGCAGGGAACGTACTACCAGAGAGCAACTGGAGCAGCTGGTCGTGCAGCAGCAGCAGCACCCCGAGTAGCAGCGTGTGCGAGAGTCGGGGCAACTGGTCGTGTAGCAGCATCTTGGGTAGCAGCAGCAGGAGCTCGAGCAAGAGCCGGAGCTGCTGCTTGTGGAGCAGCAGCGTGAGCAATAGTAGAGCAGCAGCGCAAGCAAGAGCAAGAGCAAGAGCAGCAGCGCGAGAAAGACCAAGAGCAGACCAGGCAGGGGACCGAGAGCAAGAGCAAAGCAGCAGCGCAAGCGAGAGCCGAAGCAGCAGCAGGGCCAGCGAGAGCCGGAGTAGCAGCAGCTCCTACTGATGTGGACGTCGCTGTCGAAGGAGCGACGTCGTGGAGGAAGTGGCCGGCGACGATGCCGTAGATGGAGCCGCGCCATGGCGGCTCGAGACCAGGCGCCGGCAGCACCGTGAGATCAAATCAAGCAGAAAATGCAGTGATTAGTGTAGAACCTCTTTGGTGGCGCCGATTAGGCCTCAGCTTCATCCGAGGAATCGGTGATGGTGCTACTCTTCCAGTGGTGCACGTGAAGATGGCGATGTGGGAATGGAGGTGGCGCGATAGACGAGGCGAACGTCGGGGTAGCTCCTTGGAGGTGGAGGAAGGGGTGCCTGAACTGGCGGGACGATGAGATCGACGACGGATCCTCATCCACTGCAGTGGATGAGGGACGTCGAGCTATTGCGGTGGACGATTTCGTCAGGGAAGAGCCGGCCGGAGGAGGGTGTGGGGCTTCGCAGGTTTTTGCGGCCTCGGTGTAAGAATGGGGGGGGGTGGGAGGGGGGAACCGTGGCTTAGGGATGCGCTTGTCCGAAATGTGGGGTAAGTTATGAAAGTACCCCCTCCGATTTGAACTAGGCGGTTCTTTCGATTCAGGGGTATCACGGGAATTTCGCGTGTCAGGATTTCGCAGGAGGTGGGAGTTTTCGTGCACGTTGTAATTTTGGGATAGCAAGGCGCGGGTTGAGATGGAGGGAGTTTTCGGAGCACAACGAGACAAAGAGATATCTTAAAATTTTGGGATAACAAGGCACGGGTTGAAGAGGCGGGTGTTTCGCAGCACAATAGACAGAGATGCTAGCTTGAAATTTCGGCATAACAAGGCGCGGCTTGAAATTTCGGGAGAACAAGCTTAACGTGTACAAAAAAACAAAAAAGACAATTCGCACCCCACTAGAGAGAGCCATGTCCCATTTTACTATATTGCTAGAAATGCCATTCATAAACAACAACAAAAAACTAAAAAAATCAGGACAACAAGCTTAACATGTACAGTACCAAATCAATTTGCACTTCCCTCAACAATAAAAAAACAATTCGTATTGTCTAGCATATGGACAAAATTTGAGTATATTTTCCCTATTTGATAGGGATTGTACTCGGGTTAGTTATACAACCATCTAAATATTATCTTCGCAACACAAGACATGAATATAGGAGTAGTAAATTCCCATATAAATATGAACTACATGTACATACGATCTCGAATTCAAATATATGTATCTATTTTATGTTGAATTCAAATCATAGTACATGTATGCTCTAGCTAGAAGTTCAGAATATAAACCATTTATGATACTACGTACAACATGTTTAACACGCACAACACACACACACACCATTTAGATATGTGCTGCGAAAGCCACCCATCATCTCCAATTTGAATAGTGTGTCCATGCATCAATGCAATGTGGCCAAATGATGCCTGCCATCGGTATCTCAAATTCAAATCAGTTTGACCTTGTTCAATGTGTATACAGTATAGCATGCTCGTTTCAAAACCACACCACGCATATCTCAATTATATTCATGCATGCATGGGTTTCAAACATCATGATCTCTTATTCACATATTTGAATTCAACTTTACATTGATTATGACCTCACCAAGTCTTTTACACCCACACAGTCGTCTTCTCCTTATAGTTGTACCACTAACTTTCTCTCATGCATGCATGCACAAACACTACCTCTCGGTATTATCCATCACACACACACAATCTTTTTCTTCTGGTCGGTCTCCCATGCATGCACACACACACACCTCCCCCTCTTCATCACTGTCGGTGTCAAAACCGGCGAGTCTCGGGTAGGCGGTCCTGAACTATGGACTTTGGATCGATGGGGAATAGTCGACATGGGATATGACGTTTACCCAGGTTTGGGCCCTCTCTAAGAGGTAAAACCCTAAGTCTTGCTTGATTATATTGCTTGTGTATAAGGGGGTTACAGAGTAGATCTACCGCGAGATCAGATGAACTAAACCCTAACTACTAGGATGGCGATTGTCCTCCTGGCATCTACAGACTAAGCCACCTGGTTTATATAGACACCAGGGGTGCTAGGGTTTACAGATAGTCGGTTACATCAAGGAAACTCCAGATCTTCCTTCTAGACTTGGGGTGCACACCAAGGCCCGAAAGGTCTTTCGTCCGGGTACAGTGCGGCCCAACAGTCGGGCCCACGTGAGATGAGCCGACACCTCGAGGACCCCCTAGTCCAGGACTCCCTCAATCACTTCGGGCATTCTTTATCTCTCACGTGCATCCGCAACGATCGATGTTCCTTTATATTTGTATATATAGGTCTTTCCCAGTTTTCCACACAAACCGATCGATCTATATCTCTAGTCAGGTCTCACCCTGCTCTTTCCCACGTACACATCGATCAAATCTACCTCTCTATATAGGACTACATAGCTAATACACACACATTATCTATCCATCGTCTCCCTCTCATCATCCATGCCTTCCGCTTCATCTCTCAAACGCGCGCACAGTGGTGAAGACAGGGGGCAGCAAGGGCCCTGCCCCCCCCCCCCTAACATCACTATATTGAGGCTAATATGAATGTAATCAGTAGATCACTTGCTGGTAAAATGGTTTAAGTTGATGAATTGGCCCTCCCCATAAAGGATTAGCAATACTTGGCCCCCTAGCTCATTTAATTTTGATGGCTCCGCCACTGCGCACAACCACGCACGTTCTCACCCCCTCTCTTTAAATATCGATCTCGCACTTGTGCACTCCTTCCCAGTCTCCCTCCACTTGGCCCCTCGAACCATCTTCTAGCACCCCCCCATATCCCAGTGCTTGTACGCTCGTAGAGCTCTTCCCTCTATCTGTCTCTGTTGATATCTCGCACGGTCGACCCCTCCCCTCCCTTCTCGTATATCACCCCGGCCCCATGCACATACATGTATGTATATAGGCCTCTCCTTCACACAAAATGCATTGACACGTATTCCCTCACCATATCTCAGTATCTCTCACACACACGGACTACGTGTACGAAAGAGAAGAGGTGCACACACGCACTCGTTCCCACATACAAACGCGTGGGTGCACGGTGGAGCACATTTGTACAAAAAATGAGCGTCTAGAAAGGTTTTAGACGATGTGCCACTAGTCTATATCAATACCCCTATATAATGTGTGAATAACTTTGAAAGATGGTCGTTGGATGAAGCCAATCGACAGTGCAGAGGTGGCAAATCCGAGCACTACTGGCCGTTGGATATCATCTACATTCCACCAGATTCTGCCACATGTACAATCTAGAAGACTCCATGGTTGAACTTAAGCATAATGCACAAACCTCAAAAGACAAGCACTTCTCCTGTGTTCTAGAATCTTCCGTATCTTAATTGCCCAAACTTTTTTTAGATGAATTGCCATTATTTGTTTTTACTTTATACTTTACAACGCACAATTTCATGAATCTTAAAATAGATTAACTTTTTTATAAAAGCTAATTGATTTTGAATGAGATGAACTATAAGAATTAAACGAACATCTACATCATGCATATATAACTCAAAGCTGACATGCTATAGTGTGGTATTTATTCATAATTTGGTTGCCAAATCTCATGCGTGCAATGTATGTGTACCTTACTAGTACTTCCAGTATGTGCAAAACACGTAAATTACAATTCCAATGGCACGCTACACAGTGTCTCTCACTTTTTCAGTTAATATATTATGATTAAAATCATGTGGGGGTATCCATGAAGCCACGTGGCACATGTGAGGTATTGTCGCGACCTTCTTGTGTGGATTGATCACAGTGACGTGTTGCTGGTTCCAGAAGAATGTACTCATCCTCTCTCATGCACACTACCGGAGTACGTGCACGAAGCGAAGATGTGCACGCACGCACTCATTCCCTCGCATGCACACGTGGGTACACGGTGAAACCCATTTTTGTACGAAGATCCAGCCCATGTGATAACTTGACGCGTGTAAAGTCATTCACTTAATGGATGGTCAATTAATACAGCGCATGCAAATTGAGTGGACGTGAGGAAGGAAGTAGTTGAGAATGAAATTACTACTCCACTGCGTGCATGCGAGTAGTTTAATCATGGGTTGCTACTTCCATTGGTCTCCTTCATATTTTGTGCCAATTTTTCACCATAATTTTAAGTAACACAATATTTATGCATGTCATAAAAAGTAATATGATCGAAAACTATGTTCAAATGTGATTACAATGATATAATTTTTGGTGACACACATTAACATTTCTTCGTTAAATTTTTGGTCAAAATTTGGCACAAAATAAAAAGGGGGCCAATAAACCAGGGGCGCAGTCAGCATGATCAATTTTTGCCAGGGTTACTGTTGGTGGCCTTTGTATTTAAATATGGACGGAGTGGAGTAGTACTATCTTTATCTTTGCCTCGTAGGGCTCTCCCAGCACCTACGCTCACCTCCCAGCCTCGCCCACCGGATCCCGCCATGGATAATCCCTTAGATCCGAGGATCCTGTGGGCTGCCCTCTCGTTGCAGCCCTCAGCACTGCAGCCTTTGAGCGAAACCCACATGTGTTTCAGAGGGGATCCATTGCTCTGGAATCACGGATCGGTGGCACCGGAGGACATGCCAGGGCTGCATTTTAGGTGGTGGGCAGCAAGGGAAAATCGGATCGAGGAAGTATCGCATCGATTGGAGACAAGTTCGAAGGAGCTGTGCCTAGCGAAGCACAAGGCAGAGGCACAAGTCGATCTCAGGGGAGAGATGCTGAGGGATGTCAGCATCGGGCAGCGTCGCATTGATTTCGAGCTGGGGCTAATGGCAGAGATCATATTCACGGAGTCGACTGTGGAGGAAAGAACACGCATGCCTGCGGGATGGGATGAGCAGCCGGTGCAACTGTTCAAATGGGCGGTAGGAGAAGCCAAATCACGGCGCCAACTGCGACGGCGGTGCTGGGGATGCATCGTAGGTGAGGTGAGCTGCCCTCCTTCCCCGCCAGCGATGCAGTGACCTACTCGGTTGCTGCTGGAGTGAACTTGCGGCGCCATGGTGGTTTGCAACCGTGACAATCACTCCATCTATATGTATTGTATTTTTGTGAAAATACTTGGTCATTCGAAAAAAGATGGTAATTGGTTTATCATGATTTTTTGGATGCTTGGTCGTGACAATCACCCGAAGCCACAACCACTAGTCTCCATCGCGTAATACTTGACGGTCGGTCGCACCAACAGATGGTCGGTCGCACCCGCGTCTCACCGAAGGGACATGCATCGGCTTGGTCTGACATGTACGACCAGTTACATCACTGACTTGTGCGACCACATTTGAGCAGTAGTACTTGAAATTTGTGTTCCAGGAAACTCATCGGGAGCCGTTTCGGGCCTCGAAACCAAAACCATCAATTAATCTTTAGCTTGTTCCTGTCAGATTCCAAAGTAGTACTACCATGCCATAATTAAGTGCAAACCTATTCACACCTACGTATCAAACCTGAACGTGTTCCCACTATGTAGGTTTTAGTACTAGTGCTAGTAGGTTATAAAAAGGGGTACTACCTAGCCGAAAATTACTCTACCTTCCTCCTCATAAGTCTTTCTTGTTCGTCCGTCCTTGCCATGGTCGGTGTGCAGAGCTCTAGGTCGAGAACTACTAGTAACAAGGGAAAGGCGACCAAGGCCACAGAAAAAAAAGAGATGGCTCGCCGCCTCGCAGAGGCCTCGAAATATCTATCACGGGTAGGCGAGGGCTCCTAGGAGTGCCCTAGCCACGAAGGCAAACATGCCGAGCTGGCGATGCTTGAGTCGTTATCCCTCGATGACATGCCCGGTCAGCTCAATAAGCACAAGGAGTTGACCGACGACTTGGTGAAGCTGCTGAAGGAGAGCCTCGACGACATGCCCGCTGAGCTCAATAAGCAGGAGGAGTTGACCGCCGGCTTGGTGAAGCTGCTGAAGGAGAGCATTGCCTCGGTTAAGAAGGCGACAGGCAAAATCCTGCAACTTCAGGAGGACAAGGCGAAGCTCCGCCACGAGCTCGACCTGCTGAAGGAGGAGAACGCCCGCTGGAAGAAGCTGCATGAGAAGAGGAGTTCCTCGGTGAAGATGCTGAACGCCCTCATCATGGAACAGAAGGAGGAGTTGGCAAAGCTCCGCATGGAGCACCTGGCTGCTGTCAACCTACGTAATGCGGCCGTGGAAGCGATGATGAACGCTCGACTAGAGAAATCCTACGTCATGGACAAAATGAAGAAGATGGTGGAGGAGAGGCGCGAGGAGATGAAGGTCGTGGAGGCGATGAAGAAGCAGTTAGGACTCCGCGGCCAGCAACCCTTCATGAAGTAGAGAGCAGCGCCCTAGACTTGTGTGTGCGTCTTCCTTCTTTCGGGGGGGGGGGGGGTAATCTTCCTTCTTCTTTTGCTCATGTGTTTCTTCTTTTGCTTCAGGTGTTTTGCCACATGTGTCACGTTCTCTAAGAGGCATGAATAGAACAATGCTAACGATGAGCGGCGCCGTGGGATCGATGACTTGTAAATTAGATCATTTTTTATTGCCATATCACACTGGGCTGCCGTGTTTCGCGCTCCTCCGTCGTACTAGTACTCCAGTGGAAAACTAGAGTATACTGCACGGTTCTTTGCTCCTCCTTAGGTCATCGACAACAATTATACGAGCAGTCAAATCACAAGGCCCCACCTTCCAGCAGTAATGAGCCATCAAATCACAAAGGCCCTCGCCTCTCGTCAAACCGACCAGGTGAGACTGCCCCGCCATCCAGCCTTTTAAATGTACTTTTGTACAGTAGTAGTATGGATTACGCCATGGAGGAAAACTAACAAGATGAAATTAAAGAAAAAAGGTGGTACATATACAGAGCGCTCGTCGCCAAATTATGCGTAGTACTATTAAAAAAGCTAGTACGTGCTTAGATGGGGTGCTAAAGTCTATTAAAGAAATTAGCATGCCTATTTAATTCTTTGACAACTACATTCCTTCATGCTTTGGGTAAACTTCTCTCATTTAAGTTTTTTTTAGAATTACTTATCTCATTTAAGTGTTTTGCGTTTGTGGCATGCTTAGAGCGTGGTTAATAGTATAGCCAACTGCTGGCTATATGATGTTGGCCATATCATATATAGTACGTATATAATGTGAAGAAACGAGTGGTAGTACTACCAAATACAAGATGAACTGTAAGAAATACTAGTATGTACGTACTGAAGAGTTAAAGTAACGAGAAAGAACATAACATAGTTCTATTGGGGGCTCGGCACAACACACCCCTGAAATAAAACTAAGCACCCTGAAATTAAACTAAGTAACTAACCTGGTAGACACTGCATTAGAACCGCCATGAGCAACGACACTGCCACCTTACTTGGACTCCTCGTCCACGTCCTCGACTTCGTCCTTGTCCCTCTTCCTCTTGGCCGATACTTCTTTGCTTGAACCGCACACTAGGCTCTCGCTCTTCATCCAACCCTTGTAGATATTGAAACAAAGGTAGGCATCCATTGCAGCATACTGGATGTGGTCTTTATCTATTTCATTCCACTCCCATTCAAGATGAAACTTGTGGTTATGTTTTGTCAGTTTACCGTACGAAGGATCAACCATGGATCCTGCCAGGGTCAGCATTGAAGGCTGACAGGAGGACACCAGCCTATTCTTCTGGAGGTCGAGGGGCTGGCCTAAAATAAGGCCTATCCAACCCAGGACTTTCTTGTCATTATGAAAGTCTACAGTAACGAAATTAACTCTGTCGTCCGCAAGGAAGTTCTTAAAACCTCGCACTTAACGTCGGCATGGCATATGTGGTAGACCAAGCACAAGTTATGCACGCAAACCTGGATCACGGCGGGCTTCTTCTTCTCTTCCTCCTTTAGATTCTTCTCTTTTCCCAGGACTATTGTGTACTCAACATCTAGCCCAGCGACCCACTCATCACCATCTGACTTTTCGAACATGCGTTTGACGCGAGCAAGACATCCTTTCACCGTTGATTGCTTGTATCTGCGTTGGTTTTTCCCCGAAGAGGAGAGGACACTAGTAGAAAACAGGGAACTAGTCCCAGTTCCAGAGGGCCTTTAGACCCGGTTCTGGAATCGGGACAAAAGGGTCGGGACTAAAGCCCAAAACCTTTAGTCCTGGTTCACTTACGAACCGGGACAGAAGGGGCTCCACGTGGCCGCTGCGGGGTGCCCAGGCAGGAGGACCTTTAGTCCCGGTTGCTAACACCAACTGGGACCAAAAGGCTGCCACGCGACAGCAGCTCGTAGGCGCTGGGGTTTTTGTTTTTTTTAAAGGGGAGGTTAGGGGTTTTGGACGGTTAATTTAGGGGTTTCATATTGTGTTAGCTAGCTAATAGAGAGAAGTGACCTCTCTTTCTCCGTGCTTGGTCGACGCTAGCTACTATACATATAGAGAGAACTCGACACGCTAGCTAGTAAGCAAATGAAGGAACCATATTAATTACACAAGATCGTCATGAACATATACAGAGATAAGTGACCTCTCTTTCTCTGAGAGATTGGTCGAACAACAAGTTTTCGTATATCTATCCGATGCTACTACTACATATATACAATATAACATCTCTTACAATCCCTAACATCTAAAATCCATTTCAATTTCACATGGTATTCTCCCTTCTCATTTATGACGTGGTCAAGAAAGAATCCCGCCAATTCCTCTTGAATTGCTCATATGCGATCATGTGGTAGGAGTTCATCCCGCATCTGCCACATCTAATTTAAAGAAGGGGGTCAATATATATATATATGAATGAAACTCAACACAATTGATGGTAATGAAATAAAATTGTGAATATTATTGTTTACGTACTTCATATTGTTTGTCAGAGTAGCCTCGCTGAGAGGTCGCACTGTGGATGAACTCGCAAACGTAGTATCCACATAAATTATTCCCGCCTTCCTGCCACAAGAACTTTACGAGAATAGAGTTCAATCAAACTGATAATCAAGCATGATAAATGGTATTGATGAAACTAGAATCAATGGGAGATGCGCGGAACTAGCTAGTACTACTTACTTTTGGGTGTGTAAATCGTAGCTCCCTCGGCAGTCCCGGAACAATTCCGGTGAACTCTTTCCAAACCCTGCCAGACAAAGAAAATAATTACTTGATATCCGGAAATGAACAAATTTGCCGATATGATATGGTGCGATAATGATCGATTGAACTTACTTCTGGAGCATTGCAGTCATATCTACATACTTATTGGGATCTTTTCGTCTCGAGTCTAAGACAGTTACTACTCCCCGATCAAGCTTAATCTCTAGCAGAATAAAGTGGAAGCTGCGCACGCATGCATAACTCATCAATTACATTACTATAACCTCGAGTAAGCGAAACCGAATATGCACAAGACAGTAACACTCACTTGAAATTGTAAGGAAAGAGTATTTTCCCTTTGTTTTGATTTCGAAGCAATGATTGTAGCAAGTTGTCCTCGGTATCTTCGACTCTGTTTTTAACCGACCATTCATTTATGGTATTTGGGTTAATGAACCCAATGTCATAGATTTGTGCTTTTTTGCATTCGACGATCTTCAGTCTGCATAATATAGTGAGGATAATTATATATACATGCAATGAAAGAGCTGAGCTATAGAGACTTAATTACAGAAGTAATACTTACAGACAGTAGCAAGTCATGAGTTGTTTGTCAAGGGCGTCTTGATTGAATAACTGGAATAACTCCACAAATTCAACAGGCATCACCTCAGTTCCAACGAGGTCATGCTTCTCTTTAATTGCCAGCATCAAACTATCCTTCCCAGACTTCCTGCAGGTATCCATGTACCATTCATGCAATCTTCGCATCATCGTTGTTAGAGGATGATGATCAGGTTTGATGAGAGGCTTCCCGTACTCGTATCTGAAGATATCTACTACCTCTAACATTTCAAACTGTACATCATCGGCCAGGTAATCAGCAGGATTGGTACCGGGCAGTAGCCCCGGATGATTAGCGACGATATCGCTAGACACCTTGAGCGGGGGGCACGATTGCTTCGCCTGTTCGCCGAGCTGGGGAATTGTTTTCCCACTTCTTCGGTTTACTGCTCTTGCAGCACTGCAAGTACTTCCCGACCGCTGCGCTTCCCTATATGTCCTTTCAATAATGCGCTCATAGTTGGATTGTGGCGGAGACGGTGGTGGTCGCTTAGGGGCACGCAGAGTGCGCTTCACTTTCACCTGATCTATTGTTTCCTTCGGAGGTGGAGGTTTCCGTGCAAAATGGGCCTCCACTTCAGCAGCACTGATTTTTGCGTTTTCCTCATCGGTCCTCTCATATGGTAACTTTTCTAGAGGCTTGGACTGTATTTGAATTTCTTCCCACCTCTTGTACTACTAGCTGCCGGAGCGGCGCCGTCTCTCTTCCACCGTTGCTGACGCGGTGGAGTCCGCTGACACATTGGAGGAGGCGGAGTGCCCTCACGCGCCGGAGGAGGCGGAGGAGGAGGCGGAGTGCCCTGATCACTCGCCGCAAGAGGAGGCGGAGGAGGAGGCGGAGTGCCCTGACTCGTCGTCGTCGGAGGAGGAGGCGTCTAGTTTAGAAGCTTCATGTACTCCTTCCTCCATAGATAGGTACTCCTCAAAGCATAAACCAGATGATTCTCCCCTTCATCTGTAGGGTGGTCAAGCTCCAGCTCCTCAAATCCCTTCATTATTTCATCCACCGTCACAACAGCATAGCCATGAGTAATCGAACGGCAGTGAAAAGTTCTGTCAGCTTGAGGAGGTGCAACAGAGCCGACAGCCGCCTTCAAAGTGAGGTTCAGGCATTTTGTCATTAGCTCGCAATGTTGAGCCTCCGTGATAGTATCCACGGTGTAGCTAGGAGCCGTGAAATATGGCTGAACAAGCTCCGTGGAAGCCATGCTGCTTCTCCGCTGAGATGGTGGGGTAGCTTCTAGTGCAGCGTCGAAGCAAGGATCTTCGTGCCACTGAGATGGTTGGCCGGCAGCTGCAAGTTCCTCTAGCTTTGCTATTCTTGCATTGAGCTTCTGCATTTCGCTCACTTCCGCTTTCCTCTTTCTCGGCTTCTATAACCACCGCTGCCGGGAAACCCAACCACCCACGGAACGGAGCCTGGTTTGCCTCATGTTCGTCTAGGGTGCTCAGGATTCTCGAGGGCCTCAGTCAGCTCGTCCTTCTCTCTGTCGGGAATGAACGTCCCTTCCTGCGCTGCACTGATATATTGCTGAAGCTTCTTGAAGGGTATTGCAAGTTGCTCATCCGTCTAACGACACTCCCCTGTTTCTGGGTCCAAAGTTTCCCCAACCCCGAAGAACCAGGTCCTACACTGATCTGGCTAGTTCAATGTCGCTGGTTGGACCCCTTTAGCAAGCAGGTCTTGCTCAGCTTTGTCCCACAACGGCCGGGCTTTGTAGTAGCCACCTAACCCTGTGTGATGGTGATACTTCTTCTTTGCAGCATTTTTCTTGTTTGTCTCTGACCTTTTCTTACCCTTATCCGATTTCTTATAGGCCACAAATGCGGGCCAGTGATCTCTTATCTTCTCATATCGGCCGGTGAATTCTGGAGTCTTCCCTTTGTCGACAAACTTTGTGTTCAACTCTTTCTTCCAGTTCCTGAATAGATCTACCATCTTCTTAAGAGCAAACGCCTTGACCTTTGGCTCTATAACTGGCTTATTCGGATCCTCCTCTGGCGGTAGGCTGAAATTTGCCATCAGCGAGGTCCAAAGATCATCTTTCTGTCTATCCTAGACATAAGAAACTTCAGGGTCGTCCTTACTCTTATTCCATTGCTGGACGCTGATCGGGACGCTGTCCCTAACAATAGCTCCACACTGACTAACAAATGTGTCCTTGGTCCGCTTGGGTTCAATCGGTTGGCCATCGTCCGTGATTTCTGTGATCATGAACCTTTCATCCTGGCGCAACCTTTTCTTCGGGCCTCGTCTCCTTACGGAAGTTTGGCTCGATCCGGAGGGATATAAAAGAAGAAAGAAGCGTTAATATATGTACATACCAAAACAATTAATGCATCAAGTCAGCACAGGCTTAATTAATATATATATCTCGCTGGATTTTGCAACAGCTCCCTCCTCCGTTCGGTCACCGAAGCCGTCATCATGGTCTTCTTCCTCCGCCATTCGGTCATCGGAGCCATCATGATCTCCTTCCTCCACCATTGTTGGATTACCGGAGCCGTCATCCTCTCCTTCCTGACCATCGGTGTCATTGAGAAACGAGAAGGTATCACCTCCATCGCGGATTATATCCCCCAACAACTCTTCTTGTTGTAAGTCACTGTCCATAGTTTCTGCAAATATTACAACATGGCAATATAGAAACATGAGAGATGGATATATTAGTGGCAAACATAGACCTAGCTAATATCACAACAAGGAATCATATGCATATATGAGCAATAGATTAGTTGCGGACTGCCTCTCTCATGCATGTCCGACGTCCCCACTCATGTCGAAGTTATCGGGCCGGGGTTATACTTTCATGGTTTGGGTGGCCTCAATATATCTAGACTTGCTCCGGTTTGGGGTGGCCTCGACAATGCTTTTTCAGTCCCGGTTTGGGTGGACTCGAGAGTTGGTTGGGCGAGAGGGGGTTGATCGACGTCCCCCCTCATGTCGAAGTTACCGGAGTTTTCTTCTAGGGGTTTGGGTGGCCTCGAGAGTTTGTTGGGTAGGGGCGGGTTGGGGTAGGAGATCGACAACGCTTTTTTTCTAGGGTTTGGGTGGCCTCGAGAGTTGGTCGCCCGATAGGTCCACCGCGATATAAAATGATACATAGATGACAACAATTCTTTATTAGAAAGCAAACCCGATATCCGACATATCTACATATTGTCCGATATATCTAGACTTGTTTTTCCGATATATCTAGACTTGTTCCGGTTGGGGGTGGCCTCGACAATGCTTTTTCAGTCCCGGTTTGGGTGGACTCGAGAGTTGGTCGGGTGAGAGGGGGTTGATCGACGTCCCCCCTCATGTCAAAGTTACCGGAGTTTTCTATATGAACAAATCAAATTCCGCATGACATGTCCGACGAGCGGACCGCCTCTCTCTCATGCATGTCCGACGTCCCCCCTCATGTCGAAGTTATCAGGGAGGGGGTAGATCGACAACGACGCTCACCCCTCATTTTGAATATATGAACATTTTAACTTATTAACTTAGTAACTTGGTAAATTTTACCTAATTTATATGAACAATAAAATATTCTATGAACAATAAAAAATGCTATCCATCCATACATACATAGCGTGGGCTTATATACCCACACCTTTAGTCCCGGTTGGTGGCACCAACCAGGACCAATGCCACCCTTTGGTCCCGGTTCGTGCCACAAACCGGGACCAAATTTTTGTTTTCGTCAGCCCAAAGGGCGGGAAGCAAAGACCTTTGGTCCCGGTTGGTGGCACGAACTGGGACCAAAGGGGGGCATTGGTCCCGGTTCGTGCCACCAACTAGGACCAATTGCCTTGCACAGCGGCATGGTGGGAGTTTAGTCCCACCTCGCTAGTTGAGAGAGAGCCGCACCGGTTTATAAGGCGCGCTGCGCTTGAGCTTTCGAGCTCCTCTCTAATGCAGGCTTACGGGCCTAAACACTCAGTATTTTCCTGTGGGCCTACTGGGCCTTCTGCGGGCTTTAATCCTGGCCCAACTAGCTGGTTGGGTTTCTAGTCGTATTCAGGCCGTGGTGGCCTAGTAGGCGGCATTTTTTTTAATTTTTTTTCCAGTTTTTTTGTTTAGTTTTTTGCTTTATTTATTTTCTTTTGTTTCTACTTACAACTAAATACTTACAATTTTTCAGTGATTCTTTTTGCTTTTAGGTCACAAAAATTATAAACTTTATGTTAGTGCCATTAGTTTTCAAATTTGAATAGTTTAAATTTGAATTCTTTGAAATTTGTGTGAATCACTAGTTTGTGAATAACTTTACTATAAAAATAGATTTTTGAGTGATTCTTTTTCCTGCTATTTAATATTACTGTGTTTTATCATTATATTCAATTTGGTAATTTTTAGGTTATTTTAAATGGTCTGTTTTATCAAAAACAGATTTTGTTATTTTAGTTTGCTATTAAAGTTTCTAACAAAAAAATTCTTTATAAAATTACTTTAGCTATTAATGTTTGTAGCAAAAAAATATTTTGATAATTTTAGTTGCATAAATTTTATATAATTTTACTTTAAAAAATACTAGAGGTTTATAAAATCTTTTTAGTTGATTCCATTTGCTATTAGAGTTTTATAAAAGCTTTTTAGTTGATTCTTTTTGCTATTGAAAAATATTATAGTTTTGTTTTAGTTGATCATAACAGAATATTTTAATTGATTATTTTTAGTTCATTCTTTTTTCTATTAGAGTTTCATAAAAGTTTTCTAGTTTATTCTTTTTGCTATTAGTTCATTCTTTGAGCTAAATGAGCCTGAAATTGAAAAGCACTTCAAATGAACTCTGAAAAGGTTGAAAGTTGGCATGGTATCATCATTTCACCCACATAGCATGATCTAAAAAGTTGAGAGGTTTACGGCAAAAACTGGATGCACTTCGTGTACAAAATGGACAATCTCTTTGAAGTATCAAGGTTTCGGACGAAAACTCATCTGTTACAAAGGGATTTCATTTTTTTATGAAAACTAGATCAAAGGCATCATCATAATAGTTATGGAGAGAAAGTCTTCACTTTTTCTTCGCTTGTCTCCTTTGCTTATTGCGCCGTAACCATTGATAATCTTCATCGTTTAACAGGGTGCTTGGGTCAGCCTTGACTTTGAGGGATGAATTTCATGAAACTTTTCATAATCTTCAGACATATTTGTCTTGCCCTCCACTCCCACGATGTCTCTTTTTCCTAAAAGAACTATGTGGCGCTTTGGCTCATCGTATGATGTATTCTCTTCCTTATCTTTTCTTTTTCTCGGTTTGGTAGACATGTCCTTCACATAGAAAACCTGCGCCACATCATTGGCTAGGACGAATGGGTCGTCTGTGTACCCAAGAATGTTCAGATCCACTGTTGTCATTCTGTACTGTGGGTCTACCTATACCCTGCCTCCTGACAGATTAACCCATTTGCACTGAAACAAAGGGACCTTAAAATCATGTCCATAGTCAAGTTCCCATATGTCCACTATGTAACCATAATATGTGTCCTTTCCCCTCTTGGTTGCTGCATCAAAGTGGACACCACTGTTTTGGTTGGTGCTCGTTTGATCTTGGGCGATCGTGTAAAATGTATTCCCATTTATCTCGTACCCTTTGTAAGTCAATACAATCAAAGATAGTCCCCTGGCCAACGAGTACAGCTCATCAGAAACAGTGTTGTCACCCATGAGACGTGTTTGCAACCAACTGCCAAAAGTCCTGATGTGTTCACATGTAATCCAGTCGTCACACTGCTCCGGGTGTTTGGAGCACAGAATATTCTTGTCTTCATTGACATACAGGGTCACCAAGGTAGAATTCTGTAGAACTGTGTAGTGTGCTTGATACCAAGAATGCCCATCCCTACATATTATTGAGTCCGCTCCTAGCGTGCCTTTTCCAGTCAGTCTGCCCTCATACCGCGATTGAGGGAGACCAATCTTCTTAAGGTCAGGAATGAAGTCAACACAAAACCCAATGACCTCCTTTGTTTGATGGCCCGTGGAGATGCTTCCTTCTGGCCTAGCACGGTAACGGACATATTCCTTTAAGACCCCCATGAACCTCTCAAAGGGGAACATAATGCGTAGAAATACAGGGCCCAGAATGGCAATCTCATCGACTAGATGAACTAGGACATGCGTCATGATATTGAAGAAGGATGGTGGGAACACCAGCTCGAAACTGACAAGACATTGCGCCAAATCACTCTTTAACCTTGGTAGGATTTCTGGATCGATCACCTTCTGAGAGATTGCATTGAGGAATGCACATAGCTTCACAATGGCTAATCGAACGTTTTCCAGTAGAAGCCCCCTCAATGCAACCAGAAGCAGTTGCGTCATAATCACGTGGTAGTCATGAGACTTTAGGTTCTGGAACTTTTTCTCTGCCATATTTATTATTCCCTTTATATTCGACGAGAAGCCAGACGGGACCTTCATATTGAGCAGGCATTCAAAGAAGATTTCCTTCTCTTCTTTGGTAAGAGTGTAGCTGGCAGGACCTTCATACTGCTTTGGAGGCATGCCGTCTTTTTCGTGCACACGTTGCTAGTCCTCCCGTGCCTCCGGTGTATCTTTTGTCTTCCCATACACGCCAAAGAAGCCTAGCAGGTTCA
Organism: Thinopyrum elongatum; assembly: GCA_011799875.1. Lineage (NCBI taxonomy): Eukaryota > Viridiplantae > Streptophyta > Magnoliopsida > Poales > Poaceae > Thinopyrum > Thinopyrum elongatum. The sequence continues at coordinate 32,889,428 of CM022299.1, read as the reverse complement.
CGCAAAGATTCTTCATCACATGCATCACATCGATTGCAGAGCGGACCTCTAGGTATTTCCAATAGGGTAGGTCCCAAAATATAGATTTCTTCTTCCACATGGGCGCGCGTCCCTCAGCATCATTCAGAACAGATAGTCTGCCGGGACCCTTTCCAAAGATTACTCGTAAATCATTGACCATAGCAAGTATGTGATCACCAGTACGGACGGCGGGCTTCTTCCGGTGATCTGCCTCGCCTTTGAAATGCTTGCCTTTCTTTCGACATTGATGGTTTGTCGGAAGAAATCGACGATGCCCCAGGTACACATTCTTCCTGCATTTGTCCAAATATATAGTTTCGGTGTCATCTAAAATGTGCGTGCATGTGTGGTATCCCTTGTTTGTCTGTCCTGAAAGGTTACTGAGAGCAGGCCAATCATTGATGGTTACACACAGCAATGCATGTAGGTCAAATTCCTGCTGGTCGTGCTCATCACACACACGTACACCTTTTCCATTCCACAGCTCTAAAAGTTCTTCAACTAATGGCATTAGGTACACATCAATGTCGTTGCCAGGTTGCTTAGGGCCTTGGATGAGAACTGGCATCATAATGAACTTCCGCTTCATGCACAGCCAAGGAGGAACGTTATAGATACATAGAGTCGCGGGCCAGGTGCTATGATTGCTGCTCTGCTCCCCAAAAGATATAATGCCATCCGCGCTTAAACCAAACCATACGTTCCTTGCGTCACCTACAAAGTCCCCCCACTTTCTCTCGATTTTTCTCCACTGTGACCCGTCAGCGGGTGCTCTCAACTTCACGTCTTTCTTACGGTCCTCTTTGTGCCATTGCATCAACTTGGCATGCACTTTGTTTTTGAAACATTTCAACCGTGGTATTATAGGAGCATACCACATCACCTTGGCAGGAATCCTCTTCCTGGGGCGCTCGCCGTCAACATCACCAGGGTCATCTCGTCTGCTCTTATACCGCAATGCACCACATACCGGGCATGCGTTCAAATCCTCGTACGCACCGCGGTAGAGGATGCAGTCATTAGGGCATGCATGTATCTTCTGCACCTCCAATCCTAGAGGGCATAGAACCTTCTTTGCTCTGTACGTACTATCGGGCAATTCGTTATCCTTTGGAAGCTTCTTCTTCAATATTTTTAGTAGCTTCTCAAATCCGTTGTCAGATACACCATTGTGTGCCTTCCAATGCAGCAATTCCAGTGTGGTACCGAGCTTTGTGTTGCCATCTTCGCAATTGGGGTACAACCCTTTTTTGTGATCCTCTAACATGCGATCGAACTTCAACTTCTCCTTTTCAATTTCGCATTATCTCTTTGCATCAACAATGACCCGGGGAAGATCATCATCGGGCACATCGTCTGGTTCCTCTTGATCTTTAGCTTCCCCCGTTGCAGCATCACCGTATTCAGGTGGCACATAGTTGCCATCATCCTCTTCTTCTTCATTGTCTTCCATCATAACCCCTCTTTATCCGTGTTTGGTCCAAACATTATAGTGTGGCATGAAACCCTTCTCAAGCAGGTGGATGTGAATGGTTTTTGAGTCATAGTAAGACTTCGTATTCTCACATCTAGGGCATGGACAACACATAAAACCATTCTGCTTGTTTGCCTCAGCCACTTCGAGAAAATTATGCACGCCCTTAATGTACTCGGAGGTGCGTCTGTCACCGTACATCCATTGCCAGTTCATCTGCGTGCATTATATATAATTAAGTGTGTCAAAAACCATTACAGAACATCATGAATAGAGAAGTGACCAAATTAATAGAAGTTCATCATCACATTAAAACCAAAGTACAGTAGTGATCAAATGTTATTACTGAAAAAATAAATACATAAAGTTCATACATAGTTCTCATTGAACAACATATAGCTCTCTAGAGCATCTAATTAAACCATACATTGAAACTATGTAAAACATTTCAATGCGACAACAAATGCGATCATAATTGCAACTAAGGTAACAATTGATCTAACGGCATAATGATACCAAGCCTCAGTATGAATGGCATATTTTCTAATCTTTCTAAGCTTCAAGCGCATTGCATCCATCTTGATCTTGTGATCATCGACGACATCCGCAACATGCAACTCCAATCTCATCTTCTCCTCCTCAATTCTTTTCAATTTTTTCTTCAAGTAATTGTTTTCTTTTTCAACTAAATTTAACCTCTCTACAATAGGGTCGGTTGGAATTTCATTTTCACATACCTCCTAGATAAAAACATCTATGTCACGTTGGTCGGCATAATTGTCATAAACACTAAATGAAACAAATAGTTATAAAAGATAATATGTACCACATCCGAATCATAGACAGGATGAGGGCCGACGGAGGCGGATACCAAAACCATCGCACTATATAATAACAAACAATAATAAAAGTAAGAAAATTATACAAGTATCTATCTAAATCATAGAAGTAAGAATTTTTTTCTTTTAGAAAGAAGATAAGAACAAGAGGCTCACCACGGTGGTGCCGGCGACGAGATCGGCGCGGGCGATCGACGGCGGTGAGGACAGGGACGGGACAAGATGGACCGCCAAACCTAGATAACTCTTGAGGAAAATGGACTTGGACAAGGAGCTTCGAGAGGAGAAAGCTTAAGTGTGGCTCGGGCATTTCATCGAACACCTCATGTGCATAGGAGGTGAGCTAGAGCACCACAAAGCTCTCCCACGGCCGACCAAAAAAATAGAGCAATGGCTCTGCTCGCGGACAGGGGCGGGGGTATATATAGGCCTCTCTTTAGTCCCTGTTGGTGGCTAAAACCTAGACTAAAGGACTTCATTTGGTCCCGGTTCCAGCCACCAACCGGGACTAAAGGTTGTGGGCCAGGAGCGAGGCCCATTGGTCCCTGTTCGTGTCTGGAACCGGGACCAAAGGGGTCAGACGAACCGGGAACAATGGCCCCCGAGGCCCAGCCGGTGCCCTGGCCTCACGAACCGGGACTGATGCCCCCTTTGGTCCCGGTTCGTGAGTGAACCGGGATTAATGCCCTTACCCAGGCCTCAACCAAAGCCATGTTTTCTACTAGTGGGATGATGCAGCACAGCAACGATAAGTATTTCCTTCAGTTAGGAAACCAAGCTTATCAATCCAGTAGGAGAACCAAGCAACACTATGTAAACGGTACCTGCACACAAAGAACAAATACTTGCAACCCAACGCGTAAGAGGGGTTGTCAATCCCTCCTCGGTATTGAGATAGATAAAATTGTGGTAGATTGGATAAATAGATCTTGCAAAAACACAAAATAAAATAAATAAATAAAAAGTGCAGCAAGGTATTTTTGGGTTTTTGGAATAATAGATCTGAAAACAATATGATAAAAGATAGACCCGGGTGCCGCTGATTTCACTAGTGGCTTCTCTCGGCAAAATAGCATATGGTGGGTAAACAAATTACTGCTGGGCAATTGATAGAAGAGCAAATAATTATGACGATATCCAAGGCAATGATCATGTATATAGGCATCACATCCAAGATTAGTAGACTGACTCCTGCCTGCATCAACTACTATTACTGCACACATCGGCCGCTATCCAACATGCATCTAGTGTATTAAGTTCATGGAGAAATGCAATAAGAACGATGACATGATGTATACAATATCTATTCATGTAGGAATAGACACCATCTTTTTATCCTTAATAGCACTGATACATGCATGTCATGTCTCCTTCTGTCACTGAGATTGAGCACCGCAAGATCGAACCCATCACAAAGCACCTCTTCCCATTGCAAGAAAAATCAATCTAGTTAGCCAAACCAAACCAAAGTTTCGGAGAAGAAATACGAGGCTATAACAATCATGCATATAAGAGATCAAAGAAGACTCAAATAATATTCATAGATAGAACAGATCATAAACGCACAATTCATTGGATCCCAACAAACGCACCGCAAAAAGTCATTACATCAACTAGATCTCCAAGAACATCGAGGAGAACATTGTATTGAGAATCAAAAAGAGAGAAGAAGCCATCTAGCTACTGCCTACGGACCCGTAGGTCCATGGTGAACTACTCACGCATCATCGGAGGAGCACCAATGAGGATGATGAACCCCGCCGTGATCGTGTTCCCCTCCGACAAGGTGCCGAAAAAGGGCTCTAGATTGGATCTCGTGGTTCTGGAACTTGCGGCGGCTGGAATTGTGTTTCGTCGACTCCCCTAGGGTTTCTGGAATATTTGGGTATTTATAGAGCTGAGAGGCAGTGGAGAGGACTCCCATGGGCCCCACCACCCACCTGGGCGTGCCCTGGTGGGTTGTGGGCCCCACGGGCCTCTCCTCTGGTCCTTCCTTGGCGCCCAAGCTTGCTTCTGGGTAGAAAAAAAATCTCCAACAAGTTTCGTGGCATTCGGACTTCGTTTGGTAATGATATTCTGCGAAGTAAAAAAATGCAAAAAACAGCAACTCGCACTGGGCACTTTGTCAATAGGTTAGTCCCAAAAAAATGATATCAAGTTGCTATAAAATGAATGTAAAACATCCAAGAATGATAATATAACAGCATGGAACAATAAAAAATTATAGATATGTTGGTGACGTATGAACCGTCGGGGATGAACGGGTGTAGATGACGTTGAACTCATCACCGGTGATGGTTCTAACCTTGTACTCACCGCCGATCATGGAGATTTGGGACGCCATGGATTTTGGAGGAGGGTTAGGATTAGTGGAACTGCTGTAATGTGAAAGGACGGGACAACTAGGAGCAAAGTGCTGTAATGTTAAACGACGGCCGGGGACGAGTAGGAGCGAACTGCTAGCGGCTTTCTGATTGTAAAAATGCTGAGTGGGGCGTGCAAACACTAGGTAGTGGCTTGCTCGGTGGATAAATGGCTTCATGCATAGTACTATGGGGGCCCAACTAGATGTCATGTCTACTAGACCGACTTCGTAGGCCTGACAGTATAGCATTTGCGTGTTCGCACGTCAAGCGTCGGGAAAATTACAGGTGATACGAAGCTTTCCATGCTCACATGATACGGGCTTCCGAGAGCACTTGGATCTGACATCGAACGGTTGCATGGTGTGATTCTAGACATATGGGTGAATATGCTATCCTGGAGGGTTATTCTCCAAATTTTCAGCAACTTAGCATGCGACCGTTCAATCTCAGATCCAAGGGCTGTCAGCAGCCCATATCATAGTCGCGCCTACCACGACCGTCGCCTCACTCGCGCGGTTGTGCCCTTGGAGATTTCAGACGGCTATAAATGAGCATTTTTTTGCCTACTTCGGATGCATGAAACTACTTCATCCGTCCAGGTGTGTTAGGCTATGTGATGTTGCCATGTCATACATAGTCATCACTTATAGTCACTCATACAACAAGGTTAGCTATAAGGCTGGCTATAAGAGTATTTTTTTTACTTCTCTCTATCTCTTTCTTCGTAGTATTTATTGCATTTGCCAAGGAGTAAGTAGCTAGGGTCTTGCACAAGATCCCACTCCCATCATTTTTCCCATGTCTCTCTCCTCGACATATAAGCAAAAGTGCCATGTAAGCGGGCTATAAGCACATTATTGTAGAGTACTTGTTCTTAGCACCTGTATACCATGGAGGGGATCAGCGGAGACTCACCCCGGTCGTAGAGCCACAGTAATAATGATAATAGCCAGTCAAATCATAGGGCCCCACCTGTCCAGCAGTAATGAGCCATCAAATCACACAGCCCTACATTTGCAGCAGTAAGTTCAATCCGCTACTCCCTCATCTTCTCGCCTCTCTGTCGAACCAACTAGGTGGAACTGCCCCACCTACCGTGCGGGAAAAGCCCCGCCCTCAACTTTTAAATATAATTTTGTATCCATGGATTCCACCATGGAGCAGAGCCAGAGGAAAACGGCGGTACACATGTATACATCACGCCCGTCACGTTAGCGTCGCACCCCAGATGGTCGGTCCGTCTAGCACGCTGCTCACAGAATGGAACGCGCATCAAATTGCGTTTGCACACACATGTGGGACCGCAATTGAGAGCCGACCATAGGAACACTCCCCCGTCCCCACAAGTCGGCTGAGTTAATAGAAGAGAGAGACGAGAGATAGTACTGGAGTAGTGTTGTACACACGTCGGTGCCTGGACGATCCCTGCACGACACGGGAGATCAGTTCGTTAATGCATGTGACCAGACTCTAGCAAACGGCTGGATTGGCTATCGTCTACATATCGTGCAGGTTGTGTTGTACAGGGCTGTAGTTCTGATGAGAAATCTAAAAAAAGGTTTCTTGTCATCTCGCAAAATTAGGTGTCATGTGCTTCGGATCACTACGAGGGTTAACACAGTGACAATTGCGTTCCTCCAAGGCGTTGGTCATTGGGGGCACATGCACGAAGACTACTCGGCTACCATCTAGGTCAAGCTGGCTATGTTAATTAGGACATCTATTGATTGACCCCTTTTCTACGAGTTTGTCTTTATTTGTGCTTTGATCCTCGTCTAGTTTGTCCGTCGGGATTCATGTTGTCTCCTTGGGGCAGTGAGGTTATGGTTTCTTGTCATGTGGCATTTTTTTGTGTTATATGTTAATCCGGTGCTTCAGATCAAAATGACGACAACTGCGCCTTCGGGCCACGTGCATGAAGACTTCTCGACAGTCATTGACGAGGTCAAGCCGACTCTGGTAGAAAAAAGAAAACTACCCCACTATATAGGCAGGAGCCTCCGCGCTTGGTTGCTAGTGTTGCTCTCTTCACGCTCTCTCATCCTCTCCAGATCTAAACATGACAGTGGTGGCCACACTCTCTCTCGGCACACCGTTGGTCACAGATCCTACCGGATCCCCTCCGCCGGGGAAGGTGCAACGTTCACGCGGTTGTCCTCGGCGACGGCTCTGACCCACTGCCGGCGCCTCCCGATCAGCGTGCCTTGTCGTTCTCTCCCACGCAGCGCCGGCTAGGGAGGGCCTCCGACCTTCTTCCTCGCTGTCGTAGTGTGGGCAGATCCGGCCACCCGCCAACCACCTAGCGACATCCCGGCGACCCTCGGGTATAACTTCCTTCGAAATCGGCCTTGCTCTACTTCCCCAGCTCCTCACTTCGCTGCATTTGTATCTTTTACTACTTCTCAGCCCCCCTTGTTGATAGGATCGATCGGCTGTTCGAAATCCACCTAAACTTTTACTGTTAAGAGGTAACACTACTTCATGCAGTAGAATCTAGTAGTACTACTTCATGCAGTCGAATCTAGTACTACTTGGTTCAAACAGGGAAGAAAGGGGGTGGGGGAGATTTGTTACCTGAATATAGGACATGGTCCAAAGAGGAAATAATGGGACCGAAAAGTAGCAGAGACTGGCTATCCAACTGGTCTCTTGGTCTAATAGGGAAATAAAGGGAAACACAGTACAAACTCGATATAAACCCATCTATTGGTTGAAAAAGGAAAGAAAGTGGGGACTGGGGGACAAGTCAACAGAGTATGTCCAGCACTAGATTTGCTATCCTCACACAGTAAAAGGTGGCTATACCAAACAAAAATGGGCCCAACCAACATATCCTGTTTGGATGTTTATTGCCCCAAGCCCCTCTTATGTAATGCCACTGGTAAAATGTACTAGCAGTCCCACTGTTAAAGTAAGGACATGTTAAACCAATGTTGTTTTCAATGTAATGCCTCCAGTAATATGAATTAGGCACTGTTTTCCATGTCCTGCTAAATTTCCCATTAAGATAAGTTGCTTGTTTTCATTAGAAATGCAACTGTCCTAGTCCGCCTACTCTCTCATCCCCAAATACCAACTCTTTAGCAGCTGTTAATGTAACGTTGCTGGTAAAATGAAGCAATGGCACCATTAAATTAATGTCGTATTTAACGGTTGTCATAGTTAATCCTAATGCCCACACTAATATCTAGCAATGCTGCTGCTTTAGAAATTACTACTGTCCTTGTAGGATCGCCATTCAGATAAGGAACATGCTTCTTTTCATTTGATGTATGTTTCATCACTTGTTTGTCACCCTCCTTTCCACCTTTTTGTGCAAACAGAGATATACATTTCACGCTTGATCTTAGTTGAACTGCATAAAATGATATCCAAATTATAGTTGAACATTCCACAAGCTTCACGACCAACCTTGATGTTGCTCAATTTTATTGCAACTAATGAAGAAGAAGCTACTAGCTCATGGGACCAAGTACTTGCTAACTGCATGATGCAAACATTGCTTCATTTTAGGTGAACTGCACAAAAAGGTCCCATGAATTGAATCATCCATGTTGGTGACTGGTGTCATCCCTTCTACGATGGCGTTAACTACCGATATGGTTCCCATCACGAGGTATGTTCCTTTTTGGTCCGATCGTTTGCCAAACATCCTGCATGTTGACTCTGCTCTTGTGCTACCGTTTTGGCACTGCCATCATAAAGCAGTAATGTTATTTTTTTGCACCTTAATCTAGTGGCACTATTAATTTGAGGCAATGTTTTGGCACCGCTAGTGCCACTGGTTTTTTTAATCAAAAGAGGGAGTTTCCTCCGATTTCATTAAAGAAACCCAACGGTTTCCTTCGATTTCATTAAAGAAACCCAACCATAGAGAACGATTATCCGACAATATCTCAGTGTAAACGGGCAGTTATGCAGCAACAACTAGAACGGACTGACTACTAGCAGGAGACAAGTTCGCCACATAAGCTAGGCAGGTAGGGGGACGCAGCCCCAGCTCGATTACAACCCAAAAGCTACCACATAAACATCAGGGGGGAGATAATGACTAAGAGCCAGCTTCAGCATCCCAGTCTAAGCACCCCCGGCCCCCATCCTTGCAACGCTCGGTACACCTCGCTTGCAACATGCTCGACCCTAGTGCCACTGATAAAATGAAGTAATAATACAGCTAAAATAGAGCTATTGTCCTCTCTATCATTTCATTTCAAATGTAGATAAAGAAAGTGCTTCTGTTTGTTAGTATATGTTTCATCAACAAGTCCCATTGTTAACCTTTAAGTGTTTCTCCAAACTTGGGTGCTTAATTTTAGTTGAACTGCATAAAAATAGAGATTGGAATGTCTCAAGGCCCCTCCTTGTACTACCGCTGTACACTGATGTTCATCACTGACAGAAGGTGTATCGGGGAGAATTGGGTCGATTTCTAGTATGAGGCCTACCGTATGAGGCATCGCAGGGCCCATCTCGCCCTCGCAGCATGGCATACTGTGAAACTATCGCAATCTTTTCCCATTAAGAAAATGAAGTTTCTTCTATTAATTAGTGTATGTTTCATCAACTAGTGCCACTATAATGTAATCATGCTTTTTCATTACCTGTGCAAGCAGGGTAATCTTTTCCCATTAAGAAAATGAAGTTTCTTCTATTAATTAGTGTATGTTTGATCAACTAGTGCCACTATAATATAATCACACTTTTTCATTATATGTGCAACAGGGTAATCTTTTCCCACTAAGAAAATGAAGTTTCTTCTATTTATTAGTGTATGTTTGATCAACTAGTGCCACTATAATGTAATCACGCTTTTTCATTATCTGTGTAAACAGGGTTATTTAGCTACATTTTGGTGGATCTGCACAAATGTACGGATGGAACCAGCATATATGCAGAGTGTGAGGTGCCAATATCTAACATAAACGTGGCTTGGAAAAGCATAGATGCATGGATGGTTCCTCAAGTTCTTCCTGACCCGCTGCAGAATATTTTAATCTGCCGGTGTTTTGCTTGCACTTTACTTATTTTTTTAGGTGACACTTTACTTGTTTAAGTGTTGCAGCAAATCCTCTAATCAAATAGGAATAGCTTATATTGGCACCTTTTTAGGGAGTACTCTTTTTTGAAAGAAGCACCAATCGATTTTTCTTTATTTGTACACATTATCACAACTTTGTTTTTGGTCCAGAGCTATTTTAGGGTGATTGGCGTAGTACTCAGAGACTCGAAGTACTACCCAGTACTTACCCGTATGATTTTCATTAGCCGTCACACTGATTGTAAGCATGAGCATATGGAAGATTAGGTTACTTCGAAGCTTACCTTAAACCCTACAGCCGCCGTTGAAACGAGGCAAGGGCGAGGGAACCATGGAGAATGGCGGGGAAGCGATGTCGTGCCATCCGATCTCCTCTTGCAGTGGGAGAACGAATACTCCTATGGCTCCGGTTGGCACTGCACCCTCCCGAACGACACACCATACTCGATCGATTCATTATCCTCTAGATGCTCGACCTTGGACCTGTACGCCCACTACCTCCGTCTGACTTTCGCCTGAGGCGAATCTGTCTGCTCCATTGCCTGGAGGAGATACTTGATGAACTCAAATGACCGCGGCGTGACTGCCGCCGGGGAGTACATCGTCGCCCTCATCGCCGCCGTCTTGCTCTTTCTCATACATTGCCACATGGCCCTCACCGTCCTTGAAATCTCCCACTTGTTGTCAAACCAAGTAAGGATCTCCGTCAACCTAGCTAACTTCGCCTGGTCGCCGCCGGCGATCTTCCCAATTCGCTGTTGCATCCTCTCCATAGATGTGCTTCTGAGAGGTCCGGTGCTGGCTTCGGAAGATGGGAGGAGAGATGGTGGTCTTGCAATGGAGAAGAGGGAGAGGCGAGACGGTGGTTTTGCAATGGAGAAGATGGAGAGGAGAGTGGGTGGTTTTGAAGTGGAGAAGAGGGAGAGGCGAGACGGTGGTTTTGGAATGGAGAAGATGGAGAGGAGAGGGGGTCGTTTTGCAATGGAGAAGAGGGAGAGGAGCGTGCGGCAGCGATTTACGATTGGACAAGAGGGTCGGCGCACTGTGACTGGATCAAAATCAAAATCACTTTACCTTTCAATTAATAAGCGACCCCACATTAACTAGTCTCCCTTGTATTCTGGGTCATATTTTGACCATGATTTTAACAAATAAAATATATGTCATACATTGCAAAAATAATATAATTTGAAAGTACATTCAGATACGAACCAAACGATACAATTTTTGATGACATGCATTTACATTTCTCTTGTCAAATATAGTATGTGGTCAAACATTGACCCAAAATACGCAAAACAAAAAAGTACTTACAAGACCACCACCGCTCCTCTCCTCATCCATTTCAAAACCGTCGCCGCTCCTCTCATGTTCCAATCCAAAACCAGCGCTGCTCCTCTCCTCTTCCATTTCAAAACCACCGCCGCTCCTCTCCTGTTCCAATCCAAAACCAGCGCCGCACCTCTCCTCTTCCATTCAAAAACCACTGCCGGCGAGTGAAGGTGCTGTGGGGAAGTAGATCGATGGAGGAGTACAACCGATACGTGAGGTTCGCAGACGGCGACCCTGTGAAGCTAGCCAGGATGTTGGAGATACAATCTTGGTTTGACAACCCAGAGCAATTAGCGGCGACGGCGACAGCGATGGCCAAATATCTAGAACAGATAGAAAAGACGGCGATACTCTCGGAGGGAGTCGCGCGGGTGTAAATAGAGCTGCTCCTCTGGGCCATGGAGCAAACAGATTCACCGAATCCGATCATGAGGCAGCGGTGGTGGGAGTATCGATCCAAGATGGAGCAAACACCAGAGATTGAAGGATCGAGCATCTACATGGTGCCGTTTTTTAGGGTGTTGTGGCAGAGCGAGCCAGTGGAGTCTTCGTCGACCGAACCCAACCGCAAGAGGAGAAAAGCAGTTGGCGCGACGACGCTTCCCCGCCATCCTGTCCCTCGCCGTTCACCTCATCTCAGAGGGCGGCTGCCTGCCACCGAGGAATAGGAGGGGACTACCCCCCCCCCCCAATAGTCTGAGGAGGAGCTTAGGGTTGTCAGTATTTGCAGGTTGTGAATTGTATTTTGTGTTGTGTATTTTGAGTGTATTTTCAGATATGAATGTCTTTTGAATTTCAGATTTGCAGTATTGAGCATATGAAGTATTTTAGGAATTCTAGAGATCTTTTTAGCACTTTAAAAAAAATGTAGTTTCATATAAAAGTGCAGACAATGTGATTCTTAGAGAAGAAACTGCAAGTTTCAGTTTCAGATAAGAAACTGCAAGTTTCAGAGGCAGAGCATTTATATTAACATGCCCTTTTCAAACAGGGATAACATCATGTTTGAAGTTTTATTCATGGTCGAAAATGGAACTACCAGCCAGTTAATATCATGCTGATCAACATTCATGCATAGCACATCTTCATATGATGCATAGTAAAAAAGATACGCTATTTTCAAAATGCCAACACAATGTTGAGTGTGCGAAAAACAGAGAAAATGAGGGACGAAGTTTTGGCAAGTGTTGGAGGTGGTGTGCATAGATGACAATGGGCACCCACGTCAGAGGCAGAGGCAAAAATTTGCGGATATTTTCACTGCACCAGGTGGAATCGAACCCGGGCGGAGCAGCAGTTGGGGAGTGGAACTTGGCCACTGGGCTACTCCAGTACTTTTGCTAGAAATTAGGCACAGCATCTACCACTACTGTAGTACGTCTTCCTCGGCTCCGGTGCGTTCTCGTCCGGGGCCTGGACGTCATCCTCTGCCTTTGTGCGCTCGTCGCGGCGCCGTTGTCTGCCTTTGTGAACATACTCAACAAACGAGAGGAATCTGGAGAGGACTGTACGTGGAGAGGCGGACAGTCGGGACCCACCAGGTCCATGGCCGTACGCAAGCAAGTGCCTCATTGAAAAAATACTTCCTCCTAATGTTATACTGACGTTGGGGCCCATGGGTTTGTCAATGTAGTTACTAAAGGAGATAAGTTTACAACAAAGCCAGACATCGGGGGGCTGGCAGGTATCATTTATTATTAGTGGGCTAGCAAGTATCTGCTGGGTTATGGGCTGCCCAGTCTAGGATTTCTTTTTCAACATATGCAGCCCACGACATGCCGGTTTGTATTTTTTTGAGAGCCATCATGTATCGACCGGCCTATAGCCCTCCCATCCCAGGTTTTATTTTTTTCTTAAACATCTGCAGCCCAACTTATGTATTTTTTTGAAGAAAACGCAGAGGTCTGTTCTATTTTTCTATATAAGAATAGGAACGGCAGGTTCAACTTATGTTTCCCTTCTAACTATATTCTATTTTTTTTTATTTTATATGTTATTATATATTATTGTTATTATCATCATATATTTAAGAGATACTTACATATATAAGAAAAAATATCCCACGTGTTATATACTTATAAAACTAAATTTTAACAATAAAACCCTTGGTTTTTTACATTAAGGCAACGAAAATTCTGGTGATTGTGTACAAAAGCTTGGTAAGATTTAAGGACCAATGTAATAATAAAGCACTTATTATTTAAATATATTTATAACAAAATGCTCAGCTCCTGTTTATTTTTTGACAACATTGTTGCGCCCAACCCAACATTATAATTAGAACCAGCCCAGCAAAATCGTGTATTTTGAGAAAGTGCAAATGGGCTTTAATTTTTTTAGAAAAAAATAAATGGGCCGCATGGACGCTACATTGTTTGTTCACCCAGGCCAGCAAATTCGTATATTTTGAGAAAGTGCAAATGGGCTATAGTTTTTTAGAAAAAAATAAATGGGCCGCATGGACGCTACATTATTTATTCACCTAGCCCAGCAAATGGACTAGAAATTCTGAAAAAATGGGTTGAATATGTGCCACATTTTTGGAGGCTGAAATGTGGGCCAATAGGTCGAAGCCAACGCAAGGCATTGTCAACTTAGTCAACAAATGATTCTGACATCGATAGCCGTTGGATTTACATCCAACGTCTGGCATCCATCTTCAATCTCTCGTCTTCTTCCTCCAGCGCCACCGGGACCACCTACTCCCGCCTCCGGCTGCTAGCAACTCTCCTTAGCACGCTTCACTGCGAAGCGCTACCCCACCGCCAGCAGGCCATCCCTCTACCCCTACACACCTCCTGTTATTCCCTGCTGACTGCAGAACCACGCCACACCAGAACCAGTTAACCCTCGTACACCTCTCCGTCTGTGACTCCACTGTCGCCGAAGGAAATATGTCCTAGAGGCAATAATAAAGTTGTTATTTTATATTTCCTTATTCATGATAAAGGTTTATTATTCATGCTAGCTAGAATTGTATTGATTGGAAACCCAAATACATGTGTGAATACATAAACAAATAATGTGTCCCTAGTAAGCCTCTACTAGACTAGCTTGTTGATCAAAGATGGTTAAGGTTTCCTAACCATAGACATGTGTTGTCATTTGATAATGGGATCACATCATTAGGAGAATAATGGGATCACATCATTAGGGACCCATCCGTTAGCTTAGCATAATGATCGTTTAGTTTATTGCTATTGCTTTCTTCATGTCAAATACATATTCCTCCGACTATGAGATTATGCAACTCCCGGATACCGAAGGAATACCTTGTGTGCTATCAAATGTCACAACGTAATTGGGTGATCATAAAGATGCTCTACAGGTATCTCCGAAGGTGTTTGTTGAGTTGGCATAGATCGAGATTAGGATTTGTTACTCCGTGTATCGGAGAGGTATCTTTGGGCCCTCTCGGTAATGCACATCATAAGAAGCCTTCCAAGAAAAGTGACTAATGAGTTAGTTACAATATGATGTATTGCGGAACGAGTAAAGAGACTTGCCGGTAACGAGATTGAACTAGGTATGAAGATACCGACGATCAAATCTCGGGCAAGTAACATACCGATGGAAAAAGGGAATTACGTATGTTGTCATAACGGTTCGACCGATAAAGATCTTCGTAGAATATGTAGGAGCCAATATGGGCATCCAGGTTCCGCTATAGGTTATTGACCGGAGAGGCGTCTCGGTCATGTCTACATAGTTCTCGAACCCCTAGGGTCCGCACGCTTAACGTTCGTTGACGATATAGTGTTATATGAGTTATGTGAATTGGTAACCGAATTTTGTTCGGAGTCCCGGATGAGATCCCAGATGTCACGAGGAGTCTCGGAATGGTCGAGAGGTAAAGATTTATATATGGGAAGTCATTTTTTGGGTTTCGAAAAAAGGTGCAAATTTTTTCGGTATTGTACCGGGAAGCTTCCAGAAGGTTCCGGAGGATTCCGGAGCGGTCCGGAAGTCCACAAGTGGGTCCACCACATCCCAAGGGCTAGCATGGGCTAAGGGGAGGTGCCCTGGCCTTATTCGGCCAGGCGCACCAAGTCCTCAAAAGCCCACGCAGCTAGGGAAGGAAAAAGGGAGAGTCCTAGTAGGAATAGGATTGGACTTTGGAGTCCAAGTCCACGTGTGCACTATTCATGGTTACTGTTCACATGGCACTATTCCTTCTACTCCAAGCCCCTGCACATATATAAATAGAGGAGAGGGGGTGCCCCAAAGAAGACACAACATTGTCTTAGCTATGTGTGGCGCCCCCCTCCACAGTTACGTCCCTCAGTCATATTTTCGTAGTGCTTGGGCGAAGCCCTGCGGAAATAGCATCACCATCACCGTCACCATGCTGTCGTGCTGCCAGAACTCATTCACTACCTCACAGTCTTGCTGGATCAAGAAGTCAAGGACATCACTGAGCTGAACGTGTGCTGAACAAGGAGGTGCCGTATGTTCGGTGCTCGGTCGGTTGGATCGTGAAGTTGTTCGACAACATCAACCGCGTTGTTCTAATGCTTCCGCTTACGGTCTATGAGGTCATGTAGACACACTCCCTCTCTCGTAGCTATGCATCTCCATGGATAGATCTTGCGTGTGCGTAGAATTTTTTTTGTTTTTCCATGCAACGTCTCCCAACAGTGCCATCATGAGCCAGCTCTATGCGTAGATGATATGCACGAGTCGAACACAAAGAGTTGTGGGCGGTGATAGTCATACTGCTTACCACCAGCGTCTTATTTTGATTCGGTAGTATTGTGGGATCAAGCGGCCTGGACCAACCTTACATGTCCACGCACATGAGACCAGTTCCACTGACTGACATGCAACTAGTTTTGCATAAAGGTGGCTGGCGGGTGTCTGTTTCTCCTACTTTAGTTGAATCGAATTTGACTACGGTCGGTCCTTGAAGAAGGTTAAAACAGCAAACTTGATGAATCACCATTGTGATTTTGCGTAGGTAAGAACGGTTCTTACTAGAATCCCGTAGCAGCCACGTAAAACTAGCAACAACAAAGTAGAGGATGTCTAACTTGTTTTTGCAGGGTATGTTGTGATGAGATATGGACAAGACATGATGTGATACACGTTATTGTATGAGATGATCATGTTTTGTAAGATATCAGGCAACCGGCAGGAGCCTTATGGTTGTCTCTTTATTGTATGAAGTGCAAACACCATGTAATTGCTTTACTTTATCGCTATGCGTTAGCAATAGTTGTAGAAGCAATAGTTGGCGAGACGACCACGACGCAACGATGGAGATCAATGTGTCGAGCCAGTGATGATGGAGATCATGACGATGCTTTCGAGATGGAGATCAAAGGCACAAGATGATGGCCATATCATGTCACATATTTTCATTGCATGTGATATTTATCTTTTATGCATCTTATTTTGCTTAGTACGATGGTAGCATTATAAGATGATCCCTTCACTAAATTTCAAGATAAAAGTGTTCTCCCTGACTATGCACTGTTGCTACAGTTCATCGTGTTGAGACACCACGTGATGATCGGGTGTGATAGACTCTACGTTCACATACAACGGGTGTAAGACAGTTTTGCACATGCGGAATACTTGGGTTAAACTTGACGAGACTAGCATGTACAGAGATGGCCTCGGAACACTGGAGATCGAAAGATCGAACGTGAATCATATAGTAGATATGATCAACATAGAGATGTTCACCATTGATGACTACCCCATCTCACGTGATGATCGGACATGGGTTAGTTGATTTGGATCACGTATCACTTAGATGACTTGAGGGATGTCTATTTAAGTGGGTGTTCTTTAGTAATTTGATTAATTGAACTTAATTTATCATGAACTTAGTCCTCATAGTATTTGCATATCTATGTTGTAGATCAATGGCCCGTGCTACCGTTCCCCTAAATTTTAATGCGTTCCTAGAGAAAGCTAAATTGAAAGATGATGCTAGCAACTACATGGACTGGGTCCGTAACTTGAGGATTATCCTCATTACTCCATAGAAGAATTATGTCCTTGATGCACAGCTAGGTGACGGACCTGCTGCAGGAGCTGATGCAGACATTTTGAATGCCTGGTAGGCTCGATCTGATGACTACTCTATAGTTCTGTGTGCCATGCTTTACGGCTAAGAACCGGGACTTCAAAGACGTTTTAAACGTCATGGAGCATATGAGATGTTCCAAGAGTTGAAGTTAATATTTCAAGCAAATGCCCGGGTTGAGAGATATGAAGTCTCCAACAAGTTCTATAGCTGCCAAATGGAGGAGAACAGTTCTGTCAGTGAACACATACTCAAAATGTCTGGGTATTATAATCACTTAACTCAGCTGGGAGTCAATCTTCCAGTTGATTGTGTTATTGACAGAGTTCTTCAATCACTGCCACCTAGCTACAAAGGCTTCGTGATGAACTATAATATGCAAGGGATGAACAAAACAATTCCCGAGCTCTTCGCAATGCTTAAGGCCACGGAGGTAGAAATCAAGAAGGAGCATCAAGTGTTGATGGTTAACAAGACCACTTGTTTCAAGAAAAATGGCAAGGGAAAGAAAGGGAACTTCAAGAAGAATGGCAAGCAAGTTGTCACTCCCGGGAAGAAACCCAAAGCTGGACCCAGGCCTGAAATTGAGTGCTTCTACTGCAAAGGGAGTGGTCACTGGAAGCGGAACTGCCCCAAGTATTTGTCGGATAAGAAGGATGGCAAAGTGAACAAGGTATATTTGATATTCATGTTATTGATGTGTACCTTACTAATGCTCGTAGCAGCGCCTGGGTATTTGATACTGGTTCGGTTGCTCATATTTGTAACTTGAAACAGGAGCTGCAGATTAAACGAAGATTAGCTAAGGACGAGGTGACGATGCGCGTCGGGAATGGTTCCAAGATCGATGTGGTCGCCGTCGGCACGCTACCTCTACATCTACCTTCAGGATTAGTTTTAGACTTGAATAATTGTTATTTGGTGCCAGCGTTGAGCATGAACATTATATCTGGATCTTGTTTAGTGCGAGACAGTTATTCATTTAAGTCAGAGAATAATGGTTGTTCTATTTATATAAATAATATCTTTTATGGTCATGCACCCTTGAAGAGTGGCCTATTCTTGTTGAATCTCGATTATAGTGATACACACATTCATAATATTGATGCCAAAAGATGCAAAGTTGATAATAATAGTGCAACATATTTGTGGCACTACCGTTTAGGTCATATTGGTGTAAAGCGCATGAAGAAAATCCATGCAGATGGACTTTTGGAATCACTTGATTATGAATCATTTGATACTTGCGAACCATGCCTCATGGGCAAGATGACTAAAACTCCGTTCTCCGGAACAATGGAACGAGCCAATGACTTATTGGAAATAATACATACCAATGTATACAGCCCGATGAGTGTTGAAGCACGTGGCATGTATCATTATTTTCTGACCTTCACAGATGATTTGAGTAGATATGGGTATATCTACTTAATGAAACACAAGTCTGAAACATTTGAAAAGTTCAAAGAATTTTCGAGTGAAGTGGAGAATCATCGTAACAAGAAAATAAAGTTTCTACGATCTGATCACGGAGGCGAATATTTGAGTTACGAGTTTGGCCTTCATTTAAAACAATGTGGAATTGTTTCACAACTCACGCCACCTAGAACACCACAGCGCAATGGTGTATCCGAACATCGTAACCGTACTTTATTAGATATGGTGCGTTCTATGATGTCTCTTACCGATTTACCACTATCGCTTTGTGGTTATGCATTAGAGACAACTGCATTCATGTTAAATAGGGCACCTTCTAAATCTGTTGAGACGACACCGTATGAACTGTGGTTTGGCAAGAAACCTAAGATGTCGTTTCTTAAAGTATGGGGATGCGACACTTATGTAAAAAGGCTTCAGCCTAATAAGCTCGAACCTAAATCAGAGAAGTGTGTCTTCATAGGATACCCTAAGGAAACAATTGGGTACATCTTCTACCATAAATCCGGAGGCAAAATCTTTGCTGCTAAGAATGGATCCTTTCTAGAGAAGGAGTTTCTCTCGAAAGAAGTGAGTGGGAGGAAAGTAGAACTTGATGAGGTAATGGTACCTTCTCTCGAATTGGAAAGTAGCACATCACAGAAAACCGTTTCCGTGATGCCTACACCAACTAGAGAGAAAGCTAATGATAATGATCATGAAACTTCAGATCAAGTTACTACAGAACAACGTAGGTCGACCAGAGCATGATCTGCACCAGAGTGGTACGGTAATCATATCCTGGAATTCATGTTACTAGACCAAGGCAAACCTACGAACTATGAAGAAGCTATGATGAGGTGATGTCTACTATGCAACCTTCTTCTTGTAGACTCGTGTTGGGCCTCCAAGCATAGAGTTTTGTAGGACAGTAGCAAATTTCCCTCAAGTGGATGACCTAAGGTTTATCAATCCGTGGGAGGCGTAGGATTAAGATGGTCTCTCTCAAACAACCCTGCAACCAAATAACAAAGAGTCTCTTGTGTCCCCAACACACCCAATACAATGGTAAATTGTATAGGTGCACTAGTTCGGCGAAGAGATGGTGATACAAGTGCAATATGGATAGTAGATATAGGTTTTTGTAATCTAAAAATATAAAAACAGCAAGGTAGCAAGTAACAAAAGTGAGCGAAAACGGTATTGCAATGCTTGGAAATAAGGCCTAGGGTTCATACTTTCAGTAGTGCAAGTTCTCTCAACAATGATAACATAATTAGATCATATAACAATCCCTCAACGTGCAACAAAGAGCCACTCCAAAGTCACTAATAGCAGAGAATAAACGAAGAGATTATTGTAGGGTACGAAACCACCTCAAAGTTATTCTTTCTGATCGATCTATTGGGCTATTCCTATAAGTGTCACAAACAGCCCTAGAGTTCGTACTAAAATAACACATGTATCAACCAAAACCCTAATGTCAACTAGATACTCCAATGTCACCACAAGTATCCGCGGGTTTGATTATATGATATGCATCACACAATCTCAGATTCATCTATTCAAACCAACACAAAGAACTTCAAAGAGTGCCCCAAAGTTTCTACCGGAGAGTCAAGACGAAAACATGTGCCAACCCCTATGCATAAGTTCACAAGGTCACATAACCCGCAAGTTGATCACCAAAACATACATCAAGTGGATCACGTGAATATCCCATTGTCACCACAGATAAACACATGCAAGACATACATCAAGTGTTCTCAAATCCTTAAAGACTCAATCCGATAAGATAACTTCAAAGGGAAAACTCAATTCATTACAAGAAGGTAGACAGGGAGAAACATCATAAGATCCAACTATAATAGCAAAGCTCGCGGTACATCAAGATCGTGCCAAATCAAGAACATGAGAGAGAGAGAGAGATCAAACACATAGTTACTGGTACATACCCTCAGCCCCGAGGGTGAACTACTCCCTCCTCATCATGGAGAGTGCCGGGATGATGAAGATGGCCACCGGTGATGATTTCCCCCTCTGGCAGGGTGCCGAAATAGGGTCCCGATTGGTTTTCAGTGGCTACAGAGGCTTGCGGCGGCGGAACTCCCGATCTAGGTTTATTTCTGGGGGTTTCTGTATTTATAGGAATTTTTGGCGTCGAGAACAAGTCAGGGGGGTCCACGAGGAGCCCACAAGACCGGAGCGCGGGCCCGGGGGGTAGGGCGTGCCCTCCACCCTTGTGGAGGCCTCGTGGCTCTTCTGGCACAACTCTTTTGCTTCGAGGGCTTCTTCTGGTCCATAAAAAATCACCGTAAATTTTCAGCTCATTTGGACTCCGTTTGATATTCCTTTTCTGCGAAACTCAAAAACAAGGAAAAAAATAGAAACTGGCACTGGGCTCTAGGTTAATAGGTTAGTATCAAAAATCATATAAAATAGCATATAAATGCACATAAAACATCCAAGATGGATAATATAATAGCATGGAACAATCAAAAATTATAGATACGTTGGAGACGTATCAGGCATCCCCAAGCTTAATTCATGCTCGACCTCGAGTAGGTAAATGATAAAAACAGAATTTTTGATGTGGAATGCTAGCAAGTGCACAAGTTTGATCAATGATAATTTCAATCACTTTTTCTAGCATCATTATATATCATAAACAGTAGCTCATCTCATAAAACTTCTCATGATCAAGTATCAAACTATTCACATGTCAAAGCATAGATCATAAACTTTCTTGAAAACTAACAAACTAGGTTCTCAGTCATCAAACAATTGCAATTCATCTTATTTTCAGGAAGGGTCTATGTAAGAGCTTTGATTTAGAAAATCCCACATACTCAACTATCATATAGTCTTCCATGATTGCTACCACTCAAGGCATATTTTTAGAACAAATAGCATCCATTGAACACAGAGAAAGATAGGGGCTTAATGTTTCGCCTCCCAACTTATTTATCATATGGATAATTGTCAACAATAATAATTCATGATCAAATATATTTGAATGGCCATATATGCTTAGATCTTTCCCCACCACATGATGCTTGCCAACTAAAGAGTAGGTTGGAATGAGAAGGAATACTACTGAGTCTTGCATAAAAGTAAAAGATAGGCCCTTCGCAGAGGGAAGCAGGGATTGGCAGAGGTGCCAGAGCTCGAAGCTTTTAAAACATAGATGAAAATAATTTTGAGAGGTATGCTTTCATTGTCAACATAACAACCAACTTCCATACTAGATACATTATAGGTGGTTCCCAAACAGAAAGGTAAAGTTTTTTTACTCCCCCTCCACCAACAATCACACTCCACGGCTTGTCCGAAACAACGGGTACCGTCCAACTATCAACAATCCTGGGGGAGTTTTGTTTGCAATTATTTACGATTTTGTTTTTGATCTTTTGATCATAGGACTGGGCATCCCAATTACCAGCCACTCTCTCGTGAATGATGAGCGGAGTCCACTCATCGTGAGAATAACCCACCTAGCATGGAAGATACTGACAGCCCCTAGTTGCTACATGAGCGATTCGGGCATACAAAACAGATTATTATTTGAAGGTTTAGAGTTTGGCACATGCAAATTTACTTGGAACGGCAGGTAAATACCGCACATAGGTAGGTATGGTGGACACTCATGGAAAAAACTTGGTTCAAGGATTTGGATGCACAAGCAGTATTCCCGCTTAGTACAAAAATTTTGGATAGCAAAAGATTATAAATAGCAAGCACCACATGTTGGAGGATCCATAACAATATAACTTCTATACAAATATACCCAAGCATAACTCATTATGTTGTCTTCCTTGTCCAACTTCAGCTAATTTTCTCAAGTTTGAAAATAATTAATGGGGCTCAGAATTATAGAAGATGTCCAAGATAGTATATTTATATGTTAAATCTCTCTTCCTTCAATATTCTTTCATGAATTGTTCAAGTGACCAATACTATGTTTGCTAACTTTCAATAAATTTACCACCTCTACTTCTTATATGTGAAGTCATTACTCCCCATGGTATAAGCATATGAAGCATATATAATTTCAGATTATGATATTCAAATTCATTCAACCATTTACTCATAGGATATAAGTGAAGCACGTGAGTAAATGACAAACTACTCCCCATAAAGATATAAGTGAAGATCAATGAGTGTCAAATAATTAAGTAGCTATGTGAAGACTCTCTCTCATAAAGAAAATTTAGATCTTAAGTACTTTATTCAAACAGCAAGCAAAACAAAATAAAATGACATTCTAAAAATAGCACACATCGTGTGAAGAAGCAAAAACTTAGGCTCAACCGATACTAACCGACAATTCTTGATGAAGAAAGGTGGGATGCCTACCGGGGCATCCCCAAGCTTAGATGCTTGAGACTTCTTGAAATATTATATTGGGATGTCTTGGGCATCCCCAAGCTTGAGCTTTTGTGTCTCCTTAATTCCTTTTATATGATGGTTTCCCTAATTATTAAACACTTCATCCACACAAAACTCAACAACAACTCGTGAGAAAAGTTAGTATAAATAAAATGCAAAACCTTATCATTCTGTACCGTAGAAAATCACTAAAATTATTATTTAACATTGCATACTAAATTCCTCTGCATATTTAATTCTCCTATCCTCAAATAGAATCATTAAACAAGCAAACATATGCAAACATAACAGCAATCTTTCAAAACAGGACAGTCTTCAAAGAGTGCAATTGTACTCATACTTCCCTAACTCGAAAAATTCTGAAAATTTACCACACTGTATAAAATTTGTTATTGCTCAATGTGTAAAAATTTCAAGATTTTATCAGGTTTTTAATTTCCAGAAGAATTCAGACAACAATAGAAAACTTTCTGTTTTCAAAACAGCAACATATAGACTTGCAAAATAAGCATGGTATAGGTTATACTTGACCTTTTTATTGAACTAAAAGATGAAAAACATTACTATAAATAACAGCAAGCAAATAAAAATAAAATAAAATGACGCTCCAAGCAAAACTCATATCATCTGATGAATAAAAATATAGCTCCAAGTAAGCTTACTGATAATGTTGGAGACGAATGAGGGGATGCCATCCGGGGCATCCCCAAGCTTAGTTGCTTGGATATTCCTTGAATGTTACCTTGGTGTGCCTTGGGCATCCCCAAGCTTAGGGTCTTGTCACTCCTTATTCTCCTCATATCAATATCTCACCCAAAACATGAAAACTTCAATCACACAAAACTTATCGGAACTTCGTGAGATGGGTTAGTATGATAAAACAAATCATTCACTTTGGTACTGCCAAGACAAGATTCATAATTTTTCACACATGATGCCTAATGTACCCTATCATTTCTACAATTTACATTAAGCAATATAAGCCATAGAAACTAGAAAACAAGCAAACTATGCATTGAAAACAGAATCTGTCAAAAACAGAACAGTCTGTGAAGATCTGAATTAAGCTCATACTTCTGTTACTCCAAACATTCTGAAAAACTAGTAAAACGTATCAAAGTTGTATACCAATCAACTGTAAATATTTCAGAAGTTTTCCATGTTCCAGTAAAATATAGGAATTTCTGTAGTTGACGCAAAAGTTTCTGTTTTTGCACAGAATCAAGTCAACTATCAACCACACTATCCCAAAGGCTTTACTTGGCACTTTATTCAAACAAAAGCTATAAAACATGATTACTACAGTAGCTTAATCATGTGATGACATAAAAATAGTAGGGGTAAATATTGGGTTGTCTCCCAACAAGCGCTTTTCTTTAATGCCTTTTAAGCTAGGCATGATAATTTCAATGATGCTCACATAAAAGATAAGAATTGAAACATAACGGGAGCATCATGAAGAATATGACTAGCACAATTAAGTCTAACCCACTTCCTATGCATAGGGATTTTGTGAGCAAACAATTTATGGGAACAAGAATCAACTAGCATAGGATGGTAAAACAAGCAAAACTTCAAGATTTTAAGCACATAGAGAGGAAACTTGATATTATTGCAATTCCTACAAGCATATGATCCTCCCTCATAATAATTTTCAGTAGCATCATGAATGAATTCAACAATATAACTATCACATAAAGCATTCTTTTCATGATCCACAAGCATAGAAATTTTATTACTCTCCACACAAGCAAATTTAATCTCATGAATAGTGGTGGGAGCAACCTCAACAACATAACTATCACATGAGGTATAATCCAATTGAAAATTAAAATCATGATGACAATTTTCATGGTTATCATTACTCTTTATAGCATACATGTCATCACAATAATCATCATAGATAGCAACTTTGTTCTCATAATCAATTGGAACCTCTTCCGAAATAGTGGATTCATCACTAAATAAAGTCATGACCTCTCCAAATCCACTTTTATCAATATTGTAATAAGATTCAACACCCTCCAAAATAGTGGGATCAATACTACCTAGAGTTAACACACTTCCAAACCCACTTTCATCAATATAATCATCATAAATAGGAGGCATGCTGTCATCATAATAAATTTGCTCAGCAAAACTTGGGGGACAAAAAATATCATCTTCCTCAAACATAGCATCCACAAGCTTGTGGCTTTGCATATCATTAGCATCACAGATATTCAGAGAATTCATACTAACAACATTGCAATCATGCTCATCATTCAAAAATTTAGTGCCAAACAATTTATAGACTTCTTCTTCTAACACTTGAGCACAATTTTCCTTCCCATCATTTTCACGAAAGACATTAAAAAGATGAAGCATATGAGGCAACCTCAATTCCATGTTTTTTTGTAGTTTTCTTTTATAGACTAAACTAGTGATAAAAACAAGAAACTAAAAGATTCAGTTGCAAGATCTAAAGATATACCTTCAGGCACTAACCTCCCCAGCAACGGCGCCAGAAAAGAGCTTGATGTCTACTACGCAACCTTCTTCTTGTAGACTCGTGTTGGGCCTCCAAGCGCAGAGTTTTGTAGGACAGTAGCAAATTTCCCTCAAGTGGATGACCTAAGGTTTATCAATCCATGGGAGGCGTAGGATGAAGATGGTCTCTCTCAAACAACCCTGCAACCAAATAACAAAGAGTCTCTTGTGTCCCCAACACACCCAATACAATGGTAAATTGTATAGGTGCACTAGTTCGGCAAAGAGATGGTGATACAAGTGCAATATGGATTGTAGATATAGGTTTTTGTAATCTAAAAATATAAAAACAGCAAGGTAGCAAGTAACAAAAGTGAGCGAAAACGGTATTGTAATGCTTGGAAATAAGGCCTAGGGTTCATACTTTCACTAGTGCAAGTTCTCTCAACAATGATAACATAATTAGATCATATAACAATCCTTCAATGTGCAACAAAGAGTCACTCCAAAGTCACTAATAGCGGAGAATAAATGAAGAGATTATTGTAGGGTACGAAACCACCTCAAAGTTGTTCTTTCTGATCGATCTATTGGGCTATTCCTATAAGTGTCACAAACAGCCCTAGAGTTCGTACTAAAATAACACATGTATCAACCAAAACCCTAATGTCAACTAGATACTCCAATGTCACCACAAGTATCCGCGGGTTTGATTATATGATATGCATCACACAATCTCAGATTCATCTATTCAAACCAACACAAAGAACTTCAAAGAGTGCCCCAAAGTTTCTACCGGAGAGTCAAGACGAAAACGTGTGCCAACCCCTATGCATAAGTTCACAAGGTCACAGAACCCGCAAGTTGATCACCAAAACATACATCAAGTGGATCACGTGAATATCCCATTGTCACCACAGATAAACACATGCAAGACATACATCAAGTGTTCTCAAATCCTTAAAGACTCAATTCGATAAGATAACTTCAAAGGGAAAACTCAATTCATTACAAGAAGGTAGAGGGGGAGAAACATCATAAGATCCAACTATAATAGCAAAGCTCGCGGTACATCAAGATCGTGCCAAATCAAGAACACGAGAGAGAGAGAGAGAGAGATCAAACACATAGCTACTGGTACATACCCTCAGCCCCGAGGGTGAACTACTCCCTCCTCATCATGGAGAGCGCCGGGATGATGAAGATGGCCACCGGTGATGATTTCCCCCTCCGGCAGGGTGCCGGAACAGGGTCCCGATTGGTTTTTGGTGGCTACAGAGGCTTGTGGCGGCGGAACTCCCGATCTAGGTTTATTTCTAGGGGTTTCTGTATTTATAGGATTTTTTGGTGTCGAGAACAAGTCAGGGGGGTCCACGAGGAGCCCACAAGACCGGAGGGCGCGCCCAGGGGGGTAGGGCGCGCCCTCCACCCTTGTGGAGGCCTCGTGGCTCTTCTGGCCCAACTCTCGTGGCTCTTCTGCCTTGGTGCGCTCGGCGCGGTGTGGTCAACATGGTCAACAAACGAGAGTCATGAGAAGAGGACTGTACGTGGAAAGACTGACAGTGGGGACGCACCAGGTCCATGGACACATGCACGCAACCGCCTCCTTATTATGCGAAAATAAAATTATTCCTCCCCCTGAAAGCTGGGACCCACCACGTATATCTTCGCACGGAAGGAAGTGCCTCCTTATTCGTGCCCCAGACAGCTGGGACCGACCAACAACATCTTTGCACGCAAGGAAGTGTCATCTTATTACGGGCAAAAAATATATGATTCCGCCCCTGACAGCTGGGACCCGCCAGCTATATATTCACACGCAAGGAAGTGCCTCCTTGTCCTCCAGGACAGCTAGGACCCACCCGGTCAAAGCATACGTAGCGTTATCTGTTTGGTCGTGAACGTATACGTACATACTGGTTGATCGGTCTCTCTACGGCGATGAACCCTGGCCGAGTAAGGAGCGGCAGGTGTCATAGTAGAACCGCCGACATAGCATATCACGCAGTCCCGTCTATATCGTGTACACGTACATACAGCCACGCTGCAAGAAAGTAAATACGGCTACGTACGTACATATGGGCAGGGTCTCGAACACGTACAGCGATGGCGTCCTGTTCATCGATAGCCAACCGACTGGTTCGGAACGGAGGAAACAACATTGTGTTCATTGGGAGGTAGCCGACTGGGTCGGAATATGTCCTGTTCATCGGGAGCTAACCGGCTTGGACGGAACAGCCGAAACTAGGTCTGGCATACCGCAGAACGGAGGAAACAACCTTCTGTTCGACCGCAAACGGTCGAAACATGGTCCTGTTCATCGGGAAGGGTCTCGCGTACCACAAAACGGAGGAAACAGACTTCTGTTCAAGCTCCTACGGTCGAAACACGGTCCTGTTAATTGGGAGGGGTGTCGCGTAACACAAAACAGAGGAAACGGACTTGTGTTGGAGCGCCTACGGTCGAAACGGGGTCTTGTTCATCGGGAGGAGTGTGGCATACCGCAAAACGGGACTCCACGGGCTACTGTTCATCCACCGTCTACTGCCTCACTCCAACCTCCACGGGCTACTGTTCATCCACCGTCGAGTTTCTCCAGCCTCCACCTACTACTATTCATCCACCGCATCTCCCTCCTTCATCCACGGGCTACGGTTCATCCACAGGCTACTGTTCATCCAGCCTCCATCGGCTACTGTTCAACCAGCCCTCCACGAGGTCCTGTTCATCGACCCCAAACCGGCTCGGGTGTGGCGGCCTCCTCGGTGTTCTGTCCATCGGCGGCAACGGCCTACTACTACGGGGTCCTGTTCATCCAACCCCCATCGGGAACTGTTCATCCAACCCTCAACAACGGTCACTGTTCATTAAGAGGCAGGCTCGATCGGCTTCAGTTAGCAGCAGTAGCGAAGGAATCGCTCTAGTTCAGTCAGCAGCGAAGGAATCGCTCGGGTTCAGTAACATAGCTAGTGCGATCGCTCGAGTTCAGTTAGCCAACGCCTCGCTCGGGTTCAGTTAGAGCCCAACGCCTCATACACATGTGCGCTTTCCTATACGAGAGAAACGCGCAAACCTCCCGGCATCGCTCGGCCCGAACCACCCACCGTAACCGGGAACTCCCCGAAATTTTCCTCGCCCTCGCTTCTGCCATGATTTTTTCCATCATGGACGGCCCAAAGAATGTCATGCAGGTGCGTCCCCGGCCCGCCCTAGACGAAAAGCCCATTTTCTATCATGAGTTTTTGTCATAGAAGTAGGACCCCACCACATCTATGATGATACGTGGTTTTGTAACAATTATAGTCATAGAAGTGTCATAACCATGATAGATTTTTTTTTCGTTCGGGCCATAATGTCCCGGATGTGTCTTTTTTTTGTAGTGAACACAATGAAAACAGAATCTGTCAAAAATAGAACAGTCTGTAGTAATCTGGACTTTAGCCAATCTTCTGTAACTCCAACAATTCTAAAAAATTAGGACAGCGTAGGAAATTTGTATATCAATAAAGTGTGAAAAGTCCAGAATTTGATCACGCTCGAGCAAATTTTAACAATTTTGCTACTGGATGTAAAAGTTTCTATTTTTTCACAGAATCAAATCAACAATCTTCGAAATCATCCCGAAAGTCTTACTTGGCACAAACACTAATTAAAACACAAAACACAATCATAATAGAAGTATAATTGCATATTTATTGAAAAACAGAAGAAAAAGCAAAAACAAAGAATAAAATTGGGTTGCCTCCCACCAAGCGCTATTGTTTTACGCCCCTAGCTAGGCATATTGCATAGATCTAGGTATTGTTGGAAAGTGTTCATATGGCAACTTAATTTTCTTTCTTGGAAAGTGTTCCATGCCCTTCCTTAATGGAAATTGGAATATAATGTTTCCTTCTTTCATATCAATAATTGCACCAATCATTCTAAGGAAAGGTCTACCAAGAATTATCGGGCATGTGGGATTGCAATCTATATCAAGCGCAATAAAATCTATGGGCACATAATTCCTATTTGCAATAATAAGAACTTCATTAATTCTTCCCATAGGTTTCTTAAAAGTAAAATCCGCTAAGTGCAAATTTAATGAACAATCATCAAGTTTATGGAAACCTAGCACATCACATAAAGTTTTGGAATAGTGGAAATGCTAGCACCCAAATCACACAAACCATTGCACTCATAATATTTAATCTTAATTTTAATGGTAGGTTCCCATTCATCATATAACTTTCTAGGGATTGAAACTTCCAACTCAAGTATTTCTTCAAAAGATTTCATCATAGCATCAACGATATGTTTAGTAAAGGCCTTATTTTGATTATAAGCATAAGGTGAATTTAGCATAGATTGTAACAAGGAAATACACTCAATCAAAGAACAATTATCATAATTAAATACCTTGAAATCCAAAAGAGTGGGCTCATCACTAGTTAAAGTTTTGACCTCGCCAAACCCACTTTTATCAATTTTTTCATTAAGATCATCACCCTCCAAATTATTTGGACGCCTTCTAGCTAAAGTTGACTCCAATCCAGTCCCTTCTTTGTCTAGTTTTATATTAGCAAACAAAGATTCAATAGGAGTCACACCAATCAATTTAAGATCTTCATCATGATTATCGCAAAAACTAGAGGAACATACTTTTTCTAGCCATTCTGTCTTAGCTTGCATCCTAGCGGTTCTCTCCCTACTTTCATTAATAGAAATTTGAATAGATTTCAGAGACTCATTAATACCAAGCTTGGGTGGCATAGATCTAATCATAAGGGAATCAATCTCATGAGGAATTCTATCAACGTTTCTAGCCACATCATCAATCTTAAGCAATTTTTCTTCTACCATAGCATTGAAAATATTTTGGGAGTTAATAAAATATTTAATTTTATTCTCAAGATCATAGGGTATCTTATTATAATTTCCATAAGAATTGTTGTAGGAATTACCATTATTATTATAGGAATTACTAGGAAACGACCTAGGATTAAAATTGCCTCTATGCACGTTATTACCAAAATTGTTCCTACCGACAAAATTCACATCCATAGATTCATTATTATCCTCAATCAAAGTAGAAAAAGGCATATCATTAGGATCAATAGGAGCACCCTTGCTAGAAATTCATTTCATAAGTTCATCCATCTTTCCACTCAAAGTATTAATTTCTTCAATAGCATGCACTTTTTTATTAGTAGAAGATCTTTCGGTATGCCATTGAGAGTAATTTGCCATCATATTATCTAGGGGTTTAGTAGCTTCTCATAATGTGATTTCCATAAAAGTATCACCCACGGCAGAATCTAAAAGATTTCTAGAAGCAAAATTCAATCCAACATAAAAAAATTATATGATCATCCATAAACTTCAACCATGAGTAGGGCAATTTCTTATCATTAACTTCATCCTCTCCCATGATTGTGCAACATGTTCATGATCAAGTTGCTTAAAATTCATTATATCGTTCCTAAGAGAGATGATCTTAGTGGGAGGAAAATACTTGGAAATAAAAGCATCCTTACACTTATTCCATGAATCGAAACTATTTTTAGGCAAGGATGAAAACCAAGTTTTAGCACGATCTCTTAGTGAGAATGGAAATAACTTCAATTTGATAATATCATTATCCACATCTTTTTTCTCTTGCATATCACACAACTCAACGAAAGTATTAAGATGGGAAGCACCATCTTCATTAGGACTACCAGAAAATTGTTCTTTCATAACAAGATTCAACAAAGCAGCATTACTTTCATAAGATTCCGCACTAGTGGCGGGAGCAATCGGGGTACTAATAAAATCATTATTATTAGTGTTAGAAAAATCACACAACTTAGTATTTTCTTGAGACACCGTGACAAACCAAGCAATCTAGCACACAAGCAAACAAAAAGCAAATGAAAAAGTGAACGGAAAGAAGGCGAATAGAAAGGCAAATATTTTTGTGTTTTTCTGAAAATGTTTTAGAAGTGGGGGAGAGGCAAATGGCAAATAATGTAAATGCAAGAAATGAGAGTTTATGATGGGTACTTGGTAGGCTTGATGTAGATCCTCCCCGGCAACAGTGCCAGAAATTTTTCCTACTACTTCTTGAGCTTGCGTTGGTTTTTCCCTTGAAGAGGAAAGGGTGATGCAGCAAAGTAGAGATAAGTATTTCCCTCAGTTGAGAACCAAGGTATCAATCCAGTAGGAGGAACACACAAGTCACCAGTGATTGCACCTACACAAACAAACAAATACTTGCACCCAACGTGATAAAGGGGTTGTTAATAACTTCACGGTTACTTGCAAGAATGAGATCTGATAGTGATAGATATAAAAGATAAGTAAAAGTGCAAAATAAAATAAAAGTAAATAAATTGCAGCAAGGTATTTTTGTATTTTTGATTTTATAGATCTGGAAATAATATGATAAAAATAAACCTGGGGGCCATAGTTTTCACTAGAGGCTTCTCTCTTGAAAGAAAGCATGCGGTGGGTAAACAAATAACTGTTGAGCAATTGATAGAAAACCGCATTGTTATGACGATATCTAAGGCAATGATCATGTATATAGGTATCACATCGGTGACAAGTAGACTGACTCCTCCCTGCATCTACTACTATTACTCCACGCATCGACCGCTATCCAGCATGCATCTAGTGTATTAAGTTAACAAGAACGAAGTAACGCCTTAAGCAAGATGACATGATGTAGACGGATAGATCCAAACAATATGAACAACCCCATCTTTTTATCCTTAATGGCAACAATACAAATATGTGTCATGTCCCTTTCTGTCACTGGGAATAAGCACTGCAAGATTGAACCCATTACAAAGCACCTGTCCTATTGCAAGAAAAATCAATCTAGTTGGCCAAACCATAAAAGAGTTCATAGAAGACTCAAATAATATTCATAGATAATCTGATCATAAACCCACAATTCATCGGATCTAAACAAACGGACAGCAAAAGAAGATTATACTAGTACAGCGAGCTGCTATACAAACGGTTTTTAACCCCTTTTCGCGACGACATTTTAATCCGTCGCCAAGCGAGTGTGGGCGATAGGGGGGTCCTTCCCACACAACCCAGAAAACCGTCGGGGATAGGGAACCATGATGCATACAGTTGTCCCTATAAAACTGTTTCTGATATCTCGAATATCCCAAATGCTCTATCCTTGCTAGTCGTTTGTGCTCGCATTGCCATCACAGTCGGTATTATGTGGTGCTACGTCTACGATACGCGACCCATCACAAACGGTTCATGATTATAGAACATGTACGATAAGCAGACAATCACACACATTTACTTTTCCTCGACCGTATGCGATTCGATGTAAGAGTGCATATAGTTGTCCCTATAAAACTGTATGCAAAGCTTGAATATATCCCACACAATTCATCCGTCGTACCCGCGTCGGATGAAGACCTACCGCACGCGTTCTTCTATCACCAAACATTTGCGATGCGCAGGACATCATAAACAGTCCATAATTGCCAAGCGTGTGTGATAAGGTGACTTTTGCAAACATTTAATAAGAAAGAACTGTGTGCGATGTTGTTGTTCATCTCACACGTTTTTTCATGGCTGATCATGTGTGCAGTAGAGATTGATCGCACACGTAGTGGATCCGAGAAACGTGTCTGATCTCCATGTTTATCATAGACGTTTTGCTTTCGCAAACAGTGTGCAGAGTAATCCCTAATTTAATCCCTAATTTATCTCTAATTTAGTCCCTGCATTTAAAAATCATAGATTTTGAATTTGAAAGTAGGCAATCACTTATTTCATATCGAACCATGTTTATTATAAATATAGGTTCAAGCATGAATGCATAATTCGATGCACAGGTACATATACTGAAGAACTACAGAAGCACCAAGTAAAGAATGATGAACCAAAGTTGTACTAAAGACTGTAAAGAGAGAGGCGAAAGACATTCTGGTTGCTGGAGAAGGTGAATCGGAATGCCCATATTGTGCCCTCCTTCATGCGTAATGCGTGCACGACTCTCGTCCAACCCCTTGTGATGGTTGCCCACCTATCCTTCACTGTCTTCATTAGGATTTCTCGCTGCTCATTGTAGTCTGGATGAAATACTTTAACCTTCATTGCGTGTCCAGAAGTCATGTACTTTGCGAGGTAATCTTGAGTAAACTACTTTGGAAACCACTGCAAATGAAAAAGATTCAGACATTGTTGTCTAACAACTCATTATGGGCAGTAAAAAGAGAAGGCTGCAGAGTTTGTAGTTACCATCCTGCAGCTCACTGTTGTGTTGGATAGAGCATAAACAAATAATTTGCTTGCCACCATTCGTATCTTTTTGCTAATAATCCTTATCAGTTTCCTCACTTGATGCTTGTTCATGAATATCTCATTGCCCCATACACAAAAAGGGTCGATGCGTGGATCTTTGCCAAGGGCATATGTACCTACAAGCAACAAGTCAATATTAGAAGCTAACAAGTGTCCAGGCCTGGATCTATATGCACTACATTATGGAACGACGGGGGGAGTACAAGCCGAGGGATGAAACTAACCTCGGCGGAAAATGCTGGCCACTCCCGTTGTTGTCCTACATAAGTAGTGGAAAGGCATGATAAGTACAGCAACCTTAACATCAAACAAATATAGCCAAGGTAAACAACATCATCTCCAAATGATAGCATGAATGTGTTGGTTTCAGCATGTTGTTAAAGCGGATATAAAATGGAAGGGAATGTTACCTACAATAGGCTTAACAGCCACCAAATATTGCAATTCAAACTGGTATTGTTGAAAATGAATAGAACGTAGCTCATGCTTAAACATCACACTGGATAAATGTGTAAAACTGAAATAAAGGGCATGTGTTAACTACACCAGGCATAACTGGAACCAAATATAGCGGTTCAAACTGGTATTGATGAAATCGAGCGGCACAGTTTCGACTTGCACAAAATGAACATAACATTGTGAATGACTAAAATAAACAAGGCATAAATGATCAGTATAACAACCAAATATAGCCATTGAAAACTGGACAGAGTCTCGCTGCAACCAACCTAACAAGCAAATACAGATAAATAGGGCATGTGCTTGAAAACTGGACAAATGCTCACTACAACCAACCTAACAAGCAAATACAGATAAACAAGGCATCTGCTTGAAAACTGGACAAATGCTCACTTCAACCAACCTAACAACCAAATACAGATAAACAAGGCATCTGCTTGATAACTGGACAAATGCTCACTACAACCAACCTAACAACCAAATACAGATAAACAAGGCATCTGCTTGAAAACTAGAAAAATGATCACTGCAACCAACCTAACAACCAAATACAGATAATCAAGGCATCTACTCACTATAAACAACCAAATATAGCCATTCGTGAAACTGAAGTGGACAATTCATACTTAAACATCACATAGCCCTATTGAACATTACATTTTTGCATAACTGAAATAATTAAACATGGCACAGTTAAAACACCGCATGGCAAAAGCTACTACAACAAAGGGTACGGGTTAGCAAGCTAGAAAAGGTAAGATTTGCTGATAGGATGTTACCTCACATGTCATGGACGGGATCCTTCCAGTTGGAAGAGCACAGACCCATGGTCCGCTCTCTGATGTCGCAGATGGGCTGTTTTACCTTGGAAGAACCTTTGTGGGTGCCCTCCTCGTGGTAGTGGTCGATGAGATCTGACTTGGCAATTGAGGATCCCAAGCCACCGCCGTAGAACGTGTCCTTCAGAAATGACAAAATGGGCACGATGGCGTACAAGGATCGCAAATCCTTGACCGTGTGGCAGAGGAGATCAGCGGCAGGGCCGTCGAAGAGATCGACAATGGTTGAACCAGAGGGGTTGGGGATGGACCACTTAACCTGTGTCATGGCCCGCGTGAAGCCGTCGCTCTCAACAAGCTTGATGTCGTAGCCAGCTTTCCCGAGATACAGTAATACACTAGCCCGCTGATGTGAAGCCTTCGGCATGGCAACGTAGTCAACATCCTCGCTGGTTTCCATGGCGAGGTGCTACTCTGGGATCGACAGGTCGTGACGAATGGCGGCCACCTCGCCAACGTCCGTCGGAGAGGCCATGATAAACCTCTTTTTGGTCGAATGCTCGTCGGGCTCCCCGGGATACGTGCTCGGGTTTCGGCTGCGACTCTCTAGAGCAGGGGATGTGGATCTAGCAGGGAGGGACACCGCAGGCCTCATCTAAAACCTCAGGGGGGGGCGACGATATGGGAATCGCTGGGTAACCTGAACTTTATTATCTAAGCTAGGAGGAATGGGTTGACCGGCAGGGGTTGGCGGCGGCGACGAGCTAGGGTTTGAGGGGGGGAGGGGGCTGGTGTTTGAGGATACACCACGGCTACTGAAAATTTTAGTAATGGTTGGTGGAGATGGTGGTGGATGAGGGAGGGCGACGGTTCAAATGCCTTGGCTACTGGAATTTTACTATAAGGTCGGTGCTGGAGGAGTGGGGGCGACGGTTGAAATACCGCGGCTACTAAAATTTGGGTAAAGGAATTGATGCGGGATGGGAGCACCCAAGATCGCACATGGTCCAATAAGAATATACATGCATGATAATAAGGAAAAGCTGCGGAACCGCCGATTTTTGCATCGCTCAGGGTGGGTTGTTTGTTTTTAGATTTCTAGCTAGCTGGTCTATAGCACATGGTTCGTCCTAATTTTCAGATGCAGACGTGAAATTCATCCTAAATAAACTACCCGCCTTTAGCTTGCATAGGTGGTGATTTCACAGCGCACTTGCATCCCACACGGTTAAGCCACTACCTCCACCTTTGATCGTGCTTGCGCAGCGGTAGTTATTCACAGCGCACCTGCATCGCACATGGTAAAGCCACTACCTCCACCCATGCTCGCGCTTGCGCAGTCGTGGTGATTTCACAGCGCACTTGCATCGCACACGGTTAAGCCACTACCTCCACCTTTGCTCGCGCTTGCGCAGTCGTGGTGATTCACAGCGCACTTGCATCGCACTAGGTTAAGCCACTACCTCCACCCCTGCTCGCGCTTGCGCAGTCATGGTGATTTCACAGCACACTAGCATCGCACACGGTTAATCCACTAGCTACACCCTTGCTCGCGCTTGCGCAGTCGTGGTGATTTCACAGCGCACTTGCATCGCACAGGGTTAAGGCGAGTACACCCGTGTTCGTTGAGCGTCATTCGAGTCTTCGCAGCAAAAAAAACGTGAGAGAGGATCAGAAGACAGCCACACCAGCATGTGGCCCAAATATATATGAATGAAAAGGGTGATGTGTGATGTTCAAAATTCCAATGCACAACTTTGACCGCACGGGCCCACGGTTGGGCGCGTCATCGAAGTCGATGAGATGGGCCAGAAGTCAAGAACCACCTAGAAGTGGCCAAATATATGTAGGAATATAGGGTGTGATGTTTAAAACTTTAAATACACAATGCACAACTTTGGTGGCACCTGCCTCGCAAACCAGAAAGCCCCCTTGGATATATCTATAATGACATAATGTCATAGCTACCTAGCTAGAGTGCTTGACCCACCTCCCACTTCGTGTAACCGGGACGGATGCACATACTAATACTTTGGTCATACATGCATGTTGCCATTACCTACCATAAGACGGACCAGTGAATCTATCGCTTGTTCAAACGACAACTGTTGTTGTGGATAAAAAATGGATAGAATATATATATAAACCGCTTGGGCCAATAGATTGAACTATCATCAAAATCGCACGAGAGGGGCCACAAAACCAGCACCGCCTGCATGCGGCCCAAAATGATGTACGTTGGAAGGGGTGATGTGTGTTTTCAATATCAAATAATTTACAATTTAGATGTGGCGCCTGCCTCTCGATACAGACAACCACCATGAAAGCCAGGTAATTAAGGACGAGATACGCAGGGTACGGTGTCGGTCCAACCCACCAATCCGAGTGTGTGGGAGGGAATCATGAGAACGCATGAGCTCGAACTTTGCTCGAATGACATGTGATGGTGACCGGCCTTAACACGAACTAGGAGGAATTCATTCATGGCCAACACGTACCCCTCATTATCGGTCAAAGGGATGATATATATACACCCGGCGAGACCACAGATATGCGTGTCATCACAAAAACCGCACAAGGGAGGCATGGTCGATCAGAAGACCCCCTATACACTCATGCGGCCCGAAAATATGTATGGGTGGTGTGTGATGTGTTCAAATCCCCAATGCACAACTTCGATGGGGTACCAACTACATTACAAACCGAACACCCTACCTGACACCAAGCCAGGTTCAATACATATGATGTCGGTTCCCCAACTTCGAGGCGGGGGGGAGGAGGTGTCGTCCAACGCATGTGCTCAAACTTTATTTGGTCTAACATGGCACACATAGCAAGAGGAAGCCGTCATGGTTAAACCCTTCTCGTATGTTGGGTCAAAGGAATGGATTGTGTGGGGCGCCCTTGTTATCGGCCAAGGATGATATATATATATATATATAGACCTCGGGGAGCCCACAGATATGTGTGTCGTCTGTAAACTGCACAAGGGAGACATGCTCGATCAGAACACCCCCTATACCCTGCATGCGGCCCGAAAAAATGTATGGGTCTGGTGTGTGATTTGTTCAAATTAATCCCGAATGCACAACTTCGATGGGGCACCAAGTACATTAGTAACATTACAAACTGAACATCGTACCCCCCAGCCAGGTTAAAGACGTATGATGTCGGTTCCACAACTTCGAGGCGGGTGGGGGGGGCAGGGGTGTCGTCCAATGCATGTGCTGAAACTTGATTTGCTGTAACATAGCACACAGCGCAAATAGGAAACCCTTCTCTAGCATTGGGTCAAAGGGATAGTTTGTGTGGGCCTACAGATGTCGATCATTCTTCGATTTTTGAGAACAAAAAACAACGAATAAAAAACATATTCTACAAATTACCAAAACAAGGATCCCAAGGTTTATATAATCGTCATGACAGGTCACTACAGATACATTTAGATGATAAATGTCTATAATGACCGTATCATGGCGCTTTAATGAAACTTGAGATATGCAACTTCCCACTGGGTCACCCATCCTTAGACTACTGCAGCCCCAGCACGCTTAACTTCTACATTCTATTCGACTAGGTTAGCGGATAGGAAGCCGCCCCTTGCTGATAACAATTGCCTCCTTGCCTTTAAGGCGTTTCACGCTGGTCACCCTATGGGACCTACTCCCTACTATCACACACATTTGTGCTTTTAGAAACTATGTGCAATATTTACTTGGCCGGTGTGTCGCCACCTAGCCTTCTATGAGCACTGACACTGGAAGCGGGAAACCGATGGGAGAAGAGGCGGGAAACCGATGGGAGGAGTAGCGGGAAACGGTAGCGTGTTTGGATATATAACAACATTAATATGGAAAACTTAGTAAAGAAGGAAGCGTGAGCTAGCACGACGCATGTGCACAGTGCTTACCCACGGGTGACAGACGGTTGACCAGAACCGCTTTAAATATTCAGGTTCATTTGGCCTTTTTTATACATTATAATTAAGTTTTATAAGCATTAATTTAATGTGCATAATTCAAATTAGTGCACCAAAATGGCTACAAAAATCATACATGTGTCCTTGGATGCATGTTTAGGTCCCATGCAAATAATGGGAATGAATTACAACCGTCTCGGCGTCTGGCTCAGCCTCGAACATTGAGAATCTCGGTTTTTAAATCCCCGTAAATTCAAAACTCACCCGAAAATCGTGAAACTTGGCATGGTGTCACGACATGGCACATATATGTCGTGAAAAAAATTGTCTATTTTGGGGCAAGTTTTATTACAAGCCTCTTACAAACCGGATTTCTCTCAAGAAGCCTCATGGTTCCGATAGGGAAACGTGTCCTCCTTGTGGGCGAAACGATAATCGCTACCTCTTTTTGTATTGTATTTTTTTCTATAGGCAACATGGAACGACAGGATATCCGTGCTGAAATTTAAAATTATTCAGGGTTCGTTTGGCCTTTTTATACATTAATTGAGTTTCCTAGGCATTTAATGTCCATAATTCAAATCTGAACTACAAATACATGCTCCAGTTCACCAAAATGGCTAGAAAAATCATACATGTGTCCTTGGGTGCATGCTTAGGTCCCATGCAAGGAATGGGAATGAATTACAACCGTATCGGCATCCTGGCTCGTCCTCAAACATTGGGAATCTCGGTTTTTAAATCCCCGTAAATCCAAAACTCACCAGAAAATCATGAAAGTTGGCATGGTGTCACGTAATGGCACATATATGTCGTGGTAAAAAAATTGTCCAATTAGGGCCAAGCTTTATTACAAACCTCTTACAAACCGGAGCCTCTCGCAAGAACCCTTGTGGTTTCGATAGGGAAACGTGTCCCCTTGTGGGCGAAACGATAATCGCTCCCTCTTCTCACCTTGTACTTTCTTCTACATGCAACATGGAACAACGGGAGATTCACGCTGAACTTTGAAATTATTCAGGGTTCGATTGACCTTTTTTATACATTAATTAATTGAGTTTTCTAGGCATTTAATGTCCATAATTTAAATCCGAACTACAAATACATGCTCCAGTGCACCAAAACGGCTATAAAAATCGTACATGTGTTCTTGGGTGCATGTTTAGGTCCCATGGAAGGAATGGGAATGAATTCAACCATCTCGGCGTCCTGGCTCGGCCTCAAACATTGTGAATCTCGGTTTTTAAATCTCCGTAAATCCAAAACTCACCAGAAAATCATGAAACTTGGCATAGTGTCACGACATGGCACATATATATCGTGGTAAAAAAATTGTCCAATTTGGGCCAAGCTATATTACAAGCTTCTTACAAACCGGAGCTTCTCACAACCCTCGTGGTTCCGGTAGGGAAACATGCCCCTCTTGTGGGCGAAACGATAATCGCTGCCTCTTCTCGCCTTCTATTTTGTTTTCTACAGGCAACATAGAATAACAGGAGTGTTGTATTGAAATTTGAAACTATTCAGGGTTTTTTTGGCCATTTTATATATTAATTGAGTTTTTTAGGCATTTAATGTAGTCAATAATTCAAATTTGAACTACAAGCACATGCTCTAGTGAAGCAAAATGGGTGGAAAATCGTACATGTGTCATTGGGTGCATGTTTAGGTCTCGTTGAAGGAATGGGAATGAATTACAAACTTCTCGTCGTCCTGAAACATTGAGAATCACGGTTTTTAAATCCTAGTAAATCAAAAATTCACCCAGAAATCATGAGACTTGGCATGGTTTCATATGGCACTTATATGTCATGGTAAAAAAATCGTCCAGTTTGAGACAAGGCGCACACATTAATAGTCAACAAAGTCCTTTTGAAATAAATAGCTGACACATTAATATCACAAACGGTTATATTATATGAACCGTGTGTGTTCCCGTAACAATTTAAGTGCGGCCACGTGTCCCTCTTTCCTTATGGGATAGTACTATCTCGATCCTCGTTCATTGATCATATTTGTATTTTCTGCCAAAATTTAACCATACTCGGTGGCGTGCGTGCAGCTGTTTGATTAGACGGGACGAGTGCGAGAAGTCTGCCGTGCAGGCTCGACGGGACGTGTGCGAGCAGTCCGCGGCGCAGGCTCCACGGGACGCGTGCGACCAGTCCACCGAGCAGGCTTGACGGGACACGTGCGAGCAGCCAAGGCCGCGCATGCTCACCGGGAAGCAAGCTCTTTGACCTCCATCCACCAGCTTCCCACCTCGCTCACAACTTCTCCATTAATGGTGGTCGAGCTGCTGTTTAACACGCGGTTAATTAAAGCACCTGGACAGAGGGTGTTTGCTTGTCATCCCATGGCCCCGCTCAACGTTAGCATTTACTTTGGTCATGTTTTCAACTCGTATTCCGGATAATTTAAAATGCCACATAGGGCAACGGATAATACGACAACAAATAAAATGGCAACGGATAATACGATGACAAATTTACAATGGAGCGCATAATAATTGTCTTATATATTCCGGATAATTTCAAATGCCACATGCGGCAAAGCCCCGAAGACACGGGGGCAAGAGAAGAAGGAAATCGCAGACAACGATATGGGTCGCTATTGTCCCTACTCCTCAATGGATCACCGGGCGACGAGATCCTCCAACTCCTTCTTCAGTTCATCACGACTTTGCTTGACAACAGCCACGGATTCCTCCACCTCCTGCTCGCGCTCGATTCAGAGCTTCCTCAAGTCACCCATCAGTTCCTCGATGACCGCTTTTAGTGTCATCCCCAAGGCACTGCTCTGCTCATGCAGCTTCTTCCAGCCGGCGGCCTCCTCCTCCGTCTCGGCGAGCGCCTTGAGGAGCTTTGCATTGTCACCCATGAGTTGCTCGACGAGGCCGGTCGCCTTCTCAACCGAGGCATCGCTAATCGCTAGTAGCTTCATCAAGCCGTCGACCAGCTCATGCTGCTTAATTAGGCCAGCGAGAATGTCGTCGTCGCTGGCCATGGACTTCAGCACCGCCAGCTCGTCGCGGTCGCCGATGCGGCGAGTGCACTTGTGAGAGCCCTCATGTGCCGGTGAGAGCTCGTTCGAGGGCTCCGCGGAGCGCCAGGACATCTCTGCTACGGCTGCCGCGTTGCGGCGCCACCTCTCTAGTGCTTCCGCAGCCTTGGACTTTTGTAGCGACCCGACCCGAATGGATCGAATCTCTATGTTCAAGTGTCATCCCTGGATCGGTAATGCTGACACACACAGTACTTGAGGGATTTATAACAGAGTAGCAATCACACACTTATTACATCAAATGTCTCAAAAGAGAACTGATTACAATAAATATGGCTTAAGGCCATCTAAATAAGATAACAGCAGAAGGCTTGGAAGATAAAGTGAGTCCATCAACTCCAACGGCATAGCTGAGTGCACGACAACGACCTAGTACACCTTACTCTTCGTCTGAAAAGTCTGCAACATGATACGTTGCAGCCCGAAACGGGTCAGCACATGGAATATGCTGGCAATATAACACAGTAGAGCAATGAACAGAATAAATGCTAATACTACATGCATATTTGGCTGGTGGAAAGGCTCTAGGGTTATACTGTTTTGCGAAAAGCCAATTTTTCCCTACAACAAAGGAATATATTTTATTTAACTATCATGGTGGTTGTTGAACATTGAGAAGGTAAAACCCCCTCTCAATCCCAATTAAAAAGTAATCATTAATCCCAACAAATTACTTTAGAGTGATGGGATTCAATATGATGATCCAAGAACCAGATACTCAAGATGTCCATAACCGGGGACACGGCTAATCATGATTAGTTTGTACACTCTGCAGAGGTTTGTGCACTTTTCCCCACAAGACTCGATCTCCTCCGTTGGATTTCTCGCACTTCATGGTGTTTGAGAAACGGATGACCGAGACACAGTCTTACTGAAGCATTTACTCTTTACTCTGGGTAGACAGTTACACCTACTTTCCCCTACATCTGCTAGCCTACCACTGAAAGAGGTCATGTAACATACTCAACTATGCTAGAGCCCATAATAGCTTGTGGCTGCACACGGAAGTTTCTAGCATGAATAATCTTATGATCCCTTTGAGCCTGGGTGGCGGACCGTAGGAGGATCACACGGTATATTCCTGGGATCTCCTAGGACAACACTGGTATATCCCCAGGTGCCCAAACAAGCAATCCACCCAGATGTGTGTTTAAGTAGCCACCTTAAGTTAACCATTAATTAAAAATCTCACATCTGTCATGGATCCACTCAAACCCAATCCACGTCTACGAGCATAGCATGGCAACATAAGCATAGCGTAGAAGTAACTCCCAAGGGTTTGTTATTAAAAAGGGCAATAGGTTCTACCTCATCATCTACTTCCCAGTACCCACAAGTTAATCACATCCTAATCGTGCAATATTTGAGGGTCGAAACTAATGCATAAAAACTGGGTAACGAAGAAGTATGATCAATGTGTTACTTGCCTTGCTGACGATCTGCAAATCCTAGAGACTCGTAGTAGCACGCTTCGCACTCCGGGTACTCTATCGCAAACAAACAATAGCATACATAAGTAATCAAGCGAAGATGCACGGGTAAAATTCAAATGAGATGATTTAACCAGAAAGTTCAACCTAAGAACTCCGGTTTGCAAAAAGAATCAAATCAAACGGAGCAACTAAACTCAAACTGCGAAAGAAACAAGCTTCGATTACTAATCTAGACTAAAGTCAAATTTTACAGTAGCAAAAACTTGTTTAAGTTGGTTAAACAGAAAGAGGGCTTCGAGACGAAGATCTAGGCGCTTGAATCGCCTGATTCCGACAAACGAGCGAA
Source organism: Thinopyrum elongatum (assembly GCA_011799875.1). NCBI lineage: Eukaryota > Viridiplantae > Streptophyta > Magnoliopsida > Poales > Poaceae > Thinopyrum > Thinopyrum elongatum. The sequence continues at coordinate 32,845,750 of CM022299.1, read as the reverse complement.
AAGTTATATTAAAACGAAAATCGGATCAGAAATCACGATTGAAAATAATCGCGGAAAATTCGAGAAAAAGAAAAACTAACGAACAGGCTAACGAACGAACGTTCGCTGTCTGCGGTTAACTCACGAAAACCGTTCGTTAAAACGAACGTACGAACGGGCGTTCGCTAAATAACTAAACCGATGGAAAACCGAACGAACCGAAAAAAAAATGCATCTAGGGTTTAAACAAAAACCGATCGGTTTTTCTCACGAAAACTGACGGCGGCGGCGGCTACCTCCGGCGGTCGGCGGGACAGCGGCGGCGGCGAGGCGACGGGGCGGGGCGCGCGCGGTGCGGCGGCGCGGCGCGGCGGAGTGCGGCGGCGGCGCTGCAGCGGCGGCGGCGGCGGCTGCTGCTGCTGCTGTGAGGGCAGGCGGCGGCGGCGGCTTGGGGCTCCAGGGGGGGGCCCCGGGTCGGCTTTTAAAGAGGGGGAGGGGGTGGCGGCTTGGGGAAGGGGCGATGGGCAGCGACGGCGGCGGCTCGGACTCCCTGGAGGAGTCCGGCTCGGGGACGGGGACGAAGGCGGCGGCGGTGTGGGCCGGCTGGGCTTCGGCCCAGTTCGGTCCGCGATGTTTTTTTTTTTTAAATAATTCCGCGCAGAAAAACAAATAAAAGAAATACTAACGGACTCCAAATTCCCGAAATAAATTTTCCCCGTCCTCTAAAAATCTCCGGAAAGGTAAACATTTATTTGGGACTCTAATGCAATTTTGAAAAATGCATATTTTTCTAAATTCAAATAAAATTGCAATAAAAATCCAAATAAAATATTTATTTGATTTTAATATTTTTCCTCCAATATTTCATTTATTTTGGAGAAGTCATATTATCTCCTCTCATATATTTTTAATATGAAATATTTTCGGAGAGAAAAATAATTAAACCAAATTGATCCTTGTTTCAATATTTGAGAAAATTCAAATATGAAAACGGTGAAATCCCCAACTCTCTCCGTGGTCCTTGAGTTGCTTAGAATTTTCGAGGATCGCAAAATGAAATGCAATAAAATATGATATGCATGGATGATCTAATGCATAACATTCCAAATTAAAAATTTGGGATGTTACAACTTTGCTCCCTGGTTATCTGTCGACCCGAAACTCCTCCTACCGGTCATGGCGAAACGACTTGACAGGAAAGACCTATTTTGTGGGAGATGAGGAGAGGAACTGTGAAGTAATTTTTGAGTGGGTAGTTTTTATAGCCCGGTGCTAAGTGTGAACACGTTTAGGTTTGATTGGTGTGAACAGATTTGCAATTACTTATTGCGTGGTAATCTGGAATGTGACGAGAATTAAGCTCAAAATTTATTGATGGTTCTGGGCTCGAAGCCCGGAACACACCTTCATATGGCTGCCTGTATCTCTTGTTCTGGCTCATCGCAAACAGTTCTTATGGTTCAACCGTATGCCACGCATCGCCCATGCATCCGAAGCCCGAAACGGTTCCCGTTTGGTGTACGTGGGCCCGTGTTCTCGGATGTGTATGTGTCTGCCCACTATCACACATAGTCCAGATATCACCATCGTGTCCGATGGATGCGTCGTCGCGCCTCCCACGGGGTGCCAAGGCGTTTAAGCGGCTGCGGTGCGCTCTGCTCGCGTCCCTCCGCGCGCTCTGCTTGCCGTTTAGGCGCTAAGGTGCGCTCGGGTTGTGTCCCTCCGCGCGCGCTCTGCTAGCGATTGGGGCCGGGGCACGATCACGATGGGGAAGCTTTAGTTATTTGATCTCAGATTATGTTAATTAATTATACCTCCAGACCCAGAATCATCCAGCTCTGGAGGTGTAATTAATTAACCTAAACAATGGTCTCTGGCGCCCGTTCCCATCGCGCAACTCCATCCTGTCGTCGGCCGTTGGGAGTATGCCGGTATGCGTGGGTAACTAGCTAGCAAGTGGATCAGTAGCGAGTCATCGCTGCCAGCCATTGCTGTGGTTATTTATAGCTAGAAGCTGGCTAGGGGATTGGGGATTTTACAATTCACCCAATTGGAGCGCAGGAAGACTAAGTGGAGCACACAACTCGACAACCGTATGCGGTGTCACGTGTTATCACACACGTGTTGACATAAGGAAACGTATGTGTAACTTACTAATCATCGCACATGACACGAGTACTCGCATACGCATCAAGTGCGATACTCCTAGCCACCGCAAGCAACTAGTTTGCATTTTTCAAAGTTTTTTATACACACAGAATCGCACACGAATTAACTGTCGTAACCGTCTATGTTATATTTTCTAATCGCAAATAGTTCATCTGAGTGGGCTGTTTGCCGCGTATCACACACATCTTGTTTACACGAATCGTTTGTGTTCTTTTGGCTCATCTCAAACAGTTCATCTATGTGAATTGTATGCCGCATATCACACACATCTTGTTAAGTTGAACCATTTCTGTTGTGTTCCCTAATCAAAAACAGTTCGCCCGAGTGAACTGTATCCCGTATATCACACACACCTTGATCTGGCTAACCATTTCTGTTGCATTCCCTAATAGCAAACAGTTCATCTGAGCGAACTGTATGCCGTATATCCCACATGCCTTTTTATAGCTGCCCATTTCTGTTGTTCTGCCTCATCGCAAACAATTCTTATGGATTAACCGTATGTCACACATCGCACACGCAGCTGGAATATGAACCGTGTTTGATGTATCCGCCATCGCAAATGTTTTGCATCTTTTTTTATGGTTTTTTTACATCACCATTTGCGATTAATGCATCGCACACAGTTTCGTCAAAGGGTCTCTGATTGTATTGTCATGTTAGCAGCATCCTGTAGTAGTGTTACATCGAATAGATCTCCAAGAACATCGAGGAGAACATTGTATTGAATATCAAAGAGAGAGAAGAAGCCATCTAGCTACTAGCTATGGACCCGTAGGTCTATGGTAAACTACTCACACATCATCGGAAGGGCAGCAAGGTTGATGTAGAAACCCTCCGTGATCGAATTCCCTTCCGGTAGTGTACCGAAAAAGGCCTCCAGATGGGATCTCGTGGTTTTGGAATTTGCAGCGGTGAAAAAGTATTTTTGGTGTGCCCTCTTGTCTACGGGGAATATTTGGGTATTTATAGAAGAAGAATTAAGGTTAGAGGAGCCACAAGGGGCCCACAAGCTTGCCCCCCTAGGGCGCGCCCCCTGAGGTTTTCGTTGCCTCGTGGCCCTTCTGGCCTCCTCCCGAAGCTTCCAGGGTGTCTTGTGGTCCAAGAAAAATCGTCAAAAATTTCATTCCATTTGGACTCCGTTTGGTATTGATTTTCCGTAAAGACAAAAACAAGGAAAAAACAACAACTGGCACTTGGCACTTGGTTAATAGGTTAGTCGAAAAAAATGATATAAAATAGCATAATAATGCATATAAAACATCCAAGATTGATAATATAATAGCATGGAACAATAAAAAATTATAGATACGTCGGAGACGTATCAGCTGACGACACTGCTACATGGGCGCTGGACTGGATGAGTAAGGACACTCACTACAAAGCCCCTATTGATGAATTTCTTCGTGCTCTTATAGTTGATCCACCCCAAGAAGAAGCAAAGAAAATCTATGAAGAACCTGAGCTGCACAATGACCTGATGCAAGTGCTGATGAAGCCCATGGCTGAAGGACATGCTCCAAGGACAACCTTCCTAGTGAAAGATTTGCTCTATGTGCCAAAGACAGTATACCGCATTCTTGCCAAAACCCTCAGTCCAATCAAAGGACACAACTCCAATACCGAAGAAGTTGTGGGAGTTATGAAGAACTTGTTGTTCCATATTATTCATGGTACTCCCATCAACATTCATGGTTTCTGTCTAAGGACTTTGGTCACTCTGGCACAGTCACCTTTTGACTTGAAGCCGTATGCTCCATGGATCATGGGATTCATCAGATCCCGGTCTTCAATTCACTATAAGGCTGATCATCAGAATCATTTGAGCTATTTGCCTAAAGTTGAAATTCTTTAAAGCTCCCTATCCATATTTCCTGGCAAGCGCAAGACCTTCATTGATGAAGGAATTCATCCCCTCGATGGACAATTCTGTCAGCCTATCTCCAGCTCCAATGCTGATGAATTTGCTAGCCAGGATGCTACAGCAAAAGCTTCAAGGCCATCTGCTTCAACTGAAGCACCACATGTCCTGACTGACCGTGAGTTGCTCATAAGCCTTCATCAGAAAGTTGACAAAAATCACCGATGGGTTAAGCGTCAGTTCGTAGCTATACAAGCCAATATGACAGTGACGCATAACACCGTCCACAAGAACAGATACTATGTCCATGAGATTTTTGATCGCAGTTGGGCCATCCTCTCACACTTCAAAATAGATGAAGAACTTGCTGCTATGGATTTCCAAATGCACTTTGACTGGACTGAACCGCCAAGGAAGAAGTTCAAGAAAACCCAAGTTCCTCCTCTTATACCAAGTTCAGAGTCTTCATCGCACACAACTGACGAAAATGAAGCTGTTGAAGACACTGCGGCTGGTCCTTCTGCATCATGCAACCCCGACAATGCTAGCGCTCCCTCGACTTCTCCATGATATTCTTCAGGGGCTTTAGTCCTCAGCTTTGTCTCCTTTTGGTCATTTGATGACAAAGGGGGAGAAGTTTGAGTTAGTCTTCAAGCGGGTCGATATATGGGCTGTTTTTGCTTAAGTTGCAACTCTTGAACTTTATTGGATTTGCTCTTTGATGAGTCGTAACTTAATAACTGTTGGTCATCTGACTCTTTTGCAACATTTGTTACGCATGCTCTGACCTTAATTATATCTGCTCATGCATGCACAATTTCGTCAGACAGCAATTTTCATCATGCATTCATATTCTTCAAATATCTTATGATCATGCATGATTGGATTCCAAGATATAGGGGGAGATCTCCACAATTTCAACCTGCCATGTGCATTTGCAATCCATAGCAAATTCCTCATATGCACATCTTCAAGGGGAGTTCCTCAATATCTTGTAACCAATTTCTTCAAACTCAGTACTTACACTTCAACTATTTTTACTCCCGTTGATAGCCTAACCAATTTTTCATCAATCACCAAAAAGGAGGAGAATGTAAGTGCATCAAATGCCCCCTTAGTGGTTTTGGAGTATTGAAGACAAATAGGTTGAGGAACTAATGTGTTTGTGAGTATACACAGGAGATAGAGAACCTGAAGATTTGGTTTAACACATGGAAGACGACCCCTCAAAATGGATTTCTTCAAGTGAAGAATTTGGTGATCAAATTGGTACGGTCTTTGAAGAAATTGATTTGAAGACTTTGTTTTCATAGTTTCTTTTCTTCTTCTTTGAGTCATAGGAAAAACCGTACTGGTAAAGGAGGCCTAGGTGAAACATATTTCACATTTCCAAAGTGATGCTCAAACTTACTCAAACCTATACACACAAAAGCCGCTTCGAGTGAAGCCTTTGGAAATCTCCAGAACAGCTGGCGCATTTGCTAGTAACAATGACGAAGTTCATCTCGTCACTGACAAATTTGGTCAGGCTGAGGAGTTAGGAGTTCGCCAGTGCGATCTGCCTACTATGAGGAAATTGAGTGCCCCGACGAATTTGAGAGTTCAAATTCCGACCATTGTTGCGCCGCAAGCCAGCTGTCGAGTGGATCCTTATCCTGAGAATGGTCGAATCAGAGAAGGGCATTTATGACAATTCATGTCGGCTTGCCCCCTGGCTATAAATAGCCGCCCCCCACAACCACTTGTTGGTTGGCTGCTCCGAGAGAACTTGACACTTGTCATTTGAGGGCAACCCATCCTTTGATGACTTTGAGAGAATCCTAAGTGAGGAAAAACCCAAAGCCAAAGTGATTGAGCATCACTGAAGAGATTGATCTGTGTGATCCGACGCCTGTTACCTTTGAAGACTGTCATTCTTCCAAATGGTTAGGCATCAAGTTCGGAGTACACCTAGAGTCATTGTGGTGTGCCGGTGAATAAGTCTGTGAAGGTTTTGGAAGTCTACCTTGAAAACTTACCACGAGTGATTGGGTAAGGACAATGTGACCTTAGCTCAAGAGGAATACGGTGAGGATTGTGTTTCCTCTGAGTTGCGACTCAGTTGCCTCAACCAGACGTACAGTTGATACAGCAACTGGAACTGGTCTACCAAATTGCATTGTCTTCACCGAGCCAACCTGGTTTCAAATTCCTCACCATCCCTTACTTTATTCCGCTGCTGAAGAATTTGTGATCTATCCTCTGACGAATTTGAAATGAAGAATTTCATCATGCTATCTTTCATTTCCTCAATTCATATTCTTCATGCTTGTATGATTGTATGATTGCATGTTCTTCACTCTTACGTATCCTGATTGCATAAACTCTGATTCTATGATGACTTAGTTTTCCTTGTGTTTCTATTTCTTCTCTCTGATCTTCATCAAATTCTTCAGAGTTTGACAAATTTCTAAAAATCTCCCATTGACCCCCCCTTTTGGAGAAAACATGCGCTTTCAGGTGGGTCCAAGACGCCGCAGTCCCCGCCGCCGGTGGCGCGCTTGACTGGCAGCGGAAGTGGCGAGATCCGCGTGGTTGAGCGGGTGGTGCATGAGAGTGGGACCTCAACATCGACAATGGTCCTCACATGCATGAACTACATGGAGTGGGCACTCCTGATGCATGTCAAGTTGCAGGTCGCGGTCGTCTGGTCCGTGGTGACAGCTGGTGCTGCTGACGAACATGATGACCGACGCGCCCTGCAGATCATCCTCACGGGGGTGCCGCCGGAGATGCTCTGGGTTCTGGCGGCCAAGGACATGGCGAAGATCACTGGGAGACCATAAATATACTCCGCATGGGGAGTGAGCGCGGTCGCGAGGCCAAGGCACAGGTGCACCGCCGTGAGTTTGAGGACCTCCGTATCAAAGACAGCGAGTCCATCGAGGACTTCGTGCTGTGGCTCACCGGTCTCGTTGCCGAACTCGAGCTATAAGGCAACCCCGTGACGGAGCACAAGGCCATCCAGAAGTACCGCCAGATGGCGATGGCGATTGAGTCCCTCATCGATCTGAAAACGATGTCCATCGAGGAGCTCCCCGGGCGCTTCTCTGCGTGCGAGGACCACTATGACCTCGACGATGCCCCACAAGCTGGCGGTCATCTCCTGCTCACCGCCGAGGAGTGGGCCGACCGTGAACGGCAGGGTGGCGGTGGCGGTCATCATCCGGTGGCAGCGGTGGTAAAAACAAGTCGTCGTCCAAACCCAAACCTCAGGGCACGGCAAGACTGGGTAGAGGAACGCGAGCGCGGGCGACTCTGGTGGCTCCAGCGGCAAGAAAAAGAAGGGAAAATGTCACCATTGTTTTCCTAATGTTATTTATATTGTTTCTATCCAATATAACACTTTGTTGAGTAATTCTAATGCATTTTCTCTCATAGTATGCAAGGTTTACACAAAGAGGGAGAATGCCGGCTGCTGGAATTCTGGACCTAAAAAAGCTACGTCAGAGATACCTATTCTGCACATCTCCAAATGAGCTGAAATTTTACGGAGAATTGTTTTACAATATATAATAAATATTGGAGAAAAGAAATACCAAAGGGGGCCATCCAGGTGCCCACTAGGCGCCAGGGCGCGCCACCCCCTCCAGGCGCGCCCAAGTGGGTAGTGGGGGCCCTAGCCCACCTCTGCGGCCCATCTTCTGGTACATAAGGTCTTTTAACATAGAAAAAATAAGGAGAGGACTTTCGGGATGGAGAGCCGCCGTCTCGAGGCGGAACTTGGGCAGGAGCACTTTTGCCCTCCGACGGAGCGATTCTGCCGGGGGAACTTCCCTTCGGGAGTGGGAAATCGAGGCCATTGTCATTACCAAGAACCCTCTCATCTTTGGGAGGCCAATCTTCATCAACATCTTCAACAGCACCATCTCATCTCATAACCCTAGTTCATCTCTTGTGTTCAATCTTTGTATCGGAACTTCAGATTGGTACCTGTGGGTGACTAGTAGTGTTGATTACATCTTGTAGTTGATGCTAGATGGTTTATTCGATGGAAGATTATATCTTGAGATCCATTATGCTATTTAATATCCCTTTGAGCTTGAGCATGAATATTATTTGTGAGTAGTTTCCCTTGTTCTTTAGGCCATGAGAGAAGTCATGTTGTAAGTAATCATGTGAATTTGATATTCGTTTGATATTTTGATGATATGTATGTTGTGATTCCCTTAGTGGTGTTATGTGAACATCGACTACATGACACTTCACTGCTACTTCTTGAGCTTGCATTGGTTTTTTCCCAGAAGAGGACAAGGTGATGCAGCAAATTAGAGATAAGTATTTCCCTCAGTTAGAGAACCAACGCATCAATCGAGTAGGAGACAACACACAAATCACCTAATACCTGCACAAACAATCAAACACTTGCACCCAACGTGTTAGAGGGGTTGTCAATCCCTTCACGGTCACTTGCAAAAGTGAGATCTGATAGAGATAGATAAAACTAAACAAAAGATAAAGTAAATATTTTTGGGTTTTTTTGGTTTATAGATCTGAAAGTAAAAGATTGCAAAATAGTAGATCGGAAACTAATATGATGGAAAAGAGTAAATCAGAAACTTATATAAAGGAAAATAGTAAATCGAAAACTTATATGATGGAAAATAGACACGGGAGCCATAGGTTTCACTAGAGGCTTCTCTCAAGATAGCAAATAATACAGTGGGTGAACAAATTACTGTCGAGCAATTGATAGAAAAGCGCAAAGTTATGACGATATCTAAGGCAATGATTATGAAATATAGGCATCACGTCCGTGTCAAGTTGACCGACTCTTGCCTGCATCTACTACTATTACTCCACACATCGACCGACTCCTGCCTACATCTAGAGTATTAAGTTTATGAAGAACAGAGTAACGCATTAAGTAAGATGACATGATGTAGAGGAATAAACTCAAGCAATATGATGTAAACCCCATCTTTTTATCCTCGATGGCAACAATACAATACATGCCTTGCTGCCCCTACTGTCACTGGGAAAGGACACCGCAATATTGAACCCAAAGTTAACCACTTCTCCCATTGCAAGAAAAACCAATCTAGTTGGCCAAACCAAACCGATAGTTCGAAGAGAATTACAAAGATATCAAATCATGCATATAAGAATTTAGAGAAGATTCAAATAATATTCATATATAAGCTGATCATAAATCCACAATTCATCGGATCTCGACAAACACACCGCAAAAGAAGATTACATCGGATAGATCTCCAAGAACATCGAGGAGAACGTGGTATTGAGAATCAAAGAGAGAGAAGAAGCCATCTAGCTACTAGCTATGGACCCATAGGTCTGAGGTAAACTACTCACGCTTCATCGGAAGGGCAATAGAGTTGATGTAGAAGCCCTCCGTGATCGAATCCCCCTTCGGTAGGGTGCCGGAAAAGGCCCCTAGATGGGATCTCACGGATACAGAAGGTTGCGGCGGTGGAAAAGTGTTTTCGTGGATGCTTCTGAGGGTTTGGGAATATATGTGAATATATAGGAAGAAGATCTAGGTCAGCGGGTGTTGGAGTAGGCCACAAGGCAGGGAGGCGCCCCCCCCCTAGGGCGCGCCCCTGTGGCTTGTCGTCTACTCCAAGGTCTTCTGACTTGGAGTCAAAGTCCCACAGGTGTCTTCTAGTCCAAGAAAAATCATCGCGATGGTTTTATTCCGTTTGTACTCCATTTGGTATTCCTTTTCTGCGAAACTCAAAAACAAGGAAAAAACAGAAATTGGCACTAGGCTCTAGGTTAATAGGTTAGTCCCAAAAGTAATATAAAATAGCATATTAATGCATATAAAACATCCAAAACAGATAATATAATAGCATGGAACAATAAAAAATTATAGATACGTTGGAGACGTATCAAGCATCCCCAAGCTTAATTCCTGCTCGTCCTCGAGTAGGTAAATGATAGAAACAAAATTTTTCATGTGGAATGCTACCTAACATATTTATCCATGTAATTTTCTTTATTGTGGCATGAATGTTCAGATCCATAAGATTCAAAACAAAAGTTTAATATTGACATTAAAACAATAATATTTTAAGCATACTAACAAGGCAATTATGTCTTCTCAAAATAACATGGCCAAAGAAAACTTATCCCTACAAAATCATATAGTCTGGCTATGCTCCATCTTCATCACACAAAATATTCAAATCATGCACAACCCTGATGACAAGCCAAGCAATTGTCTCATACTTTTGACGTTCTCAAACCTTTTCAACTTTCACGCAATACATGAGCGTGAGCCATGGACATAGCACTATAGGTGGAATAGAATATGGTGGTTGTGGAGAAGACAAAAAGAGGGAGATAGTCTCGCATCAACTAGGTGTATCAACGGGCTATGGAGATGCCCATCAATATATATCAATGTGAATGAGTAGGGATTGCCATGCAACGGATGCACTAGAGCTATAAGTTTATGAAAGCTCAAAAGGAAAACTAAGTGGGTGTGCATCCAACTTGCTTGCTCATGAAGACCTAGGGCAATTTGAGGAAGCCCATCGTTGGAATATACAAGCCAAGTTCTATAATGAAAAATTCCCACTAGCATATGAAAATGACAACATAGGAGACTCTCTATCATGAAGATCATGGTGCTACTTTGAAGCACAAGTGTGGAAAAAAGGAAAGTAACATTGCCCCTTCTCTCTTTTTCTCTCACTTTTTTTTGTTTTTTTTGTTTGGCTTCTTTGGCCTCTTTTTTTGTATTTCTTCACATGGGACAATGCTCTAATAATGAAGATCATCACACTTTTATTTACTTACAACTCGATACTTAGAACAAAATATGACTCTATATGAATGCCTCCGGCGGTGTACCAGGATGTGCAATGACTCAAGAGTGACATGTATGAAAAAATTATGAAAGGTGGCTTTGCCACAAATACGATGTCAACTACATGATCATGCAAAGCAATATGCCAATGATGGAGCGTGTCATAATAAAACGGAATGGTGGAAAGTTGCATGGCAATATTTCTCAGAATGGCTATGGAAGTGCCATAATAGGTAGGTATGGTGGCTGCTTTGAGGAAGGTATATGGTGGGTGTATGGTACCGGCAAAAGTTGCGCGGCACTATAGAGGCTAGCAATGGTGGAAGTGTGAGAGTGCGTATAATCCATGGACTCAACATTAGTCATAAAGAACTCACATACTTATTGAAAAAATCTATTAGTCATCGAAACAAAGTACTACACGCATGCTCCTAGGGGGATAGATTGGTAGGAAAAGACCATCGCTCGTCCCCGACAGCCACTCATAAGAAGACAATCAAAAAATACCTCATGCTCCAACTTCGTTACATAAAGGTTCACCATACGTGCATGCTACGAGACTCACAAACCTTAACACAAGTATTTCTCCAATTCACAATTACTCACTAGCATGACTCTAATATCATCATCTTTATATCGCTAAACAATCATAAGGAATCAAACTTCTCATAGTATTCAATGCACTTTATATGACAGTTTTTATTATATCCCTCTTGGATGTCTATCATATTAGGACTAAATTCATAACCAAAGCAAATTACCATGCTGTTTAGAGACTCTCAAAATAATATAAGTGAAGCATTAGAGTTCAATAATTTCTACAAAATAAAGCCACCGCCGTGCTCTAAAAAGATATAAGTGAAGCACTAGAGCAAAATTGCCTAGCTCAAAAGATATAAGTGAAGCACATAGAGTATTCTAATAAATCACGATTCATGCGTGTCCCTCTCAAAAGGTGTGTACAGCAAGGATGATTGTGGCAAAATAAAAAGTAAAGACTCATATCATACAAGACGCTCCAAGCAAAACACATATCATGTGGTGAATAAAAATATAGCCTCAAGTAAAGTTACCGATAGACGAAGACGAAAGAGGGGATGCCTTCTGGGGCATCCCCAAGCTTAGGCTCTTGGTTGTCCTTGAATATTACCTTGGGGTTCCTTGGGAATCCCCAAGCTTAGGCTCTTGCCACTCCTTATTCCATAGTCCATCAAATCTTTACGCAAAACTTGAAAACTTCACAACACAAAACTCAACAGAAAATCTCATAAGCTCCGTTAGTATAAGAAAATAAATCACCACTTTTGGTACTGTTGTGAACTCATTCTTTATTTATATTGGTGTAATATCTACTGTATTCCAACTTTTCCATGGTTCATACCCCCCGATAATACCCATAGATTCATCAAAATAAGCAAACAACACAAAGAAAACAAAATCTGTCAAAAACAGGACAGTCTGTAGCAATCAGAGAACTTCGAATACTTCTGTAACTCCAAAAATTCTGAAAAATTAGGAAAACCTGGTAAATTTGTATATCAATCTTATTCAAAAATAATCAGATCAAAAGCATGCTTCTGTGATTTTTAGGAATTATTTTACTGGGCGCAAAAGTTTCTGTTTTTCAGCAAGATCAAATCAACTATCACCGTAAGCTATCCCAAAGGTCTTACTTGGCACAAACACTAATTAAAACACAAAACCACATCTAACCAGAGGCTAGATGAATTATTCAAAGCAAAAGAGTAACAAAAAAGAAAAAACAAAATAAAATTGGGTTGCCTCCCAACAATCGCTATTGTTTAACGCCCTTAGCTAGAATAAAAACACAAATAGATCTAGGTATTGTCATCTTTGGTTTTTATCTTTTTAATCGAATTATGCTCAAATCCAGGAGGTTCTTTGTGTTTCTCCTCATATTCGGAAATCTTGAGATCTAGAGCATCCAACTGCTTATTGCAAAGAGTGATCAACATATTCATGCGGTGGAGGTTTCCACTAACATTTTTGAGGGGTTCAAGGGATTTTTGCAAAAAAAATTGTACTTCATATAGTTTCTCAAAAACTTGTGTTCCCTCTTGGGTGTGATGTAATCCCTTCTATGAGGGTAAAATTCCCACCACTCCTTCTATTATCTCGTAGGCAATATTGGGATCTATTTCAATAAAATTCCCTTTAGCAGCAAAATCCAAAAGTTGCCTATGGGACATGGTTAGTCCAACCTAAAAATAACGAAGCAAAATCTTAAAATCCCCCTCTATAGTGCAGTTACGATAAGACTCTATCATTCTATACCAAGCATCCTTTAAATTTTCTCCTTGTCTCTGTTTTAAGTGAAGAACTTCAAAGTCAGGAGACAAAGGAGGGGTAAAAGTGCTAGTCATAGTGAAAGACGGTAAAGACGTGGCAAGCAATCCAACACACGAGCACACAGAAAGCAAACGATGAAGACGAACGGAAGAGGGGCAAAGAAAAGGCAAATAGAAGGGCGAATCTTTTCGAAAATTGTTTTAGAAGTGGGGGAGAGGAAAACAAGAGGCAAATGGTGAATAATGTAATGCAAGAGATGAAAGTTTATGATGGGTACTTGGTATGTCTTGACTTGGCGTAGATCTCCCCGGCAACAGCGCCAGAAATTCTTCCTGCTACTTCTTGAGCTTGCGTTGGTTTTTCCATTGAAGAGGAAAGGGTGATGCAGCAAAGTAGAGATAAGTATTTCCCTTAGTTAGAGAACCAAGGTATCAATCCAGTAGGAGACAACACACAAATCACCTAATACCTGCACAAACAATCAAACACTTGCACCCAACGCGATAAAGGGGTTGTCAATCCCTTCACGGTCACTTGCAAAAGTGAGATCTGATAGAGATAGATAAAACTAAACAAAAGATAAAGTAAATATTTTTGGGTTTTCTTGGTTTATAGATCGGAAAGTAAAAGATTGCAAAATAGTAGATTGGAAACTAATATGATGGAAAATAGTAAATCGGAAACTTATATGATGGAAAATAGACCCGGGAGCCATAGGTTTCACTACAGGCTTATCTCAAGATAGCAAATAATACGGTGGGTGAACAAATTACTGTCGAGCAATTGATAGAAAAGCGCAAAGTTATGACGATATCTAAGGCAATGATTATGAAATATAGGCATCACGTCCGTGTCAAGTAGACCGACTCCTACCTGCATCTACTACTATTACTCCACACATCGACCGACTCCTGCCTGCATCTACTACTATTACTCCACACATCGACCGACTCCTGCCTGCATCTAGAGTATTAAGTTCATGAAGAACAGAGTAACGCATTAAGTAAGATGACATGATGTAGAGGAATAAACTCAAGCAATATGATGTAAACCCTATCTTTTATCCTCGATGGCAACAATACAATACATGCCTTGCTGCCCCTACTATCACTGGGAAAGGACACCGCAAGATTGAACCCAAAGCTAAGCACTTCTCCCATTGCAAGAAAAACCAATCTAGTTGGCCAAACCAAACCGATAGTTTGAAGAGAATTACAAAGATATTAAATCATGCATATAAGAATTCAGAGAAGATTCAAATAATATTCATAGATAAGCTGATCATAAATCCACAATTCAACGGATCTCGACAAACACACCGCAAAAGAAGATTACATCGGATAGATCTCCAAGAACATCGAGGAGAACGTGGTATTGAGAATCAAAGAGACAGAAGAAGCCATCCAGCTACTAGCTATGGACCCGTAGGTCTGAGGTAAACTAATCACGCTTCGTCGGAAGGGCAATAGAGTTGATGTAGGAGCCCTCCGTGATCGAATCCCCCTCCGGCAGGCTGCCGAAAAAGGCCCCTAGATGGGATCTCACGGGTACAGAAGGTTGCGGCAGTGTAAAAGTGTTTTTGTGGATGCTTCTGAGGGTTTGGGAATATATGTGAATATACAGGACGAAGATCTAGGTCAGGGGGTGTTGGAGTAGGCCACAAGGCAGGGGGGCGCCCCCCACCCCCCAGGGCACGCCCCTGTGGCTTGTTCGTCTACTCCAAGGTCTTCTAACTTGGAGTCCAAGTCCCATAGGTGTCTTCTGGTCCAAGAAAAATCATCGTGAAGGTTTTATTCCGTTTCGTATTCCTTTTCTGCGAAACTCAAAAAAAGGAAAAAACAGAAACTGGCACTAGGCTCTAGGTTAATAGGTTAGTCCCAAAAATAATATAAAATAGCATATTAATGCATACAAAACATCCAAAACAGATAATATAATAGCATGGAACAATAAAAAATTATAGATACATTGGAGACGTATCATTCACCATCTTTGGGTCTAAGGGAATGCATTGTGGACTAGTTATTAGATGATGGGTTGCTAGAGTGACAGAAGCTTAAACCCTAGTTTATGCGCTATTTCATAAGGGGCTGATTTGGATCCACATGTTTAAGGCTATGGATAGATTTTATCTTAATTCTTCTTTCGTAGTTGCGGACGCTTGAGAGGGGGGTTAATTATAAGTGGGAGGCTTGTTCAAGTAAGAACAGCACCCAAGCACCTGTCCACCCACATATCAAATTATCAAAGTAGCAAACGCAAATCAAACCAATATGATGAAAGTGACTAGATGAAATTCCCGTGTGTCCTCAGGGACGCCTTGCTTACTATAAGAGATTATTTTGGTCTGTCCTTTGCTACAAAAAGGATTGGGCTACCTTGCTGCACCTATTATTACTATTGCTACTCGTTACTTGTTACAAATTATCTTGCAATCAAACTACCTGTTACCGACAATTTCAGTGCCTGCAGAAATTACCTTGCTGAAAACCGTTTGTCATTTCCCTCTGCTCCTCGTTGGGTTCGACACTCTTACTTATCGAAAGGACTACGATTGATCCCCTATACTTGTGGGTCATCAAGACTCTTTTCTGGCGCCATTGCTGGGGAGTGAAGCACTCTTGGTAAGTGAAAATTGGTTAGGAAAAATTTATATAACATGCTGAAATTTACTGTTACTTGTTACTATAGAAAACAATCCTTTGAGGGGTTTGTTCAGGGTATCTTCACCTCGACAGGAAACACAAAGAGTTTCCCCTCAACCCACTGCACCTACTGAAAATATTGGTTATGAAATTCCTTCGGGTATGATAGAGAAACTGCTAGCTAATCCTTATGCAGGAGATGGAACACTACATCCTCATATGCACCTAATCTATGTGGATGAAGTTTGTGGATTATTTAAGATTGCAGGTTTACCCGGAGATGAAGTCAAGAAGAAGGTTTTCCCTTTATCTTTGGGGGGGAAAGCATTGACATGGTATAGGCCATATGATGATATTGGAGCTTGGGATTGGAATCGATTGAAATTGGAATTTCACCAAAAGTTTAATCCTATGCATCTAGTTCATCGTGATCAGAATTATATATATAATTTTTGGCCTCGTGAAGGAGGAAGTATCGCTCTAGCTTGGGGAGGCTTAAATCAATGTTATAATCATGCCCCAATCATGAGCTCTCAAGAGAAATTATTATACAGAATTTTTATGCTCGGCTTCCTCGTAATGATCAATCCATGCTCGATACTTCTTGTACTGGTTCTTTTATGAAGGAGACTATTGAATTCAGGTGGGATATTTTGGAAAGAATTAAACGCAACTCCGAAGATTGGGAACTCGACAAAGGTAAAGAGCCAGGTATTAAGCTTGAGTTTGATTGTGTTAAATGTTTTATGAATACTGATGCTTTTCACAAGTTTAGCACTAAATATGGACTTGACTCTGAGATAGTAGCCTCTTTTTGTGAACCATTTGCTACTCATGTTGATCTCCCTAAAAGAAGTGGTTTAAATATCATTTGCTACTCATGTTAATCTCCCTAAAGAAAAGATTGAGGAGCTAGTTATAGGTAAAGATGAAACTATCATTTGCAATGTTGACCCAGTTGTGCCTACTGCTTATATTGAAAAACCACATTTCCCTGTTAGGATAAAGGAACATGCTAAGGTGTCAACAGTGGTTCACAAAAGTAATATTAAAGTACCTAAACCCTCTGAGAAAATTAAAGTAGAACCTAGTGTTGTTATAGTTAAAGATCTTTTAGTCGATAATATAGATGGTCATGTTATTTATTTCTGTGATGAAGCTGCTAGAATTGCCAAACTCGATACTAAAGATAAGAATAAGCCTGTTGTTGGCATGCCTGTTGTCTCAGTTAAAATTGGAGATCATTGCTATCATGCTTTATGTGATTTGGGTGCTAGTGCTAGTGCTATTCCTTTTACCTTATATCAAGAAATTATGAATGATATAGCACCTGCTGAAATAGAAGACATAGATGTTACTATTAAAATTCCAAATAGGGACACCATCACACCACTTGGGATTGTTAGGGATGTTGAAGTCTTGTGTGGGAAAATAAAATACCCCACTAATTTTCTAGTTCTTGGTTCTCCACAAGATGATTTTTGTCCCATAATATTTGGTAGACCATTATTGAACACTGTCAATGCTAAGATAGATTGCCATAAAGAAACTGTCAGTGTCAATTTTGGTGATATGTCTCATGAGTTCAATTTCTCTAAGTTTCGTAGACATCCTCGTGATAAAGAATTACCTAGTAAGGATGAAATAATTGGTCTTGCTTCTATTGATGTGCCTCCTACTGATCCACTAGAACAATATTTGCTAGACCATGAAAATGATATGCACTTGCATGAAAGAAATGAAATAATAAAATATTCTTTGAACAACAACCTATCCTTAAACAAAATTTGCCTGTTGAAACTCTAGGAGGTCCTCCTTCACCTAAAGGTGATCCTGTGTTTGAATTAAAGCAATTGCCTGACACTTTGAAATATGCTTATCTTGATGAGAAAAAGATATATCATGTTATTATTAGTACTAACCTGATAGAACATGAAGAAAAGAGATTATTAAAAAATTTGAGGAAGCATCGTGCTGCTATTGGATATACTCTTGATGATCTTAAGGGCATTAGTCCCACTCTCTGTCAGCACAAGATTAATATGGAACCTGATGCTAAACCCGTCGTTGATCATCAACGACGATTGAATCCTAAGATGAAAGAAGTGGTAAGAACTAAAATATTAAAGCTTCTAGAAGCAGGTATAATTTATCCTATAGCTGATAGTAGATGGGTAAGTCCTATTCACTGTGTCCCTAAGAAAGGAGGCATTACTGTTGTTCCTAATGATAAAAATGAACTTATTCCACAAAGAACTATTACTGGCTATAGAATGGTAATTGATTTTAGAAAATTAAATAAAGCTATTAGAAAAGATCATTACCCTCTGCCTTTCATTGATCCAATGCTAGAAAGATTATCTAAGCACACACACTTTTGCTTTCTTGATGGATATTCTAGCTTCTCTCAAATACCTGTATCACAACCTGATCAAGAGAAAACCACCTTTACTTGTCCTTTTGGAACTTATGCTTATAGACGTATGCCTTTTGGTTTATGCAATGCACCTGCTACCTTTCAAAGATGTATGACTGGTATATTCTCTGACTTTTGTGAAAAGATTGTTGAGGTTTTCATGGATGATTTTTTCGTTTATGGAACTTCTTTTGATGATTGCTTAAGCAACCTTGATCGAGTTTTGCAGAGATGTGAACAAACTAATCTTCACTTGAATTGGGAGAAGTGCCACTTTATGGTGAATGAAGGTATTGTCTTGGGGCATAAAATTTCTGAGCGAGGTATTGAGGTGGATAAAGCTAAAGTTGATGCAATTGAGAAAATGCCATGTCCTAAAGACACTAAAGGTATTCGTAGTTTCCTTGGTCATGCTCGTTTCTATAGGAGGTTTATTAAAGACTTCTCTAAAATTTCTAGGCCTCTTACTAATCTTTTACAAAAGCATGTTCCATTTTTTTTATTATGATTGTGTAGAAGCCTTTGAAACACTTAAGAAAGCCTTAACTTCTGCACCTATTGTTCAACCACCTGATTGAAACTTGCCTTCTAAAATTATGTGCGATGCTAGTGATTATGCTGTTGGTGTTGTTCTAGGACAGAGAGTTGATAAGAAATTAAATGTTATCCATTATGCAATTAAAATCTAGACAGTGCCCAAAGAAATTATGCTACTACTGAAAAAGAATTCTTAGCAGTTGTGTTTGCTTGTGATAAATTCAGATCTTACATTGTTGATTCTAAAGTAATTGTTCACATCGATCATGCTGCTATTAAATATCTTATGGAAAAGAAAGATGCTAAACCTAGACTCATTAGGTGGGTTCTTTTTCTACAAGAATTTGACTTGCACATCATTGATACGAAAGGAGCTGAGAACCCCGTAGCTGATAACTTGTCTAGGTTAGAAAATATTCTTGATGACCCACTACCTATTGATGATAGCTTCCCTGATGAACCACTAGCTGTCATAAATGCTTCTCATAATACTCATTGGTAAGCTGATTATGCTAATTATATTGTTGCTAAATTTATACCACCTAGTTTCACATACCAACAAAAGAAAAAATTCTTCTATGATTTAAGACATTACTTTTGGGATGACCCATGTCTTTATAAAGAAGGAGTAGATGGTATTATTAGACGTTGTGTAACTGAGCATGAACAGAAACAAATCCTAGGGAAATGTCACTCTGAAGCCTATGGAGGGCATCATGCGGGAGATAGAACTGCACACAAGGTATTGCAATCTAGTTTTTATTGGCCTACTCTTTCTAAGGATGCCCGTAAGTTTGTCTTATCCTGTGATGAATGTCAAAGAATTGGTAATATTGGTAGACGTCAGGAAATGCCTATGAATTATTCACTTGTTATTGAACCGGTTGAGATTTTCGTCATCAGTGGTGACTAACATCAATGACGAATAATCAAAACACGGGTCTTGAATCACTCACAATCAATTATGAGAGATATTGATTTGAGTGGGAGCGCACTGTAGAATTATCTTGTTTAATTCTCAGTGCAATTAATTGTGAACACTGTCTAAGTGTTATATGCATAATAGTTGTAGAATAATGGCTCGCGTTTCCACCTTCCCTATTAAAATTGAATAGCTGTTAAATATTTGGTTAAAACTTGACGGTTGGTAACGTAATGTGAGGATTGTCCTCAAGAGTGCCAAGAAGGACTTTGTCCTATCGCATACTTTGGTATTCTCTCGCTTATGCTATGGATCATGTGACTCTCGTCCTTCGATCCAAAAGCTAGAATTCCGTTTCAGTCAAGTGCAATATGTTTGTTTTCATGAGACCCGAACTTCGAAAGTTTGGATAGTTATGTGATATTCATGGAATCTGAAAATCATTTTCAGAGACAGACAAAGGCTAAAAGATATGAGATATCCAAAGCAATGTTTGTTTGCAAACTATTAGTCAAAGAAGTTTACTATGCATTAGACTGATAAGAGAGGGATCACAGAATAACGCCTATCATAGGATAAAAGGTGAATAAAACAACAACTTAAGAGAAAGGAGTGTCCGAAGGGTGTTAGTGAAACTTTCACACCTAGGAAGTCCGAGGCTAACGCCACTCTTAAGTTGGGTGCTTCTTCTGAGAGTAGGAGAAATACTAAAAGTTAAACTGTTAGAAGTATAAAGGCAAAAAGAAGAGACTGGAATATCCAGCTCTGTAAATGATGTATCAAGTTTTTGATGTATAGAAGGCTGGTAAAAGATATAGTTCTTGGGAATTATGGTTAAACATGTTAATCACTAATTCTTGGGTATTGTGAGACAATCACAAAGATACCCGCTCGATTGCATTCTGTTGCAACTCGATGTAAGAACTACTATGGCCTGAAAGACTAGCCAGGAATGAGGTTGACATACACACATGGGACATAGTAAATGTTACTATACCTTCCATCGGTGTATTACCTATGTATTTAATTTCATAATTCATTTTAGAGTTTCACACTCTAGCCCTTTGCATAAGGTATCTTGCAAGAAGGTTGTTCATAAGAGAACTTTTGATGTTCGGTGTTATGATTAACATAAGGGCCATACTTTCATTATGAATGAGATGTATGTTATGAATATTGATAATAATATATTACCTCTGGATTTACATTCATAATTCATTTTAGAGTTTTACACTCTAGCCCCTTGCACAATGTTGTTGCAAAAAGGTTGTTCATAAAAAGAACAATTGTTGTTCAGTATTATGAATAACATGAAGGGCCATGCTTCCATCCTCGATGGGACGTATGTTATGAATATTGATGGTAATATGATACATCCATAACACTGACGCTAAATATCATAAAGAATACCACACAAGTGTGGCACTGCATTTGGTCACATTGGAGAAACCCGCATGGATAAATTCCATTATGATGGATTTTGAAGTCATTTGATTTTGAATCATTTGACACTTGCAACTTTCCTCCGAAAAGAGAAGTGACTGAAATACCGTTCACAGGCCATAAGGAACGAGCAAAGAACTTATTGGTGATCATACATTTTGATGTATGTAGTCCAATAAATATTGTTGCAAGTAGTGGATTTATCTATCTTCAGAAATGACTCAAGTAGATATGTGGATATTTACTTGATGGGACGTAAGTCTGGATCTTTTGAATTCATTCAAAAGGTTTTCAAATATGAAGTAGAAGTTATTGTAACAAGAAGATTATGTTTCTACAATTCGATTGCAGAAAAGAATATTTGAGTTACAAGTTTAGCGAATGTCTGATGAGTTGTGAAAGGGGTTTCATAACTTGCACCTCCCGGAACACCACTGCAAGTGGAAAGTCCGTGAAAATGTAATCGAACCATTTATGACATGGTAAGATCAAAGATGACATAAATAAATTTGCCATTATCCCTTTTAAAGAGTGATGCTTTAGAGACTGCGGCTTTTACACTGAAAAGAGCTCCATCGGGTCTGTTGAAATGACACCATGGTATGGTACGCCGAACCATGTTATATCTTTTCTTAACATTTGGAATATGGGGCTTGTGTAAAAGGTTACAAACCTATTCCAAATCAGACAAGTGCTACTTTGTAGGTTATCCCAAGTCATTGGGTATTCCCCCACCACTATACCGAGGCAAAAGTTTTTGCCACAAAACGGTCTGCTTTTAAAGAGAATTGTTCTTTGCAAAAGGTGAGTGGGAGGACAGTGCAACTCGACGAGATAACCAGTATCTTCGTCATCAGGTCAAAGGAAAGGATCCTTGGAAGTGATTCCGGAATTTCCTACTAGGACTGATACGGAAGTCTCTACAATAAAATGTATGGACTTCGGTCGAACTTGCAGCTAAACCACGTAGGCAAGGCTCGTGCAAACCTCTCAGGTGCGCAGACGAGATATTGTTGTTAGACAATAGTATACCTACGATACACAAGGAAGCGTTGATGGGCCCTGACTCCGGGATTGGCTAAATGCCAATATAATCCGAGATAGTTTCCATATAAATGATTCAAGATCATATCTTGATGACCCCTTCGGAAAACTTAGAGTCTAACGAACTTTTATGGAACTATAAACTGATGTGGATAAAATGTTTTATCCATAAAGCTCGACTTGTTGCAATAACAAGTTCAAGGAGTTGACTATGATGAGGTTGTTTCATCATAGCGAAGCTTAAAGTTGGTTCGAGTTGAACTAGTAATTGATACATATTTCAATCATGAGATATGAAACATGGATGACAAAAAGATTTCCATCTGATGCAAATGAAACCAAGGACTTGCATGTGCTACAGTCCAAGGTATTTTGTCAGTCCAAAGGATGCTAGTAACTATGCAAACTTCAGAGTTCCAGCAATGGACAGAAGAGAGCAAAATGGAGTTGGAATCTTCGTGTTTTGATGGATTGGTCAAAAGGGTTTTGACTTCATCAATGGGTAACGAAGATGCTTGTGATTCAAGAAAGTAAGTGGGAGCATAATAATATTTCTAAGAACGTTGTGTGCTAGACACATTGTTAATTGGAAATAAATTTCTTGACACGAATTAGGACTTCATTTGAAAATAGTTTTTCGATGAAGTGCTTGGGCTAAATGGCCTCAATATTAGGCATAATGATCTATGGAGATAGATTTGCCTAATAAGGCTAAGCAATGAATACATATTGACAAGATGCTAAAACTTTTTAGCATTTAAAACGCCAAGGAGTGATTCTTGCCGAAGTCACATGGAAAGAGTTTTTGCAAGACTCGGTGTCCCAAAAACACTGATGAGCAAAATACATGATGGAGATTCCACACACCTTCATGTTTGGATTAATCATGTATTCCATGGTATGTAAAAACAACCAGATATGTCCAATACTCCAAAGTTGTTGCGAGTATAGATACCAAAGTGATCAAAAGTACTGATCATGGGACAACAGTGAAAAAGGGTCACTCAGTACTATAGTAGCACTGATGACATGTTTTCTCGCAAGCGGAGATCATGAAGAGTTCGTTGTAAAAGGTTACATCGATACAGTCTTTATCCATGCTCCAAGCGATTTTCGATTAAAGTTAAGGGTTTTGTGCAATACACAATATGGTGGCACGGTAGTTGGAAATTGTTCCAAACAAGATACTGAGGCGAATTCTATAACAAAGGCTAAGTATGTTGACGCTTTAGAAGCGACAAAGAAGTTGTTTAATCATATAGTTCATTCATGAACTTAGTATGGTTCCAAGAAGGCTTGGTCAATGGGACACTATTGCAGATAGTTGCTCCATAGCTCAGTCTGAGGAATCAGGTTTCGACCAATGATTCACACATATACAAAGCAAGGTGTACACAAAATATGAATTTTGTGAAAGCGTGAAAACGCGAGGATATGCAAAGATACACACGGATCTGAAGTCGTCAGATCCGTTGGACATCAGGCTATACCACATGCGAAGCATATTTTACACCAATGTGCCATAGGTGTAAAGTGCATTAACATTAACTAGATTATTGACTCTAGAGCAAGTGGGAGTCTGTAGGAGATATGCCCTAGAGGCAATAATAAATGTTATTATTTATCTCCTTGCTCATAATTATGTTTATGTTCCATGCTATAACTGCTGTGGTTCCCGAGCCCGTATATCCATAAAGGCTCTGGGGAAAACCCATGTGCACGTGTGGAATAACAAACGGTAAAAAGTATTCCTAGTCATGCCTCTAAGACTAGCTCAAGTGTTGCATGATGATTATGTTTTCCCAATCATGGGCATGTCTATGCCAGCAGCTTTGAGGGCACAATGTTAGAAGAACATTTGTGTTGAATTGACCCGATTGATGTTATGCTATGAGATTCATTCGTCACAAGTTAATGGTTAATAACACAGAGATGGTTAATGTTTGCATGATTCCTCAGACCATGAGAGTATCGAGTTTCTTCGTGCTTGATTCATGAACTTTGGGGTTTGTTAAACGTCATCCGTAACTGGATGGCTATTACGGCGGCTTACGGGTTCATGGGAAAGTATGTCAAGTAACTTGATAGCTCAAGATTGGGATTTGCTCCTCCGACGATGGAGAGATATCTCTGGGCCCTCTCGGTGTTACGGTATCCATCATCGTCTGGCCAGACACTTTGTGATTTGATCACGGGGATGCCGGAACACGGTAATGAGAAAAGAGAACAATACCGGTAATGAGGTAACTAGCATAGTGGACAAGTTGTTGATCCATGGGAATGCCAACATGTCTCACCTCGGGTATTTGTAACATATCGCGAAGCAACAGGAATAGCACACGGCAACTGGAGGTTCACTCGAATATTCATTCGTGTGGGTATAGGGGTCAATATGGGTGTCCACGGCTCCGATGTTGATCATTGATCGAAAGGGGTTCCGTGTCATGTCTATACTTCACCGAACCTATAGGGTCACACGCTTAAGGGTCATCTATCTGCTGAATACTAGACAGGGAGTCTGAGAGAAAATCACCGAAAAAGTTTCAGACACCGAAAAAGTTTCGGACAGCGGAAAAGTTCCGCAGAGAGAACACCGGATGAGTTTCGGTGAAACTGAAAAGTTGTTTCGGGGTATTCCATTAAGTCAAATTGGTTTCGGCACATGCCTGATAATTCTTGGAGGGTGCCAGAATCATTCTAGAAACTTTTGGGAATTTTCTGGAAGAAAAACCGGAAATGTTCCGGAGCTGCCGGAACCGCTTCAGATGCTTTTCGCAGATGAAATCACTAAACTGGAATTGTTCCAGAACGCGTTGAAAATTATTTTAGTGGGTACTGGAAATGTTCTAAGCCCACATAAATATTTTTAGTTCGAACGGATGCTGAAAAATGTCGTCATGAATAGTGAAAGTGCTTTTTGGGTTACTTTTTGGAAAGCCATTATTTTGGGCTTTGTCCCAAGATATTTTTGGGGGTGACATGGATGGATGAGGGCCCCTTGGGGGGCCCCTAGAAGGTGTTGGCCGGCCACAATGGGGCTCCTCCTTGGAGCCCCCACTTGTCTCTTGGTTTCACACTTGTGCCCTTGTGGAAGGACTCCATTCATGTGGTTTTGGGGTTTTTGTGAAAAACTACCCTACCCCTTGGGATTTCCTATAAATAGAGGTGGAGGGGCAGCCCTCCACACACACTCCTTCTCACATACAAGTGCCATTGCATGATCTGGCTTCTCTCTCCCTCCCCGCGAAATAGTTTTGCAGAGCCGAAAGGCTGTCTGGGTTTCGGTGGGAACTAGTTCTGGACGGCGAAGCCCTGCCGGATAGATGACACCGTATGTGTGCAACTCTGTAGAGAGGTCGTAGTTTCGATCTTAGTGCCCGAGGGGCTATTCGTGAGTGCCTCCCGAAGGGCTGTCCAAGAGACAGTCCGAGTTCTGTGAGTCCTCCCGAAGGGCTGTCCGAGTGACTGTCCGAGTTTTGAAGGTCCTCCCGAAGGGCTGTCCGCGACACCGTCCGGGGGACTGTTCGACCGCCTCCCAGAGGGCTGTCCGAAGGGAAGACGAGGGTATACATCCTCGCGGTTGGGAGGTTGTAAATCCTAGCTGCGGGAATCTGCACCGCCGATCGTCATCGACTCTACTTCCGCTGCGCTACGAGTCGGTAACGAAAATGATCAAACCTTGTATGCAGTCTCCATAGTGGTCCTGGGCTGGTGCGTAGGTCGGAAAATTTTTGTTTTCTGCTGCGTTACCCTATAGTGGTATCAGAGCCGTGCTATGCGTAGATGCAGGTTGCGATCTAGAATACATAGAGATGTATGGGTGTTGCACAATATAATTAGGTAGTAGATGAGTTCTATTACTGAAAATTATTTGTGCGGGTAGCAGATGAAATCTATTACCCGATATTCTTGTTGCTTCCCTGGAATTTGCATATTTCTGATCTTGATAACAGCATGGTGGAGTTTCAATGTTCTGGCAATCCGCGATCCTGATTGATCAACGAAGTGCTAACAGTTCATTGAATTCCATCGTAGTTAAAAAGAAAGATGAAATTTCGCAGACGAAAGGGCAATGCAGATATGATCTGCACGGGGGTCATGCGTATGACGAAGTTTAGTATGGGGCTCGAGATTTTATTGTCTCGGCTTTCATACACCCTGGAATGTTAATCTAGCGACTTGAATTATAATACTTGATGATGGACGTTGGTAGCTTCGGTTTGTTTCGAAACCTTAGAAGCCACGAAAAACTAGTTTTTTGCATGAACCAATTAGAGGCGTCTAACTTGGTTTTGCAGGAGGGTTTGCATGTGCATGTGATGTGGTATAGCAGTGCTCATAATAATTTGATTATGTATGAGATGACTATATGATGTAAATTAATTAACATGACCTGCGTGTCATGATTCGGCATGATGGCTGGAGCCATATGATTGCAGTTTAAATGACCTGTGTGTCAACCTTGTGTAATGCACTTATTTTATTAGCTATAGAGATAGCAATATTATCTGGTGCATCGACAAGGTGGTGGCAATCTTCGCGAAGGTGAACACCGACGCGAATGCCGAAGACGAAGAAATACAAGACTTCTCCGTCAGAAAGGGCTATACCATATCATGCTATTATGAATTGCCTGAGATGTTTATCCCTTATGATGCACCCTTCTTGATTGCGCAGTAGTCGCTTTTTATTAGGGTGATCTCTCACAAAAATATCATAGTTGATAGTGTTCTCCCAAGTGTAGCACCGTCACGGCACCTAACTTTTCGGGGTGCGCCATGACTAACATGGGTACGAACGATTAGGGATGTGTTAGGCGGGTGAGTTCATACCTCGCAGCAAGATCACTTGGTTGTCTTTGACGTTCAGGCATGACAGTCATGAGCTCGGAACACGCCCATCGAAAGATGAACAAGAGTCGCATAGAGATGTGATTGGCAGGTTGGCCTACCGGTTGAGATTTTCGTCATCAGTGGTGACTAACATCAATGACGAATAATCAAAACACGGGTCTTGAATCACTCACAATCAATTATGAGAGATATTGATTTGAGTGGGAGCGCACTGTAGAATTATCTTGTTTAATTCTCAGTGCAATTAATTGTGAACACTGTCTAAGTGTTATATGCATAATAGTTGTAGAATAATGGCTCGCGTTTCCACCTTCCCTATTAAAATTGAATAGCTGTTAAATATTTGGTTAAAACTTGACGGTTGGTAACGTAATGTGAGGATTGTCCTCAAGAGTGCCAAGAAGGACTTTGTCCTATCGCATACTTTGGTATTCTCTCGCTTATGCTATGGATCATGTGACTCTCGTCCTTCGATCCAAAAGCTAGAATTCCGTTTCAGTCAAGTGCAATATGTTTGTTTTCATGAGACCCGAACTTCGAAAGTTTGGATAGTTATGTGATATTCATGGAATCTGAAAATCATTTTCAGAGACAGACAAAGGCTAAAAGATATGAGATATCCAAAGCAATGTTTGTTTGCAAACTATTAGTCAAAGAAGTTTACTATGCATTAGACTGATAAGAGAGGGATCCAGAAGAACGCCTATCATAGGATAAAAGGTGAATAAAACAACAACTTAAGAGAAAGGAAGTGTCCGAAGGGTGTTAGTGAAACTTTCACACCTAGGAAGTCCGAGGCTAACGCCACTCTTAAGTTGGGTGCTTCTTCTGAGAGTAGGAGAAATACTAAAAGTTAAAACTGTTAGAAGTATAAAGGCAAAAAGAAAGAAGACTGGAATATCCAGCTCATGTATGAATGTCATACAAGTTTTTGATGTATAGAAGGCTGGTAAAAGATATAGTTCTTGGGAATTATGGTTAAACATGTTAATCACTAATTCTTGGGTATTGTGAGACAATCACAAAGATACCCGCTCGATTGCATTCTGTTGCAACTCGATGTAAGAACTACTATGGCCTGAAAGACTAGCCAGGAATGAGGTTGACATACACACATGGGACATAGTAAATGTTACTATACCTTCCATCGGTGTATTACCTATGTATTTAATTTCATAATTCATTTTAGAGTTTCACACTCTAGCCCTTTGCATAAGGTATCTTGCAAGAAGGTTGTTCATAAGAGAACTTTTGATGTTCGGTGTTATGATTAACATAAGGGCCATACTTTCATTATGAATGAGATGTATGTTATGAATATTGATAATAATATATTACCTCTGGATTTACATTCATAATTCATTTTAGAGTTTTACACTCTAGCCCCTTGCACAATGTTGTTGCAAAAAGGTTGTTCATAAAAAGAACAATTGTTGTTCAGTATTATGAATAACATG
This sequence comes from Thinopyrum elongatum, assembly GCA_011799875.1. NCBI lineage: Eukaryota > Viridiplantae > Streptophyta > Magnoliopsida > Poales > Poaceae > Thinopyrum > Thinopyrum elongatum. Next base: position 32,817,300 of record CM022299.1, on the reverse strand, counting down.
AAGGGCCATGCTTCCATCCTCGATGGGACGTATGTTATGAATATTGATGGTAATATGATACATCCATAACACTGACGCTAAATATCATAAAGAATACCACACAAGTGTGGCACTGCATTTGGTCACATTGGAGAAACCCGCATGGATAAATTCCATTATGATGGATTTTGAAGTCATTTGATTTTGAATCATTTGACACTTGCAACTTTCCTCCGAAAAGAGAAGTGACTGAAATACCGTTCACAGGCCATAAGGAACGAGCAAAGAACTTATTGGTGATCATACATTTTGATGTATGTAGTCCAATAAATATTGTTGCAAGTAGTGGATTTATCTATCTTCAGAAATGACTCAAGTAGATATGTGGATATTTACTTGATGGGACGTAAGTCTGGATCTTTTGAATTCATTCAAAAGGTTTTCAAATATGAAGTAGAAGTTATTGTAACAAGAAGATTATGTTTCTACAATTCGATTGCAGAAAAGAATATTTGAGTTACAAGTTTAGCGAATGTCTGATGAGTTGTGAAAGGGGTTTCATAACTTGCACCTCCCGGAACACCACTGCAAGTGGAAAGTCCGTGAAAATGTAATCGAACCATTTATGACATGGTAAGATCAAAGATGACATAAATAAATTTGCCATTATCCCTTTTAAAGAGTGATGCTTTAGAGACTGCGGCTTTTACACTGAAAAGAGCTCCATCGGGTCTGTTGAAATGACACCATGGTATGGTACGCCGAACCATGTTATATCTTTTCTTAACATTTGGAATATGGGGCTTGTGTAAAAGGTTACAAACCTATTCCAAATCAGACAAGTGCTACTTTGTAGGTTATCCCAAGTCATTGGGTATTCCCCCACCACTATACCGAGGCAAAAGTTTTTGCCACAAAACGGTCTGCTTTTAAAGAGAATTGTTCTTGCAAAAGGTGAGTGGGAGGACAGTGCAACTCGACGAGATAACCAGTATCTTCGTCATCAGGTCAAAGGAAAGGATCCTTGGAAGTGATTCCGGAATTTCCTACTGCGACTGATACGGAAGTCTCTACAATAAAATGTATGGACTTCGGTCGAACTTGCAGCTAAACCACGTAGGCAAGGCTCGTGCAAACCTCTCAGGTGCGCAGACGAGATATTGTTGTTAGACAATAGTATACCTACGATACACAAGGAAGCGTTGATGGGCCCTGACTCCGGGATTGGCTAAATGCCAATATAATCCGAGATAGTTTCCATATAAATGATTCAAGATCATATCTTGATGACCCCTTCGGAAAACTTAGAGTCTAACGAACTTTTATGGAACTATAAACTGATGTGGATAAAATGTTTTATCCATAAAGCTCGACTTGTTGCAATAACAAGTTCAAGGAGTTGACTATGATGAGGTTGTTTCATCATAGCGAAGCTTAAAGTTGGTTCGAGTTGAACTAGTAATTGATACATATTTCAATCATGAGATATGAAACATGGATGACAAAAAGATTTCCATCTGATGCAAATGAAACCAAGGACTTGCATGTGCTACAGTCCAAGGTATTTTGTCAGTCCAAAGGATGCTAGTAACTATGCAAACTTCAGAGTTCCAGCAATGGACAGAAGAGAGCAAAATGGAGTTGGAATCTTCGTGTTTTGATGGATTGGTCAAAAGGGTTTTGACTTCATCAATGGGTAACGAAGATGCTTGTGATTCAAGAAAGTAAGTGGGAGCATAATAATATTTCTAAGAACGTTGTGTGCTAGACACATTGTTAATTGGAAATAAATTTCTTGACACGAATTAGGACTTCATTTGAAAATAGTTTTTCGATGAAGTGCTTGGGCTAAATGGCCTCAATATTAGGCATAATGATCTATGGAGATAGATTTGCCTAATAAGGCTAAGCAATGAATACATATTGACAAGATGCTAAAACTTTTTAGCATTTAAAACGCCAAGGAGTGATTCTTGCCGAAGTCACATGGAAAGAGTTTTTGCAAGACTCGGTGTCCCAAAAACACTGATGAGCAAAATACATGATGGAGATTCCACACACCTTCATGTTTGGATTAATCATGTATTCCATGGTATGTAAAAACAACCAGATATGTCCAATACTCCAAAGTTGTTGCGAGTATAGATACCAAAGTGATCAAAAGTACTGATCATGGGACAACAGTGAAAAAGGGTCACTGAGTACTATAGTAGCACTGATGACATGTTTTCTCGCAAGCGGAGATCATGAAGAGTTCGTTGTAAAAGGTTACATCGATACAGTCTTTATCCATGCTCCAAGCGATTTTCGATTAAAGTTAAGGGTTTTGTGCAATACACAATATGGTGGCACGGTAGTTGGAAATTGTTCCAAACAAGATACTGAGGCGAATTCTATAACAAAGGCTAAGTATGTTGACGCTTTAGAAGCGACAAAGAAGTTGTTTAATCATATAGTTCATTCATGAACTTAGTATGGTTCCAAGAAGGCTTGGTCAATGGGACACTATTGCAGATAGTTGCTCCATAGCTCAGTCTGAGGAATCAGGTTTCGACCAATGATTCACACATATACAAAGCAAGGTGTACACAAAATATGAATTTTGTGAAAGCGTGAAAACGCGAGGATATGCAAAGATACACACGGATCTGAAGTCGTCAGATCCGTTGGACATCAGGCTATACCACATGCGAAGCATATTTTACACCAATGTGCCATAGGTGTAAAGTGCATTAACATTAACTAGATTATTGACTCTAGAGCAAGTGGGAGTCTGTAGGAGATATGCCCTAGAGGCAATAATAAATGTTATTATTTATCTCCTTGCTCATAATTATGTTTATGTTCCATGCTATAACTGCTGTGGTTCCCGAGCCCGTATATCCATAAAGGCTCTGGGGAAAACCCATGTGCACGTGTGGAATAACAAACGGTAAAAAGTATTCCTAGTCATGCCTCTAAGACTAGCTCAAGTGTTGCATGATGATTATGTTTTCCCAATCATGGGCATGTCTATGCCAGCAGCTTTGAGGGCACAATGTTAGAAGAACATTTGTGTTGAATTGACCCGATTGATGTTATGCTATGAGATTCATTCGTCACAAGTTAATGGTTAATAACACAGAGATGGTTAATGTTTGCATGATTCCTCAGACCATGAGAGTATCGAGTTTCTTCGTGCTTGATTCATGAACTTTGGGGTTTGTTAAACGTCATCCGTAACTGGATGGCTATTACGGCGGCTTACGGGTTCATGGGAAAGTATGTCAAGTAACTTGATAGCTCAAGATTGGGATTTGCTCCTCCAACGATGGAGAGATATCTCTGGGCCCTCTCGGTGTTACGGTATCCATCATCGTCTGGCCAGACACTTTGTGATTTGATCACGGGGATGCCGGAACACGCTAATGAGAAAAGAGAACAATACCGGTAACGAGGTAACTAGCATAGTGGACAAGTTGTTGATCCACGGGAATGCCAACATGTCTCACCTCGGGTATTTGTAACATATCGCGAAGCAACAGGAATAGCACACGGCAACTGGAGGTTCACTCGAATATTCATTCGTGTGGGTATAGGGGTCAATATGGGTGTCCACGGCTCCGATGTTGATCATTGATCGGAAGGGGTTCCGTGTCATGTCTATACTTCACCGAACCTATAGGGTCACACGCTTAAGGGTCATCTATCTACTGAATACTAGACAGGGAGTCTGAGAGAAAATCACCGAAAAAGTTTCGGACAGCGGAAAAGTTCCGCAGAGAGAACACCGGATGAGTTTCGGTGAAACTGAAAAGTTGTTTCGGGGTATTCCATTAAGTCAAATTGGTTTCGGCACATGCCTGATAATTCTTGGAGGGTGCCAGAATCATTCTGGAAACTTTTGGGAATTTTCTGGAAGAAAAACCGGAAATGTTCCGGAGCTGCCGGAACCGCTTCAGATGCTTTTCGCAGATGAAATCACTAAACTGGAATTGTTCCAGAACGCGTTGAAAATTATTTTAGTGGGTACTGGAAATGTTCTAAGCCCACATAAATATTTTCAGTTCGAACGGACGCTGAAAAATGTCGTCATGAATAGTGAAAGTGCTTTTTGGGTTACTTTTTGGAAAGCCATTATTTTGGGCTTTGTCCCATGATATTTTTGGGGGTGACATGGATGGATGAGGCCCCCTTGGGGGGCCCCTACAAGGTGTTGGCCGGCCACAATGGGGCTCCTCCTTGGAGCCCCCACTTGTCTCTTGGTTTCACACTTGTGCCCTTGTGGAAGGACTCCATTCATGTGGTTTTGGGGTTTTTGTGAAAAACTACCCTACCCCTTAGGATTTCCTATAAATAGAGGTGGAGGGGCAGACCTCCACACACACTCCTTCTCACATACAAGTGCCATTGCATGATCTGGCTTCTCTCTCCCTCCCCGCGAAATAGTTTTGCAGAGCCGAAAGGCTGTCTGGGTTCCGGTGGGAACTAGTTCTGGACGGCGAAGCCCTGCCAGATAGATGACACCGTATGTGTGCAACTCTGTAGAGAGGTCGTAGTTTCGATCTTAGTGCCCGAGGGGCTGTTCGTGAGTGCCTCCCGAAGGGCTGTCCAAGTGACGGTCCGAGTTCTGTGAGTCCTCCCGAAGGGCTATCCGAGTGACTGTCCGAGTTTTGAAGGTCCTCCCGAAGGGCTGTCCGCGACACCGTCCGGGGGACTGTTCGACCGCCTCCCAGAGGGCTGTCCGAAGGGAAGACGAGGGTATACATCCTCGCGGTTGGGAGGTTGTAAATCCTAGCTGCGGGAATCTGCACCGCCGATCGTCATCGACTCTACTTCCGCTGCGCTACGAGTCGGTAACGAAAATGATCAAACCTTGTATGCACTCTCCATAGTGGTCCTGGGCTGGTGCGTAGGTCGGAAAATTTTTGTTTTCTGCTGCGTTACCCTACAAGAAGGTCATCAACCCCTACCAACCGGAGGTGATGAGGCACCCTCAAGCCATTGAGATGCGTGAGGCGGTGCTCCACATCTGGGATGTTCAAGGGACCAAGAAGATGGGAAGTGTGGAGGCCAGGCTCGAGGCGGTGGAGCAGGAGATCTTCAAGTGCCAAGGGATGGTGGAGTGTGGACTTAGTGCCAATCACTACATGATCACGGAATTCACCCGTGATCACAAGGTGGATGGCCGGTCTATGAAGGACATCGTCTTCACCTTCAACGAGCAAATCAATTTTCTGCAAAGCCAAATTTATTATCTTCAAAACCAAGTTTTCGAGTATGAAGCAAGATTTAAAGGTATGAGTTTAGCTGCTAGTTGCAGGACTCGGGAGACTCGTGCATCCTGTTATGATGGTGAACCCCTGCCATGGAAGTCGGAGGACAAGCTCGCCTCATCACCACCACCACCATCACCAAAGAAGGAGACTTGAGCACACGGGTATGGGCACTCCCCTTGGCTTTCGCCAAGCTTGGGGGAGAAGCCCCACTATTGTATTACCATCACTTTTATTATCCTCACCAGTTTTTAGTTCGATCTTTAGTTATTTCATGATTTAGTTGAATAAAAGTTTAGTATGATCTATTTTTGAGTGCTAGTTTCGTGATCTATCCATCTATGTAATCGAGTTGAGAGTTATATAATAAAGATTAGTTTGAGTTTTTGCTTCTTTAGTTTCTTGTTTCAATCAAAATAAATGAAATAATGAAAAAGATCATATGCTAATCTTATGGTAAGTAATGACACCACATAAGTAAAAGTATAAGTGATAAAATTTATTGAAAGTTGATAAACATAGCATTGGTCAATAATGCAATCCATGAAAGAATTAATAAGGGAAGAGAAGATTCACATGCAAATATACCATCTTGGACATCTTTTATGATTGTGAGCCCCCATTAAATATCTTATGCCAAATTATTGACGTTGGACAAGGAAGACAACGTAATAATTTATGTTTGTTCATATTCACTTAGAAGTTATATTGTCATAGATCCTCCAACATGTGGTGCTTACCCAATATCTTTGCTAGCCAAAAATCCGGACTAAATAGAGATACTACTTGTGCATCCAAAACTCTTAAACCCAAATACATGTTTTGAGAGTCCACCATACCTACCTATGGATTGAGTAAGATCCTTCAAGTAAGTTGTCATCGGTGCATAAGGCAATAAAAATTGCTTCTAAATGTGTTTGATCTTTTAGTGTAAGGGAAAATAAGTGTTGTACGAACTTGCGATGGCAAAGTAATAAAACCGACGGACTGCATAATAAAGGTTGCTATCATAAGGGGCAATATAACATGACGTTCCTTTGCATTAAGAGATTGTGCATACAAAACCAAAATGTGCATGACAACCTCTGCTTCCCTCTGCGAGTGCCTATCTTTTAATTTTATGTATTTACTTTTTATGCAAGAGTCAAAGTGTTCTCCTCTATTCCTTTTTATTTACTCTTTTGCAAGCATCATGTGGTGGGGAAAAAATTTGGCACATATATCCAGTTGGATATGAGTAATCATGAGTTATTATAGTTGACATCACCCTTGAGGTGAATAAGTTGGGAGTCAAAACTATAAACCCCTATCTTTCTATGTGTCCGGTTGAAACTTTTTGATCAATATATATATTGTGAGTGTTAGCAATCATAGAAGACTAAATGATGGTTGAGTATGTGGACTTGCCGAAAGGCACCGACACGAGACCCTTCCTGAAAATATGATGAATTGAAATTGCAAAGTTGACTAAGAACATAGTTTGTTGGTTTTCAATAAGGTTTATGCTTTATACTTCGATGTTGTGATGAATTGTTACTTGTTAATGAGAAGCTATATGATAAAGTTTTATTATAAAGTTTGTTGCTGTTATAATAATAAGCCTGATGCTACTATGTCCGTATTTTGTTTTTATCAACACCTCTCTCTCTAAACATGTGGACATGATTTTCGATATCGGCTTTCGCTTGAGGACAAGCAAGGTCTAAGCAGGGGGGAGTTGATATGTCCATTTTGCATCATGTTTTCCTACTGTTATTTGTATTATTTTTATTCAATATAACACTTTATTGAGTAATTCTAATGCGTTTCTCTCATAATATGCAAGGTTTACACAAAGAGGAAGAATGCCGGCAGCTGGAATTCTAGACCTGAAAAAGCTACGTCAGAGATACCTATTCTGCATATCTCCAAATGAGCTAAAATTTTATGGAGAATTATTTTGGAATATATAATTATATTAGAGAAAAGAAATACCAGAGGGGGCCACCAAGGCGCCCACTAGGCACCAGGGCGTGCCACCCCCTCCAAGCGCGCCCTGGTGGGTAGTGGGGGCCCTGGCCCACCTCTGGTGCCCATCCTCTGGTACATAAAGTCTTTTAACCTAGAAAAAAAATAAGGAGAGGACTTTCAGGACGGAGTGCCGCCGTCTCGAGGCAGAACTTGGGCAGGAGCACTTTTGCCCTTCGGCGAAGCGATTTCGCCGGGGGAACTACCCTCTGGGAGGGGGATATCGAGGCCATCATCATCACCAACAACCCTCTCATCTTTGGGAGGCCAATCTTCATCAACATCTTCAACAGCACCATCTCATCTCATAACCCTAGTTCATCTCTTGTGTTCAACCTTTGTACCGGAACCTCAGATTGGTACCTGTGAGTGACTAGTAGTGTTGATTGCATCTTGGAGTTGATGCTAGATGGTTCATTTGGTGGAAGATTATATGTTCAGATCCAGTATGCTATTTAATATCCCTCTGATCTTAAGCATGAATATTATTTGTGAGTAGTTGCCCTTGTTCTTGAGGCCACGGGAGAAGTCATGTTGTAAGTAATCATGTGAATTTGATATTCGTTCCATATGTTCATGATATGTATGTTGTGATTCTCTTAGTGGTGTTATGTGAACGTCGACTACATGACACTTTATCATCTTTGGGCCTAAGGGCATGCATTGTGGAGTAGTTATTAGATGATGAGTTGCTAGAATGACAGAAGCTTAAACCCTAGTTTATGCGCTATTTCGTAAGGGGCTGATTTGGATCCACATGTTTAATGCTATGGTTAGATTTTATCTTAATTCTTCTTTCGTAGTTGCGGATGCTTGCGAGGGGTGTTAATCATAAGTGGGAGGCTCATTCAAATAAGAACAACACCTAAGCACCGGTCCACCCACATATCAAATTATCAAAGTAGCAAACGCAAATCAAACCAACATGATGAAAGTGACTAGATGAAATTTCCGTGTGTCCTCAGGAATGCTTTGCTTACTATAAGAGATGGTTTTGGTCTGTCCTTTGCTACAAAAAGGATTGGGCTACCTTGTTGCACCAATTGTTACTATTGCTACTTGTCATTTGTTACAAATTATCTTGCTATCAAACTACCTGTTACCGACAATTTCAGTGCTTGCAGAAATTACCTTGCTGAAAATCGTTTGTCATTTCCTTCTGTTCCTCGTTGTGTTTGATACTCTTACTTATCGAAAAGACTACGATTGATCCCCTATACTTATGGGTCATCAGTTACGTGAGCAAGAACAGAAGGGGAAGCACGAGCAAGCAAATCTCGTGCAGACCGGCGACGAGCACGATCATGGCTTGTTCACGGCCGTGGTCACCAGTATCACCACCCCATAGATCATCGCTCCCCAAGCAGTCCTTCTCGATGAAGAAAAGGTGTTTCCTACTCCCTCTCCAGATGGCATGTGGTATTTTGATATAGGGGCAAGTAGCCACATGACAGGCGAGCGGCACATGTTCGCGACGCTGGATGAGACCGTGCACGGCACGGTAAAGTTCGGCGATGGATCAGCCGTGGCAATTCGCGGGAGGGGATCCGTGGTCTTCCAGGGCCAGAGCGGCGACCAGCATGCTCCGCTGGCGTCTTCTGCATCCCAAGTCTCCGCAGCAACATCATCCCCGTGGGCCAACTAATTGAGGGCGGCTGCGCGATCAGGATTCAAGGAGGGGTCATGATGATACAAGATCCGGCGGGGCGGATGCTGGCCCGCGTCAAGATCACATCCAGCAGGCTGTACACCAGCATCCTCTCCATCGACGCACCGGTTTGTCTCCTGGCGAACAGCGAGGACGAATCCTGGCGCTGGCACGTGCGCATGGGACATCTATACTTCCGAGCTCTACGATCCATGTCCACGAAGGGGATGGTGAGAGGCATGCCCATCATCGATCGGGTAGAGGAGTACTGCGATGGCTGCATGCTTCGCAAGCAACACAGAGCTCCGTTCCCGCAGTCATCATCGTACCGCGCCGAGCAGGGACTGGAATTGGTGCACACTGATCTTTGCGGCCCCGTAGCGCCAACCACTCCAGGAGGTAATCCATATTTTCTTTTGGTTGTCGATGACTTTAGTCACGTCATGTGGGTAGAGCCGTCAAGTCCAAGGATGTGGCCTTTGGGCGTTTCAAGCGGATCAAGGTCATGGCAGAAGCCAAAAGGAGATGCAGGCTCCGGGCATTCCGCTTGGACCGTGGCGGGGAATTTAACTCCGGCGAGTTCAAGAGCTTCTGCGATGAGAACGGCGTCAAGCACTTCACCACGGCCCCCTATTCACCTCAACAAAATGGGGTCGTCGAAAGGCGGAACCAAACCGTAGTCGAGATGGTCCGGTGCATGCTCAAGAGTATGTCCATGCCGGCGTATTTTTGGGCGGAGGCTGTGCGCACTGCAGTCTACATCCTCAATAGGGCGCCGACGAGGAGCTTGAATGGTGTCACGCCGTATGAAGCGTGGCATGGCCGCAAGCCAGCCGTGCAGCATCTCCAGACTTTTGGGTGCACTGCCCATGTGAAGAAACTCGACCCTGGAGTGAACAAACTTGCTGATCGCTCGACCCCAATGGTGTTCATCGGGTATGAAGAAGGTGCAAAATGTTACAGGGTGTATGATCCCGCCCCTAACAAGGTGCAGGTAACCCGGGATGTTCAGTTCGAGGAGCGCCGATGACACATGTGCGAGCACTGTCCCTCTGCACGTTCACCGTGGAGTACATCACGGAGCATGGAGCCACGGAGATTGACTCCGGAATGAGGGCCAATGCACGCCAAATCGTTTGCTGCTTCACCAGCGTCTCCGTTCCCCCAAGGCGCATCAACTCCGGCCACGCCAGGCTCAAGCGAGCCGCGCTCACCACCGGCGACTGCAGGGACACGCTGGGTCACACCCCCGTCTCATGATGACGGATGTGACGTGGAAAGTGGGCCGGTGCGATACCGGCGTCTCTCTGGCGTTCTGGAAGACACCGAGGAGGATGCCATCAGGGAGCGGTTCAAGCGCTCCTTGGTCGAGCACTATCTTCTCAGCTCGGAGGAGCCGGCCAATGTTGATGCCGCTCTGGGTGACACAGATTGGAAGGGGGCCATGGACGATGAGATGCAAGCCATTGTTGATAACTCCACCTGGCACCTGACTCCATTACCTGTCGGCCACAAAGCAATTGGTCTGAAGTGGATATATAAGGTCAAGAGAGATCCAGCGGGCAAGATTGTCAAGCACAAGGCTCGGTTGGTTGCCAAAGGGTATGCACAGCAAGAAGGGGTGGACTTTGAGGAAGTTTTTGCTCCTATGGCTCGCATGGAGACAGTGAGACTGTTGCTTCCTCTCGCCGCATACTCTGGCTGGGAGGTCCATCACATGGACATAAAATCAGCCTTCCTCAATGGTGAGATCAACGAGGAAGTATATGTCGAGCAGCCGCCGGGTTACATCGTCGCCGGTCAAGAGAAGAGTGTTCTGCGTCTGCACAATGCTCTGTATGGGTTGAAACAGGCTCCGCGCGCTTGGTATGCAAAATTGGATCAGACGCTTGCCTCCCTCGGATTCACTCGCAGTCTTCTGGAGCACGCGGTCTATCGACGTGGTGATACCAAGTCTTACCTGCTGATGGGAGTATATGTAGATGATTTGATCATCACGGGGACTGATGCAGCGGCCATCGTCAGCTTCAAGGAACAGATGCAGCTGTTGTTCAGAATGAGCGATCTCGGACTTCTCATTTATTACTTGGGGATTGAAGTGACTCAGAACAGCGGGGGCATCACACTTTCACAACAGAGTTATGCCAAGGAAATTCTGAAGATGGCAAACATGAGCAGCTGCAACAGCTGCCACACCCCAATGGAGTGCCGTCTGAAATTGAAGAAAGAAGACGGTGGGGAAGCATTTGATCCTACTCTGTATCGCAGCATCATTGGTAGCCTATGTTACCTTGTGAACACAAACCTGACATTGCACACTCGGTGGGCATTGTTAGCCGGTACATGGAGAAACCAAGCGTCCATCATTGGGCAGCAGTCAAGCAAATTCTAAGGTACGTCAAGGGCACCACACAGTATGGATGCAGCTACAAGAGAGGCAGTGGTGATGTCAAGCTCTTAGGTTACAGTGATAGTGACCATGCCGGGGACAATGGTGACCGAAAAAGCACTTCTGGGCATGTGTTCTTTCTCGGCAAAAATCTGATCACATGGAGTTCTCAGAAACAAAAAAAATCGTTGCTCTATCTTCATGTGAAGCTGAATATGTAGCCATTGCAGGAGCAGCTTGCCAAGGTGTTTGGTTGAGCCGGTTGCTGGGAGAGATGACGGGAACACCACCAGCAATGTTCAACCTTTTGGTAGATAACAAGTCTACAATAGCCTTGAGCAAGAACCCTGTGCACCATGATCGAAGCAAACACATCGACGTGAAGTATCACTATGTCAGAGATTGCATGGAACAGCAGCAAGTGGAGCTCAACCATGTTGGTACACAGGACCAGTTAGCTGATGCACTGACCAAGGCGCTCGGGAAGGTTCACTTCATCCAGATGAGGGAGAGACTTGGGGTGATCAGTGTCGGGACATGAGATTAAGGGGGTGAAATGTTAGGCCTAGCTAATCTCATGGCTGCTTTATCTTTCTTTTTGTTTTTCTGTTAGAATAAGTGGCACATGCGGTCTGATGTGACCCATGCATGCACGGAGAGTAGGAGAAGTGCGACTTACTCTAAAAAAAAAAGGAGAAGTGCGACTTGCACGTTCTCTCTTGGATCCTCCTGGTTAGCAGCGGTTGTGGACGTGGCCGTGGGATGGCGCGGCCGTCTCGGATCACAAACCAGCTGACCAGGTGTTAGTTAGCTCTTTTATCGTTGTACTTTGATAAACAGAAGCAATCAACAGAAAAACGCCGCGCAGTTAGGCAGCACAAAAATACTCTATGTCTAGTTTGTGACTCTTCTGCTCGTACGCTCGTCTGTCTCCTTCCTCCCTAGCTAGATCGGCAACGACAAGTTTGGCCGTGCTGATCATCCTGCTCCTCCTACTCGCACCGTCTCTGGCGCAGGGCCGGCCCTAGACCATGGCAAAAGGTGCGGCAGCCTAGGGTCCATCTCAAATAAGGGCCCACTATATATACATACCTAATAAACTATACAAAATGTGATCTGCAGACCATATATTCAAAACTATATATACATACCTAATAATCATTATTTGCATCATGTCATCACATGGTGTCGTAAGGTTTTATTTGCTAATACAATTACATTTTTTATTTTTTATACCTTTAGAATAATTTTCATGATATGCAATATATACCGATGAAGGTTATTCTAATACCTCATTCGCACTACGGCCACCATAATTCTAGGGCCGGTCCAGCTCCGGAGGCCGCTGACGTGTTCTGCGACAACGTCAAGGCCATTGCCACCACTCTCTCCAAGAACGCTGCCTCTTCTCTGATACACTTCGCCACCAAAACCTTTAGCGGCGCCCCCAACGTCATCTTTGCACTCGGTCTTTGCCGCAGCGACGTCCTGGACGGCCCCGCCTATGGTGATTGCATCGCCAACTGGTTCGGCAGAGCGTTGAACCAGACGAAATGCGACAAGGCCCGCTCCACCTATGGCGATTGTATCATTGTCTATAGCACCGACGACGACATCCTAGCGGCACCCTCGAATACCACGAGAAGGTACGGCGACAACACGCCGCCCTTCGAGCAGTGGGACATCAAGAAGGTAACCACTGGCGACGTCCCCCCTCGTCGTCGGTTTCGTCCGTGAGCTACTGGTGGAGACTGCGGAGAAGGTGGCCACCACGGCGCCGAGGCTGTATGCGACCGGCGTCGTGGACATGGCTAGAGTGACGACCTACCCAAAGGTGTACTCCCAGGCGCAGTGCACGCCGGACCTGTCCGCCACCGACTGCTTGGCGTGCCTGCCCCGTCTCCTCGGCATGGTCAACTCCACCATGTCCCTGCGCATTGATGGGCAGATGGCTGTCACGCGGTGCAATTTTAGGTACAAGGCGTATCGGTTCCACGACGCCCAGCCCATGCTGAGTCTGCCGTCGCCGCCACCGCCGACGACTCCGACCAAACGCAGGAGCATGTTGTGGGTAATAGCGGTAGTTGTAGTTCCATTAACGGCAGCAGCATTTCTCTTCTTCAATTGTTACTCTCGTCGGCTCAAAAGGGGAAGAAAAGGTATACTAGCTAATGACCTAGTGGAGCGTTGTTCCTTCACGTTCTTTACCGTTAGTGGTAATAATGTCTTTTTTAATGTAGTGGTAATAATGTTATGCTGATGATCTAGTGGAATTTAGGGAGAGAGGGCCTAGTTTGGCAAGGGAAGAATTCGGAGTTCTCTTTGTTTCACTTTGACAGCTACTGGAGGCCACAAGTAATTTTTCAGAAGAAAACAAACTTGGACAAGGTGGCTTTGGTGCTGTCTACAAGGTACTACATTTGTAGGCCTATGAGCTTTACATATTTTTCTTGTGAACTGTTTTAGCAGCCTAATACGATCTCTTGTACGAAACAAGTATGTCTATATTGAACTATCTTATATAGTACTAACTTTTAAACGGGAGAGGATGATTAATTACAGCCAAGGTGGGGAAGAGCCTAACTTTTGGGTAGATATTTTTTTCTCAGGGCCAGCTTCCAGATGGGTTGGAGATAGCGGTTAAGAGACTTGCTTCACATTCAGGACAGGGTTTCACTGAGTTTAAAAATGAAGTCCAGCTCATAGCCAAACTCCAGCACACAAATTTGGTTAGGTTCTTGGGATGTTGCTCCCAAGAAGAGGAGAAAATATTGGTCTACAAGTACTTGCCGAACAAAAGCCTGGACATCTTTATCTTTGGTGTGCATTTGCATTTCTTAATTTACCTTAATTATTGTCTGTGGTTGTGTTGCATCAAAAGAACTAAATATTACTCGGAAATGTTATTTCTATCAGTTCTGTGAATATGTAGTTTAATTTATGTGGGCGCTTTACGCCGTATACTAACTATCTAATTGATGTGCAGATGAGTATAAAAGAGCTTTACTAGATTGGACAAAACTATTAGAAATAATTGAAGGAGTTGCACATGGACTCCTTTACTTACATAAGCACTCTCGATTGCTTGTCATACATTGAGATCTTAAACCAAGCAACGTTCTCCTAGACAGCGAAATGAATCCAAAAATTTCAGATTTCGGGCTAACAAAAATATTCAGCTCAAATGACACTGAAGGCGACACTACAAGAAGAGTGGTTGGCACATAGTAAGTTTCATAGAAAAAACACCAATTACAATTATATATATTACATTTCAACCAGATAAGGTAATCTTGACATTTATCATATATCATTTTAGTGGTTACATGGCCCCTGAGTATGCATCGAAGGGCGTCTTCTCTATTAAATCTGATGTCTTCAGCTTTGGTGTTGTCATTATTGAGATCCTTAGCGGAAAACGGAATTCTGGTAACCAACACTAGTAGAAAACAGACCTTTCGTCCGCCCCTTTAGTCCCGGTTTGATTATGGCCCGGGACTAATGTGACCATTAGTCTCGGTTCCAACGGCTAGGAGCGGACGGGGGCACGGGCATCATTAGTCCCGGTTCATTTGTGACATATAGTCCCGGTTGGTGATACCAACCGGGACTAATGAGGTGGTGGCAGGTTGGCGTCAGGCTGGGGCCCCCACGAGCCTTTTTAGTCCCGGTTTGTATCACCAACCGGGACTAAAGTGGACATTTAGTCCCGGTTTGTATCACCAACCGGGACTAAAGATGTCCCTATATAAACCCCTGCTTCTTCCAGCCCGAGCCCAAGCTCTCCTTTCTCCTTTCTCTCCTCTGTTCTCTTCCCTTTGCTCGAGCTCATCCTCCATTTTTGCCAAGATTTATCAAGATTTGAGGCACCCCATCTATCCAAGTGTTCACAAAGGTTTGCAATTTTGTCCTTTCATCTCTCATTGCTAGATTAGCTCGTGCAATGCTCTATAAGTATAGTGATTTATGGGTTTTAGTTTGGGAGTAATTATGTGGGAGTTTATTTGATTTATATACAATTTGAGCTCAAATTAACTTCTTAGTTTGCATATGTGTAGGTGTGGTTTACTTAGTGCCTTCCCGTCCCCGTCCTAACCACCGTCGATCGCCCGCACCATCCCGTCGCCAGCACCACACCTTGGTGAGCCTCTTGTTCTTATCCTTTTTATAAAAAAAAATCATGTTTGTATGATTTAGATAGTTACTTGTATAATTTTTTTACCTGTATGGTTGTTTGTTATACATAGTGGCATGGTTTTGATATCCGTCCCCGTCGGTCCTCGTCCGGTTTGTGATTCGGATGTGGTATATTCTCTTTTATAACTATTTATTGCATTTCGTGTTTATGACAATTATGCCCATCAAGTTGGCATAGATATTTTTATCTAGGAGGTATGTGAACCGGAAAACGCAACCGACCCTCTTGTCGAGAAGTTAAATTTAGTTGAAAAGGAAAACGAGTATTTGAAAGAAAAATTGAAAAGAATTGAAGAAGAGAAGATGAAACTGGAGTTGTATGTTGCCGATGTCGTCGATGATCACATGATCAAGATGGATGCAATGCGCTTGAAGATTAGAAAATATGCTGTTAATAAAGAGGCTTGGTATCACTATGTTGTTGGATCAATTGTCACCTTAGTTGCGATCTTGATCGCATTTGTTGTTGCATTTAAATGCTTTAGCTAGATAGTTGTATGTTGTTTTATGAGAATAAGTGTGTATGAACTTGTATTAATTTGGTCTTTTTGGTGTTGTGTAATGAAGATGAGCCGGCAATAGATGTACGATGACCGACGCTCTCCCCAGTTCATTGATGGCGTACATACTTTTCTGCTTGCGGCTGAGGCAAACAAGCAGGATGGTTTGTGTTGTCTATGTGCTGTCTGTAAGAATGATAACAATTACTCTAGTTCAAGAGTCATTAACATCCACCTGTTTACGTCCGGTTTCATGTCCGGCTATAACTGTTGGACCAAGCACGGAGAAAGAGGGGTTCTGATGGAAGAGAATGAAGAAGAAGAGGATGATGACAGCTATCCTGGGTTCCCTGAATAAGATGGTACTACAATGGGGGAAGAAGCTGAAGAAGAGGCATCAGATGAGCCCACTGATGATCTTGGTCGGGCCATTGCTGATGCAAAGAGAAACTGCGCAAGTGAAAAGGAGAAGCTGAAGTTGCAGCGCATGTTAGAGGATCAAAAGAAATTGTTGTACCCAAATTGCGAAGATGACAAGAAAAACCTCGGTACCACACTGAAGAACATATCCATGAAGGTGGCGGTCGGCTTTGCTTTACCGAATGAACCTGAAGCAACCATCCATGGCAATCCGATTCCAGCTGGCTATACTCGTGTCGGGGTGAATGAAGTGATGTCAGGATATGACTCACTAGAGCTTGACTTTCCTGGAGGTCAAGAGGAGCACACACTGGTCGAAGCCATACGTGGTGTCATTGTATGGAGAAAGGATTGCATCGTCTTTCCAAACTCGGCGCCAAGGGCACCGACTCCTCCTCCAAGTCCGCCGCGTTAGCCGAGTCCTCCTCCAAGTCCGCCGCGTCAGCCGACTCCAGCCCACCACAAGACGGCGCCCATTGCGTGTCCGCAATATCGATCTCTGCTGCGTGAGCCGACTCCAAAATGGAAGAGAGCACCAAGGAAGAAAGCCGATCCTCCTGCCAAAAGGAAGTTGGCTTACGAGATGACTGTCGAGGAAAACAATGCCCAAGTGGCTACCGAAGTGAAGGCTCATTTTGCACCGAAACCGCCCCCGCCGCCAAAGAAGAAAATACATGAGAAAGTCATACAACACTTTGTGGATCTTGCTAAACCGGCTGTGGAGAGAAGGCGATCAGACTATGAACGCTCTATTAGCAAGTCATATCATGCACACAAAGATAAGAAGTCGAGCCTTACAGGTAGTAATAAAACCGGGAAAACTATTCCCTAGCTCAGAGAACAGGCAGTGCAATCGATCCCCCCGCTCAAAGTGAGTACCGATTTGGCGGTAACCGACGCTGCTAGACAGATGGCTAGAGAGGCTGGTATCACTGTTGAACAACTCCTAGACATGGAGGAAATCCCCATGAGGGATCCGGAGGATCTAGCATGGAAATATGTCCCCGAGAACCCTCTGGTCAGGACTGAGGAGGTCCCGCTTCTATCAACGCAAATGCGCAGATTGCATGACTGGTACCTGAGAGAAATAAAGGTCGGGCGAGAGAGCCTCATGGTGAAAGTCAAGCCAGAGCATTTCTTCAATAGAAAAATGTGTGGATTGACTTTCCAGAACTTTTTCAGTTATTCAATCAAGACACACTCGACAAATCTATCGTCAGTTGCTATTATCTGTAAGTGATTTCTTTCTGTAATTTAAGTCTCTAGCTCAGCTCGTTCATTGCCTGTAATTATCCTTACTATATTCTTTTGTGTGGTACTGTGCAGAATGAAGATTTTTGAAATGAACTGAGATGGAGTCTATGGCATTGGGTTCATTGACCCAAATACCGTTTTTGAAGAAGTGTTAAATAAGTACCCAGAAGACACAGAGAAAAACTTACTACTGTTTTTGAAGAACTACATGCCAAACCAGAAATAGTATTTCCTTACAACTTCAGGTGAGTGTTACTGTCTTGTACTACAAATTCTATTTTGCTTACTCGATGTTAAGTGTAGTTGATGAGCTATGCATGCCCGCTTATACAAACGTGTGCGCAGTTTCCACTGGATCCTGCTAATCATTAGAGTTGACGCGGGAAAAGTTGAAGTACTGGACTCACTAGGTAAAGACCCTAGAGAATACACCAACCTGTATTGGATGCTCGATAGGTAATTTCAATCATTATCGCACTATGTCGGCCTCTTTAGTTCATTTCCTCATATCAAGTAATTAATTAATAACTCATTTATTCATTTTCTTTGCCGGGTAGGGTTTGGAAAAAGTTCACCAAAGAGATGGTCGGTGCATGGGAACCAAAGCTGAAATTGGTGCGACCCAGGGTAATTAAGTAGTACTAGCTATACGTTCGCGCATCTCTTTAATTCTATAGTTTCAATACCATTATCATGCTTGATTATTATCTGATTGAATTCTATTCTCGTAAAGTGCGTGAGGCAGGCATCGGGGAATAATTTATGTGCGTACTACGTTTGCGGGAACATTCGCTTTATGACCGAAAGGAGCAAAGATGCAAGAAAACTTTGGGTACGTAATAAACACTATTCACATTTTTTTAATCCCGCACGGTCTAATATATATACACACAACTAATATATTCATATTGATCTCCTTGTTTAAAGATGTAGGAGATGCGGGATGCGCTCCTACCAACGGACCGCATAAAAGCACTTCAAGAGGAAATTTCAGGATTTTTGCTTGAGCGGGTCATAGCTCCCGACGGAGAATACCATTAGACCTAATGCCTGCATGTAATTATCTGCAAATTGTAGGAGAAACTGTATATTCCAAATTGTGTGTATATATATATGTGTGTGTGTGTGTGTGTGTGTGTGTGTATGCATATGGTCATATGAGAAATTCTATGATATATGATTGGTCGTACGAGAAATTCTCCACTAGTGCAACAATGTGGAGGCTTCGTCAATTTGCTTGGATATGTAAGCGTATACACACGAGCTTCAACTTGCATTTTTTTTCTTCATTTGCTATAAAACCTAATGTTTGTAATGGGATTGCAAACAAGCATGGCAATTGTGGGAAGAGGGAAAGTGGATCGATCTCCTCGATGCATCATTGGTTCCTGATATTCACTTGGCAAAGTTAATGAGATGCACTAATATAGCATTGTTATGTGTACAAGAGAATGCAGCTGATCGGCCAACCATGGGAGATATTGTTTCAATGCTAAGAAGTGATACTATGATCTTGGCTAAACCTAAGCAGCCAGCATATATGTAAGGGCGGGAAATGAAGAGACGTCCAATGCTCCCGAGTCGTGCAGTATTAATGATAAACCATATATCTGCCACAAGTCCTAGATAGTGGTTTTCCTTGTGTCATGTTATTAATCTATCTCATTGTACTTGTATTAACAACACTATAAACATTATATGATGTGGAAGTATAAGTGTTGCTTCAAATGTGAGATTATGTACCCCAATAGATATAAAAGAAGGCTTCCAAGCTAGTTGGAGTACATAATCAGCTGATTTTCCCATGCCTTTGATCATATTTCCCTTTTTGGTTTTGCAAAATATTACCTTACTTTAATGATGTGCACATAGTAAATTTTCTACAATTATTTCCTACATAACTGAAAACACATGTTGCATGGCAGCGTAGAAAATGAAATACAATACCTTACTTTAAAGATGTGCGCATAGTAAATTTTCTACAATTCTGTTCCTACATAACTGAAAACACATGTTGCATGACAGCGTAGAAAATGAAATACAATTATGAATTGTTGCATGGCAGAAGTAGACGGAGTGCTCCCAGGAATTCTCTTGTGCCCGGAAGACATCGGGGAGTGGGAAGAGTGGAGTGTTGTGTCATGGCATGCGGAGAAGGGCTAGCTGTGGCCAGGAGGAGTAGAGAAGGTTGTCGGTGGCCAAGTAGCTCACAACACTGATCACACTGGAAGAAGGGGAAGAAGCGGGCTCACCACGGGTTCCTGGGGGAAGCAGGAACATGATCGTGTGGCGAGGCACGCGGCGAAGGTTAGGAGTCTTTGCTCGGGCGACGGCCACTCGATGCATGCTACGGGTGGATCTGGAGCTCAGGGAGAAAACTTGTGCCATGTGGCCGGTTTTCCCATATAATCTGGTTTTCCGACGAAAGTTATCCGGTTTTGAAACATGAGGAACTAAATGTCGCTCAGAAAAATCTTAAGGGACCAGATGTAGATGTTTGTTAGACTTATGGGACAAAAACATACTTTTCTCAGAAATTAGGGTGACGCCATGTCAAGCAACAGTCAACAGACTGGTCGGCATCCACTGCAAAGACTTACTTTGCATTCTTACGAGTCAATCCACTGTCTTTTTTATTTGAAAAAAAAGTCAGTCCAGTGCATTAACTTGCTTTGCATTCTTCCAAGTCAATGGTGGGCGCGAAACTGAAACACACGGACATTTCCAAGTGCATCCGTGCGTGACAAACACGTACGTTCTGCGTTTTAAGCAACGAGAAACAATCAGGACCATCAGAAACCCTGCCACACAATGGTGGGCGTGCTGCTGCGGGAACGTATCTGGTGCACCGGGGCAATTGGTGCTACCGGTGCACCGGACCCCGTTGCACATCAAAAAAATGTTTAAAAAATCCAGAAAAAATTAGTGTATTGACAAAACATCAATGTATGTTGTCACAAAAATTCAAATCAAAATTCGAAACATTGCAAGAGATACAAAAATGGCAAATTTAACATCAATATGGTAATGGGCCAAAACTAAAGCCCAGCTTATGTTACGTACTATTCAGTATTAAATTTGTCATTTTTGTATCTCGAGCTGCATTTCGAATTTTGATTTGAATTTTTGTAATAACATGCATTGATATTTTGTCAATACACTAAATTTTTTCTGGATTTTTTTGAACATTTTTTTGATGTGTAACGGGTCCGGTGCACCGGTAGCGCAAATTGCCCCGGTGCACCAGATACGTTCCCGTGCTGCTGCTCCTCCTCGGCGGCATCGGCAATCGGCCACGTCTGCAGCAGCGGCGGCAACTACACGGCCAAAAGCACCTACCGGTACAGCCTCGCCGTGCTCAACGCCACCATCCCCGGCAACGCTTCCTCCTCCCCACAGCTCTTCGCCACCGCCAACTCCGGCGTGGTGCGCGCTCTCGCGCTCTGCCGCCACGACACCACAAACCTCACCGCGTGCAGAGAGTGCGTCGCCTCCTCGTTCAAGTACGCGCAGAAGATGTGCCCGAAACACAAGGCCGCCACCGTCTACTACGACTACGACGAGGTAAATGTCACGCGGCCAGGGTGCCTCGTCGGCTTCTCCGGCGACGGCGGCTTCCTCAGCCCGGGATCCAGTGTCACCTGGAACGACACGTTCTTCCAGTTCTTTAACCCGGTGCAAATCCAGGGCAAGGCCGGGGTTGTCGCTGCCGCCGTCCGCCAGCTCCTGACGCAGACGGCACGATAGGCGGCCGGCACGGCGAGGAGGTTCACCACAGGGTCCATGGACTCCATTGGCAGTGCCGCACCGACACTCTACTCCCTGGCGCAGTGCACGCCTGACATCTCCGCCGGCGACTGCCTGGCGTGCCTCCAGCGGCTTGTCGGCACGCTCAACGCTACAAACTCAGTGCGCGTGAGCGGACGGATGTTCGTGCTCCGTTGCAACGTGAGGTTCGAGCCTTCTATGTTCCACAACGACAAAACAATGCGGCGGATTCCATCTCCATCATCCATCGCTCCGGCACCGGCACCGGCACCAGCGCCAGCTCCGGCAAGCAAGAGTATGTGATGAACAATTCACGCATGCAACAATTCAAATATGCGACAAGACTCTTGATAAATTAGTTGCCAAGTTATTATGACATATGGAATTATTGTGACGTAATGCTAATTCATGGACGTATGGATGTTTAATTTTGAAGGACATGGAGTAAAACCTTGGGTAATTGCCTTATCGGTAGCTGCTCCTGTAGCGCTAGTTGCACTCTGCTTCATCGTCTACCATCGTCGGCGCCTTAGAACCAAGCACACAAAAGGTGGGTACATTAGTTACTGAAATGATCAAATATAAAGACTCATAATTGAAGAGATCCATATTGATTGCACTGGTTCATAATTTTCAGATAAAGGGACAACCTTGCAAGGAAAGCGTACTCACGAGTTTCAAGAAAGAGATGAACTAGTTTGGGAAATGGAAACGGAGTTGGCTGAGTTTGCAGTATTTGACTTTCATCAGATATTAGAGGCCACAGTTAACTTTTCCGACGAAAACAAGCTCGGCCAAGGTGGATTTGGCCCTGTTTACAAGGTAATTATATACAACACCGTTCTGTAATCCTTGTTTTCTAGGCAATACAAAATGCATACCAAAGCCTCGTTAGAGTATAGGAAAAATATAGATCCAAACTAGTGTAAATGTGCTTTTACTCGGCACTATTGAATTGTGAACTAACTTGTGCAACGTAAAGCAGCCTGGATTGTTGCATAATATTAATAAATATTTACGTTTCCTAGGGCCACTTTCCTGATGGAAATGAGATAGCAGTGAAGAGACTTGATTCACATTCAGGACAAGGTTTCATAGAGTTCAAAAATGAAGTTGAGCTTATAGCGAAACTTCAACACAGAAATTTGGTTAGGCTCATGGGATGTTGCTCTCAAGGAGAGGAGAAAATACTGGTCTACGAATACTTGCCAAATAAAAGCTTGGACTTCCTCATCTTTGGTACATATTTGCACTTTCAAATCCATATGATAGACATTGTTTGTCATGATGGCACCTTAAAATATTTTCAAAAATTAAGGTTCTCGGCTTTAGGTTGTTTCTTTAGATTACTCTTTTATACTAATATTTGTTTACGTGCAGATGAAAATAGAAAAACACTACTGGATTGGGACAATCGTCTTGCAATAATTGTAGGAATAGCAGAAGGACTTCTTTACCTACATAAGCACTCTAGGTTGCGTGTTATACATCGAGATCTTAAGCCAAGCAACATTCTCTTGGATAGCGAAATGAATGCAAAAATTACAGATTTTGGACTAGCAAAAATATTCAGCTCAGATAACACCGAAGCAAATACTACAAGGAAATTAAGTAGTTGGTACACTGTAAGTCTCATATAAATTACTGCATTTTTAAACACTTAAATTGCAACTCGACCATATAGTAAGTGGACATATATTGTTGCATAATTTTAGTGGCTACATGGCACCCGAGCATGCTTCCCACGGTCTCTTCTCTATCAAATCAGATGTCTTCAGCTTCGGTGTTTTAACTCTTGAGATCCTTAGCGGGAAAAGGAATTCTCATGAATGTGGAAATTTCATCAACCTCCACGGACATGCGAGTGCACCTTTACACATCCATAAAATAAAAAGAAAATGCTAGTTTATTTTGTGTCTTCCTAAAGTATTTGATGAAATTTCAAATAGGCTTGGCAATTATTTGAAGTGGAAAGCTGGGTCAATCTCATTGATGCGGCATTGCTTCCGAACGGTCATTCGGAAGAAATGATGAGGTGCATTAACATTGCATTGCTATGTGTACAAGAGAATGCAGTTGATCGTCCAACCATGTTGGATGTTGTCGCAATGCTAAGCAACAAGACCATGATTGTAGATAAGCCTAAGCACCCGGCATATTTCACGGGGGAGAAAGAAGCACCCACTACAACTCAATCGTGTAGTGTTAATGATGTGACTATATCCACGATAACCCCTAGATAGTTTTCTTTTGTATCAGTGTTGTATGAACTTAGAAAGTGTGTAGTGCATAAGAGCATCTCCAGCCGTCCCCCCAAGAAGGCCCCCAGGAGCACTTTTTCAGCGCCGGCGGACAAAAAAAGTCGCAGCCACGCCCCCACGACCTCACTTTTCGCCGGATTAGCCAAAAAATACAGCCGGCGAGCCCAGGCGAAACCCAAGATCCCGGGGGGCAGCTGGGGGGCACCGGCGCTATTTTCTTTGCCTTTCTGGCCCACTGTCGGCGACTTTCCCACACCAGGCCGGCCCCACCACGGCCTTCTCTCACCCACCACGTCCTCTCTCTCCCACGTTCTCTCTCTCCGTTTATCCCTTTCTCTCATCCCCTCCCTGCCGCTCGTGCCCCCGATCCAGAGCGTCCCGGCGTCGTTGCCTCGACCCCCCTTCGCCCCCGGCCCCGGCCGCTGCAACCTACGGCGCCGCCGGCCTCGGCCCCGGCTGCTGCACCCCACGGCGCCGCCGGCCTCGGCCCTGGCCGTTCGCCCACGGTGCCACCGGCCTCGGCCCCGGCCCCGTCTCCACTGCCTCGTCGTCCATCGGCCCCGGCCCCGGCCCGCGGACAGGGTGGCGCGGCCTGGCTCGCCAAACTCGGCGGCTTCCAGCACGCGTCCTTCTACCTGGACGGGTCCCTCTCCTCGCTGCTCGACCCGGTGGCGTTCCGGTGGGAGCGGTACGCACAGTTCCGCGACATGCGCGGCATGGACCCGGGCGAGCTGATGGGCGTGCTCCCGACCTGCGCCTTCGGGCGGTACGCCGCCAGCAAGTTCATGTCCCTCCTGCCGCAGCGCGTGGAGGAGGCAGTTCTCGGCGGCGCCGAGCACAAGAAGGCCGTGGGCGCAGGCGCGCACCTGCTCCTGGGGGCGCAACGAGTGGAAAAAATTTCGCCCCCAGGCCAAAATTTTCGCCGGCAGCCCCCCAAGCGGCGAAAGAAATGCCTCCTGGGGGGCGCAACGGCTGGAGATGCTCTAAGATTGAAGTACTATACGAAGTGCATGACCTTCTTGATATTATAGATGTACCATATTTTGCATGATGGATATAACCAATCAAAAATATGGTTTTGATAGTTTGTAGTAATGTCTTTTCATATTTTACCGATGGTTTTAGGGCATGGGACTACTTCGAGGGATCGATTGTGTATTTACACTATGTGTAAAAACATATTACTTTTTGACCTTGACATGGTCTTGGACATGATACATTTGCTAATTACTTTTTGCATGTATAGGTTAGTAGAAAATATACAAAAACTAAAATTTGCAATTTTCATGGCAAATACAAATATATTTTAAATTTTAGCAAGTGGATTGTTTAAATAATTTAACAGGAAGAGTCACGCGAGTTTGACGGTATAATATTTGGGATGGCATGTATCAATGAATAATGATATGCTATTTTTAGCAAAATAAGAAAGCTAATTATAGTATGAAAATATTTTTCATGGCAAATAAAAAATATATTTTAGTTTCAGCAGTGTAGATTGTTTATATATTTTGATAGAAAGAGTCACACAAAATTTAGTTGTACAACTTTTAGGATAGTATATCTTTAAGAGCATATAGTACTAATTTTTACCAAAGTAATGAAGCCAAATCATCTTAGAAAAGAACAATAAGAGGTACATGCAGATTGAGGAGAAAATTTTCTGAAATAAGCTTTAAAACATTTATCCTTTGTATGCTATTAATATTAATGTGTTCTCTTTTATATAATCATCAATATATCGCAGAAATTTGATATATACAAGAGAGCTGTCATGTCCTTGTGTACTTCACTTGGACATAATGGTCTTGATATGCATATCCAGTAGAATGCATGCATGTGTTGCCACATCGAAACATAGTTCTTGATGAGACATCCCTACTACGTACAGTTGCATCCTTAGCACACATGACCAGGCCAGATCAAGTTTCAGAAACACAAGGACCAATTACTATAGCTTGCATAGGCCAAGTCAAATATCAAGATCTTTCGTCTCTGGGAACTTCCACTAGTTCTCATGAGAATATGATGGGTTAGGCTAGAAATCAGTCGACTGATTTTTTCGAATTGGGTCAGTCGATCATTTCGAACGTCAGATCCACATCCAATGGCTCCCGACCTTTCTTCTACCTCTGTCTCTTCTTCTTCTCCAGTCCGCCGCCCGGGCCGCCGGCCGAACCGCCTGCGACCACAACCCGCGGCCGGCGGCGCTCCCGCACAGCCTCGCCGCCCCGCCCTCCCCGGAACCGCCCCCCACCGCCGGTCTAGCCGCCGCCCCGGCCATCCCTCTAAGGCCGCCGGCGTTTAGGTTTTTTCTCCGGCGAAGTGCACCACCACCCCACCACCGCCCCCACCCTGAACCCTAACATAGATACCGGGGTAGCCCTCCGGCGAGCCCTTCCTTCTCCTTCCTTACCTCCGACTCACTCAGGCTAACTCTCTGAAAATCGATTGACCCTATTTCAAAATCAGTCGACTGGCATTTAGCTAAACTGGAATATGTTACTACCTGAATCTAATATATTTGTATTAGTAAGGAAAGAATGGCCTACATGGACGAGAGGGACAATTATTGTAACATCAGCAAGCGTGGAGATGGCAGCCGAGGAATGAATATGGCATTTCTAGTACTAGAGATTTCAGGACTTTAAGGCTACCATAATGACCCATGGAGACATATACCAAATATATGCCATTTCATAATTTTGTTCATGATCATCCATAGGTGTTGCGCTGATGTCTACTACACAACTTGTTCTTGTAAACTCGTGTTGGGACTCCAAGCGCAGAGTTTTCTAGGACAGTAGCAAATTTTCCTCAAGTGGATGACCTAAGGTTTATCAATCCGTGGGAGGCGTAGGATGAAGATTGTCTCTCTCAAACAACTCTGCAACCAAATAATAAAAAGTCTCTTGTGTCCCCAACACACCAAATACAATGGTAAATTGTATAGGTGCACTAGTTCGGCGAAGAAATGGTGATACAAGTGTAGTAATGATAGTAGATATCGATTTTTGTAATAGTAACAATAAAAAACAGCAATGTAGCAATTGATAAAACGGAGCACAAACGGTATTGCAATGCTTGAAAATGAGGCCTAGGGTCCGTACTTTCGCTAGTGCAATCTCTCAAGAATGCTAATATAATTGGATCATATAACCATCCCTCAACGTGCGATAAAGAATCACTCCAAAGTTCCTATCTAGCGGAGAACATAATAAGAAATTGTTTGTAGGGTACGAAACCACCTCAAAGCTATTCTTTCCGATCAATCTATCCTAGAGTTCGTACTAAAATAACACCAACCTATTCTTTCTGATCGATCTATCTAAGAGTTCTTACTAAAATAACACCATATGATACACATCAACCAACTCTAATGTCAACTAGATACTTCAATGTCACCGCGAGTATCCGTGAGTTGATTATACGATATGCATCAAACAATTTTAGTTTCATAATACTCAATCCAACACAAAGAACCTCAAAGAGTGCCCCGAGATTTCTACCGGAGAAACAAAGACGAGAACGTGCATCAACCCCTATGCATAGATTACCCCAATGTCACCTCGGGAATCCGCGAGTTGTGTGCCAAAACATATATCAAGTGAATCAATATGATACCCCATTGTCACCACGGGTTTTCTCTCAAATCCATAAAAGTATTCAATCCGATAAAACAAAATCTCAAAGGGAAAATTCAATCCATCACAACAAAATAGAGAGGGAGAAACACCATATGATCCAACTATACTAACAAAGCTCACGATACATCAAGATCCTACCGACTCAAGAACATGAGAGAGAGAGAGATTAAACATATAGCTACTGGTACAAACCCTTAGCCCCGAGGGTGGACTACTCCCTCCTCATCATGGTGGCCGCCGGGATGATGAAGATGGCCACCGGTGATGATTTCCCCCTCCGGCAGGGTGCCGGAACGGGGTCCAGATTGGTTTTTCGTGGCTACAAAGGCTTGCGGCGGCGGAACTTCTGATCTAGAGTTATTTCTGGGGGTTTCTGAATATATAGGATTTTTGGGTGTCGGTTTCACGCGAAGATGGGCCACAAGGAGC
Source organism: Thinopyrum elongatum (assembly GCA_011799875.1). Taxonomy (NCBI): domain Eukaryota; kingdom Viridiplantae; phylum Streptophyta; class Magnoliopsida; order Poales; family Poaceae; genus Thinopyrum; species Thinopyrum elongatum. Next base: position 32,789,546 of record CM022299.1, on the reverse strand, counting down.
CCACAAGATACCAGGGTGCGCCAGAGTGGGCTGGCGCGCCCTGGTGGGTTGTGGCCACCTCGTGGCTCTTCTGGCCCTCCCACGAAGCTTCTAGTGCTTCTTTTGTTCCAAAAAAAATATCAAAAAGTTTCGTTCCATTTGGAGAACTTTTATTTCTGCACAAAAAACAACACCAGGGTAGTTCTGCTGAAAACAGCGTCAGTCCGGGTTAGTTCCACGCAAATCATACCAAAACCATATAAAATTATTGTAAACATGGCATGAATACTTCAAAATTATAGATACGTTGGAGATGTATCGGCATCCCCAAGCTTAATTTCTACTCGTCCTCGAGTAGGTAAATGATAAAAGAAATAATTTATGAAGTGTGAGTGCTAGCATAGTGCATAAGTTTGATCAATGATAATTTTAATCACTTTTCCTAGCATCATAACAGCAACTCTTTCTCATAAAACTCATCATGATAAAGTAGCAATTGAAAACGTTATTTTTGATGTGGAATGCTATCTATCATATTCCTCATATACTCTTTTCTCTTGTAGCATGGACACTTGGACTTGAATGATTCAAAATAATACTCTATAATTTGACATGAGGACATCAATACTCAAGCATATCAACAAGCAACCATGTCTTTCAAAATATCAACACTAAAGAAAGCTATCCCTAGCCCATTATGCTCAATCATTGATCCATTCATGAAACACACTCGAATATTAACTATGCCCAATGCACAAGTATGACAATAGTGTTTCCTAGTTGTTGCTTTATAAGAGAAGATGGAGACTCAATAAAAATAAAATTGCATAAAGTAAATAGATAGGCCCTTCGCAGAGGGAAGCAGAGATTTGTAGAGGTGCCAGAGCTCAAAGCTTAAATTGGGAGATAAAATTGTTTTGAGGGGCATGCTTTTCCTGTCAACGAAAATGACCGAGAATTCCCAATACTTTCCATGCTAGATACATCATAGGCGGTTCCCAAACAGAAAATAAAGTTTATTCCTTTTTCCACCATTCTTTCACAATCAATGGCTAGCCGTATCCACGGGTGCCTTCCATACCAATACTTTCCAAGGAATTTATTATTGAACAACATAAATAAATAAAAATTGCATTTCGGGACTGGGCATCCCTATTACCTTTGCCACACTCTCGTGCAATGACAAGTGAATAAACACTCATCTTGAGAATAACGCATCTGGCATGGAAAATATTGGCCACCCCCTGCCGCTTCATGAGCGGTACGGGCACACAAAAAGGAAATTTATTTTGAAAATTAGAGTTGGCACATACAAATTTACTTGGAGCGGCATGGAAATACCGCATATAGGTAGGTATGGTGGACTCATTTGGCACAACTTGGTTTAAAGAGTTTGGATGCACAAGCAGTATTCCTGCTTAGTTCAAATGAAGACTAGCAAATAGATTGAGAAGCGACCAACCAAGAAACGAAAACAATCATAAACGAGCATTAAACATAACTAACACCAAATAATGCACCACAAGTAGGATATAACTTCATTGCATAACTATTGACTTTCATGCTTGCATAGGGAATCACAAACCTTAACACCAATATTCCTACTAAAGCACAATTACTCACCAACATGACTCACATATTATTATCTCCATATCGCAAAACTATTGCAAGGAATCAAACTTATCATATCCAATGATCTACATGAAAGTTTTTATTATATCCTTCTTGAATATCCATCACATTAGGACCAATTTCAAAGTTTGTGCAAATTGTCATCAATAGTATCAACTCTCAAAATAATATAAGTGAAGCACAAGAGTAAATAACAAACTACTCCAAAAAGATATAAGTGAATATCAAGTGAGTAGTTAAGTAAATGGGTAGCTATTTGAGGACTCTCCCTTATTTAAAAACTTTAAGATCTAATTATTTTATTAAAACAGCAAGCAAAACAAAATAAAATGACATTCCAAGAATAGCACAACTCATGTGAAGAAGCAAAAACTTGGGCTCAAATGAGGCTAACCGATAATTGTTGATGAAGAAAGGTGGGATGCCTAACGGGGCATCCCTAAGCTTAGATGCTTGAGACTTCTTGGAATATTATCTTGGGATGCCTTGGGCATCCCCAATATTGAGCTTTTGTGTCTCCTTAATTCCTTTTATATCACGGTTTCCCTAAATCTTTAAAACAGCATCCACACCAGACTCAACAAGAACTCGTGAGATAAGTTAGTATAAATTAATGCTAAACCTTATCATTCTCTACTATAACAAAACACTAAAATTATTATTTAACATTGCATACTAAATTACTCTACATATTTAATAGTCCTATCCTCAAATAGAATCATTAAACAAGCAAACATATGCAAACAATGCAAACATGACAGCAATCTGTCTAAACAGGACAGTCTCTAAAGAATGCAAGAATATTCATACTTCTCTAACTCCAAAATTTCTGAAAAATTACCACACGGTAGAAAATTTCTTCTAGCTTATTTTGTATACATTTCAAGATTTTATCATGTTCTGACTTTCCAGAATAATTCAGACAATGATAGAAAACTTTCTGTTTTCAAACAGCAACATGTAGACTTGCAAAATAAGCATGGTAAAGGCTATACTTGACATTTTTATTGAAATGAAAGATGAAAAACATTATTTAAATAACAGAAATATAATAAAAACAAAATAAAATGATGCTCCAAGAAAAACACATATCATGTGACGAATGAAAATATAGCTCCTAGTGAGGTTACCGATAATGTTGGAGACGAAAGAGACAATGCCTTCCGGGGCATCCCCAAGCTTAGTTGCTTGGATCTTCCTTGAATATTACCTTGGGGGTGCCTTGTGCATACCCAATCTTAGGGTCTTGTCACTCCTTATTCTCCTCATATCGATATCTCACCCAAAACTTGAAAACTTCAATCACACAAAACTTGACGGAACTTCGTGAGATAGGTTAGTATGATAAAGAGCAAACCATTCACTTTGGTACTGTCAAAGACAAGATTCATTATTGTTCTCACACAATTCCTACTGTACCTTATCATTTCCAAAATTTATATTGAGCAATATAAGCCATAGAAACTAGAAAACAAGCAAACTATGCATTGAAAACCGAATCTGTCAAAAACCGAACAGTCTGCAATGATCTGGACAATGACCATACTTTTGTAAATCCAAAATATCTGAAAAATTAGGAGAGCGTAGGCAATTTGTATATCAATCATCTTTAAAAAAATCAGAATTTTATCATGTTCCAGTGAATTTAAACAATTCTGTTACTGGAAGCAAAAGTTTCTGTTTCTGCACAGAATCAAGTCAACTATCATCCACACTATCCCAAAGGCTTTACTTGGCACTTTATTGAAAACAAAAGCTATAAAACATGACTACTACAGTAGCTTAATCACGTGAACACACAAAAACAGTAGGGATAAATGTTGGGTTGTCTCCCAACAAGCGCTTTTCTTTAATGCCTTTTTAGCTAGGCATGATGATTTCAATGATGCTCACATAGAAGTAAAGAATTGAAACATAACAAGAGCATCATGAAACACATGGCAAGCACATTTAAGCCTAACTGACTTCCTACGCATAGGGATTTTGTGAGCAAGCAAATTATGGGAGCAAGAATCAACTAGCATAGGAAGGCAAAACAAGCATGACTTCAAAAACTTTCAACACATAGAGAGGAAACTTGATATTATTGAGATACCTACAAGCATATTTTCCTCTCTCATAATAATTTTCAGTAGAATCATGAATAAATTCAACAATATAACTATCACATAAAGCATTCTTTTCATGATCCATAAGCATACAATTTTTGTTACTCTCCACATAAGCAAATTTATTCTCATGAATAATGGTGGGAGCAAACTCAACAAAATAACTATCATGTGATTGGAAATTAAAATCAAGATGACAAGTTTCATGGTTATCATTATTCAGTATAGCATACATGTCATCACCATAATCATCATAGTTAGGAACTTTGTTTTCATAATCATTTGAAACCTCTTCCAAGATAGTGGATTCATCACTAAATAAAGTCATGACCTCTCCAAATCCACTTTCATAATTATGAGAATAAGATTCAACACCCTCCAAAATAGTGGGATCATTACCTAGAGTTGACACTCTTCCAAACCCACTTTCATCAATATAATAATCATAAATAGGAGGCATGCTTTCATCATAATAAATTTTCTCATCAAAACTTGGGGGACAAAAAATATCATCTTCATCAAATATAGCATCCCCAAGCTTATGGCTTTGCATATCATTAGCATCATGGATATTCAAAGAGTTCATACCAACAACATTGCAATCATGCTCATCCTTTATGCCAAACATTTTATTGAATTCTTCTTCTATCAATTGAGCACAATTTTCCTTTTCATCATTTTCAAGAAAGACATGATAAAGACGAATAATATGAGGCCACCTCAATTCCATTTTTTTTGTAGTTTTCTTTTTATAAACCAAACTAGTGATAAAACAAGAAACTAAAAGATTCGATTGCAAGATCTAAAGATATACCATCAAGTACTCACCTCCGCGGCAACGGCGCCAGAAAAGAGCTTGATGTCTACTACACAACTTGTTCTTGTAGACTCGTGTTGGGCCTCCAAGCACAGAGTTTTGTAGGACAGTAGCAAAGTTCCCTCAAGTGGATGACCTAAGGTTTATCAATCCGTGGGAGGCGTAGGATAAAGATGGTCTCTCTCAAACAACCCTGCAACCAAATAATAAAAAGTCTCTTACGTCCCCAACACACCAAATACAATGGTAAATTGTATAGGTGCACTAGTTCGGCGAAGAGATGGTGATGCAAGTGTAGTAATGACAGTAGATATTGATTTTTGTAATAGTGACAATAAAAAAGGGTAAGGTATCAATTGATAAAACGGAGCACAAACGGTATTGCAATGCTTCAAAATGAGGCTTAGGGTCCATACTTTCGCTAGTGCAATCTCTCAACAATGCTAATATAATTGGATCATATAACCATCCCTCAACGTGCGATGAAGAATCACTCCAAAGTTCCTATCTAGCAGAGAACATAAGAAGAAATTGTTTGTAGGGTACGAAACCACCTCAAAGCTATTCTTTCCGATCAATCTATCCTAGAGTTCGTACTAAAACAACACCAAGCTATTCTTTCCGATCGATCTATCCAAGAGTTCGTACTAAAATAACACCATATGATACACATCAACCAACTCTAATGTCACCTAGATACTCCAACGTCACCGCGAGTATCCTTGAGTTGATTACACGATATGCATCAAACAATTTCAGATTCATAATACTCAATCCAACACGAAGAACCTCAAAGAGTGCCCCGAGATTTCTACCAGAGAAAAAAAGACGAGAACGTGCATCATCCCCTATGCATAGATTACCCCAATGTCACCTCTGGAATCCACGAGTTGAGTGCCAAACATGTATCAAGTGAATCAATATGATACCCCATTGTCACCACGGGTATTCATAGCAAGACACACGTCAAGTGCTCTCAAATCCATAAAAGTATTCAATCCGATAAAACGAAATCTCAAAGGGAAAATTCAATCCATGACAATAAAATAGAGAGGGAGAAACACCATATGATCAGACTATACTAACAATGCTCGCGATACATCAAGATCATGCCGACTCAAGAACACAAGAGAGAGAGAATAAACACGTAGCTACTGGTACAAACCCTCAGCCCCGAGGGTGGACTACTCCCTCCTCATCATGGTGGCCGCCGGGATGATGAAGATGGCCACCGGTGATGATTTCCCCCTCCGGTAGGGTGCCGGAACAGGGTCAGATTGGTTTTCCGTGGCTACAGAGGCTTGCGGTGGTGGAACTTCTGATCTAGGGTTATTTCTGGGGGTTTCTGAATATATAGGATTTTTGGCGTCGGTTTCACGCGAAGAAGGGCCATGAGGGGCCCACAAGACACCATGCCGCGCTAGAGGGGGCTGGCGCTCCCTGGTGGGTTGTGGCCCCCTCTTGGCTCTTCTGGCCCTCCCACGAAGCTTCTACTGCCTCTTTTGTTCCAAAAAAATCGTCAAAAAGTTTCGTTGCATTTGGAGAACTTTTATTTCTGCACAAAAAACAACACCAGGATAGTTGCTGAAAACAGCGCCAGTCCGGGTTAGTTCTATGCTAATCATACCAAACCATATAAAATTGTTGTAAACATGGCATGAATACTTCATAAATTATAGATACGTTGGAGACGTATCATGTGCCACCTCAAATTTGGGTGAACACATGTACTTTTGGAGTAAAAGACTATGTGCAGTTTCAGAGTATGTATTTAGGGAGGAGACCTACAATTCATATTGCTTTGTAAGTTCTTTGTTCTTTGGCTGCGTGTAGGGATTGATCTTCATGATGAAGCTGAATGTCTTTTCAACATCGTCAATAAACATACCAGAGTTTGTTGTTGGTTCGTCAAAGGCTCCTCCAACAAAATAGAAACACCTTTGTACCTATCACGTGGTATCAGATTTCAGGTTGCTCGGTGAGAAAGTTTTACTTTTTCTGTATTTAGATTGCATATGTTTTTCAAACTATACTAACGAAATACTACAAAAATCGGGTTAAATTCCTATCCAAACCAACATAAGCCGTCGTAATATTTCCTTTCCGTGCATTGCATCGTTGACATTACAAATGCATCATCATGTTGAGTTTCTCTACTTAGGGTCCAGTCCTTTAGAGTGTTGAGTTCGGTTAGCCACCATCCTGCCATCATCATCATCTCCACTGCCGACCACCACCTTTTGGCAATCGCCACCACCCTCTTACATCATCATACTTGTGATCACTTGCATGTTTACTCAAGCTAACTGTATTTTCCTCAGAACATAGAAAGAAGCCAAAAAAATACTAGATCCAACTAAATAACTGCACTCTAAATTGGGGATGGAATTAGGTTTCCAAAGCTGAACCCAAGCCTGAAACTGGGTGCTTCTACTGCAACGAAAATGGTCATTGGAAGCAAAACTGCCCCAAATACTTGGTAGATAAGAAGGATGGCAAAGTGAACAAAGGTATATTTGATATACATGTTATTGATGTGTTCCTTACTAATGCTCGTAGTAGCGCCTGGGTATTTGATACTGGTTCGGTTGCTCATATTTGTAACTCGAAACAGGAGCTTTGGAATAAACAAAGATTGGCTAAGGACGAGGTCACGATGCACGTCGGATATGGTTCCAAGGTTGATGTGATCGCCGTCGGCACACTACCTCTACATCTACCTTTGGGATTAGTTTTAGACCTCAATAATTGTTATTTGGTGCCAGCGTTGAGCATGAACATTATATCTGGATCTTGTTTATTGAGTGTCGGTTATTCATTTAAGTCAGAGAATAATGGTTGTTCTATTTATATGAGTAATATGTTTTATGGTAATGCACCTTTAATGAATGGTCTATTCTTGTTGAATCAAGATTGTAGTGATACACATATTCATAATATTGTTGCCAAAAGATGCAAAGTTGATAATGATAGTGCAACATACTTGTGGCACTGCTGTTTAGGTCATATTGGTGTAAAGCGCATGAAGAAACTCCATGTGGATGGACTTTTGGAATCACTTGATTATGAATCATTTGATACTTGCGAACCATGCCTCATGGGTAAGATGACTAAAACTCCGTTCTCCGGAACAATGAAGCAATCTAATGACTTACTGGAAATAATACATACCGATGTATGCGGTCTGATGAGTGTTGAAGCACGCGGCGGGTATCGTTATTTTCTAACCTTCACAGATGATTTGAGTAGGTATGGGTATATCTACTTGATGAAACACAAGTCTGAAACATTTGAAAAGTTCAAAGAATTTCATAGTGAAGTGGAGAATCATCGTAACAAGAAAATAAAGTTTCTGTGATCTGATCGCGGAGGTGAATATTTGAATTACGAGTTTGGCCTTCATTTAAGACAATGTGGAATTGTTTCACAACTCACGCCACCTGGAACACCCCACCGTAATGGTGTGTCCGAACGTCGTAACCATACTTTATTAGATATGGTGCGTTCTATGATGTCTCTTACCGATTTTCCGCTATCATTTTGGGGTTATGCATTAGAGACAGCCACATTCACGTTAAATAGGGCACCGTCTAAATCCATTGAGATGACACCGTATGAACTATGGTTTGGCAAGAAACCTAAGCTGTCGTTTCTTAAAGTTTGGGGATGCGACGCTTATGTCAAAAGGCTTCAGCCTGATAAGCTCGAACCCAAAGGGAGAAGTGCGTCTTCATAGGATACCCTAAAGAAACCATTGGGTATACCTTCCACCACAGATATGAAGGCAAGATCTTTGTTGCTAAGAATGGGTCATTTCTAGAGAAGGAGTTTCTCTCGAAAGAAGTGAGTGAGAGGAAAGTAGAACTTGATGAGGTAGTTGTACCTTCTCTCGAATTGGAAAGTAGCGCATCAGAGAAAACCGTTCCCGTGATGCCTACACCAACTAGAGAAGAAGCTAATGATGATGATCATGAAACTTCAGATCAAGTTACTACTAAACCTCGTAGGTCGACCAGAACACGCACCGCACCAGAGTGGAACGGTAATCCTGTCCTGTAAGTCATGTTGTTAGACAACAGTGAACCTGCAAACTATGAAGAAGCTATGATGAGCCCAGATTCCGACAAATGGCTTGAGGCCATGAAATCTAAGATAGGATCCATGTATGAGAACAAAGTGTGGACTTTGGTGGACTTGCCCGATGATCGGCAAGCCATTGAGAATAAATGAATCTTCAAGAGGAAGACGGACGCTGATGGTAATATCACTGTCTACAAAGCTCGGCTTGTCCCAAAAGGTTTTTGACAAGTTCAAGGAGTTGACTATGATGAGACTTTCGCACCCGTAGCGATGCTTAAGTATGTCAGAATCATGTTAGCAATTGCCGCATTTTATGATTATGAAGTCTGGCAAATGGACGTCAAAACTGCATTCCTTAACGGGTTTCTTAAAGAAGAGTTGTATATGATGCAACCAGAAGGTTTTGTCGATCCTAAGGGTGCTAACAAAGTGTGCAAGCTCCAGCGATCCATCTATGGACTAGTGCAAGCATCTCGGAGTTGGAATATACGCTTTGATGAGGTGATCAAAGCATTTGGTTTTATACAGACTTACGGTGAAGCCTGTATTTACAAGAAAGTGAGTGGGAGCTCTGTAGCATTTCTAATATTATATGTGGATGACATATTGCTAATTGGAAATGATATAGAATTTTTGGATAGCATAAAAGGATATTTGAATAAGAATTTTTCAATGAAAGACCTCGGTGAACCTTCTTACATATTGGGCATCAAGATCTATAGGGATAGATCGAGACGCTTAATAGGACTTTCACAAAGCACATACCTTGACAAAGTTCTGAAGAAGTTCAAAATGGACGAGTGAAAGAAAGGGTTCTTGCCTGTTGCAAGGTGTGAAATTGAGTCAGACTCAAAGTCCGACCACGACAGAAAATAGAGAGCGAATGAAAGTCATTCCCTATGCCTCAGCCATAGGTTCTATAATGTATGCCATGCTGTGTACCAGACCTGATGTGTGCCTTGCCATAAGTTTGGCAGGGAGGTACCAGAGTAATTCAGGAGTGGATCACTGGACATCGGTCAAGAATATCCTAAAGTACCTGAAAAGGACCAAGGATATGTTTCTCGTTCGTGGAGGTGACGAAGAGCTTGTCGTAAAAGGTTACGTCGATGCTAGCTTCAACATAGATCCGGATGACTCTAAGTCGCAAACTGGATACGTATTTATATTGAATGGTGGAGCTGTCAGTTGGTGCAGTTCTAAGCAGAGCGTCGTGGCGGGATCTACATGTGAAGCGGAGTACATAGCTACTTCGGAAGCAACGCATGAAGGAGTCTGGATGAAGGATTTCATATCCGATTTGGGTGTAATACCCAGTGCATCAGGTCCAATGACAATCTTTTGTGATAACACTGAGCAATTGCCTTAGCCAAGGAGTACAGGTTTCACAAGAGAATCAAACACATCAAGCGACGCTTCAACTCCTTTTATGAAAAGGTCAAGGATGGAGACATAGAAATTTATAAAATACATACGGACCTGAATGTGGCAGACCCGTTGACTAAACTGTTGGGAAACGTTGCATGGAAAAAAAAATCTTACGCACACGCAATGATCTATCCATGGAGATGCATAGCAACGAGGGGAAGAGTGTGTCTACATACCCTCATAGACCGTAAGCAGAAGCGTTTCACAACGCGGTTGATGTAGTTGAACTTTCTTCGAGATCCAACCGATCGAGTATCGAATGTACGGCACCTCCGCGTTCTGCACACGTTCAGCTCGGTGTCGTCCTCGCCGTCTTGATCCAGCACGTGTAGCGAGGTGGTGATGAGTTTTGGCAGCACAACGGGGTGGTGATGGTGGTGGTGAAGCAATCCTGCAGGGCTTCGCACCCTTGAAGAGTGCTCTATTCTTGTTGAATCTCGATTGCAGTGATACACATATTCATAATATTGATGCCAAAAGATGCAAAGTTGATAATGATAGTGCACCATATTTGTACTGCCGTTTAGGTCATATTGGTGTAAAGCGCATGAATAAACTCCATGCAGATGGACTTTTGAAATCACTTGATTATGAATCATTTGATACTTGTGAACCATGCCTCATGAGCAAGATGACTAAAACTATGTTCTCCGGAACAATGGAGCGAGCTAATGACTTATTGGAAATAATACATACCGATGTATGCGGTCTGATGAGTGTTCAAGCACGCGGCGGGTATCGTTATTTTCTGAACTTCACAAATGATTTGAGTAGGTATGGATATATCTACTTAATGAAACACAAGTCTGAAACACTTGAAAAGCTCAAAGAGTTTCAGAGTGAAGTTGAGAATCATCGTAGCAAGAAAATAAAGTTTCTACGATCTGATCGCGGAGGCGAATATTTGAGTTACGAGTTTGGCCTTCATTTAAAACAATGAGGAATAGTTTCACAACTCACGCCACCTGGAACACCACAGCGTAATGGTGTGTCCGAACGTCGTAACCGTACTTTATTAGATATGGTGCGTTCTATGATGTCTCTTACCGATTTACCACTATCGTTTTGGGGTTATGCATTAGAGACAGCTGCATTCACGTTAAATAGGGCACCATCTAAATCTGTTGAGATGACACCGTATGAACTGTGGTTTGGCAATAAACCTAAGCTGTCGTTTCTTAAAGTTTGGGGATGCGACGCTTATGTCAAAAGGCTTCAACCTGATAAGCTCGAACCTAAATCAGATAAGTGCGTCTTCATAGGATACCCTAAGGAAACAATTGGGTACACCTTCTACCACAGATCCGAAGGCAAGATCTTTGTTGCCAAGAATGGAACCTTTCTAGAGAAGGAGTTTCTCTCGAAAGAAGTGAGTGGGAGGAAAGTAGAACTTGATGAGGTAATTGTACCTTCTCTCGAATTGGAAAATAGCATATCAGGGAAATCCGTTCCCGTGATGCCTAAACCAACTAGAGAGGAAGCAATTGATAATGATCATGAAACTTCAGATCAAGTTGCTGCTGAACCTCGTACGTCGACCAGAGCACGATCCGCACCAGAGTGGTACGGTAATCCTGTTCTGGAAGTCATGTTACTAGACCAAGGCAAACCTATGAACTATGAAGAAGCTATGATGAGCCCAGATTCCGACAGATGGCTTGAGGCCATGAAATCTAAGATAGGATCCACGTATGAGAACAAAGTGTGGACTTTGGTGGACTTGCCTGATGATCGGCAAGCCATTGAGAATAAATGGATCCTCAAGAAGAAGACAGACGCTGATGGTAATGTCACCATCTAGAAAGCTCGACTTGTCGCAAAAGGTTTTCGACAAGTTCAAGGGGTTGACTACGATGAGACCTTCTCACCCGTAGCGATCCTTAAGTTAGTCTGAATCATGTTAGCAATTGTCACATTTTATGATTATGAAATCTGGCAAATGGACGTCAAAACTGCATTCCTTAATGGATTTCTTAAAGAAGAATTGTATATGATGCAACCAGAAGGTTTTGTCGATCCTAAAGGTGGTAACGAAGTATGCAAGCTCCAGCGATCCATCTATGGACTGGTGCAAGCATCTCGGAGTTGGAATATAAGCTTTGATGAGGTGATCAAAGCATATGGTTTTATACAGACTTAAGGTGAAGCCTGTATTTACAAGAAAGTGAGTGGGAGCTCTGTAGCATTTCTGATATTATATGTGGATGACATATTATTGATTGGAAATGATATAGAATTTCTAGATAGCATAAAAGGATACTTGAATAAGAATTTTTCAATGAAAGACCTCGGTGAAGCTGCTTATATATTGGGCATCAAAATCTACATGGATAGATCGAGATGCTTAATAGGACTTTCACAAAGCACATACCTTGATAAAGTTTTGAAGAAGTTCAAAATGGATTAGTCAAAGAAAGGGTTCTTGACTGTGTTAGAAGGTGTGAAGTTGAGTCAGACACAAAGCCCGACCACTCCAGAAGATAGAGAGAAAATGAAAGTCATTCCCTATGCCTCAGCCATAGGTTCTATCATGTATGCTATGCTGTGTACCAGACCAGATGTGTGCCTTGACATAAGTTTGGCTGGGAGGTACCAAAGTAATTTAGGAGTGGATCACTGGACAACGGTCAAGAACATCCTGAAGTACCTGAAAAGGACCAAGGATATGTTTCTCGTTTATGGTGGTGGCAAAGAGCTCATCATAAATGGTTACGTCGATGCTAGCTTTGACACTGATCCGGATGACCTAAAGTCACAAACCGGATACGTATTTATATTGAATGATGGGGCTGTCAGTTGGTGCAGTTCCAAGCAGAGCATCGTGGCGGGATCTACGTGTGAAGCGGAATACATAGCTGCTTCAGAAGCAGCAAATGAAGGAGTCTGGATGAAGGAGTTCATATCCGATCTGGGTGTAATACCCAGTGCATCGGGTCCAATGAAAATATTTTGTGAGAACACTGGAGCAATTGCCTTGGCGAAGGAACCCAGGTTTCACAAGAGAACCAAACACATCAAGAGACGCTTCAACTCCATTCGTGAACAAGTTAACGATGGAGACATAGAAATTTGCAAGATACATACGGATCTGAATGTAGCAGACCCGTTGACTAAGCCTCTTCCACGAGCAAAACATGATCAGCACCAAGACTCCATGGGTGTTAGATTCATTACAATGTAATCTAGATTATTGACTCTAGTGCAAGTGGGAGACTGAAGGAAATATGCCCTAGAGGCAATAATACTGACGATCGAATCTGGGGCAAGTAACATACCGACGGACAAAGGGAATTACGTATGTTGTCATAACGGTTCGACCGATAAAGATCTTCGTAGAATATGTAGGAGCCAATATGGGCATCCAGGTTCTGCTATTGGTTATTGACCGGAGAGGTGTCTCGGTCATGTCTACATAGTTCTCAAACCCATAGGGTCCGCACGCTTAACGTTCGATGTCGATTTGGTATTATATGAGTATGTGGTTTGGTGACTGAATGTTGTTCGGAGTCCCGGATGTGATCTCGAACATGACGAGTAGCTTCAGAATGGTCCGGAGGTAAAGATTGATATATAGGACGATGTTGTTTGGTCTCCGGAATAGTTTCGGAATGCACTGGAAAGTTATCGCAATGCCGGAAGGGGTTCCCGAGGCATCGGGAGAGTATTGGGCCTTAGTGGGCCAAGTAGAGGGGAACACACCAGCCCACAAGGGCTGGTGCGCCCCCTTTAGGGCAGCCGCACCCAACTAGATGGCAGGGGGAGGCGCCACCTCCTCCTACCATTTCGCCGGAAGGGAGAAAGGAAGGAGTGGGGGCGCCTCCCCCTTTCCTTCTCCCAAGTGCATTATATGGAAGGGGGGGCGCACCACTAGGAAAACCATAGGGTGGCCGCCGGCCCTATTGGGGCACCCTAGGGGCTGCCTCCTTCCCTCCCACACCTATATATATGTGAGGAGGGGTGCCACACAATACAAAGCTTATTCCACGCCGTGTGTCGGCACCCCTCCGCCTCAAGTTTACTCCTTCTCTGTAGATCTTCGCAGTGCTTAGGCGAAGCCCTGCAGGATTGCTTCACCACCACCATCACCACCCCGTTGTGCTGCCGGAACTCATCACCACCTCGCTACACTTGCTGGATCAAGACAGTGAGGACGACACCGAGCTGAACGTGTGCAGAACGCGGAGGTGCCGTACGTTCGATGCTCGATCGGTTGGATCTCGAAGAAAGTTCGACTACATCAACCGTGTTGTGAACGCTTCTGCTTACGGTCGACGAGGGTATGTAGACACACTCTTCCCCTCGTTGCTATGCATCTCCATGGATAGATCATTGCGTGTGCGTAAGTTTTTTTTTTGTTTTCCATGCAACGTTTCCCAACAGTTTAGTCAACGGGTCTGCCACATTCAGGTCCGTATGTATTTTACAAATTTCTATGTCTCCATCCTTGACCTTTTCATGAAAGGAGTTGAAGCTTCGCTTGATGTGTTTGGTTCTCTTGTGAAACCTGGACTCCTTGGCTAAGGCAATTGCTCAGTGTTGTCACAAAAGATTGTCATTGGACCCGATGCACTGGGTATTACACCCAAATCGGATATGACATCCTTCATCCAGACTCCTTCATGCGTTGCATTCGAAGCAGCTATGTACTCCGCTTCACATGTAGATCCCGCCATGACGCTCTGCTTAGAACTGCACCAACTGACAGCTCCACCATTCAATATAAATACGTATCCAGTTTGCGACTTAGAGTCATCCGGATCTGTGTTGAAGCTAGCATTGATGTAACCTTTTACGACAAGCTCTTTGTCACCTCCACGAACGAGAAATATATCCTTGGTCCTTTTCAGGTACTTTAGGATATTCTTGACCGCTGTCCAGTGATCCACTCCTGAATTACTCTGGTACCTCCCTGCCAAACTTATGGCAAGGCACACATCAGGTCTGGTACACAGCATGGCATACATTATAGAAACTATGGCTGAGGCATAGGGAATGACTTTCATTCTCTCTCTATCTTCTGCCGTGGTCGGACTTTGAGTCTGACTCAATTTCACACCTTGCAACACAGGCAAGAACCCTTTCTTTGACTGGTCCATTTTGAACTTCTTCAGAACTTTGTCAAGGTATGTGCTTTGTGAAAGTCCTATTAAGCGTCTCGATCTATCCCTATAGATCTTGATGCCCAATATGTAAGAATGTTCACCGAGGTCTTTCATTGAAAAATTCTTATTCAAATATCCTTTTATGCTATCCAAAAATTCTATATCATTTCCAATTAGCAATATGTCATCCACATATAATATTAGAAATGCTACAGAGCTCCCACTCACTTTCTTGTAAATACAGGCTTCACCGTAAGTCTGTATAAAACCAAATGCTTTGATCACCTCATCAAAGCGTATATTCCAACTCTGAGATGCTTGCACTAGTCCATAGATGGATCGCTGGAGCTTGCACACTTTGTTAGCACCCTTAGGATCGACAAAACCTTCTGGTTGCATCATATACAACTCTTCTTTAAGAAACCTGTTAAGGAATGCAGTTTTGACGTCCATTTGCCAGACTTCATAATCATAAAATGTGGCAATTGCTAACATGATTCTGACATACTTAAGCATCACTACGGGTGAGAAAGTCTCATCGTAGTCAACTCCTTGAACTTGTCGAAAACCTTTTGGGACAAGTCGAGCTTTGTAGACAGTGATATTACCATCAGCGTCCGTCTTCCTCTTGAAGATTCATTTATTCTCAATGGCTTGCCGATCATCGGGCAAGTCCACCAAAGTCCACACTTTGTTCTCATACATGGATCCTATCTTAGATTTCATGGCCTCAAGCCATTTGTCGGAATCTGGGCTCATCATAGCTTCTTCATAGTTTGCAGGTTCACTGTTGTCTAACAACATGACTTATAGGACAGGATTACCGTTCCACTCTGGTGCGGTGCGTGTTCTGGTCGACCTACGAGGTTTAGTAGTAACTTAATCTGAAGTTTCATGATCATCATCATTAGCTTCTTCTCTAGTTGGTGTAGGCATCACGGGAACAGTTTTCTCTGATGCGCTACTTTCCAATTCGAGAGAAGGTACAACTACCTCATCAAGTTCTACTTTCCTCCCACTCACTTCTTTCGAGAGCAACTCCTTCTCTAGAAATGACCCATTCTTAGCAACAAAGATCTTGCCTTCATATCTGTGGTGGAAGGTATACCCAATGGTTTCTTTAGGGTATCCTATGAAGACGTACTTCTCCCTTTGGGTTCGAGCTTATCAGGCTGAAGCCTTTTGACATAAGCGTCACATCCCCAAACTTTAAGAAACGACAGCTTAGGTTTCTTGCCAAACCATAGTTCATATGGTGTCGTCTCAATGGATTTAGACGGTGCCCTATTTAACGTGAATGCGGCTGTCTCTAATGCATAACCCCAAAATGATAGCGGAAAATCGGTAAGAGACATCATAGAATACACCATATCTAATAAAGTACGGTTACGACGTTCGGACACACCATTACACTGGGGTGTTCCAGGTGGCGTGAGTTGTGAAACAATTCCACATTGTCTTAAATGAAGGCCAAACTCGTAACTCAAATATTCACCTCCGCGATCAGATCACAGAAACTTTATTTTCTTGTTACGATGATTCTCCACTTCACTATGAAATTCTTTGAACTTTTCAAATGTTTCAGACTTGTGTTTCATCAAGTAGATATACCCATACCTACTCAAATCATCTGTGAAGGTTAGAAAATAATGATACACGCCACGTGCTTCAACACTCATCGGACCACATACATCGGTATGTATTATTTCCAGTAAGTCATTAGCTTGCTCCATTGTTCCGGAGAACGGAGTTTTAGTCATCTTACCCATGAGGCATGGTTCGCAAGTATCAAATGATTCATAATCAAGTGATTCCAAAAGTCCATCCACATGGAGTTTCTTCATGCGCTTTACACCAATATGACCTAAACAGCACTGCCACAAGTATGTTGCACTATCATTATCAACTTTGCATCTTTTGGCAACAATATTATGAATATGTGTATCACTACAATCTTGATCCAACAAGAATAGACCATTCATTAAAGGTGCATTACCATAAAACATATTACTCATATAAATAGAACAACCATTATTCTCTGCTTTAAATGAATAACCGCCTCGCACTAAACAAGATCCAGATATAATGTTCATGCTCAACGCTGGCACCAAATAACAATTATTCAGGTCTAAAACTAATCCCGAAGGTAGATGTAGAGGTAGCGTGCCGACGGCGATCACATCGACCTTGGAACCATTTCTGACGTGCATTGTCACCTCGTCCTTAGCCAATCTTTGTTTATTCCGTAGCTCCTGTTTTGAGTTACAAATATGAGCAACTGAATTAGTATCAAATACCCAGGCACTACTACGAGCATTAGTAAGGTACACATCAATAACATGTATATCAAATATACCTTTGTTCACTTTGCCATCCTTCTTATCCGCCAAGTATTTGGGGCAGTTCCGCTTCCAGTGACCAGTCCCTTTGCAGTAGAAGCACTCAGTTTTAGGCTTGGGTCCAGCTTTGGGCTTCTTCCCGGGAGTGGCAACTTGCTTGCCATTCTTCTTGAAGTTCCCTTTCTTTCCCTTGCCCTTTTTCTTGAAACTAGTGGTCTTTTTAACCATCAACACTTGATGCTCCTTCTTGATTTCTACCTCCGCGGCCTTAAGCATTGCGAAGAGCTCGGGAATTGTTTTGTTCATCCCTTGCATATTATAGTTCATCACAAAGCCTTTGTAGCTAGGTGGCAGTGATTGAAAAACTCTGTCAATAACACAATCAACTGGAAGATTAACTCCCAGCTGAGTCAAGTGATTATAATACCAAGACATTTTGAGTATGTGTTCCCTGACAGAACTGTTCTCCTCCATCTTGCAGCTATAGAACTTGTTGGAGACTTCATATCTCTCAACCCGGGAATTTGCTTGAAATATTAACTTCAACTCTTGGAACATCTCATATGCTCCATGACGTTCAAAACCTCTTTGAAGTCCCGGTTCTAAGCCGTAAAGCATGGCACGCTGAACTATCGAGTAGTCATCAGATCGAGCTTGCCAGACGTTCATAACATCAGCTTCAGCTCCTGCAGTAGGCCTTTCACCTAGCAGTGCATCAAGGCCATAATTCTTCTATGCAGCAATGAGGATAATCCTCAATTTACGGACCTAGTCCGTGTAGTTGCTACCATCATCTTTCAACTTAGCTTTCTCTAGGAACGCATAAAAATTCAGGGGAACGGTAGCTCGGGCCATTGATCTACAACATAGATATGCAAAAACTATAAGACTAAGTTCATGATAAATTAAGTTTAATTAATCAAATTACTAATGAACTCCCACTTAAATAAACATCCCTCAAGTTATCTAAGTGATACGTGGTCCAAATCAACTAACCCATGTCCGATCATCACATGAGATGGGGTAGTCATCAATGGTGATCGTCTCTATGTTGATCATATCTACTATATGACTCATGTTCGACCTTTCGGTCTCCAGTGTTCCGAGACCATGTCTGTACATGCTAGGCTCGTCAAGTTTAACCCAAGTATTCTGCATGTGCAAAACTGTCTTACACCCGTTGTATGTGAACGTAGAGTCTATCACACCCGATCATCATGTGGTGTCTCAAAACGACGAACTGTAGCAACGGTGCATACTCAGGGAGAACACTTTTATCTTGAAATTAAGTGAAGGGATCATCTTATAATGCTACCGTCGTTCTAAGCAAAATAAGATGCATAAAAGATAAACATCACATGCAATCAAAATATGTGACATGATATGGCCATCATCATCTCGTGCTTTTGGTCTCCATCTCCAAAGCATCATCATGATCTCCATCTTCACCGGCTTAACACTTTGATCTCCATCGTTGCGTCGAGGTCATCACACCAACTATTGCTTCTACAACTATCACTTGCACTTCATACAATAAAGAGACAACCCTAAGGCTCCTGCCAGTTGTCGATATTACAAAACATAATCATCTCATACATCAACATATATCACATCATATCTTGACCATATCACATCACAACATGCCCTGCAAAAACAAGTTAGACGTCCTCTACTTTGTTGTTGCAACTTTTACGTGGCTGCTACGGGCTTCTAGCAAGAACCGTTCTTACCTACGGCAAAAACCACAACGGTGAATTATCAAGTTTGCTGTTTTAACCTTCTTCAAGGACTGGCTGCAGTCAAATTCAATTCAACTGAAGTAGGAGAAACAGACACCTGCCAGCCACCTTTATGCAAAACTAGTTGCATGTCAGTCGGTGGAACCGGTCTCATTTACGTGGACATGTAAGGTTGGTCCGGGCCGCTTCTGTTGGGAAATGTAGCATGCAATTTCAAAAATTTCCTACGCTCACGCAAGATCTATCTAGGAGATGCATAGCAACAAGAGGGGGAGAGTGTGTCTACATACCCTCGTAGACCGAAAGCGGATGCGTTTTGACAACGCGGTTGATGTAGTCGAACTTCTTCTCATTCCGACCAATCAAGCACCGAACGCACGGCACCTCCGAGTTCTGCACACGTTCAGCTCGATGACGTCCCTTGAACTCTTGATCCAGCAAAGTGTCGAGGAAGTAGATGAGTTTCGTCAGTACAACGGTGTGGTGACGGTGATGGTGAAGTGATCCGCGCAGGGCTTCGCCTAAGCACCGCGAGAATATGACCGAGGGTGTAATCTGTGGAGGGGGGCGCCGCACATGGCTAACAGTTGTTGGTGTGTTGTCTAGGCGCCCCCCTCCCCACATATATATAGGTGGGAGGGGAGGAGAGGCAGCCAAGGGGCGCCCCAAGTAGGATCCGAATCCTACTTGGGGTTTCCCAAGTGGTGCGCCCCTCCCTTCCTTATTTGCCGGAGGGGGAAGGAAAGAGAGGGGGAGAAGGAAGGAAGGGGGAATCCTATTCCCTCTCTTTCTTTTCCCTTCCCCTCTTTCCTTCTCCTTCTTGGCCGGCCCAAATGGGGGGTGCACCAGCCCCTTGTGGATGGTGTGTTTCCCCTCTTGGCCCATAAGGCCCATATCTTTTGCCGGGGGTGCCCGGAACCCCTTCCGGTGACCCGATATGTACCCGGTACCCTCCGGAACACTTCCGGTGTCCGAATACTATCGTCCTATATATCAATCTTTACCTCTCAACCATTTCGAGACTCCTCATCATGTCTGTGATCTCATCCGAGACTCCAAACAACATTCGGTCACCACATCACATAACTCATATAATACTAAATCATCATCGAACCTTAAGCATGCGGACCCGACGGGTTTGAGAACTATGTAGACATGACCGAGACACCTCTCTGGTCAATAACCAATAGTGGAACCTGGATGCTCATATTGGCTCCTACATATTCTACGAAGATCTTTATCGTTCGAACCGTTATGACAACATACGTTATTCCCTTTGTCCATCGGTATGTTACTTGCCTGAGATTCGATCGTCGGTATCTTCATACCTAGTTCAATCTCATTACCAGCAAGTCTCTTTACTCATTCTGTAATACATCATCCTGCAACTAACTTATTAGTCACTTTGCTTGCAAAGCTTCTTATGATGTGTATTACCGAGAGGGCCCAGAGATACCTCTCCGATACGCGGAGTGACAAATCCTAATCTCGATCTATGCCAACTCAACAAACACCTTCGGAGATACCTGTAGAGCATCTTTACAATCACCCTATTACGGTGTGACGTTTAATAGCACACAAGGCATTCCTCTGGTATCTGGGAGTTGCATAATCTCATAGTCGAAGGAATATGTATTTGACATGAAGAAAGCAATAGCAATAAAACTGAACGATCATAATGCTAAGCTAACGGATGGGTCTTGTCCATCACATCATTCTCCTAATGATTTGATCCCGTTATCAAATGACAACTCATGTCCATGGTTAGGAAACCTTAGCCATCTTTGATCAACGAGCTAGTCAAGTAGAGGCTCACTAGGGACATAGTGTTTGTCTATGTATTCACACATGTATTTAGGTTTCCGATCAATACAATTCTAGCATGAATAATAAACATTTATCATGAATAAGGAAATATAAAATAACAACTTTATTATTGCCTCTAGGGCATATTTCCTTCAGTCTCCCACTTGCACTAGAGTCAATAATCTAGTTCACATCGTCAGGTGATTAACACCCATAGTTCACATCGCCATGTGACCAATACCCAAAGGGTTTACTAGAGTCAATAATCTAGTTCACATCGCTATGCGATTAACACCCAAAGAGTACTAAGGTGTGTTCATGTTTTGCTTGTGAGAGAGGCTTAGTCAACGGGTCTGCCACATTCAGATCCGTATGTATTTTGCAAATTTCTATGTCTACAATACTCTGCATGGAGTTACTCTAGCTAATTGCTCCCACTTTCAATATGTATCCAAATTGAGACTTAGAGTCATCCGATATGGTGTCAAAGCTTGCATCGGCGTAACCCTTTACGACGAACTCTTTATCACCTCCATAACCGAGAAATATTTCCTTAGTCCTCTTAGGTAACTAAGGATAAATTTTGACCGCTGTCCAGTGATCTACTCCTGGATCACTATTGTACCCCTTGCCAAACTCATGGCAAGGTACACAATAGGTCTGGTACACAGCATGGCATACTTTATAGAACCTATGACTGAGGCATAGGGAATGACTTTCATTCTCTCTCTATCTTCTGCCGTGGTTGGGTTTTGAGTCTTACTCAACTTCATACCTTACAATACAGGCAAGAACTCCTTCTTTGACTGATCCATTTTGAACTCCTTCAAAAATCTTGTCAAGGTATGTACTCATTGAAAATCTTATCAAGCGTCTCGATCTATCCCTATAGATCTTAATGCTCAATATGTAAATAGCGTCACCAAGGTTTTTCATTGAAAAACTCTTATTCAAGTATCCTTTTATGCTATCCAGAAATTCCATGTCATTTCCAATCAATAATATGTCATCCACATATACTATCAGAAATGCTACAGAGCTCCCACTCACTTTCTTGTAAATACAGGCTTCACCGTAAGTCTGTAAAAAACCATATGCTTTGATCACCTTATCAAAGCATATATTCCAACTCCGAGATGCTTGCACCAGTCCATATATGGATCGCTGGAGCTTGCACATTTTGGTGGCACCTTTAGGATCGACAAAACCTTCTGGTTGCATCACATACAACTCTTCTTTGAGATATCCATTAAGGAATGCAGTTTTGACATCCATTTCCCAGATTTCATAAAATGTGGCAATTGCTAACATGATTCGGACGGACTTAAGCATCGCTACGGGTGAGAAAGTCTCATCGTAGTCAACTCCTTGAGCTTGTTGAAAAACCTTTCGCGACAAGTCAAGCTTTGTTGATAGTATCATTACCATCAGCGTCAGTCTTCTACTTGAAGATCCATTTATTTTCTATGGCTTGCCAATCATCGGGCAAGTCAACCAAAGTCCACACTTTATTCTCATACATGGATCCTATCTCAGATTTCATGGCCTCAAGCCATCTGTCGGAATCTGGGTTCATCATAGCTTCTTCATAGTTCGTAGGTTCACCATGGTCTAGTAACATGACTTCCAGAACAGGATTACCGTACCACTCTGGTGCGGAACATGCTCTGTTCGACCTACGAGGTCCAATAGTAACTTGATCTGAAGTTTCATGATCATCATCATTAGCTTCCACTCTAGTTGGTGTAGGCATCACAGGAACGGATTTCTCTGATGTGCTACTTTCCAATTCGAGAGAAGGTACGATTACCTCATAAAGTTCTACTTTCCTCCCACTCACTTCTTTCGAGAGAAAACTCCTTCTCTAGAAAGTATCCATTCTTAGCAACAAAGATTTTGCCTTCGGATCTGTGGTAGAAGGTGTACCCAATTGTTTCCTTAGGGTATCCTATGAAGACGTACTTCTCCGATTTGGGTTCGAGCTTATCAGGCTGAAGCCTTTTGACATAAGTGTCGCAACCCCAAACTTTAAGAAACGATAGCTTAGGTTTCTTGCCAAACCACATTTCATACGGTGTCGTCTCAACGGATTTAGACATGCCCTATTTAACGTGAATGCAGCTGTCTCTAATGCATAACACCAAAATGATAGTGGTAAATCGGTAAGAGACATCATAGATCGCACCATATCTAATAAAGTATGGTTACGATGTTCGGACACACCATTATGCTGTGGTGTTCCAGGTGGCGTGAGTTGTGAAACTATTCCACATTGTTTTAAATGAAGGCCAAACTCGTAACTCAAATATTCGCCTCCGCGATCAGATCGTAGAAACTTTATTTTCTTGTTACGATGATTCTCCACTTCACTCTGAAATTCTTTGAAATTTTCAAATGTTTCAGACTTGTGTTTCGTTAAGTAGATATACCCATATCAGCTCAAATCATCTGTGAAGGTCAGAAAATAACGATACCCGCCGCGTGCCTCAACACTCATTGGACCGCATACATCGGTATGTATTATTTCCAATAAGTCATTAGCTCGCTCCATTGTTCCGGAGAACGGAGTTTTAGTCATCTTACCCATGAGGCATGGTTCGCAAGTATCAAATGATTCATAATCAAGTGATTCCAAAAGCCCATTTGCATGGAGTTTCTTCATGCGCTTTACACCAATATGACCTAAACGGCTGTGCCACAAATATGTTGCACTATCATTATCAACTTTGCATCTTTTGGCATCAATATTATGAATATGTGTATCAACACGATCGAGATTCAATAAACCATTTACATTGGGTGTATGACCATAGAAGGTTTTATTCATGTAAACAGAATAACAATTATTCTCTGACTTAAATGAATAACCGTATCGCCATAAACATGATTCAATCATATTCATGCTCAACGCAAACATCAAATAACATTTATTTATTTAGGTCCAACACTAATCCCGAAGGTAGAGGGAGTGTGCGATGGTGATCTTATCAACCTTGGAATCACTTCCAACACACATCGTCACCTTGTCACTAACTAGTCTCTGTTCATTTTGTAAATCCTGTTTCGAGTTACTAATCTTAGCAACTGAACCGGTATCAAATACCCAGGGGATACTATGAACACTAGTAAAATACACATCAATAACATGCATATCAAATATACCTTTGTTCACTTTGCCATCCTTCTTATCCATCAAGTATTTGGGGCAGTTCCACTTCCAGTGACTATTTCCTTCGCAGTAGAAGCACTCAGTTTCATGCTTAGGTCCAGCTTTGGGCTTCTTCACGGGAGTGACAACTTGCTTGCCATTCTTCTTGAAGTTCCCATTTCTTTCCCTTACCCTTTTTCTTGAAACAAGTGGTCTTGGTAACCATCAACACTTGATGCTCTTTCTTGATTTCTACCTTCGCCGATTTTAGCATTGCGAAGAGCTTGGGAATCGTTTTCGTCATCCCTTGCATATTATAGTTCATCACAAAGTTCTAGTAGCTTAGTGATAGTGACTAGAGAATTTTGTCAATCACTATCTTATCTGGAAGATTAACTCCCACTTGATTCAAGTGATTGTAATACCCAGACATTCTGAGCACATGCTCACTGACTGAGCTATTCTCCTCCATATTGTAGGCAAAGTACTTGCCAGAGGTCTCATACCTCTCAACACGGGCATGAGCCTGAACTACCAATTTCAGCTCTTGGAGCATCTCATATGTTCCATGGCGTTCAAAACGTCTTTGCAGCCCCGATTCTAAGCCGTAAAGTATGGCGCAATAAACTATCAAGTAGTCATCATACCGAGCTTGCCAAACATTCATAACGTCTGCATCTGCTCCTCCATTAGGTCTGTCACCTAGTGGTGCATCAAGGACATAATTCTTCTGTGCAGCAAATGAGGATAATCCTCAGATCACGGACCTGGTCTGCATCATTGCTACTATCATCTTTCAACTTAGTTTTCTCTAGGAACATATCAAAAATTAGGGGAGCTACAACGCGAGCTATTGATCTACAACATAATTTGCAAATACTATCAGGACTAAGTTCATGATAAATTAAAGTTCAATTAATCAAATTACTTAAGAACTCACACTTTGATAGACATCCCCCAAGTCATCTAAATGATACGTGATCCAAATCAACTAAACCATGTCCGATCATCACATGAGATGGAGTAGTCATCAATGGTGAACATCTCTATGTTGATCATATCTACTATATGATTCACGTTCGACCTTTCAATCTCCAGTGTTCCGAGACTATGTCTGTACATGCTAGGCTCGTCAAGTTTAACCCGAGTATTCTGCATGTGCAAAATTGTCTTGCACCCGTTGTATGTGAACATAAAGTCTATCACACCCGATCATCACGTGGTGTCTCGAAACGAAGAACTGTAGCAACGGTGCATACTCAGGGAGAACACTTATACCTTGAAATTTAGTGAAGCGGTCATCTTATAATGCTACCGCCGTACTAAGCAAAATAAGATGCATAAAAGATAAACATCACATGCAATCAAAATATGTGACATGATATGGCCATCATCATCTCGTGCTTTTGATCTCCATCTCCAAAGCATTGTCATGATCTCCATCGTCACCGGCTCGACACCTTGATCTCCATCGTTGCGTCGTGGTCGTCTTGCCAACTATTGCTTCTACATCTATCGCTAATGCATAGTGATAAAGTAAAGCAATTACATGGCGTTTGCATTTCATACAATAAAGCGACAACCATAAGGCTCCTGCCAGTTGTCGATAACTTTTACAAAACATGATCATCTCATACAACAACGTATATCACATCATGTCTTGACCATATCACATCACAACATGCCCTGCAAAAACAAGTTAGACGTCCTCTACTTTGTTGTTGCAAATTTTACGTGGCTGTTACGGGCTTCTAGCAAGAACCGTTCTTACCTACGCATCAAAAACCACAATGGTGATTTATCAAGTTTGCTGTTTTAACCTTCAACAAGGACCGGCCGTAGTCAAATTTGATTCAACTAAAGTAGGAGAAACAGACAACCACCAGCCACCTTTATGCAAAACTAGTTGCATGTCTGTCGGTGGAACCGGTCTCATGAACGTGGTCATGTAAGGTTGGTCCGGGCTGCTTCTGTTGGGAAACGTAGCATGCAATTTCAAAAATTTCCTACGCTCACGCAAGATCTATCTAGGAGATGCATAGCAACGAGAGGGGGAGAGTGTGTCTACGTACCCTCATAGACCGAAAGCGGAAGCGTTTTGACAACGCGGTTGATGTAGTCGAACTTCTTCTCATTCCGACCAATCAAGCACCAAATGTACGGCACCTCAGAGTTCTACACACATTCAGCTCGATGACGTCCCTCGAACTCTTGATCCAGCAAAGTGTCGAGGAAGTAGATGAGTTCCGTCAGCACAACGGCATGATGACGGTGATGGTGAAGTGATCCGCGCAGGGCTTCGCCTAAGCACCGCGAGAATATGACCGAGGGTGTAATATGTGGAGGGGGCGCCGCACACGGCTAACAGTTGTTGGTGTGTTGTCTAGGCACCCCCCTCCCCATATATATATAGGTGGGAGGGGAGGAGAGGCAGCAAGGGGGCGCCCCAAGTAGGATCCGAATCCTACTTGGGGTTTCCCAAGTGGTGCGCCCCTCCCTTCCTTATTTGTCGGAGGGGGAAGGAAAGAGAGGGGGAGAGGGAAGGAAGGGGGAATCCTATTCCCTCTCTTTCCTTTCCCTTCCCCTCTTTCCTTCTCCTTCTTGGCCGGCCCATATGTGGGGCGCACCAGCCCCTTGTGGCTGGTGCGTTTCCTCTCTTCGCCCATAAGGCCCATATCTTTTGCCGGGGGTGCCCGGAACCCCTTCCGGTGACCGGATATGTACCCGGTACCGTCCGGAACACTTCGGGTGTCCGAATACTATTGTACTATATATCAATCTTTACCTCTCGACCATTTTGAGACTCCTCATCAACTCCGTGATCTCATCCGGGACTCCGAACAACATTCGGTCACCAAATCACATAACTCATATAATACTAAATCATCATCGAACCTTAAGCGTGCGGACCCTACGGGTTCAAGAACTATGTAGACATGACCGAGACACCTCTCCGGTCAATAACCAATAGAGGAACCTGGGTGCTCATATTGGCTCCTACATATTCTACGAAGATCTTTATCGGTCGAACCGTTATGACAACATACGTTATTCCCTTTGTCCATCGGTATGTTACTTGCCCGAGATTCGATTGTCGGTATCTTCATACCAATTCCATCTCGTTACCGGCAAGTCTCTTTACTCGTTCCATAATACATCATCCTACAACTAACTCATTAGTCACTTTGCTTGCAAGCCTTCTTATGATGTGTATTACCGAGAGGGCCCAGAGATACCTCTCCGATACTCTGAGTGACAAATCCTAATCTCGATCTATGCCAACTCAACAAACACCTTCGGAGATACCTGTAGAGCATCTTTATAATCAGCCAGTTACGTTGTGACGTTTGATAGCACACAAGGCATTCCTCCGGTATCCGGGAGTTGCATAATCTCATAGTCGAAGGAATATGTATTTGACATGAAGAAAGCAATAGCAATAAAACTGAACGATCATAATGCTAAGCCAACGGATGGGTCTTGTCCATCACATCATTCTCCTAATGATGTGATCACGTTATCAAATGACAACTCATGTCCATGGTTAGGAAACCTTAACCATCTTTGATCAATGAGCTAGTCATGTAGAGGCTCACTAGGGACACAGTGTTTGTCTATGTATTCACAGATGTATTTAGGTTTCCGATCAATACAATTCTAGCATGAATAATAAACATTTATCATGAATAGGAAATATAAAATAGCAACTTTATTATTGCCTCTAGGGCATATTTCCTTCAGCTTTATCCCACAATGCCGCCGAATCAAAATAAGACGTTGGTGGTAAGTAGTATGAACATCACCGCCCACAACTTCTTTGTGTTCTACTCGTGCATATCATCTACGCATAGACCTGGCTCATGATGCCACTGTTGGCAAACGTTGCATGGAAAAAATCATTTTTTTCTTACGCACACGCAATGATCTATCCATGGAGATGCATAGCAACGAGGGGAAGAGTGTGTCTACGTACCCTCGTAGACCGTAAGCAGAAGCGTTTCACAACGCGGTTGATGTAGTCGAACTTTCTTCGAGATCCAACCGATCGAGTACCGAATGTACGGCACCTCCGCGTTCTGCACACGTTCAGCTCGGTGTCGTCCTCACCGTCTTGATCCAGCAAGCGTAGTGAGGTGGTGATGAGTTCCGCAGCACAACGGCGTGGTGACGGTGGTGGTGAAGCAATCCTGCAGGGCTTCGCCTAAGCACTGCGAAGATCTAGAGCGGAGGAGTAAACTAGAGGTGGAGGGGTGCCGACACATGGCGTGGAATAAGCTATGTATTGTGTGGCACCCCTCCTCACATATATATAGGTGTGGGAGGGGAGGAGGCAGCCCCTAGGGCACCCCAATAGGGCCTGCGGCCACCCTAGGGTTTTCCTAGTGGTGCGCCCCCCCCCCCCCCCCTTTTCCATATAATGCACTTGGGAGAAGGAAAGGGGGGAGGCGCCCCCACTCCTTCCTTTCTCCAGAGATATGGTAGGAGGAGGTGGCGCCTTCTCCTTCCATCTAATTGGGTGCGGCTGCCCTAAAGGGGGCACACCAGCCCATGTGGGCTGCTGTGTTCCCCTCTACTTGGCCCACTAAGGCCCAATACTCTCCCGAGTCCTCCGGAACCCCTTCCGGCATTTTGATAACTTTCCGGTGCATTCCGAAACTATTCCAGAGACCAAACAGCATCGTCCTATATATCAATCTTTACCTCCAGACCATTCCGGAGCTCCTTGTCATGTCCGTGATCACATCCGGAACTCCGAACAACATTCGGTCACAAAACCACAAAACTCATATAATACCAAATCGACATCGAACGTTAAGCGTGCGGACCCTACGGGTTCGAGAACTATGTAGACATGACCGAGACACCTCTCCGGTCCATAACCAATAGCGGAACCTGGATGCCCATATTGGCTCCTACATATTCTACGAAGATCTTTATCGGTCGAACCGTTATGACAACATACGTAATTCCCTTTGTCCGTCGGTATGTTACTTGCCCGAGATTCGATCGTCGGTATCTCTATACCTAGTTCAACCTCATTACCAGCAAGTCTCTTTACTCATTCCGTAATACATCACCTCGTGACTAACTCCTTAGTTATTTGCTTGCAAGCTTATGATGTGTATTACCGAGAGGGCCCATAGATACCTCTCCGAAACTCAGAGTG
This sequence comes from Thinopyrum elongatum, assembly GCA_011799875.1. Taxonomy (NCBI): domain Eukaryota; kingdom Viridiplantae; phylum Streptophyta; class Magnoliopsida; order Poales; family Poaceae; genus Thinopyrum; species Thinopyrum elongatum. The sequence continues at coordinate 32,760,201 of CM022299.1, read as the reverse complement.
ACAAATCCTAATCTTGATCTATGCCAACTCAACAAACACCTTCGGAGATACCTGTAGAGCATCTTTATGATCACCCAGTTATGTTGTGACGTTTGATAGCACACAAGGTATTCCTCCGGTATCCGGGAGTTGCATAATCTCATAGTCGAAGGAATATGTATTTGACATGAAGAAAGCAATAGCAATAAACTGAACGATCATTATGCTAAGCTAACGGGTGGGTCTTGTCCATCACATCATTCTCCTAATGATGTGATCCCGTTATCAAATGACAACACATGTCCATGGTTAGGAAACCTTAACCATCTTTGATCAACGGGCTAGTCTAGTAGAGGCATACTAGGGACACGGTATTTGTTTATGTATTCACACATGTATTTAAGTTTCCGATCAATACAATTCTAGCATGAATAATAAACCTTTATCATGAATAAGGAAATATAAAATAACAACTTTATTATTGCCTCTAGGGCATATTTCCTTCATAAACCTCTTCCGCGGGCAAAACATGATCAGCACCAAGACTCCACGGGTGCTAGATTCATTACTATGTAATCTATATTATTAACTCTAGTGCAAGTGGGAGACTGTTGGAAATATGCCCTAGAGGCAATAATAAAGTGGTTATTATTATATTTCCTTAATCATGATAAAGGTTTATTATTCATGCTATAATTGTATTGATTGGAAACTTAAATACATGTGTGAATACATAAGCAAATACCAAGTCCCTAGTAAGCCTCTACTAGACAAGCTCGTTGATCAAAAGATGGTTAAGGTTTCCTGATCATTGACATGAGTTGTCATTTGATAACGGGATCACATCATTAGGAGAATGATGTGATGGACAAGACCCATCCGTTAGCTTAGCATATGATCATTCAGTTTATTGCTACTGTTTTCTTAATGTCAAATACATATTCCTTCGACCATGAGATCATGCAACTCCCGGATATCGGAGGAATACCTTGCGTGCTATCAAATGTCACTTCGTAACTGGGTGATCATAAAGGTGCTCTACAGGTATCTCCGAAGGTGTTTGTTGAGGCGTGAATCAAGATTGGGATTTGTCACTCCGTATGACGGAGCGGTATCTCTGGGCCCCCTCAGTAAAACAGCATCACAAGAAGCTTGTAAGCAAAGTGACTAAGGAGTTAGTTACAAGATGATGCATTACGGAACAAGTAAAGAGACTTGCCGATAACGAGATTGAACTAGGTATGGAGATACCGACGATCAAATCTCGTTCAAGTAACATACCGACAGGCAAAGGGAATTACGTATGTTGTCATAAAGGTTCGACCGATAAAGATCTTCATAGAATATGTAGGAACCAATATGAGCATCCAGGTCCCGCTATTGGTTATTGACCGGAGAAGCGTCTCGGTCATGTCTACATCATTCTTGAACCCGTAGGGTCCGCACGCTTAACGTTCATTGGCGATATAGTACTATATGAGTTGTGTATGTTGGTGACCGAATTATACGTCTCCGTCGTATCTACTTTTCCTAATGCTTTTGCTCTTGTTTTGGACTCTAATTTGCATGATTTGAATGAAACTAACCCGAACTGACGCTGTTTTTGGAGAATTATTTCAGAATAAATAAAAAATATTGGAACCAAGAATCACTGGAGTGGGGCACCTGGCTGACCACAAGACACCAGGGCGCGCCACCCCCTCCAGGCGCGCCCTGGTGGGTTTTGGGGCCCTCAGGGCTCCGCGGACCCTAATTCCAGCACTATAAATTCTTATTTTCGGAGAAAAAATAGGAGAGGAAGTTTCATCACGTTTCACGATACGGAGCCGCTGCCACCTCCTGTTCTTCATCGGGAGGCCAGATCTGGAGCCCATTCGGGGCTCCAGAGAGGGGAATCTTCGGTCTTCGTCATCACCAATCCTCCTTCATCACCTATTCCATGATGCTCCCCACCGGGAGTGAGTAATTCCTTCGTAGGTCGCTGGTCGGTGAGGAGTTGGATGAGATTCATCATGTAATTGAGTTAGTTTTGTTAGGGCTTGATCCCTAGTATCCACTATGTTCTGAGATTGATGTTGCTATGACTTTGCTATGCTTAATGCTTGTCACTAGGGCCCGAGTGCCATGATTTCAGATCTGAACTGTTTATGTTTTCACCATTATATCTATGTTCTAGATCCGATCTTACAAGTCATATGCACCTGCTACGTGTTATGATCGGTAAACCCAGGGTAACAGTAATTGGGATACTTTTCGGTGATGACCGTAGTTTGAGGAGTTCATGTACTCACTATGTGTTAATGCTTTGTTCCGGTTCTCTATTAAAAGGAGGCCTTAATATCCCTTAGTTTCCTTATGGACCCCGCTGCCACGGGAGGGTAGGACAAAAGATGTCATGCAAGTTCTTTTCCATAAGCACGTATGACTATTTATGTAATACATGCCTACATTATATTTATGAACTGGAGCTAGTTCTGTGTCGCCCTAGGTTATGATTGTTATATGATGAATATCATCCAACGAATGCACCGATCCAATGCCTACGAGTTTCCCACATATTGTTCTTGCTATGTTACTATCGCTATTGCTACTGTTACAACTGTTACAAAATTGTTACTGCTGTTACCGTTACCACTGCTATTGTTACCACTGCTATCAAACTATCATACGACTGTGCTACTGATCACTTTGCTATAGATATTTAATCTTCGGGTGTGGTTGAATTGACAACTCAACTGTTAATACGTACAAATATTCTTTGGCTCCCCTTGTGTCGAATCTATAAATTTGGGTTGAATACTCTATCCTCGAAAACTGTTGCGATCCCCTATACTTGTGGGATGTCACCGAATATTGTTCGGAGTCCCGGATGAGATCACGGACATGACGAGGAGCTCCGGGATGGTCTGGAACTAAAGATTGATATATAGGATGATAGTATTTGGTCTCTGGAAGGGTTTCGGAATGCACGGGAGTATTATCGGATCACCGGAAAGGGTTCCGGAAGGCCACGGGGGTAGTTAGGCCTAACGGGCCAAAAATGAGGGAGCACACCAGCCCACAAGGGGGCTGGCGCGCTCGCCTCCTGGCCGCCGGCCCCTAGGGAAGGAAAGATGAGGGGGTGGCCCCCTGCTGCCTTTCTCCACGCAAGGGAGAAGGAAGGGGAGGCACCATAAGGCAGCCAGCCCCCTTTCCTTCCCCCCCCCCCCCCCCCCACGCGCCAAGAACGAAGGGGGGGGCACGCCTAGGGCAGGCGCCCTAGGGTGGCCACCGGCCCCCTTGGGGTGCGCCTAGGGCTGCCTCCCCTCCCCCCTCCACCTATATATATGTGAGGAAGGGAGGGGGGACCACACACCACGAATCCCCAAGCCGTGTGCGGCGCCCCCTCTCCCTCTAGTTCGTCCTCCGCTGTAAACCGTTGTGCTTGGTGAAGCCCTGCGGAAAAGTTTCACCGCTAGACAGTCGGCAACTCTATTTTGATCCCTAGTTAACTTTTGTGGAAAAAACTCCCTGACTTTCATCAACTCCTTAATTTCAGCCACGAGAAGACCATAAGCAGAAAGATCTAGCCCATCGGTTGTTAAACTGGACAATGCCTCACTTGAGTCTACTTGGACAATGGCTGGAAGGTTAGTGTGTTGAATAGCAAGCACCATTCCTTGCATGATTGTATGTATCTCCGTCTCCAGTGCATCATTGCAATTTAAGTATGGTTAGTGGTCGTAATAGCTAATATGACTAGTTTGATTTATGTCTTGGCCCCTCACTTTTTTCTCCACGCTCCGCCAAAGCAAACATGATCAAACGCAAGTACTCGTCAACAACAACTATGCAGAAGTCATCAACATGACTCATATCAATAAAATGGAGTACCTAACGTCCTAAACTATGTAATAATCATCAATCAAACACCAATATAACAATGAACAACTTTATCAATCAAATATTTTTTACAAGTCACCACCTAATCCAATATATAAAACACCTAATGATTGTACTACCTTTTTCCTAAAGTCCTAATTAAACTAGACCTGAGCTAGTGAAGTCCTTTTACTTTCCAGGCCAACCAAGTAAAATCTGCCAACGGTGCAAGTACATTGCTGGAGACATTGCTAGAGCTAAACTGAGAGCTTAAGTGGAGATGGAATTGGGAGCTTACTACAGCATGGTAATGAGCAATTTGATGCTTGTGCTAACTGTGTTCATGCTCTCTGCTACTACTTGCCTCCTGATGATGAGACGCAAGAAGAGACTGCCACCTGGGCCAGGCTTGGCTCTCCCGCTGGTGGGCCACCTCCACCTGCTTCGTGAGAAACCGCTCCATGTCACGCTCGCCGGCCTCGCCGCGCGCCACGGCCCCCTCCTCTCCCTCCGCCTTGGCCGCCGCGACGTCCTCGTCGTCACCTCACTGCGGCTGGCCAAAGAGTGCTTCTCCTCTGAGCTGGACGTCAACCTCGCGAACCGCCCACGGTTCCCCTCGGCGCGGGAGGTCTCGTTCGGCTACACGGGGCTGTCCGCCGCAAGCTACGGCCCGCACTGGCGCACCATGCGCCGCATCGCCACCGTGCACCTCCTCCAGCGCGCCGCGTCGACCTCATGTCCGACGCCGCCATCGCCGGCGAGACCCGCGCCATGGTGCGACGCCTTGCGCGCGCTGCCGGTGGTGGCGTTGCCTGGGTCGAGCTGAAGCGGAATCTGTTCGACCTCTCGCATGGCGTCCTCATGGAGGCCATCGCGGGAACCAAGGGCAAGCGCGGTGCCGGCTCCGACTCCGATATGTCCGAGGAGGCACATGAATTCAAGAAAGTGGTGGACGAGATCGTGCCGCTGCTCGGCATGGCCAACCTGCACGACCAGCTGCCGGTGCCCCTGCGTTGGCTGGACTTGGGCGGCGTACGCCGGAGGCTCACTGAGCTGGTGAACCGGAGGAACGCGCTGATGCACGGTCTGATCGATGCAGAGAGGCAACGGCGGCGGCAGGAGGACCACGCTGCCGATGACCTGCTGCCGGTGTCGAAGAGCATGATCGGCGTGATGCTCGCGCTGCAGGAGTCCGATCCGCAGCAGTACACCGACACTTTCATGGCCGCTCTAGTCACCGTGAGACGTGAGTACTCTACAGTCTCTTCCTCCCACTGGTTCTTCTTGCACGTTCACGGCCAAAATGCAAAAATCCACGCTCCTCTGCTCTGCTCTGTGAAGAACCTCTTCGGCGGCGGCACGGTGACGACGTCGGCGACCATGGAATGGGCCATGTCGCTGCTGCTCAACCACCCGGACGCGCTGCGGAAGGCGCGAGAGGAGGTGAGCGCGCCCGTCGGCCACGCCCGCCTCCTCAGCAGGGACGACCTCCCCCACCTCCCTTACCTCCGGTGTGTCATCAGCGAGACCCTCCGTCTCTACCCCGCGGCCCCGCTGCACGAGTCCTCCGCCGACTGCAGCCTCCATGGGTACCACGTGTCCACGTCCCGGCGGGCACTATGCTGCTCGCTAACGCCTACGCCATCCACCGGGACCCGTCCGTGTGGGACGACCCAGAGGAGTTCAGGCCAGAGAGGTTCGACGTCAATGGCGACGGCCAGGGCCAGGAGGGGATGATGATGCTGCCGTTCAGGTTGGGGCGGCGGCGGTGCCCCGGGGAGAGCCTCGCGCTGAGAACCATGGGGCTGGTGCTGGGGACCTTGATCCAGTGCTTCGACTGGAGCAGGGTGGCCGGCGACGAGGTTGACATGACGCAGGCCTCTGCCAAGATCCTGTATAAAGCTGTTCCTTTGGTAGCGCTCTGCAAACCACATGACAGCATGCGGGCTATGCTTCACAAGATCTAGCTAGTCTTGATATGAAACTACGAGTATTAGTCAGTAAGTAAAAAATAATAATCAATGATGGGGTAGTTCGACACTTGAGATGAAACTATTAGTCACTAGTCAGTAGTCACTAGAATTAAAATGCGAGTTTTTTCTATCTTTCAAGCTTTATCTCACTAAAATGTCTTCAGAGTTCAGACTCTTTTCTAATCAATTTCGACCTTAAATAAATAGAACAACCCAGTTCTTTACATATACTCCCTTCGTTTACAAATGTAAAATGTTTTGGATATTTCAGTATATGGACTATACTGAAATTAGTGAGAACACACTAAAATACATCAATATACATCCGAATCAGGAAAAAAATTAGAACATCTATAATAGTGACCGGAGAGAGTAGTATATTGTGATGTCTCATTTAGAAAGAAATTAGTGAGAACACATTAATGCATTATGTTGATCCAAACTGAATGATGCAGTTTGAGCCTTTAGGGAATATTGTCCTCAACTGAGAGAGAATCTGTAATGCAAATGGTTCGGCAAATAGGTTCCTCAGAGCACCCGATTCATTCGTAAGCTTTGCTTTTTTGACATCAAAAAAGGATGATCATATTCTATTAGGAGTAGGTTGAAACCGAATCCTCTAGATATTGTACATATATAAACGCATCTATCAGACATTTGATAAGATCTTGATAGGTTCAATAGGAAAGGCCGGTGTCAAATAAATTCATTTGATGGTGACATTCCTGAATCGCTTGGGAGACTTCTTTCACATCATGTACTAGACATGTCAAGCAATGCCATTGCTGATATTCCGCAAAAATTTGTCCATATGACTTAACTAGAATTACCAGACTTATCTCGGAACCAACTTGTCCAACAAACAAAGGCTTAAGTGAAGGTGGAGAATTTAAACAATAATTCGGCAGATTCTGTTGACAACATGGGATTAAAAAGATAGAAAAAAGTAGCACACAGTCTGAATAATAGAGTATCCGCCGGCCAGCAGCACGAGAAAAAGAAACGCAGTAGCCCTTTTTCTAGTTATGTGATAATAATTATGAGAAGAGTGACGAAGGTAAACAGAATCAACTCCAATGGCCTTCGCACCATCTTTCCTGGCGACATCTCCGTTCATCACCTGGGTTGCCTTTCTTTCGCTTATCATGAAAACAGCAGCAAGCTGAGCCAGTTGGATTACTACTACATGATATTGGACCGCCACACAGTGTCGGTATTTGTGCACGAAAAATATAAGAAGTATCTGAGGTATGACTGATAGCATTCATACCATGTTTTAATGTAGAAGAAGAAAAATATTACTAGAGTAACATCTCTGTAAAAAAAAACCTAGAGTAACAAACAGAATATCATGATAAAATAAGTTTAAAGATATGCAGAAAAAATCAGTGTAACGAAAATTTTACATGGCCTCATGGGAGGAAAGAATAATAAGAATTTATCTTCCAGACATGATATTTTGTCGCCAGAAGATAGTACAACTTTACGAGAGAATCAGAAGTTTTGGTGAAGCGTATAACCCTTGTCAGGCCGCGTAGAGTTTATTTATATCCAAACATGATAACATAATGGTTACAAGATTGAACTCCAGGTTAAACCATACATAATCATACTTAAAACTGGGAGTGAAGTGCATCCTAGGTCCTTAAACTATTTTTAAGGTGTCACATACGTCCTCAAACTATGAAAAGTATTATCTAGGTCCTCAGAAATCCTTGAAGTGTAATAAGTGTGTATATATGTCACACCTCTGAAATAGTTCAAGGACCTACGTGACACCTTCGAAATATTTTGAGGACCAGAATGGCATACATATTGCACTTTGAGGACTTGAATGAGGACTTTCATAGTTCGACGACCTATGTGACACCTCTGAAATAGTTCGAGGACCTATGATGCACTTCACTCTAAAACTGGAGATAACGACAAACAGATACAGGAGATAGAACTCCAACTATCTAGCCATCCAACCCAAGCAATATTGTGTAGTATACACCACAGGAGATAAGGTGTAGCAGGGGTTTAATACATGAAAACACAACACAAAAAATACTAGATAACAAGCCTATACTTACAATACTCGGCAGCAACGACTGCAGCAGATGGGTAAGCTTTGTTCCAGGACAACATGCTTGCACCTGGAAACAGTCTCCCAAATTCAGATCAAGTCCTCAAAGCTCTTGCTGATTTAACAAGCCATTCACCAATTCGACCCCATCTCATCAGAATGGCAGCTGCGAATCCAACACCCACTAGTAGAAAACAGGGCTTTGGTCCAGGCCAGCCCAGCCCATTAGTCCCGGTTCAGTCAGGAACCGGGACACATGGGGGCATACGTCCCGGTTCGTGCGCCCAGGGGGCCGGCCGGGGCTCGTGGGGCATTGGTCCCGGTTCGTCTGGACCCTTTGGTCCCGGTTCCAGACACGAACCGGGACCAATGGGCCTCGCTCCTGGTCCACATCCATTGGTCCCGGTTCGTGGCTGGAACCGGGACCAAAGGGTGGCCTTTAGTCCCGGTTCCAACCACGAACCGGGACCAATGTTACCCTTTGGTCCCGGTTCCAGCCACGAACCGGGACCAATGTTGTGCCTATATATACCCCTCGCCCGCGAGCAGAGCACTCCACTACTCTGTTTTTTCTGGCCGACGAGGGGAGGTGTTTGTGGTGCTCTAGCTTACCTCCTATGCACATGAGGTGTTCGATGAAATGCCCGAGCAACACTACTTAAGCTTTCTCCTCTCCAAACTCGACCTTCAAGCTCCATTTTCCTCAAGATTTGTCTAGGTTTAGCGGTCCGTCACGTCCCGTCCCCGTCTTCACCGCCGTCGATCGCCCACGCCGATCTCGTCACCGGCATAACCGTGGTGAGCCTCTTGTTCTTATCTTCTTTCTAAAAGAAAAAAATTCTTACTTGTATGATTTACATACATACTTGTATAATTTTCTTACTTTTATTATTGTTTGTTATTATATAGTGCGATGGTTTTGGTATCCGCCCCCGTCGGCCCTCGTCCTGTCTATGATTCGGATGTGGTATATATTATATTTTATAACTATTTGGTTCATTTGTTGTTTATGACAATTATGCCGACCAACGTGACATAGATTTTTTTTATCTAGGAGGTATGTGAACCAGAAATTCCAACCGACCCTATTGTCGAGAGGTTAAATTTAGTTGAAGAAGAAAACAATTACTTGAAGGAAAATTTGAAAAAAATTGAGGAGGAGAAGATGATATTGGAGTTGCATGTTGCGGATGTCGTCGATGATCACAAGATCAAGATGGATGCAATGCGCTTCAAGATTAGAAAGTATAGAAAATATGTCATTCATACCGAGGCTTGGTATCATTATGCCGTTGGATCAATTGTTACCTTGGTTGCGATTATGATCGCATTTGTTGTTGCATTGAAATGTTTTACATAGTTTCAATAATGTATGGTTTAATTAGATGCTCTGAAAAGCTATATGTTGTTCAATGAGAACTATGTATGTACTTTGGTTTTAATGTGATGATGAACTTCTATTAATTTGGTCACTTATCTATTCATGATGTTCTGTAATGGTTTTTGATACACTTAATTATATATAATGCACGCAGATGAACCGGCAATGGATGTACGGTGACAGACGCACCTCCGAGTACATTAAGGGCGTGCATAATTTTCTCGAAGTGGCTGAGGCAAACAAGCATAATGGTTTTATGTGTTGTCCATGCCCTATATGTGGGAATACGAAGTCTTACTCTGACCGGAAAATCCTTCACACCCACCTGCTTTATAAGGGTTTCATGCCACACTATAATGTTTGGACCAGGCACGGAGAAATAGGGGTTATGATGGAAGACAGCGAAGAAGAAGAGGACGATGACAACTATGTGCCCCCTGAATACGATGATGCTGCAACGGGGGAAGCTGAAGATCAAGAGGAACCAGACGATGTGCCCGATGATGATCTCCGCCGGGTCATTGTTGATGCAAGGAGACAGTGCGAAAGTGAAAAGGAGAAGCTGAAATTCGATCGCATGTTAGAGGATCACCAAAAAAGGGTTGTACCCCAATTGCGAAGATGGCAACACAAAGCTCGGTACCGTACTGGAATTGCTGCAGTGGAAGGCAGAGAATGCTGTGCCTGACAAAGGATTTGAGAAGCTACTGAAAATATTGAAGAAGAAGCTTCCAAGGGATAACGAATTGCCCGACAGTACGTACGCAGCAAAGAAGATCGTATGCCCTCTAGGATTGGAGGTGCAGAAGATACATGCATGCCCTAATGACTGCATCCTGTACCGCGGTGCGTATGAGGATTTGAACGCATGCCCGGTATGCGGTGCATTGCGGTATAAGATCAGACGAGATGACCCTGGTGATGTTGACGGCGAGCCCCCCAGGAAGAGGGTTCCTGCCAAGGTGATGTGGTATGCTCCTATAATACCACGGTTGAAACGTCTGTTCAGAAACAAAGAGCATGCCAAGTTGATGCGATGCCACAGAGAGGACCGTAAGAAAGACGGGAAGTTGAGAGCACCCGCTGACGGGTCGCAGTGGAGAAAAATCGAGAGAACGTACCAGACTGAGTTTGCAGGTGACCCAAGGAACGTATGGTTTAGTTTAAGCGCGGATGGCATTAATTCTTTCGGGGAGCAGAGCAGCAATCACAGCACCTGGCCCGTGACTCTATGTATCTATAATCTTCCTCCTTGGCTGTGCATGAAGCGGAAGTTCATTATGATGCCAGTACTCATCCAAGGCCCTAAGCAACCCGGCAACGACATTGATGTGTACCTAAGGCCATTAGTTGAAGAACTTTTACAGCTGTGGAATGGAAACGATGTACGTGTGTGGGATGAGCACAGACAGAAGGAATTTGACCTGCATGCGTTGCTGTTTGTAACCATCAATGATTGGCCTGCTCTCAGTAACCTTTCAGGACAGACAAACAAGGGATACCACGCATGCACGCACTGTTTAGTTGACACCGAAAGTATATACCTGGACAAATGCAGGAAGAATGTGTACCTGGGGCATCGTCGATTTCTTCCGACCAACCATCAATGTCGAAAGAAAGGCAAGCATTTCAAAGGCGAGGCAGATCACCGGAAGAAGCCCGCCATGCGTACCAGTGATCACGTACTTGCTATGGTCAATGATTTACACGTAATCTTTGGAAAGGGTCCCGGCGGACTATCTGTTCCAAATGACGCTGAGGGACGCGCTCCCATGTGGAAGAAGAAATCTATATTTTGGGACCTACCCTACTGGAAAGACCTAGAGGTCCGCTCTTCAATCGATGTGATGCACGTGAGAAAGAACCTTTGCGTGAACCTGCTAGGCTTCTTGGGCGTGTATGGAAAGACAAAAGATACACCGGAAACACGGGAGGACCTGCAACGTTGGTACGAAAAAGACGGCATGCCTCCAAAGCAGTATGAAGGTCCTGCCAGCTACGCTCTTACCAAAGAAGAGAAGGAAATCTTCTTTGAATGCCTGCTCAGTATGAAGGTCCCGTCTGGCTTCTCGTCAAATATAAAGGGAATAATAAATATGGCAGAGAAAAAGTTTCAGAACCTAAAGTCTCATGACTGCCACGTGATTATGACGCAACTGCTTCCGGTTGCATTGAGGGGGCTTCTACCGGAAAACGTTCGATTAGCCATTGTGAAGCTATGTGCATTCCTCAATGCAATCTCTCAGAAGGTGATCGATCCAGAAATCATACCAAGGCTAAGGAGTGATGTGGCGCAATGTCTTGTCAGTTTCGAGCTGGTGTTCCCACCATCCTTCTTCAATATCATGACGCACGTCCTAGTTCATCTAGTCGACGAGATTGTCGTTCTGGGCCCCGTATTTCTACACAATATGTTCCCCTTTGAGAAGTTCATGGGAGTCCTAAAGAAATATGTCCGTAACCACGCTAGGCCAGAAGGAAGCATCTCCATGGGCCATCAAACAGAGGATGTCATTGGGTTTTGTGTTGACTTCATTCCTGACCTTAAGAAGACTAGTCTCCCTCAATCGCGGTATGAGGGGAGACTGACTGGAAAAGGCACGCTAGGAGGGGACTCAATAATATGCAGGGACGGGCATTCTTGGTCTCAAGCACACTACACAGTTCTACAGAACTCTACCTTGGTGACCCCGTATGTCGATGAACACAAGAACATTCTGCGCTCCAAACACCCGGAGCAGTGTGACGACTGGATTACATGTGAACACATCAGAACTTTTGGCAGTTGGTTGGAAACACAACTCAGAGGTGACAACACTGTTTCTGATGAGCTGTACTCGTTGTCCAGGGGACCATCTTCGACTGTATTGACTTACAAAGGATACGAGATAAATGGGAATACATTTTACACGATCGCCCAAGATCAAAAGAGCACTAACCAAAACAGTGGTATCCGCTTTGATGCAGCAACCAAGAGGGGAAAGGACACATATTATGGTTACATAGTGGACATATGGGAACTTAACTACGGACATGATTTTAAGGTCCCTTTGTTTAAGTGCAAATGGGTCAATCTGTCAGGAGGCGGGGTACAGGTAGAGCCACATTACGGAATGACAACAGTGGATCTGAACAATCTTGGGTACACAGACGAACCATTCGTCCTAGCCAATGATGTGGCGCAGGTTTTCTATGTGAAGGACATGTCTACCAAACCGAGAAAAAGAAAAGATAAGGAAGCGAATACATCATACGATGAGCCAAAGCGCCACATAGTTCTTTTAGGGAAAAGAGACATCGTGGGAGTGGAGGGTAAGACAGACATGTCTGAAGATTATGAAAAGTTTCATGAAATTCCTCCCTTCAAAGTCAAGGCTGACCCAAGCACCCTGTTAAGCGATGAAGAATATCCATGTTTACGGCGCAATAAGCAAAGGACACAAGCGAAGAAAAAGTGAAGACAGATGAAGTCAGAAAGGGTTGAAAATTGATGATGTAGCTTTGAATGGTTCATTTTGAGCACACAAAAAGTCTGGAGTTCAAATTAGTTCAAAAAAATGAAATCCCTTTGTAACAGGTGAGTTTTTGTCCGAAACCCTGATACTTCGAAAGAGATTGTCCATTTTCAACCTCTTCAGAGTTTTAGCACATGCTATGTGGGTGAAATGATGATATCATGCTCATTTTCAACCTCTTCAGAGTTCATTTGAAGTGCTTTTCAACTTTTTAAACCTCTTGTATTATTGAAACTAAAATTATATAAAATTTATGCAACTAAAATTATCAAAGTATTTTCTCTTCAAAACATTAAAAGAAAAAGAATTTTCATAAAATAAATAAAAAAAGCAAAAAAGAAAATAAAATAAATAAGTAGAAACAAAATAAAATAAATAAGTAGAAACAAAATAAACTTTAATAAATAAGTAGAAACAAAATAAAATAAAATAAAATTTAATAAAATAAATAAAAATAGCAACAGTAAGTATTTTGTTTTAAGTAGAAACAAAATAAAATAAATAAAGCAACAAAGAAAACAAAATAAAAATTAAAAAAGTGCCGCCTACTGGGCCACCACGGCCTGAATACGACTAGAAACCCAACAATGGGCCAGGATTCAGGCCCGCAGCAGGCCCAGTAGGCCCACAGGCACATAGTGCAAGTTTAGGCCCGAAAGCCTGCAGTTGAGAGGAGCTCGAGAGAGTGGGCGCAGCAGCGCTTATAAACCACTCTCGAGCTCTCTCAACTAGCGAGGTGGGACTAAACTTTTGGCCGCGACGCGAGCAGCACAAGGCTTTTTGTCTCGGTTGGTGGCACCAACCGGGACTAAAGGGGTGCATTGGTCCCGGTTCGTGACACCAACCGGGACCAATGCTTCGTGTATATAAGCAAGACTTGTGAAAATTTTCAGTTTCATCGCAGTTCCCCGACGCCGTCGCCGTCGCCCGTGCCCCTGCCCCGCCCCCGAGCCCACGTCGACGCCGTCCGCCGCCCACGCCGTCGCCGTCCGCCGGCCCCGAGCGCGCCCGGCCGCGCCCCTGCGGCCCGGCCCGCCCCCACCATCGCCGTCGCCGTCCGCCGCCCCCGAGCGCGCCCGGCCGCGCCCCTGTGCTCCGGCCCGCCCCCACCACCCCCACCGTTGCCGCCCTCGCCGCCCCCGCCGTCGCCCTCGCCGGCCGCCCCCGCTGTGAGCCGTCGCCGCCCCGGCTCTGTGTATATGATGATTTTTTTTTTCATATTTTATATGATGAATTTTTTGTTCATATATATATAAGGTATAGAGTATGTATGTGGCTATATGTATGTATGGAGTTCATATATGTATTATATTTTTTTGTCAGAGCATTCTTTTGTTCATATATGTATTTTTTGTTCATATGTGTATTAATTTTTTGTTCATATATGTATTTTTTCATAGCATTTTTCCATGTATATATGTATGTGGCTATGTAGTATAGATGGAATCATTTTTTTCCATGTATGTATGTCGTTGTCGATATACCCCCTCCCCGATAACATTTTTCCTTGTATGTATGTCGTTGTCGATATCCCCCTCCCCGATAACTTCAACATGAGGGGGGGGTCGATATAACCCTTCCCGATAACATTTTTTTTAATGTATTGTGGCATATGTATGTCGTTGTCGATATAGCCCTCCCCGATAACTTTGACATGAGGGGGGGGGTCGTAACCCCCTCCCCGATAACATTTTTTCTAAGTTACTAAGGTAAAATGTTCACCCCCTCTCGATATACCCTCCCGATAACTTCAACATGAGGGGGGGTCGATATACCCCTTCCCCGATAACATTTTTTTTATATGTATGTGGCTATTGTATGTCGTTGTCGATATAGCCCCTCCCCGATAACTTTGACATGAGGGGGGGGGGGTCGATATACCCCCTCCCCGATAACATTTTTTTCTAAGTTACTAAGGTAAAAAAGTTCACCCCTCTCGAATACCCCTCCCCGATAACTTCAACATGAGGGGGGGGTGATATACCCCTTCCCGATAACATTTTTTATAGTATGTGGCTATATGTATGTCGTTGTCAATATAGCCCTCCCCGATAACTTTGACATGAGGGGGGCGATATACCCCCTCCCGATAACATTTTTTTTCTAGTTACTAAGGTAAAATGTTCACCCCCCTCTCGAATACCCCCTCCCCGATAACTTCAACATGAGGGGGGGGGGTCGATATATCCCTTCCCTGATAACATTCTTTTTATATTTTTGTGGCTATATGTATGTCGTTGTCGATATAGCACCTCCCCGATAACTTTGACATGAGGGGGGGGGGTCGATATACCCCCTCCCCGATAACATTTTTTTTCTAAGTTACTAAGGTAAAATGTTCACCCCCCTCTCGATATACCGGGCGACTAACTCTCGAGGCCACCCAAACCCTAGAAAAAAAGCGTTGTCGATCTCCTACCCCCTCCTGCCCCTACCCGACAAACTCTCGAGGCCACCCAAACCACTAGAAGATAACTCCGGTAACTTCGACATGAGGGGGGACGTCGATCAACCCCCTCTCGCCCGAACAAGTATATGTATTATTTTATATCGCGGTGGACATATATTTTGATCATATGTCAAAGTTTGAATTTTAACATATGCAACATTTGATCATATATCAAAGTTTGATCATATGTCAAAGTTTGAATTTTGACATATGCAACATTTGATCATATGTCAAAGTTTGAATTTTGACATATATAGATTTATCAAGAATGCCCCCATTATGGATGTGCACAAGTTGATCCAATTTTTTTTCTGATCTCATCTATATATATATTCTTCTATATGTCACGTTGTCTGTCAAAGTATTGAAGAAATCCATGGCTTCATCATTAGTCGGAAGTAACAGGCGTATGATGCTATGAAGCTCTTCAAAGTTGTTTTGGAACGGAGTTTCGGATAGAATAATTCGCCTTTTGGTATGAATTTCAGCAAAGGCCTTCCAAATAGCGATATTCGGAAGGCTCTTTGCTGAACTTTGTACCAAAAAGCGAATTATTCTATCAGGAACTCCGTTCCAAAACAACTTTGAAGAGCTTCGTACCATTATACGCCTATCATTTCCGGCTAATGATGAAGTCATGGTTTTCTTGAATTCTTTGACACTAGACAACGTGACATATAGAAGGGTAGATGAGATCAGGAAAAATATGGACCATTTTCTGCACATCCAGAATGGCGTCATTTTGTTAAATCCCTTGTCGGTCCGGACGTCGGACATTCATGAGAGAGGCGGTCCGTAGAAGAGTTGTCGAGGCCACCCCAAACCGTAGATGCGTCGAGCTAGCTAGGTCTACGTTTGCACTAATATATCCATCTGTCATGTTTATATATTAATTGCCATGTTGTAATATTTGCAGAAACTATGGAGCACCGAGACATCGAAGCAGAACAGTTGTTGGGGGACATAATCCTCGGCGGAGGTGATATCTTGTCGTATCTCAACGACACCGATGGTCTGGAAGGAGAGGGTGAAGCAGGCTCCGGTGATCGAACAATGGAGGTGGAAAGACATGATTATGATGGCTCCGATGAGCAAACGGAGGAAGGAGCTGTTGCAAAGTCCGGCGAGGTATATATATTAATTAAGCCTGTGCTGACTAGCTAATTGATGCATTAATTGTTTTGGTATGTACACATATTAACTCTCTTCTTTCTTCTTTTCTAGCCCTCCGGATCGAGCCAAACTTCGGTAACGAGACGAGGCCCGAAGAAAAGGTTGCGCCAAGATGAAAGGTTCACGATCACAGCAATCAAGGGCGATGGCCAACCGATTGAACCCAGCCGGACCAAGGAAGCATTTTCTGCTCAGTGCGGGGTTCTTGTTAGGGACATGATCCCGATCAGCATCCACCAATGGAATAAGCCTAAGAGCGAAGACCCTCAAGTGTCTTTTGTCAACGATAGACAGAAAGATGATCTTTGGACCGCGCTGAAGGCAAATTTCACCCTACCGCCAGAGGAGGATCCGGATAAGCCAGTTATAGAGCCATTGGTCAAGGCTCATGCTCTTAAGAAGATGGCAAATCTATTCAGGAGGTGGAAGAATGAGTTGAAATCAACGTTTGTCGACAAAGGGAAGACTCCAGAATTCATCGGCCGATTTGAGAAGATAAGAGATCACTGGCCCGCATTTGTGGCCCACAAGACATCGGAGAAGAGTAAGAAGATGTCAGCGACAAACAAGAAAAATGCTGCAAAGAAGGAGTATCACCATCGCACGGGGTCAGGTGGCTACCTCAAAGCCCGGCCGTTGTGGGAAAAGGCTGAGAAGGACCTGCTTGATAAAGGGGTCGAACCAGAGACATTGAACTGGCCAGACCATTCAAGGACTTGGTTCTTCGGGGTTGGGGGAACCTTGGACCCTGAAACAGGAAAGTGCCATTGGACGAAGGAGCAACTTGAAATACCCGTCAAGAAGCTTCAGAAGTATATCGCCGCAGCGCAGGAAGGGACGTTCGTTCCCGACAGAGAGAACGACGAGCTCACACAGGCCCTCGGGAATCCTGAGCACCCAGGACGAACACGAGGCACGGCAGGCTCCCTTGCGTGGAGGGTTGGGTTTCCCAGCGCAGGCGGTTACAAAACCCGGGAGAGGAGGAGGAAAGTGGAGCAGACGGAACTGCAGTCGCTGAATGCAAGGGTACGAGCGCTAGAGGAACAAGCACTACTAGTTCAGAGCCAGCGACCTGCCGGAGCTACCCCAGAAGCTACCCCTCCATCTCAGCGGAGAAGCAGCGTGGCTTCCACCGAGGTCCTTCAGCAGCCTGACTTCACGGCTCCCAGCTACCCCGTGGATGCTATCACGGAGGCTCAAGATTGCCACCTTATGACGCAATGGCAGCACCTCAAAGTCAAGGCGGCTGTCGGCTCTGTTACACCTCCTCAACCCGGCGCAACTTTTCACTGCCTTCCGATTCCACAAGGCTATGCTGTTGTGATGGTCGATGAAATAACGGAGGGATTTGAGGAGCTCCAGCTTGACTACCCTACCGGTGAAGGGGAGACTCAGCTGGGTCTTGCTCTGAAGACTCCATGTCTATGGCGGAAGGAGTTCATCAACCTTCCGAACTGGACGCCTCCGCCTCCTCCTCCGGCGAGTCAGGGCACTCCGCCTCCTCCTCCGCCTCCTCCTCTGGCGAGTGATCAGGGCACTCCGCCTCCTTCTCCGGCTGCTTCGGCGCGTGGCGGCACTCCGCCTCCTTCTCCGCTAGCGCCAGCGCGTCCGAGCAGCCCGCCTCCTTCTCCGCCTCGTCAGCAACAGCGGAAGACAGCCGCCGCCGCTCCGGCTGCTCCGGCGCGTCGTAGCACTCCGCCTCCTTCTCCGCCTCGTAAGCAACAAAGGAAGACAGCCGCAGCCACTCCGACTGCTCCGGCGTCTAGCAGTACAGCCAGAGGCGGGAGGCAATACAGATTCAGTCCGACTCTCACGCCTCTAGAGAAGTTACCATACGAGATGACCGACGAGGAAAACACGGAGATCTGTAAAGCCCAAGTGAGGGACTTTTTTGCAAAGAAAAATCCACCTCCGGAGGAGAAGATGGATCCGGTGAAATTGAAGCGCACTGTGAAGAACCTGAAGCGACCACCACCGCCTCCGTCGGATGACAACCATGTCCGCGCTCTTAAAAATGCAGTGGAAGGAGCGCGCCGGTCGGGAACTACTTCAACTGACAAAAGGTTACAAGAACGAAGAAGTGGGAACAAAATTCCCCAGCCCGGCGAACAGGCAAACCAATCGTGCCCCCCGCTCAAGGTGTCTAGCGATATCGTCGCAAATCTGCCGGGGATGCTGCCCGGTACCAATCTTGGTGATTACCTGCCCGACGATGCACATTTTGATACAATGGAGGTGGACGAACACAAATACCAGTACGGGAAGCCTCTCGTCAGACCTGGTGATCCTCCTCTAACAACGATGATGCGAAGATTCCATAAGTGGTACATGGACACCTGCAAGTCTGGGAAGGATATTTTGACGCTGAGAGTTAAAGAGGAGCACGACCTCGTTGGAATTGATCTGTTGTCTGTTCCATTTGAGGAGTTCTTTCAGTTTTTCAATCAAAAGGACCTCGATAAAATAATCATCACTTGCTACTGTCTGTAAGTACTATACTTCTGTAATTAAGTCTCTATATATAGCTCAGCTCTTTCATTGCATGTATATATAATTATCCTCACTATATTATGCAGATTGAAGATCGTCGAATGCAGAAATGCACAAATCTATGATATTGGGTTCATTAACACAAATCTCTTAGATGAATGGACGGTTACATATCATGCGGAAGAAACCGAGGCCAACTTGCTACAATCGTTGCTTAAAAATCAAAACAAAGATAAAATACTCTTTCCTTACAACTTCAAGTGAGTGTTACTGTCTTCTGCATATTCGGTTTCCATTATTACTCGAGGTTATAGTAATGTAATTGAAGAGTTATGCATGCGTGCGCAGCTTCCACTTTATTCTCCTAGAGATTAAGCTTGAGCAGGGACTAGTAACCGTCTTAGACTCAAAACGAAAAGATCCCAAGGAGTATGCGGCCATGACTGAAATGCTCAAGAAGTAAGTTCAATCAATCATTATCGCACCATATCGGCAACTTTGTTCATTTCCTGATATCAAGTAATTATTTTCTTTGTCTCGCAGGGTTTGGAAAGTGTTCACCGCAGAAGTTCCGGGACTGCCGGGGGATCTGCGATTTACACACCCGAAAGTAAGTACTACTAGCTAGTTCCGCGCATCTCCCATTGATTCTAGCTAGTTTCATCAATACCATTTATAATGCTTGATTATCAGTTTGATTGACCTCTATTTCTCGTAAAGTGGTTGTGGCAGGAAGGCGGGAATAATTTTTGTGGATACTACGTTTGCGAGTACATCTACAACGCAACGACCTCTAAGCGGGGCTACTCTGAAAAACAATATGAATGCGTAAGCAATAATATTCACAATTTTATTTTATTACCATCATTTGTGTTGAGTTTCATTCATATATATGTATTGATCCCCTTCTTCAAATTAGATTTGGCAGATGCGGGATGAACTCCTACCACAAGATCGCTTAAAGGCAATTCAAGAGGATTGGCTGGATTCTTTCTTGTATCACGTCATCAATCCGCCGGAGAATACCATGTGGACTTGACATCAGATGTTAGGGATCTTATATTGTATATAGTAGCTAGTAGCGTCGGATAGATATACGAAAACTTGTTGTTCGACCAATCTCTCGGAGAAGGAGGAGTCGATCACTTCTCTCTGTATATGTTCATGACGATCTTGTGTACTTAATGGTTTCCTTCTTTGCTTACTGCTAGCGTGTCGAGTCCTCTCTATACGTATAGTACGTAGCGTCGACCAAGCACGGAGATAAGAAGGACACTTCTCTCTATTAGCTAGCTAACACAATATATGAAACCCTAAATTAACCCTACAAAACCCCTACACCCCCCCCCCCCCTTCCCCCTTTCAAAAACAAAAACAAAAACCCCAGCTCCTGAGCTGCTGACACGTGGATGATCTTTGGTCCCGATTGGTGTTACCAACCACGACTAAAGGCCCTCCTCTCTGGGCTCGCCGCAGTGGCCACGTGGAGCCCCATCTGTCCCGGTTCGTATAAGAACCGGGACTAAAGGTGTTGGGCTTTAGTCCCGACCCTTTAGTCCCGGTTCCCGAACCGGGACAAATGGGCCTTATGAACCGGGACAAATGGGCCTTTTTCTACTAGTGACCGTAGCCCAGCCTAACAAAGAGAAAAAAGATGACATCAACATGAGACGAATCCTCCACCTGCACTAAACTTGGAGGAGCAGGTGAAACGACACAGGGGTTGGACAATGGAGGTCCACACAGACTCAAATTGCCTTTGAACGAACTATTATCAAATGTCGAGAATTGACGTGATTGTGGTATCTTCCCCACCAACTGGTTGTCAGACAAGTTCAGTGTGCCGAGAAAGGTAAGATTTGCAAGTTCTTGTGGAATATTCCCTGAGAGTTGGTTGCAAGAAAGGTCCACTGACTCCAGATCAGCCATGCCACCAAGCTGGGATGGAATGTTCCCAGTAAAGGCATTGTGCGACATGTTCAGTACGTGCAGTGAAACAAGTCGTCCAACTGATTCAGGAATATTACCTTCCAATCTATTATTTGAAAAGTCAATTGCTGTTAAGGTAGTCAAGATCTTTTCAAACGTCAAAGAGGACCCCTTGTATGTGATCTTAGTAGAATCTTGATAGAGTCCCCCGGGACCGGTTGATATGTTTTGAGCAATGACAGTAGGTCCTGTACTATTTAACTTGGCCATCATTGATTTTAACTGCCCAAACCATTCAGTTTTCAAAGTGCCAGAGAAGTTATTCGACGCAAGATCAATAATTTGCAAGCTAGAGAAGTAATCTTTGGATTGGTGATTACCGGCACTATAATCTATATAACCATAGAAATGGTTGGACCTCAAGATAAGAACGTAAAGATTGGGAAGCTCCCCTAGCCAAGATGGGAAAGTATCAACTATTAGATTGTTCCCTATATCAAAAACCTCCAATTCCTTGCAGTTTGAGAGTGTCCTTGGAAGCTGCCCTTCAATCTTGTTTACATGCAAATCTACTGTCTGGAAAGTACATTCACTTGTAATACCAGATGGCAATGTCCCTTCAAAGTGATTCTCTCTCAAATTTAATACCGTTAATGAAGCATCTTCTATCAAACAAGAGGGAATCACCCCACTAAAGTTGTTGTAGGATAAGTCAAGGAAATCCAATCTAAAATTGCAAACTGATTGCGGTATATGTCCATTTATACTATTGCTGGACATCCTGAGGTACGTGGTAGTTCCAAGATACAAAGTGAAGTTTGGAAAAACAGAAGAGAATTTATTATATGAATAATCCAAAAACACTGCTGATGAGTATGGCATTGGGATCTGACCCTGGAGACCATTGGAACTAAGATCAAGCGCATGCATTGGAATACTTAATGGGAGAACAGTTGAATTTAGTTGTATGCCAGTGAACATGTTGTGTGAAAGATTTAAATTGTAAAAACTTTTGCTCCATATCCAATTTGGTATATCCCCATTGAGTTTGTTGCATGACAGGTCTAAATCACCAACATCACTGAGACGTGTCAAAATACTCAGAAATTCGGTTATTTTGCAAGACGCAAGCCCTAACAACGAAAGTCCGGAGAGATAGGTTGATGCTGAGTTATTATTACCTTCCCCATCCACGATAGACAACTTGTTGTGTGAAAGTCTCAAATCATGTAGCTTCGTTAACCTTCGAAATGAGGTAAGTTCCACCGTACCTACCAAGTTGTTCCAACCAATAAACAGAGAGCCCAAATTTGTGAGTTCAAAGAATGACCTAGGAATTTTCCCATTCAATTCATTTTTTTCTAGACTCAAATACTCCAAGCCTGAAGATACCACATTGAACTCTTTTATAGGGCCAAAAAGTTGATTCCCAGACAGATCCAAGTATTGTAATGGAACATTGAAGAGTGATGCTGGAATTTCCCCTGCAAATAAAATATCATAAATGTATTTCATATCCTGCCCGAGTTTGGAGACGTGTCTGAAAATTCTAGCGAAATAGACTTTTCTTGTAACTTAAAAATTACAAGGAGGGCACTCCATTTGGTATACAGGAGCAAGCAGCCTCTGCTTAAAGTAGCTTGGAGAAAATACAAAGAGCCCTTTTAACTTCGCTAGTTAGTCTATTACATAGAAATTGAAACATCCTGTCAATGATCTTGTATTCTTGTGAACCCTTTCTATATATGAATCACAACTGATAGATCTCCATATAATTATATTATACCAGTGTACCTATACACTCTTCGTAACTGTAACTACACATATCAGAACCTATATATCATCGCCAATATACCTAGACAAATCACAACCGATATATCTGCATAATCATACATATTAAAACACCACCAGTTAGATTCGGCAATGCCCCTCCCCTTTCGGGGGACATTCCGATTTCCCTAGTATCATAATTTTTGCTGTGTGGATCCAGATTGAGATTCAGGAAATTAAGTGAATTAAATTTTTGAATAGACCACCACTGCCTAAACATGTCACAAATAATACATCTAAATAAGTGTAGCTAAAGATCTAACAACCAGTTTTAAGCATTCCTAAACAAATCATATATGACAAATCATCGTAAGTGTATCTAAACAAATTGTAATGATATATCTTGTATCTAAATAAATCACAACGGACTGATCTTCATAATTGTAGCTAGATGAACCACAGTTTATAAACTTCTATGAGTACAACAAAACAGCATTTGACCATCGATGTGGCCAATCCTTGTTGTCAACAGTTGATAAACCACCGATCTGACAACCATAAAGTATTTGAATAAAAAGAAAGGGGATTGTTGAGTCGTTGCTGAAGAACTTTGTCAAGTAGACATCAAAAGCAAAGGAGACAAAGAACTATAGCTTCGGGTCTCCTTGTGGATAAATAACTACTCCTATTGTGGTTTATATTGATATAATAGGATCATAATGGGGTTAAACTCGTCGAGACTAGAAGGTATCTAAAATTCATCGAGATCTAGGTGATATATGTCAATCTTCGGTAGAGGCTTGCCTGTCTCCTACGAAGATTGTATTTTCGTAGGGGTTCATGGTTAGTCGTTGAATAATTCCTTAGTTTGCGCATGTGTATCCCGGAGTAGAACTCCCACACTCTCGTCCAGCCACTGCCATAGGGGTGGTTTCCTTACCAGGGAGGACTCCGGATCACCCCTAGTTTCCATATCTCCTAGATCCATTCCGAATATGACACTTGGTCTTGCCTCTAGAAAGCCCCAGGGCATCGCATATTATATGATTCATAGTAGTTCAAACTACTCATTATCAAGCCCCACATCAATACGATGATCTTAAAAAAGTTCACCCAACCAAGGAAAATCACTCCATTGGGTGGCTTTCTTTGTTTCCTGGTAGGAGAATGCTTGATTTGATATCGAATATGTGTATAGGGCTATAGTTAGATTTGGTATATGTAGTGTTAATTGTTTGAATTGAACATGTGTAACCCCGGTGTAATATATAAAGGCGTCACAAAGTAGCCAAACTAGAGTGGACAAATCTGGTAGGCTGGACACAAGATCACGAAGGGGAGATCCAGGCACCCATCACAGGGTGATGCGGTGGTAGGAGATGTGTCTGATGTAAACATGGTCATATGTCGGGTCGGGCCGGATTTCGTGCTGGGCTTGCAAAAGCCTGATCCTGAAACTACAAGCCCGAGTCCGACTTGAAACCCAAAAATAGCTCTGTTCTCAAGCCCGAGCTAAAGCAGCCCAAAGCCCTAAAGCCCGGGCCAAATGCTGTGTTTCAGCCTCCACCATTCATTCAAACCTGGCTCGAAAATCAGGAAAATGGAAGCCTGAGCCCAGTCTGAATACTCTATCGGGCTGCGAAATAAGACCCGAGCCCAGCCTGAAAGGCAAGCCTGACTCAGTATGGTTTTTTCGGGCCGGGTCACCAGGTCGGGCTGCCCATGATCAGTCTGATGGCGTTGGCATGTTAATTGTACTATTTCAATTTATACATGGGGAAGGGCACCCGTAGTCATGCCCTAGGGATGTAGGCATTAGCAAATATTTTCTCCTATCAACTTTTTATAAAGGTCTATTGGCGCAAATCTAGCAAAGAAAATATCTTACCAGGATCCTGGGAGCTACAAAATTTTGGGATCGAACTTGTCTAGGAAAAAAAAATTGCCAGTTTTTATTTTTATTTTTGAAAGATCTCTCAGACCCCAAGTAGGACGAACATCTAGTCTGGGCCTCTAACATCATCTAATCGGGAAAATAAGGTTCTTCTCAAGTGGTCGCGCAACCTTTTTCGGGTAGATGCTTCATCCAGTCACAATACAAATTCCTGAGTGTGATGAAAAGATCTCTCCATGCACGACCAAAGGATAGGCTTAAAACGGGAGGTTGGGCCATTTTATTAGTACTCCCTCCGTCCTCCCAAGAAAAGCACAAGTCAAGAGATGGTACCTAATTAGTTTGATATTTCAGGGATGGAATTGTGACGCTAATGGTAGCTAAGGATGAAATTGTGTATTAACTCTTACTCCCTCCGTTAGTTAGTACAAAGTTGAGTCAGCTATTTTGAAACCAAAGTTAGTACAAATTGAGTCATCTATTTTGGAACTGAGGGGGTAAGAATATAGCTAAACGACCTGTTTTTTTTTTCCAGAATCTACACTTAGCATCTGTTTGGCATTGAGTTGACTTTTTCATAATGCTATCTTGTTTTTACTTCATAAAGTAACCATTAGGCATATCTTTGGTGTCAGAACCAACAAAACTTGTAATAATAATGAAAATATGATGGCTAGAGGAGGAAGACGCGTCCTCGATGCTATCCTAAGAAACTAGGGGTGACTCTCCCCAAAAAAGAAAAGAAAAGAAGGTTGTTGATGCGAAGGGTCGCGACCACACAAGGTCGAACTTGGGCAGGCTGCTCCCTGACATGCATAGACAACCATCCCGAGTTGTGGCTTGATTCTCAGAATAACAACCTTTTAACTAGATCGAGTGAGTAAATAAATATAGGCTCGCCCGGCCCCATCCGCACGCAGCTGGCTCCTCGATCCACAACACCGAGGTTGCCAGGAGATGGAGGCGACCGAGGAGGCGACCGCGGGGGCATCTCCGCC
Organism: Thinopyrum elongatum; assembly: GCA_011799875.1. NCBI lineage: Eukaryota > Viridiplantae > Streptophyta > Magnoliopsida > Poales > Poaceae > Thinopyrum > Thinopyrum elongatum. Next base: position 32,734,721 of record CM022299.1, on the reverse strand, counting down.
GCCCCCCTCGCCGGCGGCCCCTCGCCCCACACCCCCCCCCCCCCCCCCCCCCCCCCGTCTCCAGCCCACCTTCTCCGGCCCGCCGCCCCCTCTTCCCCCGCCGCTGACCTCTGCTGGTGCTTCCGCCCTGGTTCCCTCCGGTCGGGTCTGCTGGGCAGACTGGGCTGCCGAGGAGGACCGCGCTGAGGCCGCAGCCGTCGCGGCTGGCCTCCGCCGGCGTCCTCGTCGCTTCGGCGACCGGCTGGCTGAGGCCGTTGCTGTCGCGGGGATCGGCTCATCCCCGGCCCCCATCTCCCCACTTCTACCCCTGCCCTTGCGGGTGCGGCCGCGTGCCCACCTCGCACCACCTTCCCCACCGCCGTCGGGCGCTAGCCGCGAGGCCGATCGACGTGGTCGTGGGGCTCGAGCAAGAGCTTGGGGGGGTGGCCGGAAGGTCAGAGTTGGGGCGGGCGGCGGTGTCTTGGCGGCGTTCCTCGCCGGAGCACCTGGGGACACCAGCGCCCCTGTCGGTTGCGCCGCCGTTGGACCGCCCTGTAGCGTCTGTTGTGGGGGTGCGGGCGGCCAGGTTTCGCCCCTTTCGCCCCTCCACGGTGGCGCCGGACGGCGACCTGGCGGCGGCGGTGGTTCGACCTAGGGAAACCCTACCCCCCCGCTCGTCCGTCGTTGGATGTTGGGCTGGGCCAATCCAGGCTGTGTGGGCCGCCTGGGTTGGGGGTGACCCTGGGGCCTCCTGGGCCGCCCTGGCTTGGCCTGCAGGTGTTGGGCTTGCTCCCCTCTCGCCTTCTTTGGCCCACCCAGTGTCGGGCCTCACACCCCCATCCCATTTAGGGTTCGATCCGGCTCGTCCCTCATCTGCATCGTCTCCCTCTCCCTCCGCGCCGCACCTGCTCTCCCGCCCCTCCCCCCGTGATACCCACAATCCCCTTGCCTCGCCGGCCTCCATGGCGCGTGAATCCGGCGATGGGGCGCCCCGGCCCAAGCGGCGCGCTGAAGGTCGGGATGGTCAGCCCTCTCAGGACTCGCGCCGTCCGTCCCCGGAAGGGGCTCGTCGGGAATCCGAGCTCCGGGATGCCATGCTCAAATGCAAAGGCGCCGCGTCGGAGACGGGGTCTGGGTGGCGGAACTCCGGCCAGCGGGAGCGCTCTCCGGAGCAGTGGCGCGGCCGCGGTCGGGATCGTGACCGCCGCTCCCCACCACGTCGCTCCCGCTCGCCGGCGCGGTCTGGCCATTCCGACGCCTCCCCCCTCGGCGCTATGACCCGCCCCGGCGGCAGGCGCAGTTCCCCCCGGCCGGGCCCAACAACCGCAATGGTCGGGGCGCGTTCGCCAAGAAGAAGAAGCGCGCCGTGCAGCAGCAAGCTACGGCTGCGTCTGGCCCGGCGTCTTCCATCTCCAATCCCTCCACCGTCCCTGCAGTGGCGGCATCCCTGCCAATTGGCATCGGTGGTGACGTGCTTCAACTGTGGCGCGGAGGGGCACTGCCAGGTGGACTGCAAGCAGTCTCCCGCGTGCTTCAAATGCAAGTGGTCCGATCACCCCGCCGCTCTCTGTCCGGATCATCCGGCCCCCGGGGTGCTCGGGCTCTTCAGCTATGCTCTGGATGATTTGGGCTTCTTTCAGATGGATCTCCCAGTGCCAGCGCCCTCCCCCTCCCTGATCGCCCTCATTTCGATCCTCGAGAACAAGATGGCGTCCCCGGCGATCATTTCCGAGGAGCTCCGCCACCTGTTCAAGCCGGATTGGGACTGGGAGGTCACCCCGATCTCCGACAGGGAGTTTACACCGGTGTTTCCGGATCCAGTCAGCCTCCGTTATGGCACCAACATCGCTGAGCTGACCTTGGCTCTTAATCAGCTCAAGGTTCGCATCTCGGTGCCTTCGGTGGATCCGCTTGCCGTGGCCTCCCTGTCCTCTGTGTGGATTCAGATCCGCGGGCTCCCTCCCATTGCTCGCGTGGAGCACACCGTCCGGGGCATGTCCTGGCTCCTGGGCAAGATTGTGTCGGTTGACACCCTCTCTCTTGTCAAGGGATCAGCTGTGCGTGTTCAGATCAGGTCTCCGGATCCCGCCAAGCTTCAGACTACTCTGCGGATGTTCTTCAATGACGCGGGATATGATCTTCACATCTCGGTGGAGGACGATCTCCCGGCCTCCACCGCCGACCGCGACGATGGGACCGATCCGGATGAGGACCCTGACCACGAGGGGGCCGGCGGCCACAAGTCAGGCCGTGGTCGGCCTCGCCGCTCTCGCAGCCGGTCACCTGGTTTCGGGCCTTCCGATGGTGATTCCTGGGGCCACCATGGTCCCTATTCTCGGACCGGTGCTGCTCCTCCCCCGCGCACCAAGCAGCTGGACTTGGAGGCCCGCTCGGCCGACTCTGGGGCAGAGGAGGAAGACCATGAGACGATTGCCGCTATGCTGGACGAGGCCGCTACCCTCCCTCCTGGCGTGGTTCTCCCGATCTTCATGGAGGCCCAGGTCTCTTCTTCCGATGGTGGGATCAGTGACACGAGCAGTGTGGGGATGGAGGTCCAGCCCGCGACCTCGCCACGACCTCCTTCCCCGGCTCCGGTGGTGGGGCCCTCCACCGGCAGGACTGCGCCTCCTGCCGCCCCGGCTCCTATGGCGTCGGCGCCATCCTCGGCGGTGGGAGTCCTGCCCCCCTCCTCCAAGACCAAGAGGCGCCCTCGCTCGGCCTCGACCCCGGCATCGTCAGCTCGGAAGAGCGCTCGACTTGGCTCGGCGTCGCGCCCGGACGGGGCCTCGCCGAACGCGGTGGAGAAGGCCGTACGCCGTGCTGCTGCACGGAACCTTGATGCAGGTCCGTCCGCTCCCCCCGTTCCATTTCCTGATGCTCTTGATGATATTGATGATAATCTCTTCTCGGCTCTTGCGGGGGTTCCGTTGGGCCACCTCGCAAAGGTGGCAGCTGATTCCGCCATAGTATTTCGTGGTGAGAAGGGCCCGGCCCTAGAGCAGATCGCGTCCCTCCAGGCCAAAGAGGCCCTTGAGGGCCGCCTCGCGGCCGCTCGGGCCCGTGAGGCGGTAGCAGTTGACGAGGAGTCGCTCTCGACCCCTCGTCCGTTAGGCAGACGGGGCCATCCTGATTTGGCCCCTGATGAGGTTAATGGTAGGACCCGTTCGCGCACGGCCCAGTTGCGCCGCGCACTGAGTGCCTCTACTACTGTTGGGTCCAAAGAGGAGCCCCTCGGCGAATAGTCATGCGGGCCCTCTTCTGGAACCTGCGGGGCTTCGGCCATGATGGCCGCCGCAGACAGTTGATCGAATATATGCGAGAGGAGTCCGTTGATGTTGTAGCGATCCAGGAGACGATGAGGGTAGATTTCTGAAGGAAATATGCCCTAGAGGCAATATTAAACTTGTTATTTTATATTTCCTTATATCATGATAAATGTTTATTATTCATGCTAGAATTGTATTAACCGGAAACTTGATACATGTGTGGATACATAGATAAAACACCGTGTCCCTAGTAAGCCTCTACTAGACTAGCTCGTTAATCAAAGATGGTTAAGTTTCCTAACCATAGACATGTGTTGTCATTTGATGAATGGGATCACATCATTAGGAGAATGATGTGATGGACAAGACCCATCCGTTAGCTTAGCATATTGATCGTTTAGTTTTATTGCTATTGCTTTCTTTATGTCAAATACATATTCCTTCGACTATGAAATTATGCAACTCCCGGATACTGGAGGAATACCTTGTGTGCTATCAAACGTCACAACGTAACTGGGTGATTATAAAGATGCTCTACAGGTATCTCCGAAGGTGTTTGTTGGGTTGGCATAGATCGAGATTAGGATTTGTCACTCCGAGTATCTCTGGGCCCTCTCGGTAATGCACATCATAAGAAGCCTTGCAAGCAAAGTGACTAATGAGTTAGTTACAAGATGATGTATTATGGAATGAGTAAAGAGACTTGCCGGTAACGAGATTGAACTAGGTATGTGGATACCGACGATCGAATCTCGGGCAAGTAACATACCGATGGACAAAGGGAATTACGTATGTTGTCATAACGGTTCGACCGATAAAGATCTTCGTAGAATATGTAGGAGCCAATATAGGGATCCAGGATCCGCTATTGGTTATTGACCGGAGAGGTGTCTCGGTCATGTCTACATAGTTCTCGAACCCGTAGGGTCCGCACGCTTAACGTTCGATGACGATATAGTATTATATGAGTTATGTGATTTGGTGACCGAATGTTGTTCGGAATCCCGGATGAGATCACGGACATGACGAGGAGTCTCGAAATGATTGAGAGGTAAAGATTTATATATAGGACGATGGTATTCGGACACCGGAAGTGTTCCGGAGGGTATCGGGTACTTATCGGGTCACCGGAAGGTGTTTCGGGTACCCCCGGCAATCCAATGGGCCATATGGGCCTTGTGAAGGAACACACCAGCCCACAAGGGGCTGGTGCGCCCTATAAGGCTATAGGAGGAGGAGAAGGAAAGGGGGGAAGGGAAAGGAAATTGTGGATTAGGATTCCCACTTCCTTCCCTCACCCCCCCCCCCCCCCCCCCTCTTTCCTTCCCCTTCATGCATACATGGAAAGGGGGGTGCAGGGCAAGGTAGGGCCCCTAGGGGGTGGCGGCCAACCCTAGGGCGCCCCTGGCTGCCTCTCCTCCCCTCCCACCTATATATATGTAGGGAGGGGGCGCCTCACAAGAACACAACATCAATCGTTAGCCATGTTTGATGCCCACCTCCACAGTTTACACCCCCGGTCATAGTTTTGCGATGCTTAGGCGAAGCCCTGCGAGAATCACTTCACCATCACTGTCACCACGCTGTCGTGCTGACGGAACTCATATACTTCCTCGACACCTTGCTGGATCAAGAAGGCGAGGGACGTCATCGAGCTGAACGTGTGCAGAACTCGGAGGTGTCGTACGTTCGGTGCTTGATCGGTCGGAGCTAGAAGAAGTTCGACTACATCAACCGCGTTGTCAAATGCTTCCGCTTTTGGTCTACGAGGGTACGTAGACACACTCTCCCCCTCTCGTTGCTATGCATCTCCTAGATAGATCTTGCGTGAGCGTAGGAATTTTTTTGAAATTGCATGCTACGTTTCCCAACAGTGGCATCCGAGCCAGGTCTATGCGTAGATGATATGCACGAGTAGAACATAAAGAGTTGTGGGCGGTGATCGTCATACTGCTTACCACCAATGTTTTATTTTGATTCGGCGGTATTGTTGGATGAAGCGGCCCGGACCAACCTTATATGACCACGTTCATGAGACCGGTTCCACCGACAGACATGCAACTAGTTTTGCATAAAGGTGGCTGGCGGGTGTCTGTTTCTCCGACTTTAGTTGAATCGAATTTGACTGCGGCCGGTCCTTGTTGAAGGTTAAAACAGCAAACTTGATAAATCACCGTTGTGGTTTTGATGCGTAGGTAAGAACGGTTCTTGCTCGAAGCTCGTAGCAGCCACGTAAAACTTGCAACAACAAAGTAGAGGACGTCTAACTTGTTTTTGCATGGCATGTTGTGATGTGATATGGTCAAGACATGATGTGATATACGTTGTTGTATGAGATGATCATGTTTTGTAAAAGTTATCGGCAACCGGCAGGAGCCTTATGGTTGTCTCTTTATTGTATGAAATGCAAACGCCATGTAATTGCTTTACTTTATCACTTTGAGTTAGCGATAGTTGTAGAAGCAATAGTTGGCGAGACGACCACGACGCTATGATAGAGATCAAGGTGTCGAGACGGTGACAATGGAGATCATGACGATGCTTTGGAGATGAAGATCAAAAGCACAAGATGATGATGGCCATATCATGTCACATATTTTGATTGCATGTGATGTTTATCTTTTATGCATCTTATTTTGCTTAGTACGACGGTAGCATTATAAGATGATCCCTTAACTAAATTTCAAGGTATAAGTGTTCTCCCTGAGTATGCACCATTGCGACAGTTCGTCGTGTTGAGACACCACGTGATAATCGGGTGTGATAGACTCTACGTTCACATACAACGGGTGCAAGACAGTTTTGCACATGCGGAATACTCGGGTTAAACTTGACGAGCCTCGCATGTATAGACATGGCCTCGGAACACTGGAGACCGAAAGATCGAACGTGAATCATATAGTAGATATGATCAACATAGAGATGTTCACCATTGATGACTACTCCATCTCACATGATGATCGGACATGGTTTAGTTGATTTGGATCACGTATCATTTAGATGACCTGAGGGATGTCTATCTAAGTGGGAGTTCTTAAGTAATTTGATTAATTGAACTTAATTTATAACTAACTTAGTCCTGATAGTTTTTGCATATCTATGTTGTAGATCAATAGCTCGCGTATAGCTCCCCTGTATTATTTTTGATTTGTTCCTAGAGAAAACTAAGTTGAAAAATGATAGTAGCAATGATGCGGACTGGGTCCGTGATCTGACGATTATCCTCATTGCTGCACAGAAGAATTATGTCCTTGATGCACCGCTAGGTGACAGACCTAATGCAGGAGCAGATGCAGACGTTATGAACGTTTGACAAGCTCGGTATGATGACTACTTGATAGTTTAGTGCACCATGCTTTACGGCTTAGAACCGGGACTTCAAAAATGTTTTGAACGCCATGGAGCATATGAGATGTTCTAAGAGCTGAAAATGATATTTCAGACTCATGCCCGTGTTAAGAGGTATGAGACCTCTGACAAGTACTTTGCCTACAAGATAGAGGAGAATAGCTCAGCTAGTGAGCATGTGCTCAGAATGTCTGGGTACTACAATCGCATGAATCAAGTGGGAGTTAATCTTCAAGATAAGATAGTGATTGACAGAATTCTCTAGTCACTATCACCAAGTTACTAGAACTTCGTGATGAACTATAATATGCAAGGGATGACGAAAACGATTCCCAAGCTCTTTGCGATGCTGAAATCGGCGAAGGTAGAAATCAAGAAATAGCATCAAGTGTTGATGGTTAACAAGACCACTAGTTTCAAGAAAAAGGGCAACGGAAAGAAAGGGAACTTCAAGAAGAATGGCAAGCAAGTTGCCACTCCCGTGAAGAAGCCCAAAGCTAGACCCAAACCTGAAACTGAGTGCTTCTACTGCAGAGGAAATGGTCACTGGAAGCGGAACTGCCCCAAAAACTTGGTGGATAAGAAGGATGGCAAAGTGAACAAAAGGTATATTTGATATACATGTTATTGATGTGTATTTTACTAGTGTTCATAGTAGCCCCTGGGTATTTGATACCGGTTCAGTTGCTAAGATTTGTAACTCGAGACAGGAGTTGCAAAATGAACAGATACTAGTTAAGGGCGAGGTGACGATGTGTGTTGGAAGTGATTCCAAGGTTGATAAGATCACCATCGCACACTCCCTTTACCTTCGGGATTAGTGTTGAACCTAAAATAAATGTTATTTTATGTTTGCGTTGAGCATGAATATGATTGGATCATGTTTATTGCAATACGGTTATTCATTTAAGTCAAAAAATAATTGTTGTTCTATTTACATGAATAAAACCTTCTATGGTCATACACTCAATATAAATGATTTATTGAATCTCGATCATTGTGATACACATATTCATAATATTGATGCCAAAAGATGCAAAGTTGATAATGATAGTGCAACATATTTGTGGCACTGCCGTTTAGGTCATATTGGTGTAAAGCGCATGAAGAAATTCCATGCAGATGGGCTTTTGGAATCACTTGATTATGAATCATTTGATACTAGTGAACCATGCCTCATGGGCAAGATGACTAAAACTCCGTTCTACGAAACAATGGAGCGAGCTAATGACTTATTGAAAATAATACATACGGATGTATGCGGTCCGATGAGTGTTGAGGCACGCGACGGATATCGTTATTTTCAGACCTTCACAGATGATTTGAGTAGATATGGGTATATCCACTTAATGAAACACAAGTCTGAAACATTTGAAAAGTTCAAAGAATTTCAGAGTGAAGTGGAGAATCATCGTAACAAGAAAATAAAGTTTCTACGATCTGATCGCGGAGGTGAATATTTGAGTTACGAGTTTGGCCTTCATTTAAAACAATGTGGAATAGTTTCACAACTCACGCCACCTGGAATACCACAGCGTAATGGTGTGTCCGAACATCATAATCGTACTTTATTAGATATGGTGCGATCTATGATGTCTCTTACTGATTTACCACTATCGTTTTGGGGTTATGCATTAGAGACATCTACATTCACGTTAAATAGGGCACCGTCTAAATCCGTTGAGACGACACCGTATAAACTGTGGTTTGGCAAGAAACCTAAGCTGCCGTTCCTTAAAGTTTGGGGATGCGACACTTATGTCAAAAGGCTTCAGCCTGAGAAGCTCGAACCCAAATCGAAGAAGTGCATCTTCATAGGATACCCTAAGGAAAAAATTGGGTACACCTTCTACCATAGATCCGAAGGCAAGATCTTTGTTGCCAAGAATGGAACCTTTCTAGAGAAGGAGTTTCTCTCGAAAAAAATGAGTGGGAGGAAAGTAGAACTTGATGAGGTAACACTAGTAGAAAACGGGCCTTTAGTCCCGGTTCCAACCGGGACTAAAGGGTCGAGACTAAAGGCCCTCCACGTGGCCGCTGTCTGGAGCTCGACACCAACCGGGACTAAAGAAAATTTTACCAATTTTTTTTAATTTTTGTTTTGAATTATTTCCTGATTTTCAAAATTTTGAATTATTTTATAATTTAATCTCTAATCACCCCTCATCACTGCTCAATTTAATCTATAATCTCTATTCTCTAATCACCCCTTATCATTCCAAATCATCTAACTTCCCGGCCGGTCACCCATCCTGTGACTACTCTAGCCTGAGCACGCTTAACTTCCGAGTTCTATTCCCCCTAGTTTCCAAGTCTGCACTTGTTGTTTTCCTGACAATAGTAAGATGTCAATCCTATTAACCCTCAGGAGTTTAGTTTGAGCATGAAGTCACACGTTTCACTGTTTGAGTTTGAAACTATTATTCTAAAAAAAAATTTAGTAACACTAATATTTCTTGAATAAGTAGTTTGACTATAGTTTGACCACAGTTTGACCAGATTTAACCAAAATTCAAAAAAACTGAAATAATTATTTAGTAACACTAATATTCTTGAATAATTATTTAGTAACACTAATACTTCTTGAATAAGTAGTTTGACTAGATTTAACAAAAATTCAAAAAAACTAAAATTTGAGCATAACTTTTTTTCCTTTAAGAATTTGAGCATTCTAAAACTTTGCAAAACCGTCGAAATCGGATGCGGATTTTCGTGCTGAACATTTTGATATATTATACTTTTTTTCCGACATCGTATGCAAAAGTTATAGCCATTTTACTTTTTCATAACACTTTTTTGCAAAACATGTTCAAATTTAAGTTTTTAAATTTTTCTAACTAGTAGATGTAGTAATATAACTACATCTCGAAGGATTTTATTTTTTGAAGTTTTTATCATTTTCTTTTGTTTTTTTCAAAACTGAAATGGCGATACACGGGGGGGGGGGGGGGGGTGTTTAGAGTTTGAGACACGAACCCCTTTAGTCCCGGTTTGAGACACGAACCGGGACTAAAGGGTGCGATGCCCTTTAGTCCCGGTTCGTATCTCAAACCGGGACTAAATAATAGTCCCGGTTTGAGATACGAACCGGGACTAAAGGGCATCGCACCCTTTAGTCACGGTTCGTGTCTCAAACCGGGACTAAAGGTCTCATTTGAACCGGAACTAATGCTCACATTAGTCCCGGTTCGTAATGCAACCGGGACTAATGTGTATATTGAGCTGTGAGGTCAGCCCTGTTTTCTACTAGTGTAATTATACCTTCTCTCGAATTAGAAAGTAGCACATCAGTGAAATCCGTTCCAGTGATGCCTACACCAACTAGAGAGGAAGCTAATCATGAAACTTCGGATCAAGTTACTACTAGACCTCGTAGGTCGAATAGAGCACGTTCCGCACCAGTGGTACGGTAATCCTATTCTGGAAGTCATGTTACTAGACCATGACGAACCTACGAACTACGAAGAAGCTATGATGAGCCCAGATTCTGATAAATGGCTTAAGGCCATGAAATCTAAGATAGGATCCATGTATGAGAACAAAGTGTGGACTTTGGTAGACTTGCCCGATGATCGGCAAGCCATTGAGAATAAATGGATCTTCAAGAGAAAGACGGACACTGATGGTAGTATTACTATCTACAAAGCTCGACTTGTCGCAAAAGGTTTTCGACAAGTTCAAGGTGTTGACTACGATGAGATTTTCTCACTCATAGCGATGCTTAAGTCTGTCCGAATCATGTTAGCAATTGCCGCATTTTATGAAATCTGGCAAATGGATGTCAAAACTGCATTCCTTAATGGATTTCTTAAAAAAGAGTTGTGTATGATGCAACCAAAAGGTTTTGTCGATCCTAAAGGTGCTAACAAAGTGTGCAAACTCCAGCGATCCATCTATGGACTGGTGCAAGCATCTCGGAGTTGGAATATACACTTTGATAAGGTGATCAAAGCATATGGTTTTATACAGACTTATGGTGAAGCATGTATTTACAAGAAAGTGAGTGGGAGCTCTGTAGCATTTCTAATATTATATGTGGATGACATATTGTTGATTGGAAATGATGTAGAATTTCTGGATAGCATAAAAGGATATTTGAATAAGAATTTTTCAATGAAAGACCTCGGTGAAGCTGCTTACATATTGGGCATCAAGATCTAGAGATAGATCAAGACGCTTGATAAGACTTTCAATGAGTACATAGCTTGACAAGATTTTGAAGGAGTTCAAAATGGATCAGTCAAAGAAGGAGTTCTTGCCTGTATTGTAAGGTGTGAAGTTGAGTAAAGACTCAAAAACCCGACCACGGCAGAAGATAAAGAGAGAATGAACGTCACTCCCTATGCCTCAGCCATAGGTTCTATAAAGTATGCCATGCTGTGTACCAAACCAGTTGTGTACCTTGCCATGAGTTTGGCAAGGGGGTACAATAATAGTGATCCAGGACTAGATCACTGGACAGCGATCAAAATTATCCTTAGTTACCTTAAAGAGGACTAAGGAAATGTTTCTCGATTATGGAGGTGATAAAGAGTTACGTCGATGCAAGCTTTGACACTGATCTAAATGACTCTAAGTCTCAATCTAGATACGTATTGAACGTAGGAGCAATTAGCTAGAGTAGCTTCATGCAGAGCATTGTAGACATAGAAATTTGTAAAATACATACGGATCTGAATGTGGCAGACCCGTTGACTAAACTTCTCTCACAAGCAAAACATGATCACACCTTAGTACTCTTTGGGTGTTAATCACATAACGATGTGAACTAGATTATTGACTCTAGTAAACCCTTTGGGTGTTGGTCACATGGCGATGTGAACTATTGGTGTTAAATCACATGGCGATGTGAACTAGATTATTGACTCTAGTGCAAATGGGAGACTGAAGGAAATATGCCCTAGAGGCAATAATAAAGTTGTTATTTTATATTTCTTTATATCATGATAAATGTTTATTATTCATGCTAGAATTGTATTAACCGAAAACTTGATACATGTGTGGATACATAGACAAAACATCGTGTCCCTAGTAAGCCTCTACTAGACTAGCTCGTTAATCAAAGATGGTTAAGTTTCCTAACCATAGACATGTGTTGTCATTTGATGAATGGGATCACATCATTAGGAGAATGATGTGATGGACAAGACTCATCCGTTAGCTTAGCATATTGATTGTTCAGTTTTATTGCTATTGCTTTCTTCATGTGAAATGCATATTCCTTCGACTATGACATTATGCAACTCCCGGATACCGGAGGAATACTGTGTGTGCTATCAAACGTCACAACGCAACTGGGTGATTATAAAGATGCTCTACAGGTATCTCCGAAGGTGTTTGTTGGGTTGGCATAGATCGAGATTAGGATTTGTCACTCCGAGTATCAGAGAGGTATCTCTGGGCCCTCTCGGTAATGCACATCATAAGAAGCCTTGCAAGCAAAGTGACTAATGAGTTAGTTACAAGATGATGTATTACGAAATGAGTAAAGAGACTTGCCGGTAACGAGATTGAACTAGGTATGTGGATACCGACGATCGAATCTCGGGCAAGTAACATACCGATGGACAAAGGGAATTACGTATGTTGCCATAACGGTTCGACCGATAAAGATCTTCGTAGAATATGTAGGAGCCAATATGGTCATCCAGGATCCGCTATTGGTTATTGACCGGAGAGGTGTCTCGGTCATGTCTACATAGTTCTCGAACCCGTAGGGTCCGCACGCTTAACATTCGATGATGATATAGTATTATATGAGTTATGTGATTTGGTGACCGAATGTTGTTTGGAGTCCTGGATGAGATCACAGACATGACGAGGAGTCTTGAAATGATTGAGAGGTAAAGATTTATATATAGGACGATGGTATTCGGACACCGGAAGTGTTCCGAAGGGTATCGGGTACTTATCGGGTCACCGGAAGGTGTTTCAGGTACCCCCGACAATCCTATGGGCCATATGAGGCTTGTGAAGGAACACACCAGCCCACAAGGGGCTGGTGCGCCCTATAAGGCTATGGGAGGAGGAGAAGGAAAGGGGGAAGGGAAAGGAAGGTGTGGATTAGGATTCCCACTTCCTTCCCTCACCCCCCCCCCCCCCCCCCTCTTTCCTTCCCCTTCATGCATACATGGAAAGGGGGGCGCAGGGCAAGGCAGGGCACCTAGGGGGCGGCGGCCAACCCTAGGGCGCCCCTGGTTGCCTCTCCTCCCCTCCCACCTATATATATGTGGGGAGGGGGCGCCTCACAAGCACACAACATCAATCGTTAGCCGTGTGCGGCGCCCCCCTCCACAGTTTTCACCCCCGGTCATAGTTTTGCGGTGCTTAGGCGAAGCCCTGCGAGAATCACTTCACCATCACCGTCACCACACCGTCGTGCTAACGGAACTCATATACTTCCTCGACACCTTGCTGGATCAAGAAGGCGAGGGACGTCATCGAGTTGAACATGTGCAGAACTCGGAGGTGCCATACGTTCGGTGCTTGATCAGTCGGAGCTAGAAGAAGTTCGACTACATCAACCGCGTTGTCAAACGCTTCCACTTTCGGTCTACAAGGGTATGTAGACACACTCTCCACCTCTCGTTGCTATGCATCTCCTAGATAGATCTTGCATGAGCGTAGGAATTTTTTTGAAATTGCATGCTACGTTTCCCAACAATTTCTCCCTTGCCGAGCTTGAGCGCCTTAGTAGGCACTTATTTGCGTGGCATTGGTTGCCCTCTAGTGGAGTGGCATGTCACTCCGGTGGCATCCTTCTGGGGGTGAAGGATGCCACCTTTGAGGTCGGCTCTATGGATAGAGGCGACTTCTTTGTTAGCATGGAAGTTTGGGAGAGGGACATGAACTTCAAATGGGAAGTCATCGTAGTTTATTGTCCGGCTGACCATAGCCGATCGTCCGTGTTCTTGGAGGAACTCCGGGCCAAAATCACATCCGCCACCCTCCCGGTGGTTGTCGGAGGGGACTTCAATCTCCTTCGTTCCACTGCAGACAAGAATAATTCTCGGGTGGATCTTGCGGAGATACAACGGTTTAATGACTGGGTTGCCGATCTCGGCCTCCGTGAACTCGACAGGGTAGGGGCAAGATATACCTGGACCAATAGACATGTAGCACCTATCCTTAGTGTACTTGATCGGGTGTTTATCTCCCCCGATTGGGAACTTCGGTTCCCTCTAGCCATGCTACAGGCTATTACGCGCATCGGCTCAGATCATGTTCCCCTACTCCTCTCATCGCGTGATGAACGGCCGCGCCCCCCTCCTCGATTCTGTTTCGAATCATTTTGGCTGCGGCAGCCAGGCTTCGTGGCGGCTGTGAGGGAGCGCTGGGCCCTCGCACGTGCTGAACCTCATAGGTCCATGTCATCCCTGGATGAGTGGCACTACCTGGCCAAGCGGTCCAGGCAGTTTATGAAGGGATGGGGCGCCAATTTAGGAAGGGACCTTCGGGTTCACAAAGCTACGCTCCTTGCAGAGATCCGAGATCTTGACCTTCGTGCAGACTCAATGGGGATCTCTGCGGAGGAATGGGCCCACCGCTACAATCTTGAGGACACGTTCATGGATATCTACTCCAAGGAGGAGGAATATTAGCGTCTGCATGGGACCCAGAATTGGGTCCTCTTTGGTGATGCCAACATGGCATATTTCCAGGCTATCGCTAACGGTAGGCGTAGACGTGGAACCATCCCTTTGTTATGGGATGGCGACAGGGTGCTTCAGGATCCAAATGAGATTCAGGCTCATGTAGACGGGTTCTATAAGGACCTGTTCACCGGGCGCCCTCGAGGGGGCGTGGCATTGGCGGATCACTTCTGGACGCCCCCCCAGCAGGTCTCCCCGGACGAGAATGCGGTTCTTATGGCCCCATTCGAGGCGGCTGAGGTTGAACGCTTTGTCAAATCCATGAATCCTGCATCGGCCCCCGGTCCAGATGGCTTGCCTGTCCGTTTCTTTCAGGCTTTCTGGTCTACCATCAAGGATGACATCCTAGCCCCGTTCCTTGAATTTGCTAGAGGAACCCTTGATGTAGCTCGCCTTAATTATGGGATCATATCCTTGATCCCAAAAATCCGAGGGGCCTCGGATATTAGGCAATTTCGGCCGATTACGGTCCTTAACGTGATCTTTCGGATCTTGGCTAAGGGGTACGCCACTAGGGCGGCCCTTATTGCTCCTAGGCTCCATCACCCGAACCAATCTGCCTTCACGAAAGGCAGATTTATTCTGGATGGGATCCTAGTCCTTCACGAAATCCTTCATGAAGTCAGATAGAAACGCCTTCATGCGGTCTTCTTTAAGATAGACTTCCACAAGGCTTATGACTCAGTGCACTTGTCCTTCCTTCGGGAGGTTATGTTGAAACGCAGATTCAACCCTCATTGGGTTACCCGTGTAATGCAACTTGTAACCAGTGGACGCACGGCGATTAACATCAGCGGGGAGGTGGGGCCATATTTTCCCACTGGTCAGGGGGTGCGACAGGGGGACCCCCTCTCCCCCTTCCTTTTTAACTTGGTGGTCGACGCCTTGGCTACAATCTTGGACTTGGCAAAGCGGGCTGGCCACATTAGAGGTATCTGCCCCCATCTCACTGGAGATGGGGGGCTAACGCATCTTCAATATGCGGACGATACAATTCTGATGGTGGAGGGCTCGGATGAAGACATCCAGCACCTCAAGTTCTTGCTCCTTTGCTTCCAGGAGATGTCGGGTCTTACTATTAACTTCACGAAAAGCGAGGTGATGGTACTGGGATACTCCGCGGAGGAGGCGACCCGTATAGCTAACCGCCTCAACTGTCGCTTGGGGTCCTTCCCGACGACTTATCTAGGCATGCCGATTAGTGATGTTCGCCTTCAGGAGAAGAACCTCCGCCCAACGGTCTCCAAACTCCAATTTTGGGTAGATCCGTGGGCAAAGGCAATGGCTCTCCAAGGCAGCAAGGGTGGTTCTAATGAACTCCTCCCTCATTAGCTTGCTCATGTATATTATGGGATTCTATAGTCTGGATGAATCCCTCCATCAGGAGATCGCCAAATACCTCTCCCGGTTCTTCTGGGCGGGTGAAGGCAATAAGCAGAAATGCCACATGGTCAAGTGGTCTGAGATCTGCAAACCCAAGGATCAGGGTGGCCTTGGTGTTATCTCCTCGAAGCGTATGAATATAGCACTTCTCGCCAAATGGTTGTGGCACATCGAGACTGGTGCCGACGGCCTGTGGTTGGATATTATCCGCGCAAAATACATGCGCGGACAACCTCTCGCCTTTGCCCCCCGGGTTGGGGGTTCCCAGTTCTGGCAGTCAATTATTCAATTGATGCCAGTTCTTCGGATTGGCACATCGATTGCTGTGGGTTCTGGCTCCAATACCCTGTTCTGGCTGGACAGATGGTCGAGAACTAGACCGTTCGCGGAAAGGTTCCATGCCTTATTCTTGATATGCTCCCACCCACGTCTGTTGGTGGGAGCCGCTCTTCATGACATAGGCGCCATCACCTTTCGTCGTACCTTTGGGACGCATGAGCGTGAGCAATGGGACGAGCTCCTGGAATGCGTGGCTCTGCACACTGCCTCGCTCGATTCGGACTCTGTTGCGTGGCACCTTGAGCCAAGTGGGACTTTCTCCACTAAATCTTTATACCACGCGATTTTGCCAACTCCGGGCCCCGATGAGCTTACGGTGCTTTGGGGGATCAAGCTACCACTTAAGATACGTATCTTCTTGTGGCAATGGGTTCATGGCTGCCTGCCCTCGGGCACGGAGGTCCATAAGCGTAATGGCCCGGGTGATGGCCTTTGTCCCTTGTGTGGAGTTCCGGAAGACTCCAACCATATCTTCTTCCGATGCCCGGCGGCGCGATTCCTATGGAGTTGCTTCCGGGATGTCATGGGTGGGATGTGGTGCCATGATAATCTCCTAGACTTGTTCAGGGAGATCCTAGATTCCCCCCCTATTAGTAGGCCCGCCTCTAGGTGGTGGTGGGTACCCTAGTGTGGACCCTCTGGAATTGTCGCAATAAACTGGTGATCGAGCACGTGATTCCTTGCCGTGTGACTGACTCCATCTTCAAAATGTGTGGATTTCTACAGCTCTGGAGACCGCTTAGCAAGCGGCGTGATCGTGGCTTCATCGACTCCATCATCGCAGGTCTTCGCTCTTCGGCTGCCACGATGTCCCCGCCATCACCACCCCCACCACCGGAGCCTGATTAGAGTCGCTTTTCTCTTGTTCTTGGGGCTTGTTTGGCTGTGCCCCCAGCCGGACCTCATTTATGTGTTGTTCGTATTCTGAACTTGTACTCTTATGTTGTTGGATGCTTGGCGGTTGTGCTTTATAATATAAAGCGGGGGAAACCCTTTTTCGGATAAATAAATATACCAATAATTGATTAGATTAGACTGCATAGTACAATAAAAACAACAATTTTATTAACTTACCGGTGAGATAATTTGTAGAGAGATCCAAAGAAAGCATACTGGTCAAATTACCAATTGAATAAGGTATTCCCCTAGAAAAAGTGTTTCCTCCAAGCGCTAGTGTTGTCAATTCCTTAAGTTTCCCAACTTCATGTGGTATTGGCCCAGAAAGCTTGCACAGGGTGAAATCCATGCTTTGCAAGCTACATAGATTGCCAATTGTGTAGGGTATCGTCCCAGTAAATTTTCAGTTGAAGAATCTCAAGCTTTCCAAGTTTGTAAGAAAGCCAATTGTACATGGTATTGGCCCAGAAAATCCAGAAGAATAAATACTTAGGCTTCTCAAATCCGCGAGATTGCCCATTGCAGTTGGCAATGACCCAATAAATCCACAATCACTGATATCCAATCTTCTTAAATTTGTGAGATTGCCAATTGTAGATGGAATTTTCCCAGAAAAGTAAGAAGAATGTAAACTCAGGCTTCTCAAATTCACAAGATTACCAATTGAAGATGGCATTCGCCCTAGAAATCCACAATCAGATATATCCAGTCTATTTAAATTTGTGAGATTGCCAATAGAAGATGGGATTGGGGCATTTAGTACACACGAGGACATATACAAGCTTTGCAGGTCCACGAGATTAGCGACTGCAGATAGTATCGGCCTACTGAGGTTGCAGCCATAAATTCTCAAGCTTCTCAAGCTGTTGAAGCTGCTAATGGAGCACGGCTTTGTGCCAGAGAAGTCGCATTCAGACAGTTCCAAGACTGACAACTTCTTCATGTCTCCAATCCATGAAAAGATTGATTCTTCCTGCCTTGTGAAGAGCCCCTGACCGAGCCACAATTGACTCAAAGACACAAGCATCTTGAATGAAGAGATGAACTCCATAGAAATAAATCTCACATCAAGAGCCAACTCTTGCAATGACAAGAAAGCACTAGAAGAGCTAGTTTTAGAAAAGGACAAGTTGGTATCATCTAGTCTCAAAGTCCATAAAGAGCTTGCATTCGGAAATTTTGGCAAACTCCCTGAAAGATACATATTCCCGGACAAATCAAGGACACTTAGTTTTTTCGATTGGAAGATCCTAGGAGGCAACCACCCCTCAAGATTAATATTGGCAAGTCGAAGTACACTTAAATTGACAAAATCCATGAAGAACTCCGGAAATGGACCAGGAAAGATATTACGGTCTTCTTGGAGATTGATCACAGTAAGAGAGGTGAGGTTTGAAAGGGATTGGTGGATCGAACCGCTTAGAAAACACTGCTCCAAACTAAGAACCGGAAGACGCGGAACAGATTTACCTAGAGTGTTACACCAGTGCTCTCCGCTAGTAGACATATCCACACTGTCAAGGCGGAGCCCTCTTAAATTGCTGAGGTTCCCTACTAGGGCTAGGAAATCAGATATCCGGAGTGAGTTAGATAGGCTAACAACAGGAATATCAGATTCCTCGTCACTAGGATATTCACTAGAAAGATCCAAGGAGACAAGATTCTTAAGCTTGCCGATGCCAACAGATATTTCACCCTCAAGATTCGAATTGGAGAGGTTGAGGTGGGTAAGAAAAGTAAGCCTCTCGAGCCCAACAGCTGACATGTTATATTCAGAAAAGTCAGTCATGCTAAGATCGAGAAACTTTAGTGAGGTGAGATTGCAGATCACAGGGTTAAGGCCATTGCTCCTCAAGCCCAAGCGGCGGAGGTTGAGAGCCGTGACCTGACCAGAAGAACCACCACAGCCAACACCATCCCAGCGACAACAGTCCGTACCTTCTTGCCAGGATGAAAGGTTGGTGGCGGCTTCATCGAAGAAGAAGGATTTCTTTAGCTCGAGAAGTGTTGCAGCCTGGTCTGGATGGCATCGGAGGTTAAGTTTACCATAAACGCGGGCATTGGAGTTGGTGGTGAGTGCGAGAAGCGATGCACGAAAGAGCAGTTTTGCCCGCCAAATTGAAGCCATTGGTCTGCACTCTGGAGTCTAAACTCTAAGCACAGGACCACACTTGTTTCTTTTCTTCTTTACGGGAAAGGCAGGAGGGCTGCCCTGCTTTATAGAGAGCGCGCGTACAGCAAAATAGAAAGAAAAGGTCAGCAAGTCGCAATTCCTGTGTTGAGTGGATTCGCTTCTACATAATTGATGTGATGAATTTTTCTCCAGGTAAAGCCAGTGGATACAATCAGATAACATCGCACTAGTGAATTTTATATTTGTTCTCAAATTCTAAATAAATGATTTTTTTCTTCAGGTAGCTAGTGGACTGAAATAATAAATGAACAAACACATTAAAACGTGTCTATATAAATACAACTCACAAAAAAAAAATGGGAACATCTTATATTTATGAACAGAGGGAGCGGCAAACAGTCTGAACCTGATGGCGAGGAAGTGGCACGGAAAGAGCTGAGCCCCTAATTTTCCAGCAGAATCAACCAAGATAGGGACCTGATGGTGGCGAATCAACTCACAGAGCATGCGCCAGCCGCCGGAGACTTTGTCCCCGCACTGAGACGGGAACCCCACGGACCGAGTAACCGCCCGGCCGGCGGCGACGGCGAGCCAGTGAGACAGAGGCCAAGACAGAAGAGGGGCAAACAATGAGGTCCCGCGGGGCGGTGCCGCTAAGCGTACTAGAGATCTAGGAGATGGGCGACGCCGGCACCGCGCCACCGCCAGGAGGGTGAGACACATGGCGGCACGGCGCCATCGATAGGGGAAGCAGAAGCCCCGAGGGGCCTGAGGGCGCACTCTCGGCAAACTGCGGGCAGTTGGGCCAGCCCAGAAGCCCATTGACTTCTGATCAATTTCTATTTCGAAATTATTGGAAAATTGGATCTAAAAAAGAGAAAAAATAGGGAAAAATATGTAACAGGATATAATATTTTTATTTCAACAGACAAATATCCCAAGAAAATAGAAGTTTTAATTTTTGCAAAAAAAAATCTCTTATCCAACCAACACCAGAAAAATATGGTCCCAAAAAGCATTATTTACCGGTACAAAGTAAAGTGCGCTGTTCATACTCCCTCCGTCCCAAAATATAACTCCTATTTGGATTTCCTTAAAATTAAAAAGTTTGACCAAATTTGTTGAAAAATATTAACAACTACAATACCAAAAAATTATATTTTAAAATATATTTTATGACTTGGTATATATTGATATAGAAATTGGTTTTGTTGTGATGGAGAAAATTTACACATGAGGGGCTAGGTTCTGGCTTAGTAATGGAATGCAGCAGTGTGTATGAGTGTGATGGCTCACTTGGAATGGAATGGAATGCGGTACGTTGATCCAGATTGAATGATGCACTTTGGGCCCTTAGGGAAAATCCTCGACCGAGAGAGAATCTCTAAGTGATGCAAATTGTTGGTAAATAGAATCCTCGGTGCACACAATTCATTCATAAACTTTCTTTGGCTCAAAAAGGGACGATTCCATTCTTTTAGAGCACGTAGGTTGAAACCGGATCCTCCAGATATATGTTGTAGATATATAAAATTATAAGCACATCTATTGGACATTTGATAAGATGTTGACACGTTCAACAGCAAAGGCCGGTGTCAAATAAATTCATTTGATTCCTCGCAAAAAAATAATAATTTGATGGTGTCCTTCCTGAATCGCTTGAGAAACTTGTTTCACAATTCACAACATCACTAGACATGTCAAGCAATACCTCCATTGGTGATATTCCGCAAAAAATTGGCCAGGTGACTTAACTAGAATTGCCAGAGCTATCTCTGGACCAACTTGTCCAACAAACGAACAAAGGCTTAAGCGAAGGTGGAACTGAACAATAATTCGCCAGATTATTTATTTTGACCACTTGGGATTAAAAAGAGAGAAAGAAGTAGCACACAGGTTGAACAATAGAGTATCTGCGAGGAAGCAGCACGAGAAAAAGAAAAGCAGCAGCCAAGTACCTGCACAGTGACAAGGGCGAACAGAATCAACTCGAAATGGCCTTCGCACCATCTTTCGTGACATCTCGGATCAACACCTGGGCTACCCTGGTTCCACTTATCATGAAAACAGCAGCAAGCATGCTTACTACAAGCATCGCAAACTGAAAACAGACATCACCATCGCAGCAATTAGGGCAAGGTTCAGGTTTCATAAATTCCACAAACCTCCATTCCTGCAATGTAATTAATGGAACGGAACACCGAACTCCCACACATGCTGTTCACTGGTTCCTACACATGACACCCATGCGAAACAAAGAGGTGGCTATCATGGAGCCCATGCTGGACACTAGAAACAATCACTGTCTCCGAGCGCTTCGTCTTCGGCAGGCAAATGTGGATTCATGTTGTTCTCCCTCATGGCGCAGTTTCTGTCACTGGGCTGACACGACTGTCAGCGCAAGGCAGAGGGATTGCGCAATTGTTCATCATCCACACCATCTCTCCAGCCGACAGTTCACTTCCACGCAAGCAGGCTGAGGCAGTTGGATCACAGGCTATTGCCCTAGCACGCACTGCCTGAGCGCCGGACAACATTCAGGTTGGTCAGCCTTCCGGCAAGCACATAATTTACAACTCTGCACTGGCTATGTTGGTTTCATTTTTGCAATGAGATGAAGGACAGAGGAATAACAACTCTGCAATATGACTGATTGCATTCATGTCGCAATAGTACCTGAAACAAGTAACGAATTACATCATCATGCTTATGTTCCAGAGCTAGTACATCCAGCCATCTAGGCCAAACAACATCATATACTCCTACAGATAAGCTGTCGTAAGGCTTAAGACATGATAGAACTGCATATATGCGTTCTACAACACGGAACATATGTGAACTTCAGAATGAAAGCAATATATGTAGAAGTCGTATTACATCTCAGTACCTCAGGGATAGCACCCTTCCAGGAAAACATGCAGTTCACTTTAATTAGATGGAAAATATTGGCACATAACCTGAGAGACCATGTCCCAAACAAATCAAGGGCCTTAGTTTTTTTATTGGAAGATTCTAATTGGCAACCACCGTTGGAGATATGTTCAAGCAAGTTGAAGAAAACTCAAATTGTGAAAATCCATTAACAACTCCTGAGGATGAGTGCCAGACATATCGAAGTTATCTTGGAGGTTGATCACAGTTAGGGAGTGCAGGGCTGAGAGGGATGGACAAATAGGACCAACAAGATTACAGTATCTCAAGCTAAGAACTCGGATATTCGGAAGAGAATTCACAAATACATCGCACCAATCATCTGCACTCGTAGACATATCCACTCCATCGAGGTAGAGCTCTCTCTGGTTGCTGAGGTTGCCAACTAGGATCTGCAAGTTGGGTTCCTGCAGCCATAGCCAACTAGTGACGCCAGTCATGCTGGTGCCATGGCCATTAAGAGAGTCATCAGAAGCGGCATAGTAGAGAACAGAAAGATCCAAGGAGATAAGGTTGGCAAGTTTGCCGATGCCAATAGGTACCTGGCCTTGGAAGCCCGAATTGGAGAGGTTGAGGTGGGCGAGCAAGGAGAGCCTCTCAAACCCGGTTTCCGGGAGATTGCACTGGCGAAAATTGTTCAGGCTAAGGTCGAGTAGTTGGAGCGAGGTGAGGTTGAAGATTGCAGGGTCAAGGCCTTGACTGTACAAGCCACGGCCGCTAAGCTCTAGAGCAGTGACATAGCCAGAGGAGTTGCTGCAGCCAACACCTTCCCAAAGACAGCAGTCGGTGCCATCCTGCCATGAGTCGAGGGCGCTGGGGTAGCGGAAGAAGGAGAAGGATCGCTTTAACTGGAGGAGGCTTGCAGCCTGGTCCGAATGGCATCGGAGAGTGAGGTTATCGTCGCCATGGGTGTCGGAGGTGGCTAGTGCCGAAAACATTGCAAGAAAGAGTAGTGGCGCCCAACAAATTGAACCCATTTGGTTCTAAGTAGTTGTTTCACTTCCTTTCACCGAAAAAGGCTTTCGCCCCGCTTTATATATAAAGCAAAGATCATCAACAACCTGGTACAACGCACGCCATCAGAACACACGCACACACCCAAGGCAGGATACATAGGCGCTGAGCGCAGTAACACCACCCCTAGCACTACAAGATCCACCGGGGGTCTCAACCGTGAACACGCCACCGCGAAGAGAAGAAGCTACATACGACGCACCGTGGGCTCCAAGGCGGTGCCTACAGGAAGGTTACGACACCGAAGCGCCGCCACCGCCCGACCCAAGGATCAGAGTTTTCCCCGGAGCAACACGACGGGCAGTGAGAGCCGCAGCGACGCCTTCAAGAAGGGAACGAGCTTCGCCGCCGCCGGTCCGTCCGAAGATAGAGTAGGTTTTCACCCCGGCTAATATTCACCACCACCAAACGCCACACCCTGGCTACCACGCCGCGCACACGGCCATGGCCACCAGGCAGCACCAAGCCACGGGCTTTGCCCAGGAGCACCGCGACACCACCACCAGGGCCGCCGCCCCGGCATCCAGGACCTTGACGCCACCTCACCCGCCATCCACCGCTACTTCAACCAAAGAGACGAGTGGAAAGGAACCGCCTTTTGCACCCCTGAGTTGTCCCCAACGTCGAGACCCAATAGGCCGTCCAAAACTGGCCACCATCGACCCGTCCTGCCGCCGGGTGCGAGACGAGCTCGGTCCTGCCGCCGGGCGCGAGACAAGTCAGGTCTTGCTGCCGGGCGCGAGACGAGCTTGGTCCTGCTGCCAGGCGCGAGACGAGACCGGTCCAGCTGCCGGGCGCGGGACGAGCTCTGACCCGCAGCCGGGCGCGAGACGGGCGATGGGCGCCGCATGGAGAGGGCCAACCCTCCGATGAAGGTAGCGCCCGAACGACGGGGAGAGGAATTGAAGGTCAACAAGGGCGCTCACCGACAGGCAGACGCCAAAGAGGACCAGCCGCCGCCGTGAAACGACCCAGACCACCGCCATGGGCCACCACCACGCCGTGGCAGCCCACATCCATGTCGGGACCCCGAGGGGCAGTCCCGAGCCAGCGCCACCACCCTCGCCGCAAACGGCCGCCGCACGCAAGGTCGGCCGAAGCCCACACCGCCGTCAACGCCACCACCAGCACGAACGACCACCACCACCGCGCCGCCGCCACCACCAACCACTGCAGGGCGGCCGCCCGCCCCGTCCCGCGCCGCCGGCCGGGATCCCAGCGCCAGATCCGGCCAACACCGCAGCACGCAGCCGCTCGCGCCCACTGTCGGCGAGAAGCCTCCTCTGTCGCCCGCGGGAGCGCCAGAGGAGGGTTAGGTCGGGCTCGCTTTCCCCTGTTATCTATATTCCCTTTCTCCAATGTCTGTCTAGCCAAAGAAGAGTCAATTGATTGATACTATGTACTATTCACTTCCTTTTGAGAAAGCAAGCAGAAGTACAGCTGTTAGGCTTTATAGAGAGAAGAACACCAAAGAAAAATAGAAACAAGAGGTTCAGAAATTGTAGTGACGGATCTGTCACAAGTTGTATCAATTCAAGTATTATGCCGGTCTTTGCTCAAGTAATCCAAACAACACAATGGGCCAAAAAAAGGAAAGCCCCCGGTGACCCGAGAGAGACGACTTCCACCATATGTGTGAGACGGGTTGTGTGGAACTGTGATCCTTGCAGATTTTCCCGTAGGGCAGGGGCCATAGGTTCCTTCAGATATGTCCATAATAGCTAGATATTGTTTGGAAGCTACTGTCCCAGTGGCACTAGACTAGACGATGACTTGTGAGTAGCATCTAGTGCTCTGCTTCTGCAAGTAGAAGTACCCTTGGCTGATGCACGCAGCAAGAAAGGCAAAGCACTGGCAAGGCAAGCAAGACTTGGCACCATTTACATGCGCTGTGGCGCCTAGTATATATGCAGAAGAAGTGCAGTTCTTGGGCAGTGATGGGACATTTTTATGTGTTCTGTACATAGTACTACACATACTATCAATTGACTCTTCTTTGGCTAGACAGACATTGGAGAGTGAGGTTACCGACACAGAAGTGGCTAGTGTCGAAATAATTGCAAGGAAAAGCAGCAGCAGCAGCCAGACGATTGAATCGATTTTATCCAAGTCTGCTTGTTTCTCTTAAACAGGCCGGAGCACTGCTAGCTGGGCTTTATAGAGAGAATAACCAAATCAAAGCAGAAACAAGAGGTTCAGAATAGTGCGGTAACGGATTCATCGGAAGCCATGTCAGTTTAAGTTTGTGCCGGTCTTCGCTCGAGTCATCCAAATAACACAATGGGCCAGAAAGGGAAGCTGCAGTGAAGCAAAATTCCGCCATACGTGCAAGACGGGTTGCGTGTAACTATGATCCTTGAAGATTTTCCCATACGACGGGACGGAGACGATACATTCCATCAGCTAAATTTCGTTTGGAAGCTATACTGTCCCAGTGGCACTAGATGGTGAGTTATCGCTTATCAGTAGCAGCTAGACTATGACTTGTGAGTAGTAGCAAACTAGCAACTAGAAGTGTCATCTAGTGCTCTGCTGCTGCTGGTATATAGATAGACTGAAGGGAAGGTACCTGACTGACAGAAGAATCTTGGACAGCAGCAGCCTTCCACGCACTGCCCGGCATGCAACGGCACCAGAACAGAGACAGCGGGCCGCGACTAGGACGGAAACTCCACGGAGATGAGGTGGACGGCGGCACGGTGGCATCCAGCTCTAGGGAAGCAGACCACCAAGACCTGGGACCTCTTTTCTGCAACGCCATGCGGCTGGTCCAGCCCAGTGTTTCTTTTTGATTGCTTTTCTGTTTCTAATTTACTGGAAAACAGGGGGGAACACAGAATTCACTGGGTATTGAAAATGCATTCTCAACGGTCAAAGGGTTTGTAGAAACTATTCAAAAGATAAAGATATGTCTTCATGCAGAAGACAAAATTAATAGAGTAACATCTCCGGAAAACATAAATAGAGTAACAAAAAAATATCATGTGTAATAAAATAAGTATAAAAAATGCAAAAAATTTCTGTGAAAACGAAAATTGTACATGGCCTCGTGGGAGGAAATAACAATTAGAAAAATGACACGGTTAGGCAGGGCATACGCAAACACTCAATATTCCGGTAAAAGAGAGGTACAGAAACTAATTTTGCAATATGATGATCAGATTCATCTGTCACTCTGCGCCCAAACAAATTACAGCAGCACAGTTATCTTCCAGAAATGGTACTTTGTCACAAGAAGCTAGTGCAACTTTAGGAGAAAAAACAGAAGTATTGGTGAAGCGTATAACCCTTGTCAGGCCACATAATGGTTACAGGATTCATCTCCAGGCTAAGCATGTGCATGATCACACTTAAAACTGGAGATAACAACAGATACAGGAGATGGATTACAAAGATGTTCAGCCATCTAGCCATCTAATCTAACCCAAGCAATATTGTATAGCATACACCACAGGAGATAATGTGTAGCAGGGGCTTAATACATGAAAGCACAGCACACAATGTACACTAGACAAAAAGCCTACTTACAGTACTTCGGAAGCAACGACTGCTGCAGAGGAATAAGCTCTCTTCCAGGACAGCATGCTTGCACCAGGGAACAGTCTCCCAGATCAGATCAAGTCCTCAAAGCTCTTGCAGATTTAACAAACCATTTGCCGATTCGACCCCATCTCATCAGAATGGCAGCTGCAAATCCAACACCGAAGCCCAGCCCGACAAAGAGAAACAGGATGATGTCCACATCAGATGACTTCTCCACGCGTGCCATGCCTGGAGGAGCAAGTGAAACGCCACAGGGGTTGGAGAATGGCGGTCCACACAGTCCCAAATTCCCTTCGAATGAACTGCTGTCAAATGTGAGGAACTGGCGTGACTGCGGTATCTTCCCCACCAACTGGTTGTCAGAAAAATTTAGGATGGCCAAGAAGGTGAGATCTGCGAGTGCTTGCGGAATCTCCCCTGAGAGTTGGTTGCAAGAAAGGTCCAGCGACTCCAGATCAGTCAGGTGGCCAAGCTGCGCTGGATTTTTCCCCTGAAAGCATTGTGAGACATGTTCAGCACATGTAGTGAAATAAGTTGTCCAACTGATTCAGGAATAGTACCTTCCAGCCTATTGTTTGAGAAGTCAATTGCTGTAAAGGTAGTCAAGATCCTTTCAAATGTCACAACTGACCCTTTATATGTTATCTCAATAGAATCTTGATAGAATCCCCTGGGAGCTGCTGATATGTTTTGAGCAACGATAGTATCTCCTGAATTGTTTAAGTTGGCCATCAATGATTTTAACCGCCCAAACCATTCAGAACTCAAATTGCCGTAGAAATTGTTTGAGGCTAGATCAATAATCTGCAAGCTAGAGAAGTACGCCTTGGATTGCTGATCCCGAACAAGACCACCAATGGAACCGTAGAACTGATTAGATCTCAAGACGAGGACACGAAGATTCGGAAGCCCGCTCAGCCAAGATGGGAAAGTGTCAACTATTAGATTGTTTCCAACGTCAAGAACCTCCAAGTAAATGCAGTTAGAAAGTGCCATCTGAAGTTGGCCTTCAATCTTATTGCCATGTAAATCCAGTGTCTGAAAAGTACAGGCAGCTGTGATATTGGATGGCAACATCCCTTCAAACTGATTCTCCCGCAAGTTTAACACGCTCAGTCGAGCATTTTCTATCAGACAGGATGGAATCGGCCCACTAAAGTTGTTATATGATAGGTCAAGGACACCCAACATGCTGGAATTGCAAACTGAATTTGGTAAATGCCCATTTATACTATTGTTGGACATCCTGAGATACATGGTTTCACTGAGACACAGAGTGAAGTTTGGAAGGAGAGAAGAAAAATAATTATGTGAATAATCCAAATAATTTGCTGATGAGTTTGGCATAGGAATATGTCCCTGAAGCCTATTGGAACTAAGATCAAGAACTTCCATGGGACAACTGAAAGGAAGAACATGTGAAGTAAGTTCCATACCAGTGAACATGTTGTGTGAAAGATTTAAATGTAAAAGGCTACTGCTCCACCTCTCCCATATCAACTTTGGTATATCCCCTGTGATTTTGTTGCAAGAAAGGTCCAGGTAAGACATGTCATGAAGACGTGTCAAAATTCTAGGAATTTTGGTTATATTGCAACAGGCAACTCCTAAGGTTTTAAGTCCAGAGAGATAGGTGGAAAAAGAGGTGGTTCCTTCTTCATTCGTAACAGAGAGCTTATTGTGTGAAAGATCCAAAAAAGAGAGCTTTCTTAACCTCCAGAAAGATGAAAGATCCAGTGAACCTACAAAGCTGTTCTCATTGATTTCTAGACGAACCAAATCTGTAAGTTGAAAGAACGAGTTGGGAAACTGCCCAGCCAATTCATTTCCGCTCAAAATTACTAACTGTAAGCATGAAGATGCCGCGTCAAACTCTTCTATAGGACCAGAAAATTGGTTCCAACCAAGATTCAAGTAGCGTAATTTTGGAAGAGCGAAAAGAGATGTCGGAATATGACCTGCAGAATGAGTGAAGGTTATTATTCTCCCTTGTAAAGTTTGAACATGGGGTATACACAACTGAGAGCTCCTGAACACAATAATAAGAAAAATGGCAAGCTTCTATTTATCAATGAAACCGTATCATTTAAATTTAAAATTGATCTGGCCATCTGCCATTGTACCATCTTGACTATCCATCCACCAAATCCTATGATCAATAACTCATTAAAAACCTGTGTTGGGCATGAGGTATCCTGGTTTTGACGATAAACTTACAAAAACTGTTTCCCTCGTTACCACTATGACACACAACCCACTACTTCAAACCAAATATATAGTTTTTTTAGTCATTCATTTCCTTGTGCCTATCCTTATGTTGTTTCAGCATTTGGTGCCATGTCCAGAATGTCAAAGAAAATAAAGTGATAATTTGAATATGCATAATATATTCTTACCGCTCACATGATTATAGTAGAGATCCAGTTCTGCCAGTCTGAGTTAAATTGAGAAGTGAACTTGGTATCCTCCCAGAAATGCTCCCCCCTAAAATAGTTAGATGTGTCAATTCCTTGAGTTGACCAATTGCATAAGGTATTGACCCAGAAAGCTGACTACTCAAAATAACCATGATTTTCAAGTTAGTCAGATTGCCAATTGTAGATGGTATGGACCCGGAAAAGTCAGAACTGGAGATCTCCAACCTTCTCAAGTTTCTGAGATAGCCAATTGCAGCTGGCATTGTTCCACAAGCATCACAATTCGCAATATGCAAGCTTCTTAAATTTGTGAGGTTGCGTATTGAAGATGCCATTGAACCATGTAATTTGCAGTCAGATATTTCCAAGTTTTCCAAGTCAATGAGACTGCCAATTTCAGACAGTATGGGCCTAGGGAGGTTGGAATCAGACATCTTCAAGCTTCTCAACGCCTTGAGGTTTACAATGGAGGAAGGTGTTGTCCAAGAGAAGTCACACCTATAGATATCCAAGCTCGCCAAGTTCCTGAGGTCTCCAATCCATGAAAAAATCGGTCCCAAATCATTTTGTGAGTCCATCAAATCAACTTTCAACTGGCATAAAGACTCAAGTACACCGAATGAAGATAGAAAATCCACAGATAGAAATTTCCAATCAAGAGTTAACTCCCTCAACAGCTTGAAATCGCCAGAAGAACTTGGTTTAGCATAGGAGAAGTTAGTCCCCTCTAGCCTCAAAGTATGTAGATAACTTGCATGAGGAAAGTTTGGCAAATGCCCCGAGAGATTCGGGTTTGAGGACAAATCTAGGACCCTCAAATTTTTTAGTTGAAAAAATCTTTGAGGGAACCACCCCTGAAGATTCATATCCGAAAGTTGAAGCTCACTTAGATTGGGAAAATCTGCGAAGAACTCTGGAATCGGACCAACATCATTGGATCCAAGGTTGATCGCAACAAGAGAATGGATGCTTGAGAGGGAATGCTGAATAGGACCATTCAGCCCGCATCTCCTCAAGCTAAGTACCTGAAGATGAGGAACAGATTTTGCAAGAGCATTGGCCCAATCTTCACCTCTGCCAGACATTATCTGCAATTTATCAAGGTAAAGCTCTCTCAGATTGTTGAGGTTCGCTACTAGGGTCTCAAAATTGGGCTCCCAAAGATCATTAAAACTGTCAGCTGCAGAGGTAGGATCATCATAATCAGAAACTGTGTGACTTGAAAGATCCAAGGAGACAAGGTTAACGAGTTTGCTGATGCCAATAGGTATCCGCCCATACAAGTCCGCATTGGAGAGATTGAGATGGGTTAGCAGAGCGAGCCTCTCAAACTCAGCAGTGGTGATGTTGTAGCTGTAATCTCCTAAAGAATTCATGCTAAGATCGAGACGTCGGAGGGATTTGAGGCTGAAGAGCGCAGGGTCCAAGCCATAACTGTTCAGGCCATGCCCACTGAGGTCTAGTACTGTCACAAGACCAGAAGAAGCATCACAGATAATGCCCTCCCAGAGACAGCAATTGGTGCCATTTTGCCATGACGGAAGGAGAGCCGCGGTGGTTGCTGCAGCAAAGAAGGATTGCTTTAGTTGGAGAAGCGCTGCAGCCTGGTCTGGGTGGCAGCACAGTGTGAGGTTACCATCACTGTGGGCGCTGGAGGTGGCCAGTATGGGAAGTTGTACAAGAAAGAGTAGCAGCGCCCAGTGAATGGAAGCCATTAGCCTAACACGGTTCTGAACCAACAGCAAGTGCCCAGGCATTCAAATAGGCATAAGTATATATAGTGGTACTGCAATAAGCCAACAATCAGTGCAATGATCCAAAATAATTAGTGCGATGACGTATCATGGAATGGATATTAACTCGAGTTTTAGTCCGGTCTTCCTGAAATCGTTCACTTATTGCATCGGGCCAGGGAAAGCTTCAGTCAAGCAGGAGCCTTTACTGCGTGCAAGGCGGGTTGCGCATAATTGTGACTCTTGCAGATTTTTCCACTAGCTAGACAGGGACCTGAAGTGACCTCACAGCCATATATTTAACTTTTTCTTTAGCCATATATTGTTTCACTGTCAGAGTTGCACTAGATTGGGAGAGAGGACCAACGACCATGACCATCTAGTGTTGCAGGTTAATTGCAGCACCAGCACGCAACTGCAAGTGAAAATATCGTTGATGAATGATAACATTCAATGATGAAGGAAAGCTGAGACTGGAATTATTTTCGTGTGCCACACAAATATATTATGTGGAATAGCCACACAATATAGGTACCATCAGATGGTTAACTGTGGAGACTGATAGTTTGATCGCTTCCAAGTCAAGTAGGCACCACAGTGTGAGGTTACCATCACTGTGAGCTCTGGAGGTGGCCAGTATGGGGAGTTGTACAAGAAAGAGTAGTAGCGCCCATTGCATGGAAGCCATTGGTTAGCACAGTTCTGAACCTACAGCATGTGCTCAGATGTCCAAATGGACGTAAGTATATGTAGTGGTACTGCAATAGGACAGCAAGCAAGCCAATGATACTGTCTTCCTGAAGTCGTCCAATTAATGCAACGGGCCGCCGAAAGCTCCAGTCAAGCAGGAGTCTTACTGCGTGCAAGATGGGTTGCACGTAATTGTGACTCTTGCAGATTTTTCCACTAGACAGAGACTAGAGGTGTCCTCACAGCCATATACGTATTAAACTTTTTCTGGTTTGGGGGATATCTTGCTTCACTGTCAGAGTTGCAATCTGTTGGGATTTGAGAGTACCGACGACCATGACCATCTAGTGTTGCAGGTTAATTGCAGCACCAGCACGCAACTGCAAGTGAAAATATCGTTGATGAATGATAACATTCAATTGATGAAGGAAAGCTCAGACTGGAATTATTTTCGTGTGCCACACAAATATATTATGTGGAATAGCCACACAATATAGGTACCATCAGATGGTTAACTGCGGAGACTGATAGTTTGACCGCTTCCAAGTCAAGTAGGCACCATCAGATAGTTAATGGTGGCCGAATGGTCTGCTACCAGGTTTTTCCCTGCTAATTGTTATCTTCTGTAACAGCTTCCATTTTCCTAAAAGAAAATAAAGTAGGCAACTATAGAAAAGTACCAAGGAGGTGAACTGAAGAAAATTTTGAATACTTTCCGAGCTTGCAACCCATGAATTGAGGCAGGCGTAGTTCATCAGTATATCTCTAGCTAAGCTAATTCATCTTCAAATAGCGGGGAACTGCAACCTGCATGCCATCATCTGTTTTATTTCTACTGCAGTTTATATTTTAGTGATGGACTTACAAAACATGAAGACAATTAGAGCCAGAAACTTTGTCAGTAACAGCAGCTACTTACCAAATCGTGTAAACCCTCCAAAGTCCAAACCTATTTATCAGGCCAACCAAAAACAGTACTGATACCAAACATTATGAGAGGACACTTGTGTAAACCCAAAACTACTCAATTAGTCAAATAGCCTCCCGGATTTCTCAGAGGGTGATCCATAGGACACCTATATTAGCACCAAACCAGCTACTATAAGCTCATGGAATCCATATTAATACGGAGGAATAAGCTATTAGCGCGTTGAAATTCACTTGCTAGATAGTAGTAGTAGCATCTTTTGTGAACATGACAAAATGGGCGACAGTGCATTTCCAGGGTTACTGAATTGGGGAGAAAACAAGGGCACCAAATTAACCTGCAAGTTCCCTATGTTGAATAAAATCATCATCATTATTACTAGAAGAAATTAGTGAATTATCCCATATAGTAATCGCATCAGCTGGTTCCAGTCCAAAAGAGTAAAAGCAGCAAAGCTACTGGTCGCTGAACCTAAGCAGCAAAACTACTAGAAATTTCGATCATCCTGCGGAGGAATCTATGGCTACTCGCACAAGCCTGCCATCAGCGGATAAAATGGGGGCGAGCGAGTGGGCGAGAGGAGACCTCGGAGGAGGGCGCAGCGGGGGCTGTCGCCGCCGGAGGTCGCGGAGAGAGAAGGGCGTGCGGACGCGCTTGGCGAGGGCTGCCCGAAGGAACCGCTCCACACCAGGCTCCAGCTCCGGAGAAGAATGGAGCGCGCTACAAGCCGCCATCGCTGGCGCATCCGCAGGATTTGTCACTGGAAGGCGAGGTGGCCGTGGTGCTCCGATAACCGGTGGCGGCGGCGGCGGCCGCCGTGAGCGAATTAATCGGACGGTATGGGCCACAGTGGGCTTGGGCTAAGCTGACAGAACGGATGGGATGGCCATCATGGCGCTAGCTAGTGGGCTCGTGGCCGCACCGTGCGAGTCCGACTTTGCCACTTGGCCAGTGAGTTCGTCTCAAAAAAAAAAAAAAAAAAAACGGAAATGATAAGTGCCTAACGTTTGGGATTTGACCAGGGCAAATTGAGCGCTTTCGAGGGAAAATTTAGTGATGCATTTGACGATGGCAAGTTTAGTTGACACGTACGACAATTTCCTAGCAAAGCAATACACTAAGCACGGATTTGCCATGCCTGCAAACGGTGCCAGGCTGCGGCGCAGAGAGGCCGGGAATAGGGCTGCGAGGTGGTGGTGGCCTGCAGCGATGGCGGGCGGAGGCAGTGGGGGCCAGCAGCACGACGGGCAGCCCAAGCGGTGCGTCCGAGGGCAGCGAGGTGGACTCGGTGGCGGCTGCTGGCCAATGGCGAGATGGGAAGGTAGCGCGGCGGTCCTGGCGATCACTGGCAGCGTTGCGGGCGCCCGACGGCTACTTTTCCCGGCGACCGACCAATGAAGGTTCGAGGTGTTGGCTCCCGCCAACATGAATTGATGTATAGGGGTAGGTTCATGTTCCCGTCTATATGAGGAAAGATGGGGTGTTTCTAGGGTGATATTCTAAAAACTACTGGGTTTAGGGAAACTGTTGGAATGTGATTTCTGTGCCAACTCTCTTCCTATACGTGATTTGTTTTTTGGGAAGAATAGGGCAGTTGCAGCTGCTGGAGATGCTCTAAGACTACTCATAGTGGGGAGTAACTTCGACTAGTAACATGCATATGTTACTAGTCTATGTTACTACTCCCTCCGTTTTTATTTAGTCTGCATATTAGATTTGACTTACTTTACAAAGTTTGACCAATTTTAAAGAAAATAATATAAACATTTACCATAACAAATATATATGATGTGAAAGTATATTCAATAATGAATCTAATGGTATTGATTTGTTATTCTACATGTTAATATTTTTGTCTGTAAACTTTGTCAAAGTTTACAAACCTTGACTTTGACCAAAGTTAATACGCGGAGTAAATAAAAACATAGGGAGTAACATGTGTGTTGTCATGCAACAGTTAATTTATTAGCTTGTAGACTCATCTTGTTTTGGTATATGTGATGTTACTTATAGTATGAGTAACTAGCTATATGTTACTCAATTCATCTCTTTCCTTATTAAATCATTGTCACATAAGCAAATTTGCTGAGTTGGACCTTATGTTAAGGCTGAAGTTACTCCCACTATGGGTAGTCTAAGTAGTTCGGGCAAAGTCATCTTCTCTTCTGCCCACAATAGAGGTGGATCAGCTGCGGCTGGCTTGGATTGGGAATGCATGCATGTCGTGCTTATAGCACTGTTGTGCACCATTGTTAGGCTTCTAGCGCAACGCCAGCGTCTGTGTGGCAGGCCTTCATGGATGGAACTCGAGACTTGATAGACATGATAATTTAGGAATCTGTTAGCTAGGAATTTGCATAGAAAAAATCTTGGGCATGGGAGATGAGAGATTAGCTGGAGATCTTCTTGCAGAAAAAATCTTCAGCGTGGGAGCTGATAGATTAGATGAAGATTATTGTTACCATGTTAGAGAAGGAAATCTAGTAACGTGAGATTTATTTTTTATTTTTTATGGGACGCGAGATCTCTTTTTTTTTTATTGTGCCGTGATTTAAAGTAAAAGGAAAGCCAGTATCACCAGATCTCTTTTTTCCAGTGCTGATTTTATTGTCTTGTGATCATTCAAGGAGAAAGGAAGCTGGTACGGAGTACATATCATCATATCTCTTTTTAGGGATGAGGTATCCCTTTTTGTTGACGTGATGAGATCTCCTTTTTTATCGTACATGGTTCAATTTTTCTAATGAATAATTAAGTTAGGAATAACATGACATGACGATTAATCACAATGTTTGGATTATGACAGTGAGTTGTGGGACAATGTAATATAAACTGAATGGTTGGGATAGACTGTTAACTAGTAACTTAGATGGTTAAGATAATTCTAATGATAAGGATTAACGTGAAGACTTGTAGGCAGTGCCTAATTAGGACAGATAGATAGATGCAAATCATATTGCGGGGTTGTAAATGTAAACATGCATGAGTGATATTGCACGACCCCATACATTCCCCTTCCATCTAAGGGATAGAAACCAATAATAATCTAAGGATAATCAAGATTGGTTGAGACTGACTAATTTTTACATGCTAATTACTTGGATCCTGAAAAAGTCAATAATAATCCTTATCATTAAAATTAGTGGGAGAACATGTTCGCGTCGACTACGCGAACCCTGTGATGACTTCGTCAATCTTAAGATGTTGTGTCGGCTAGTATCATGTAGGGAGAAAGTGTGTGCATGTGTCCATATGGATGAGTGTATATGTGTGTATCTGAGCTTCTGCGAATATATCAAACAACTGATGAAAGGATCAATAAGAGGGAATTCTTTTTTTTAAGTATTCGAATTCTGCGGTGCGAAGTGAGCAATCATCGGCCAGCCGACGGTCCATCCACGTCAGTGTGAGTGTTCTTTCGCTTTCCCACTGCATTGGGTGACAGAGTCAACAGTGAGAGCATGTAATGCCATTAGAACATCTGATGGCTTGTCCCTCCTTTAATACATGCACTTCCTTGCATAATTGGTCCCGGGAGGTGTTCTGGTCATGCAATTGGGTAAACTAATAACGAAACTGCTCCACGCCCGATATTGATGCTCGATCTGTGCATGACGCGCAAATCCAGCGGCTAGTGCCCTTCTCGGTCATATGCATGTCTGGCTGGATTCAATCTTCGTCTGTGAATCGTGTAAATTTGTTGTGTGTATATCACGACTTAACTAATAATGCATGACACTAGTTTACGACCCAATATGTAATATTGTAAATTCCAATATAACGAAATTAAGCAACATAGAAGAACAGCAGCCAGCGGAAGCAAGCAAGAGATTGAGCACACTATTCAGGTATGTACAACGATCCGTGTCCAGAATTTCCACGAATAATGGGACCTGCCATCTGCGACTCGATCTCCCCAATCCTCACAGAAAAATCAGCGAATAGGACATCCGTGGATCTGAGCCTGGTCACCAAAACGCCCTTCTCATAGATAGATGCGTATTATATTCGGTATTGTAAATGTATACATGCACGAGTGATATTATATGACCCAGACATCTCTACTCATAAAGGAGGAGTCTGCGGTCGTGATGGTAGGGTGGTACGTCGATCGTCTCGCCCGTCGTCCCTCTCGATCTTCCCCAAATCAACCCTTTCCTCGTCTCCTTTTCTGTTACTCCTCGTTTCCTTTTCTGTTACTCCTCCCTGAACCTTCCCCGCAAAAAAAAAACTTCCTCGTTTCTCTCCTAAAATCACGCCACGAAGCAGTCCCGCCCTCGCCCGCTTGCACCTCCTCGCTCCTCCGCTCGTTCCCTTCGTCCAACATCTTCTTCGACCGAGGGTTGAGCTTGTTGCCGCCTCGGCCGTCGCCCCTGCCCGTCCCGGCCCCTAGCCCGAGCGACTGCCAGGAGAGGGCCTCGTGCCCGATGAAGGGACGCGGCCGCCACGAAGCCGCGGTTGATCACCAAGGACAAGGACATGTATTTGATCTGG
Organism: Thinopyrum elongatum; assembly: GCA_011799875.1. Classification (NCBI taxonomy): domain Eukaryota; kingdom Viridiplantae; phylum Streptophyta; class Magnoliopsida; order Poales; family Poaceae; genus Thinopyrum; species Thinopyrum elongatum. The sequence goes on along the minus strand of CM022299.1, from coordinate 32,697,973 downwards.
ACGGAGCCGTCGTGGTGGTCGTCGCGCTCGAAGGGGTTCAGGGAGACGAGGGGTAGATACGCCGCCGCTTCCCGATCAGCACCATATCGATCCGCCACGAAGCTGCGGTTGATCACCATGGACATGTACTCATCTGGACAACGCTCGACGGGATTCATGACACGCGGCGCGCTCTGCGTGATTACGCTATCCAACGCTCGCTAATCGTGTCATTGAGCAATCGGATTCTCGTGCCCAGTCTCGCTCCAACACGCGGTGGTGCTCCCCGCACTCGGGCTGCTCGAGCTCGAGGATAATCTGCAGGTCACAGGGCGAGCTGCTGTCTGCTGGTGACTGGTGGACGACAGTTCGCGTAGGGCGAGCTGATTGTCTTCAACGTGGCGTCCAACTTCCTCCTGGGTAAGGTCTCAGATACACGCTCGGCCGGTTCCCTGCAACCACCTCCGCCCATCACCTCAAGTTCTGCAACTAGGACGTGAGCGTATCACTCAGCCGTGATCATCAGCCACCGATGATGACACGAGAAGTAGAGGAAGGAGAAAAGGACGTTGTTGTCAGTGTTAGACTGAAGATTGTCATGCTGAAGACCCGCTTCTCCCGGATGCTAAACGCACGTCCCTATCCATGCAGTATGACTGCTTGCGTGCGCTATATGCTGTACAACACAAGGATGAATACAAAGTGCTGATTACTGCCTTGCAACACAAGGACGACTTGCCGTGGACGCACTGGATGCCATCAACAGCTAGCCGTGGACGAGCGCCTCGCCGCCTCCCCAAAGTATGGATGCAAGGGCTCCTGCTACTAACTTCTGCGGAGCGTGTTCTGCTGCGGTGTCATGGGGCTCATGGCATATACGTATTTCATTTACAAGTGATGTTGGGCATTCATCTGGATCTAAGTTTCACAGGTTAAAGGCTCAAAGCTGGTTTGTTTGCTTGTGGGTGGTTTTATGTGCTACGGAGAGGTACAGAGATTTCCTACAGCTACATGCAGGTAGCATAATGTTTCATCTATTCGATGTTGATTCCTTTATTCCCTTTTTAGGGTTCATGATTGACAACTGATCTTGGGCTATGGAATTAAAATGTCTACTCTGTAATTCTCTTATCATTTATCTTTTTTGTGCTAAATCACTCATTACTACACTTATCCGTCTAATTTGTACTTGAAATCATACTGTAATAATTTCTATATTTTTTACACTATATTTTTTTTCAACTTGCTAATTCCAATTTACTTATATTTTTTGTAATCCATGCAATGTTTTCCAAAAGGAGGTTTCCTTACATCTGGTTATGACACTTCGATGTGAGGTGGGTTGTAAATACTGGTCTCTAAATTTATCATTATTGTTATTTACTTTCTGTAAGCTAGATGACATGTAGTGTACATTTTCAGATTTTTATTAGGGTTGGAATGTGCGATATTTTCTCCTGTTTGCAGCGCATGGGCATTTGTGGTAGGCGACCGATGACATGGCTGTGGCCACCTCCATCCATCGTTGCTGTCTCAGCCGCCAGCCCACCCATGTCCAGTGGCCGAGCCCATCGCCTCGTGAGGCTACGCCTTCTCGTCGTGGTCCGCCACCGTGTTGCCTCCCCACGAGATCGCGAGCCCCGAAAACTTAGACGTGCCGAAAGCGAGCTAGGCACGCTAGATCGTCATGTGTGGCCTCGCGGGATCCTGGCTGCTGGGGTCAGCCCACACGAGAGGGCGTCGACGTTCGTGGAGAGCGCGAGCACATTGAAGCATCGGTGGGAGGTGCCCATCGACGGTGCTATGGCCCGGGTGTCGGAATTCGGATGCTGTCGTTCCAGCCAGGACCTCCTATCTCACGCTACCCTGCCCTGCAGGCACGACCCTGGTCTCCTCCAGCGGGATTGGGATGTTGCCGTCGGGCGGACTCGATACCCTATGTTCCCACGCTTCCTCGACCATTCCACCCACCAAGAGTGCACGAGAGCATGGAGGTGTGAGCTCGACGACATTCTTCTCCGTCCTCGCGCTACACAAGCACATCCCTCTGACGCAACCATTATGTGAAGAAGGTATGTAACAATTCATCTTGTCCACCTCCTGGCCGGACAATGCTAACTTGCTAATAGGTAAACAAGTAATTAGGCATAAGCAGGTATGGTTCGACCGATTGGAAATTAACTAACATTAATTGATTAATTATTTGATGCATTCTCTGCTTAATTATTTGATGCATTCTCATGAGCATGCTCTGCTCTCTGTTTGCTCCATACAAACATTGTGTCTTATGCTGATTCTAATGTTTTGCTATTTGATTCCAGAATGCTGCTTTCTTGGATAGCGAGATATTTGTTTAGCTATTTGATTCATACTTTTGCTTCACCTTCCAGTTAAAGTATTTGTTGCCCAAGTGAGCATTAAATTACAGGAATTTTGTAATTCATTTAGCTGTGTGTTAATATGTGGTTAGTCGTGTGCTAAATACCCTAATATTTATGGCCAAACGTACCTTCTTGTGTTTCCTTGCGTTGGTGTGGCCTATGTAGTTCGACAAATGATATTAGATTATATAATTTTTATCATCTTATTTAGCTCAAAATTAGCTCGAGGTCGTTACAACCTGAGTACAAGCCATTTAGTACGACTTGACTTGGAACTTAACTCTGTCTGAGCTCGCTCGAATTTTAGTATGCACCGAGCTGATCCTAGGCCAACTTGTTCGAGCTCGACTCTTTTGTGGCCCTAGCTGGATGTGACCGAAATTCACACATTTTTACAACATATGTATAATTGTCCCTTTTCTTTTTATGTGTCTTGCATTTGACAATATTTCACAATATATTTCTATATGTCTCGTATTTGCGAGACATTCATTATAAACCCATTGAACCCTAATATATTGTTGTTGGGAGAGTTCGAGAACTCATCGAGATATATACACTTTAAATGAAGTGCATTTTCATTAACCCCTGAATGTTATGTTGCTGTCTTTTCTTATACACGTTGAACTTGTCGTGCAGTGTGTTTATACATGGGATGAGAAAATATGTATTAGAAGGGCTGATATTTATAGCAATAAAATCATAAGTAGCATGCAACATCCATGTGATGAATTAAGGTTTATTTGACCGGTACTATATATATAATTTTTGTGGCCTGTGACAACGGACGGGCAGTCTACTAGTTCACATTGCATCTAACGGATGGAAACCAATACTCCAAGAATAACACAGATCTGCCGAGACTGATTAATTTTTAATGCATGGTAATTACTTTAGTCCACTGCTTAATAACATTAACGGGTCAGATCTATTAGTTATTTTGACCTCCCATGAGGTAAGAGGTTGGGTGACAAAAGAGTCAACAGTGAGAGCATGTGATGCATTATCGAAATCGATCTGAATCTGATGGCCTGTCTTCTCCTTGAATAATTAATGCATGCTGCATAACTGAAAGCGTACAGGAAGGAGATAATGCCTGCTGTTCCTTCCATTATTGGTGGCGGGAGGTGTTTTCACTTTTAGCGAGATTTTGATGAAATTCACTGTTGACACTAAAATATAAATATTTAAGCAATTTTAGTACTACATAATAATTCAAACATTTTTCAGAAATATCAAATATTTATTTGAACTCAAGTAAATATTTCGGCCCTTTGACCGAAATGTAAACAGAAATAACTGAATTTCATTGCATTTCGGTGATTTCGATTGGTCCTGATTTTTTTTCTGAAACTGAAGTAAACTAGTGTTATGCATATAGTATTAGTTTAGGATGCTGTCTCTCCAATACATCTGCTTATATGGTATTGTCACTTCATTTATTTATTTGTAGAAGAATTTCAATATAACGAAATTTAGTATTGTAACATTGAAAAACAGCAGCCAAAGAAAGCAAGCAAGAGGTTCAGCCCGCTACTTGGTGTAATCGATGGCCCAGAAGTTGGCGTAGATGTAGGTGGCCATGACGCCGGTGAACCCGGCACCCTTGGCGAGCTTCTCGGAGTCCCTAAGGTATTCCTTGCCGCCGGGGGTGTAGGCGAGCATGCTCAAGGTGACGGCGATCACCTGTTGTGCGCCGTGTGTGGCGTCCGGGTTCACGGGCAGGATGCACTCGAGGTTGATCACCCTGCCGTGCGCCGGCAGCGCGTCGTAGCAGTTCTTGAGAAGATTCGAGCACCGCTGGTCGCTAAGGCCGTTCATGATCCACTTCATGATGATGGCGTCGTCGGAGGGCACCTTCTAGTGCATATATCGCCGGTGATGTGCTGGACCTGCCCGCCGGGGTAGTCTGGCGCGTCGGAGATGACGTATGGGAGGTTGAAGTTGATCCCCTTGATGCTCGGGTACTTGGAGGCGATGGCGTGGATGAGGGCGCCATTGTTACCACCGACGTCGACGAGGGTGCCAATGCCATCAAAGCTCGTGTACAGCTCGAGGAACTTGCTGGTGATGATGCCAGAATGGTGCTTCATGGCCTCGTTGAAGCGCATGTCCTTGCCGTTGTACTCGCGTGCCGACATCCCCAATGCTTTGATGAACGGGTTGCCGCCGTCAAGGACTGCATCCTTCTGCATGAAATTATGAGTGAATAAAAACGTCCTTTATGGAAGAAGAAGAGACCTTTTACAGTACATCAGATTAATATTGGCCGTTTATTTTATGTGTTTAGACGGCCCAGATTTGAAAATACTACTGCAGATTTTTGGTCGTATATTTTGTGATCAGGGGCAGTTTCGGTAGTTCTGTTTAGCAAAAACGCAGCTATGGCGTCTTGGGAGCACCAGCCGGGCCAGCTATGTGAGGGATCTCCACTACGACGTGCGGAGGAACCGATCTAAGGCGCCGTCCGAAGAACGTGCGACGGAGAGAGGGCTGTTGGCACAGGCCCGACCTCGACAACAGAGACAGGGCTAATCGGTTCCGTCGGAGAGGTAGACGTCTACACGAAGCAGACTAGTAGGCTCCTGGATCGATTCTTCCCCTGGCTTGAAGGTGCACGTACACAGCTACGAGCAGCCGGCCGATGGATCGATCTCGGTAGCAACTAGCCGAAACAAGGGCCGTGGGGCGGCTGCGCCGTCGAATATCTTGAGGCGGCGACCACAGGCCGGGAGACGGAGCGGCCGGCCCTGTGCGGCCGTCGGCAGCTGGAGCGTCTGCGTCGACAGAATAATAACGAACTGTACAGAGATGGGTAGGGTGTGCGTGTGTGCATTCATAGGGGTGAGTGTATGCGCGTATGTATGAGCGCTTGCGTCTATACTGATGTACACAGATGAGGCGCAAACTTACGAACTGTGTGAGAACAAGGGGCCAACCTACGAACTAAGATGACGGATAATTCTTTTCTACAGGTGTCAATTGCAATTACTCATATAGAGTACTTATTAATCATTACAATTATAACAGTAAGAAAGGACAAGTCCCCTAACAGACAATTACCAAAATTTCCTGAAGAGAAAAAAAAATTGGGATTAATAATGACCATTGGATCATTTATATACTACCCATTGTTTCCAGTAGTATGATGTACCGTAAAAAGTCTCAAGAAAAAGAACTATGACCTCTACATACAAATAAATTTCTGATCGATTATTTCACTACTACTTCATGCATTATTATGTCCATGACAGTGTTAAAACTTAAAAAACAGCTTATATTAAGTTACAGAGAAAGTTGGTTTTAGACAAAAGGGACGCTCACCAGGACTCCATTAAGACCTTGTCCATGAAAAGAAGGGAGCGGGGCGAGAGAGGCGCCGTCCTCGTTGAAGGTAAGCCATTTGCACACCGGCTCGGCACCGTACCCGCGGGAGAGGCTGCCATCCTTGCCCTCTTCCACCACGCACGAGCACGACACGACGCTGTGCGTGGCCAGCACCTGCAGGATGCGGTCCACCATGGACGGCGCGTCCGGGTTGGCCGTGGACGGCAGCTTCGCCGCTACCTCCTCCGAAGTCAGCGCTCTCCCGGTGGCGCCCACGAGGGTCTCCAGTAGGCCAAGCTCGATGGCGGTCCGTAGCGCCATGGGCAGCATCGCCGAGTTGGCCAGCTGCAGCGCGAACATGCACGCCGCCTCCTCATCGGCGGCCATATCTAGTCGATCGATTCCTCGCGGATGGATGCTACGTAACTGGTGTTGCTGGTGGTGAGGTACGGGCGTACGTATTTGAACTCGCCAGTTCTATGCCCAATATATAGAGTCAATTACACTGATGGTGCTACAACTTGCGTAAACGGTCACTTTAGTGCTAGAAATTATGGTGTACATCGAAGTGGTGCAAAAACTTGGCATTAACGTGCAAATACGGTGTTTATCTCCTTTGTGTACGGAGTCGGTGCTGACCAGACGCATGGGGCCCGCTGTCAGCCACTCGACCAAAGAGAAGAGGCGTACGGCCTGATTTTTTAAAAAACACCCTCGAAATATTTTCACAAAAAAAATCCGTATTGACGTGGAAAGATTTTGTCACCTCTATGAGAAGTGGGTCCTGCATGTCACCTGAGACCGAAAACTAAAAAAACAAATGTGGCCAGTGGGGCTCGAATCCACAAACTCGTCCACGCATAGGAACTGGCAAACCACTACACCCATTCATCTTTCTTCGACCAATATGGGTAAAAACTTTATATGTATTTTAGTAGCAGCGCAGGCGGAGGTTAAATGGGCCGCAGATCTTGCGGCTTATTTTGCACCTGTTAGTTTTTATTTTTCTGTAGAAAGTATCTAAATTATAAGTGTTTAAAAAAATCTAAATTATAATCTCAGTAATAAAAATAACGAATGAATATTTGAGTTTATAAATATTGTACATGCAAACAGAATACATTATTTTATAAATTTGTTCACAATTATTTAAATAATATTTATGAATTATAACAGTGTTTCCATAATTTATAACTGAAAAAAGTTAAAATACAATGCAAAAATTTATTTTAGGTATACAACATTTCAATAATTATATGCACGTTTGTATAGTTCAATGTATGAATAACTAAAAATAATCATAATTTATAATTTAAATTGCTCATATGAATATTCATTTTCTATAATTTAAATATAAGCCGTGACTGTATAATATTTATGTATTCATTAAGTATTTTAAATTTATTAAATGTCCTTATTAACTAAATAATTTTATATCTTGCACGGATGTATATTTAAATGTTATTATTTACTAATAATCGCTTTCATGTATAATATTTGTGTCACACAGTATTTGAACATATTTTTTTATTAATTACGTTTTACAAATCTTTACTTTAATTAATAATAAAGCAAATAGGTATTCTTGGTCCGTTGTGGCGTTTTACAGAATCCCCCTTAGTTTTCTGGTAATAAACCTGCGGTACTGGTTTATATTAAAAAAACAGAAATAAATGTGCAGGGTAGGAGTCGGACCCATGACCTGTGCACGCTAACCTCAAGCCAACAACCACCATAGCCCAATGCAATTTCTGCTTGAGTACATAAGGTTAAAAACAATAAGAAACCGGGTTGCTGGGATTCAAACCCAAGACTCCTCATTCCAAGAGCTAGACGTAAACCATCAGGCCTCTCATCTGACTCATGCCTATATAGGAATCTTCGCCTAATAATCTTATGCATACTGACCAGGTCTCTCACCTGGAGTCAAACTCTGAATCCCCTCTTGCCCTTTTTTGTGCGGGGTTAATCCCCTCTTGCCTTGCCAAGCCTCTCCATAAATGCGTTGTGGAGAAGCACGAGACGAAGCCGTCGAATGAGGAGGCGTAAGACGATGATGATCCCACGACATGTCATCTCGGTACATGACCTTGCCGAGGCCGACGACATCAACGGCCGAAGCCAAGCCAACGAGGCCCATGTCGTCGGGATACCTTTTCCTCCACTGAGCCCGTACCACAGGCACCATCGCCTGCGTCGACGCGCGCGTGCTATTGCTCTAATGCCGGTCGGCTGCAGGAGATAATTTCAAATCCGGTGGCGGCGCGGGTGAGTCCACCAAATGTCGCCAAAGCGTAGCCGGTGGCGAATGACGCTCGCATGGCTTCTTCCCACCTTTCTTCCTCGATCACAACGCCTTGTCGCGCCACCACAGGCGTCGGCCATCGCCACCGGCCACTCAAGTCACGCTCGAGTGTGTTGCTTCAGCCAGGCCCCAACATCTGAAACCGACCCTTGCTGTCGCATGAAACACGAATGCCTGGAGGAGCCAGCTCTCCTTAGATTTCTCTGGATCACAATTGGGATTTCTCTGAAGAGGGCACCGTGCCGTCACCGGGCCGCACTCCCCTCTGGTGATGTGACCCACCTCTGCAGCGCCAGGACCTTGACAACGCGGCGGCACCTACTGGATCTATAGGAACATGTTCCTCTCTCTCTCCCCCACTATCTGCCTCTATTCCAATCTGACTACCCTACCTCCTTGTCGTGCCATCCACTGCACCAAGACCGGCTGGGAATGGTCGTGAGTGTCCAGTGTAGCGTGTAGCCTACCACTGGTCACAAGGGCGTCGTCAACCGCTTCCCCGGCCTCCTCCTCCTTGTTCTGCAACAAGGGTGCAGAGTAGCGGCATGACGTTCTCCTCCGTTCTACCATGCCCCGCCTCTGCGCTTGATACACCGGCGCACCAAGTCTTTGTGTGCTCTGATGATTAGTTAGATCGTAATTGCCATTGCCGGCTATGGCCGATGTAGTGGAAACAACCTCTGCTTATATGCATACTCCATGGTAAGCTCAAGTATTGTTTCTCTTATGTGCTACTCCGTACTGTATATTGCTAATCTCCCTCTTCCCTTCCGCGAGTTCATCACTTCATCTCATAGAAAACGTTCTTTATTAGAACATCAGGTCACAATGGTTTATTATTTGATGGTGGCCATTTTCACGTGGGGGAATAAACTGACATGAAAGTTACAGGTTTGTTCAGTACACCTGCCAATTACATGTTTGTTAAAATGCCTACCTAAACTGACATCAAAGTTACAAGTTTGTTTAGTACACCTGCCATTTTCGGAAAATATTAAAATAATTTGGATTTTGAACTCCAGGTCAATAGAAGTCCCAGCGGGAAGTTCAAGTTAACATATGCACATGGTTAATCTGCCCATCTCATAAAGAAAGCTTGCATACATGCATTCCCTGTAGCTTTACTGTTTAAGACAAGCAGATCAATTCACACTCAATGTTGAGTTGTCCATATGATCATTTAGTTCACTATCGAGATCACACATGCCATCATTTTTTTATTGTTAATGATATTTCGACAGCATGATTTCAAGAGGCCTCATCTGAAAGACATAAGATTTTTTTCTTCGGGGAGCAATAAGCTATTTCTTAGTGAACAACAACTCCTTGCTACTACTTGCACAGTAAGTGAAAAAACAACAACTAAATATTGGTGGAGTCAGACCCGACTAGGGCCTGCATTAAAGCACAACATATGCCATTAACTAAAGCAGTTATTTTTCTTGTACGTGCTACGGACTTATCACATTTCGTTAACATTTAGCTGTAGTTTCCCCATCTCTAGATAAAGTTGGTGCATATAACTTTTTTCCAAAATATAGGTGAGTGCCTTTTCTCTGCTCTGTTTGAACGTCCAACGGTTTAGCTGTATTTTGTCACATGTTGTGTTTCATTTGTGTCAATTATCTTGGAACCATCATAGAGTAATGGTCTGTGGGCACCGTCAAGCCCTCAACTATTTAGTACATTGTTTTTTTATTCAAATGGTTCAGTTTCTATATAATTCTTTAAATTCCACTATTGGACTGCAAGGTGTTGTCAATAACTTATTTGTCCTTGCAGACTATTCCTTCTTGGTTTTGTTGAACTTTCACATGTTTATATTTGGTTTGGGTGTCGTACCTTTAAAGTGAGAGATGTGGGGGGGTGTGGAGCAGCAGTCACACACATGAATTTAACCTTCATCTGATATCAACCTTTAGATCCTCCTCCTTATCAAGAAAAATTCATAAATTAAACATTCTCTTTGGAAGCTCTTGTGAACTGAATTCCCTTTGTTGTGCTTCGCTCTATTAGAAAACCTATTTATGCCCGTTGAGTGCTTGATCATGTTTGTGGACGACAGAGAAGGTTCCTAGAATGATACAATTGTTGTATTTATGTTGACCCACTCTGCTTGATCATGTTACTGATTATTATTGTTCTCTCGTTGCAACGCACGGGCATATTTGCTAGTAAATTTTAAAAAGAAACAGGTGTAGAATGGGCCGCACTATCTGCGGCCGATAAAAGCTCCGCATGCTACCCGGTTAGTACATATAGCTTTCTTATCCATATTTAACAAGCGATCTTGTTGGTGTGGAGCCGTATTGGTCACCATTTATCGGACATTGGTTCGAGTCCAGGCGGTGTAACTTTTGGTTTAATTTTCACTCTTGCCTAACAGGCGGGACCGCTCCTCATAGAGGTGAAAAAAAATGTCACTCTCCCACGTCAACAGGGGCTTTTTTGTGAAAATATATATTTCGAGGGTGTTTTCCAAAAAATCAGGCCACGCACCCCCTCTCTCTGGTCTAGTGGCTGACAGCGGGCCCCACGCGCCTAGTTAGCACTGACTCCGTATACAAACGAGATAAGCACCGTATTTGCACGGTAATACCAAATTTTTGCACCACTTCGATGTACACCACAACTTCTAGCACCAAAGTGACCATTTAGGTCAAGTTGTAGCACCACTAGTGTAATTGACTCCAATATATATAGAACTGAAGTAGGACCAGGGTTTTGGTTACCGCTCGAAATTTCGAGATTTACCACGGTTACCGCATATTTCGGTCCCCCTCGGTAAATGGGCATTTCGAGCAAAAAAATTCAATTTTTTGAATTTTTGGAATTCAAACGCTCAATGTATAGTAAAGTATGACAGCACGCGTGTAGACAACGTTCCACTGAGCTAGTAGCTCTTTTATGATAAATATCAGTTCAAGTGCTATCTATATCTATTTTGAAAGAATTTGAATTCAAAATTTAATTACAAATTTCATTCGAAATTCGTTCGAAATTTGCTCGAAATTTTGTGGTAACCGTGGTAACCACGTTTACTGGTCCCCCTCGGTAAATGCACCATTCAGTAACCAAAACCTTGAGTAGGACATCCACCAACCACTATCTCCATCTCCGTTAACATTAATTTGAACGCCATTTAATTAAGATAAGAGGGTGTCACTTGAACTGCACGAATCTCATGTTCTGATCGTATTTACCTTATAAAGGACGAGCGGGTTGCTAGGCACAACCACGCTATCCACGTCAGCTATGAATAGTGCATCGAGATGAATCCAGAGAAAAGCCGCCGCACGCTTCCTCCTCCATCCCCTTCCGCATGAAAATATCTGCTGCTCCCTCTCTCTCCTTCCACTTCCTCCCTCTACGCCGCCTCCTCTCCTCCCGATTCGCTTCCTCCCCCAATCCCTGCCTCCTCTACTCCTCCCCAATCCGACGCCTCTCGCCGCCCTCTCTCCTTCCCCTACGCCTTCGACCCCGCCCTCGCCAGCTCCCAACGATCCGCCGAGTGGAGAACCAAGAAGGAGGAGGGATGTGAAGGAGAGAAGAGGGGTTGCGGCAGAGGAGACATAGGCGGCGGCTCGAGCAGAGGAGCGGGGCCTCGAGACGCCGCGTCCGCCGCTCCCCCGCCCCGAACCAGCCACCGCCATGGAGAAGGACGGACAGTAGGGGAGGCCGGTGGTGGAGGGAGGAGCGGCGAGGACAGAGGCACCGGCCATCGGGGACCTCCCAGCTTTCTTCTTCTCCTCGTCAGGTGGAGCTCGAGCCTGTAGGGTAACGCAGCAGAAAACAAAAATTTCCGACCTACGCACCAGCCCAGGACCACTATGGAGACTGCATACAAGGTTTGATCATTTTCGTTACCGACTCGTAGCGCAGCGGAAGTAGAGTCGATGACGATCGGCGGTGCAGATCCCCGCAGCTAGGATTTACAACCTCCCAACCGCGAGGATGTATACCCTCGTCTTCTCTTTGGACAGCCCTCCGGGAGGCGGTCGAACAGTCCCCCGGACGGTGTCGCGGACAGCCCTTCGGGAGGACCTTCGAAACTCGAACGGTCACTTGGACAGCCCTTCGGGAGGACTCACAGAACTAGGACCGTCACTTGGACAGCCCTTCGGGAGGCACTCACGAACAGCCCCTCGGGCACTAAGATCGAAACTACGACCTCTCTACAGAGTTGCACACATACGGTGTCATCTATCCGGCAGGGCTTCGTCGTCCAGAACTAGTTCCCACCGGAACCCAGACAGCCTTTCGGCTCTACGAAACTATTTCGCGGGGAGGGAGAGAGAAGCCAGATCATTGCAATGGCACTTGTATGTGAGAAGGGATGAGTGTGGAGGGCTGCCCCTCCACCTCTATTTATAGGATAGCCAAGGGGTAAAGATGTCATACAAAAAACCCCAAAGTACCCCCACTTTATTCCTTTTCACAAAAGAATAAAGATAAAAGGGGTGCCATGTGGAGCTCCAAGGAGCTCCACCATGCTTGGCCGGCCACACCCTTGGGGGACCCCCCAAGGGGGCTTCCTTAGTGCCTAAGGCATTCTAGAAGCCTTTTGGAAAATTCCCAAAAGGTGCTTTCCATAAAATTCCCAAAAAGCACTTTCACTATTCACGACGACATTTTTCAGCGTCCGTTCGAACTGAAAATATTTATGTGGGCTTAGAACATTTCCAGTACCCACTAAAATAATTTTCAATGCATTCTGGAACAATTCCAGTTTAGTGATTTCATCTGCGAAAAGCATCTGAAGCGGTTCCGGCAGCCCCGGAACATTTCCGGTTTTTCTTCCAGAAAATTCCCAGAAGTTTCCAGAATGATTCTGGCATCCTCCAAGAATTATCAGGCATGTGCCGAAACCATTTTGACTTAAAGCTATCCCCTGAAACAACTTTTCAGTTTCACCGGAACTCATCTGGTGACCTCTCTCTGCGGAACTTTTCCGCTATCCGAAACTTTTCGGTGTCCGAAACTTTTTCGGTGATTTTCTCTCAGACTTCCTGTCTAGTATTCAGCAGATAGATGACCCTTAAGCGTGTGACCCTATAGGTTCGGTGAAGTATAGACATGACCTGGAACCCCTTCCGATCAATGATCAACATCGGAGCCATGGACACCCATATTGACCCCTATACCCACACGAATGAATATTCGAGTGAACCTCCAGTTGCCGTGTGCTATTCCTATTGCTTCGCGATATGTTACAAATACCCGAGGTGAGACATGTTGGCATTCCCGTGGATCAACAACTTGTCCACTATGCTATTTACCTCGTTACCGGTATTGTTCTCTTTTCTCGTTACCGTATTCCGGCATCCCCGTGATCAAATCACAAAGTGTCTGGCCAGACGATGATGGATACCGTAACACCGAGAGGGCCCAGAGATATCTCTCCATCGTCGGAGGAGCAAATCCCAATCTTGAGCTATCAAGTTACTTGACATACTTTCCCATGAACCCGTAAGCCGCCGTAATAGCCATCCAGTTACGGATGACGTTTAACAAACCCCAAAGTTCATGAATCAAGCATGAAGAAACTCGATACTCTCATGGTCTGAGGAATTATGCAAACGTTAACCATCTCTGTGTTATTAACCATTAACTTGTGATGAAAGAATCTCATAGCATAACATCAATTTGGGTCGATTCAACACAAATGTTCTGCTAACAATTGTGCCCTCAAAATTGCCGGCATAGTCATGCCCATGATCAGGAAAACAGGATCATCATGCAATACTTGAGCCAGTCATAGAGGCTTGACTAGGAATACATTTTACCGTTTATTATCCCACACGTGCACATGAGTTTCCCTCCAAGCCTCGTTTTATTTGTAGACTCGAGAATCATTGCAGTTATAGCATGGAACATAAACCTAATTATGAACAGGGAGATAATCAATAACATTTATTATTGCCTCTAGGGCATATCTCCTACAGACTCCCACTTGCACTAGAGTCAATAATCTAGTTAATGCTAATGCACTTTACACCTGTGGCACACCTGCGTAAATATGCTTCGCATGTGGTATAGCCTGATGTCCAACGGATCTGACGACTTCAGCTCCGTGTGTCTCTTTGCATATCCTTCGCATTTTCATGCTTCCACAAAATTCATATTTTGTGTGGACTTGACTTTGTATGTATGTGAATCACAGGTCGAACCTGGATTCCTCAGACTGAGGTATGGAGCAACTACCTGCAGTAGTGTCCCATTGACAAAAGTCATCTTGGAACCATACTAAGTTCATGAATGAACTATATGATTCAACATCTTCTTTGTCGCTTAAAAAGCGGCAACATACTTCGCCCCTGTTATAGAATTCGCCACAGTAACTTGTTTGGAACATTTTCCAACTAACTGTGCCACCACATTGTGTGTTACACAAAATCCTCAATTTAAATTGAAAATCGCTTGGAGCATGGATGAAGACTGTATCGATGTAACCTTTTACAACGAACTCTTCATGATCTCCGCTTGCGAGAAAACATGTCATCAGTGCTACTATAGTACTCAATGACCATTTTTTCACTATTGTCCCATGATCAGTACTTTTGATCACTTTGGTATCTATACTCACATCTCCTTGGGAGCATCGGACATATCTGGTTGTTTTACATACCATGGAATACATGATTAATCCAAACACAAGAGTGTGTGGAATTTCCATCATGTATTTTGCTCATCAGTGTTTTTGGGACACCGAGTCTTGCAAAAACTCTTTCCATGTGACTTCGGCAAGAATCACTCCTTGGCGTTTTAAATGCTAAAAAGTTTTAGCATCTTGTCAATATGTATTTATTGCTTAGCCCCATTAGGTAAATCTATCTCCATAGATCATTATGCCTAATATTGAGGCTATTTAGCCCAAGCACTTCATCGAAAAACTATTTTCAAATGAAGTCCTAATTCGTGTCAAGAATTTTATTTCCAATTAACAATGTGTCAAGCACACAAGGTTTTTAGAAATATTATTAGGCTCCCACTTACTTTCTTGAATTACAAGCATCTTCGTTACCCATTGATGAAGTCAAACTCCTTTGACCATTTCATCAAAACACGAAGATTCCGACTCCACTTTGCTCTCTTCTGTCCATCGCTGGAACTTTGAAGTTTGCACCCTTACTAGCATCCTCTGGACTCACAAAATACCTTGGACTGTAACACATGCAAGTCCTTGGTTTCATTTCCATCAGATGGAAATCCTTTTGTCATCCCTTGTTTCATATCTCATGATATGAAATTTGTATTAATTGCTAGTTCAACCCGAACTGACTTTAAGCATCGCTACGATGAAACAACCTCATCGTAGTCAACTCCTTGAACTTGTTATTTCAACAAGTCAAGCTTTATGGATAAAACATTTTATCCATATCAGTTTATAGTTCCATAAAAGTTCGTTAGACTCTAAGTCTTCTGAAGGGGTCATCAAGATATGATCTTGAATCATTTATATGGAAACTATCTCGGATTATATTGGCATTTAGCCAATCCCAGAGTCAGGGCCCATCAACGCTTCCTTGTGTATCGTAGGTATACTGTTGTCTAACAACAATATCTCGTCTGCGCACCTGAGAGGTTTGCACGAGCCTTGCCTACGTGGTTCAGTTGCAAGTTCGACCGAAGTCCATACATTTTATTGTAGAGACTTCCGTATCAGTCGCAGTAGGAAACTCCGGAATCACTTCCAAGGTTCCTTTCCTTTGACCTGATGACGAAGATACTGGTTATCTCGTCGAGTTGCACTGTCCTCCCACTCACCTTTTGCAAGAACAATTCTCTTTAAAAGCATACCATTTTGTGGCAAAAACTTTTGCCTCGGTATAGTGGTGGGGGAATACCCAATGACTTGGGATAACCTATAAAGTAGCACTTGTCTGACTTGGAATAGGTTTGTAACCTTTTACACAAGCCCCATATTCCAAATGTTAAGAAAAGATATAACATGGTTGGGCGTACCATACCATGGTGTCATTTCAACAGACCCGATGGAGCTCTTTTCAGTGTAAAAGCCGCAGTCTCTAAAGCATCACTCTTTAAAAGGGATAATGGCAAATTTATTTATGCCATCTTTGATCTTACCATGTCATAAATGGTTCGATTACATCTTCACGGACTTTCCACTTGCAGTGGTGTTCCGGGAGGTGCAAGTTATGAAACCCCTTTCACAACTCATCAGACATTCGCTAAACTTGTAACTCAAATATTTCTTTCTGCAATCGAATTGTAGAAACATAATTTTCTTGTTACAATAACTTCTACTTCATATTTGAAAACCTTTCGAATGATTTCAAAAGATCCAGACTTACGTCTCATCAAGTAAATATCCACATATCTACTTGAGTCATTTCTGAAGATAGATAAATCCACTACTTGCAACAACCTTTATCGAACTACACACATCAAATGTATGATCACCAATAAGTTTGTTGTCCGTTCCTTATGGCCTGTGAACGGTATTTCAGTCACTTCTCTTTTCGGAGGAAAGTTGCAAGTGTCAGATGATTCAAAATCAAACGACTTCAAAATCCATCATAATGGAATTTATCCATGCGGGTTTCTCCAATGTGACCAAATGCAGTGCCACACTTGTGTGGTATTCTTTTAGTCTTGCGACATTTAGCGTCAGTGTTATGGATGTATCATATTACCATCAATATTCATAACATACATCCCATCTAGGATGGAAGCTTGGCCCTTCATGTTATTCATAATACTGAATAACAGTTGTTGTTTTTATGAACAACTCTTTTGCAACAAACATTGTGCAATGGGCTAGAGTGTATGGAACTCTAAAATGAATTATGAAAGTAAACCCAGAGATAATGTATTATTATCAATATTCATAACATACATCTCATTCATAATGAAAGTATGGCCCTTATGTTATTCATAACATCGAACATCAAAAGTTCTCTTATAAACAACCTTCTTGCAAGATACCTTATGCAATGGGCTAGAGTTTGTGAAACTCCAAATGAATTATAAAAATAAATACAGACGGTAATACACCGATGGAAGGTATAGTAACATTTACTATGTTCCCCGTGTATACCTAAAACTCATTTCTGGCTAGTCTTTCAGGCCATAGTAGTTCTTACATCGAGTTGCAACATAAAGCAATCGAGCGGGTATCTTTGTGATTAACTCACAATACCCAAGAATCAGTGATTAACAATTTAATCATAATTCCCAAGGACTATATCTTTGACCAGCCTTCTATACATCAAAAACTTGTATGACATTCATACATGAGCTGGATATTCTAGTCTCCTTTCTTTCTGCCTTTATACTTCTAACAGTTTAACTTTCAGTATTTCTCCTACTCTCAGAAAAAGCACCGAACTTAAGAGTGGCGTTAGCCCCGGACTTCCTAGGCGTGAAAGTCTTACTAACACCCTTCGGACACTTCCTTTCTCTTTAAGTTGTTGTTTTATTCACCTTTCATCATATGACAGGCGTTCTTCTGGATCCCTCTCTTATCAGTCTAATGCATAGTAAACTCCTTTACTAATAGTTTGCAAACAAACATTGCTTTGGATATCTCATATCTTTTAGCCTTTGTCTGTCTCTGAAAATAATTTTCAGATTCCATGAATATCACATAACTATCCAAACTTTCGAAGTTTGGGTCTCATGGAAACAAACATATTGCGCTTGACTGAAATGGATTTCTAGCTTTTGGATCAACGGACGAGAGTCACATGATCCATAGCATAAGCGAGAGAATACCGAAAGTATGCGATAGGACAAAGTCCTTCTCGGCACTCTTGAGGACAATCCTCACATTACGTTACCAACCGTAAAGTTTTAACCAGATATTTAACAGCTATTCAATTTTAATAGGGAAGGTGGAAATGCGAGCCATTATTCTACAACTATTATGCAAATCACACCTAGACAGTGTCCACAATTAATTGCACTGAGAATTAAACAAGTTAATTCAACAGTGCGCTCCCACTCAAATCAATATCTCTCATAATTGATTGTGAGTGATACAAGACCCGCATTTCCATTCAACGCCATTGAACGAGATGAACACTGATGGCGCGAACTTCAATCGGTAGGCAAACTTGCCGATCACATCTCTATGTGACTCTTGTTCATCTTTCGATGGGCGTGTTCCGAGCTTAGGGAGATCCTTCCAGAACGTCAAGACAACCAAGTGATCTTGCTGCGAGGTCTCAACTCACCCGCCTCACACATCCCTAATCGTTCGTACCCAGGGAGATCCTGTGATACCCCGAAAAGTTAGGTGCCGTGACGGTGCTACACTTGGGAGAACACTAACTACTTGATATTTTTGTGAGAGATCACCCTAATAAAAAGCGACTACCGCGCAATCAAGAAGGGTGCATCATAAGGGATAAACATCTCAAGCAATTCATAAAAGCATGATATGGTATAGCCCTTTCTGACGGAGAAGTCTTGTATTTCTTCGTCTTCGGCATTCGCGTCGGTGTTCTCCTTCGCGAAGATTGCCACCACCTTGTTGATGCACCAGATAATATTGCTATCTCTATAGCTAATAAAATAATGCATTACAACAAGGTTGACACATAGGTCATTTAAAGTGCAATCATATGGCTCCAGCCATCATGCCGAATCATGACACGCAGGTCATGTTAATTAATTTACATCATACAGTCATCTCATACATAATCAAATTATTATGAGCACTGCTATACCACATCATATGCACATGCAAACCCTCCTGCAAAACCAAGTTAGACGCCTCTAATTGGTTCAAGCAAAAACTTGTTTTACGTCGCTTCTAAGGTTTCGAAACAAACCGAAGCTACCAACGTCCATCATCAAGTATGATAATTCAAGTCGCTAGATTAACAATGCGGGGTGTATGAAGCACGAGATAATAAAATCTTGAACCCCATACTAAACTTCGTCATACGCATGACCCCCGTGCAGATCATATCTGCATTGCCCTTTTGTCTGCGAAATTTCATCTTTCTTTTTAACTACGGTGGAATTCAATGAACTGTTAGCACTTCGTTGATCAATCAGGATCGCGGATTACCAGAACATTGAAACTCCACCATGCTGTTATCAAGATCAGAAATATGCAAATTCCAGGGAAGCAACAAGAACATCGGGTAACAGATTTCATCTGCTACCCGCACAAATAATTTTCAGTAATAGAACTCATCTACTACCTAATTATATTGTGCAACACCCATACATCACTATGTATTCTAGATCGCAACCTGCATCTACGCATAGCACGGCTCTTGATGCCACTGTAGGGTAAC
The DNA here is from genome assembly GCA_011799875.1 of Thinopyrum elongatum. Classification (NCBI taxonomy): domain Eukaryota; kingdom Viridiplantae; phylum Streptophyta; class Magnoliopsida; order Poales; family Poaceae; genus Thinopyrum; species Thinopyrum elongatum. Next base: position 32,678,708 of record CM022299.1, on the reverse strand, counting down.
GCAGCAGAAAACAAAAATTTCCGACCTACGCACCAGCCCAGGACCACTATGGAGACTGCATACAAGGTTTGATCATTTTCGTTACCGACTCGTAGCGCAGCGGAAGTAGAGTCGATGACGATCGGCGGTGCAGATCCCCGCAGCTAGGATTTACAACCTCCCAACCGCGAGGATGTATACCCTCGTCTTCTCTTTGGACAGCCCTCCGGGAGGCGGTCGAACAGTCCCCCGGACGGTGTCGCGGACAGCCCTTCGGGAGGACCTTCGAAACTCGAACGGTCACTTGGACAGCCCTTCGGGAGGACTCACAGAACTAGGACCGTCACTTGGACAGCCCTTCGGGAGGCACTCACGAACAGCCCCTCGGGCACTAAGATCGAAACTACGACCTCTCTACAGAGTTGCACACATACGGTGTCATCTATCCGGCAGGGCTTCGTCGTCCAGAACTAGTTCCCACCGGAACCCAGACAGCCTTTCGGCTCTACGAAACTATTTCGCGGGGAGGGAGAGAGAAGCCAGATCATTGCAATGGCACTTGTATGTGAGAAGGGATGAGTGTGGAGGGCTGCCCCTCCACCTCTATTTATAGGATAGCCAAGGGGTAAAGATGTCATACAAAAAACCCCAAAGTACCCCCACTTTATTCCTTTTCACAAAAGAATAAAGATAAAAGGGGTGCCATGTGGAGCTCCAAGGAGCTCCACCATGCTTGGCCGGCCACACCCTTGGGGGACCCCCCAAGGGGGCTTCCTTAGTGCCTAAGGCATTCTAGAAGCCTTTTGGAAAATTCCCAAAAGGTGCTTTCCATAAAATTCCCAAAAAGCACTTTCACTATTCACGACGACATTTTTCAGCGTCCGTTCGAACTGAAAATATTTATGTGGGCTTAGAACATTTCCAGTACCCACTAAAATAATTTTCAATGCATTCTGGAACAATTCCAGTTTAGTGATTTCATCTGCGAAAAGCATCTGAAGCGGTTCCGGCAGCCCCGGAACATTTCCGGTTTTTCTTCCAGAAAATTCCCAGAAGTTTCCAGAATGATTCTGGCATCCTCCAAGAATTATCAGGCATGTGCCGAAACCATTTTGACTTAATGGTATCCCCTGAAACAACTTTTCAGTTTCACCGGAACTCATCCGGTGACCTCTCTCTGCGGAACTTTTCCGCTGTCCGAAACTTTTCGGTGTCCGAAACTTTTTTGGTGATTTTCTCTCAGACTCCCTGTCTAGTATTCAGCAGATAGATGACCCTTAAGCGTGTGACCCTATAGGTTCGGTGAAGTATAGACATGACCTGGAACCCCTTCCGATCAATGATCAACATCGGAGCCATGGACACCCATATTGACCCCTATACCCACACGAATGAATATTCGAGTGAACCTCCAGTTGCCGTGTGCTATTCCTATTGCTTCGCGATATGTTACAAATACCCAAGGTGAGACATGTTGGCATTCCCGTGGATCAACAACTTGTCCACTATGCTAGTTACCTCGTTACCGGTATTGTTCTCTTTTCTCGTTACTGTGTTCCGGCATCCCTGTGATCAAATCACCCTGTGTCTGGCCAGACGATGATGGATACCGTAACACCGAGAGGGCCCAGAGATATCTCTCCATCGTCGGAGGAGCAAATCCCAATCTTGAGCTATCAAGTTACTTGACATACTTTCCCATGAACCCGTAAGCCGCCGTAATAGCCATCCAATTACGGATGACGTTTAACAAACCCCAAAGTTCATGAATCAAGCATGAAGAAACTCGATACTCTCATGGTCTGAGGAATTATGCAAACGTTAACCATCTCTGTGTTATTAACCATTAACTTGTGACGAAAGAATCTCATAGCATAACATCAATTTGGGTCGATTCAACACAAATGTTCTGCTAACAATTGTGCCCTCAAAATTGCCGGCATAGTCATGCCCATGATCAGGAAAACAGGATCATCATGCAATACTTGAGCCAGTCATAGAGGCTTGACTAGGAATACATTTTACCGTTTATTATCCCACACGTGCACATGAGTTTCCCTCCAAGCCTCGTTTTATTTGTAGACTCGAGAATCATTGCAGTTATAGCATGGAACATAAACCTAATTATGAACAGGGAGATAATCAATAACATTTATTATTGCCTCTAGGGCATATCTCCTACAGAGCCATCGAGCGCGACCTCGATCTGGAGTAGGGGAGCAGCAGCCGCAGGGGGCTCCAACCTCGTCTTCGCGGGAGGGGGCAGGCGCAGCTCCTCCTCTCCGCTCCCCCACGTGACAGCGGCCCCAACCCCCATTCCAGCCCCACCACCTCTAGCCCCTCTGCAATGAAGGTCTCTTTTTTTTCTCTCTTCTTCCGCCCCCGTCCAAGGATTGGTCTGTGATTCTCGTCTGTTGTTTTTGTTGGGCAGTGCTTCGGTGTTTGGTTTTAATGGTGGGTGTGCAGGAGCATGGAGGGTGAGAAGAACAGAGGTGGAAGCAGGACCGCGAGGCCGGAGCTCCAGGCGTCGCTCGCGTTTAGGTGGAGTGGAGAGGTATCGCCGGCCATGACTGATGGGTCGTTGCTCATTGGTCGTCGTCCCCTGTCCGGTTCCTTGATTTTTTTGATAAAGAGAGGTAGATTCTTTGCTTCCAGGAGAAGAATGATTCATATGTGCCTCCCTTTTTGTTATATCTTACATAATTTCTAATCTGGGCAAGTATCACATAATCAGCTTGGCAGCTAATATCCAAAATTGTTAGTGTTGTCGGTACACTGAGGTTTATCTTATTTTGGTAAAGGTTTTGTCTATCAAGAACTACATATGCTCGACATGGTGTCATGGTATCTATAGTTGTTGTGGAGCCTGCTGGTATTCTTACCCTTCATTGCCTCTTTCCCTTCTCTGTATGAACCTGATTTGTTTTTGTTCGTGATCTACTCTGCTTGTTTTGACTCTTTTTAGTTGATGCATTATTCTGTCTATTTTTGTGTACTCAGGTGCCTATGCGAGCAACATTGGAAGAATCCATGTATTTAGTCGTGGCATGTTTGGCAGCTACAGCAGCTTCTGCATCTTTCTTCCCCCGTCATTCCTCATATCTGTGGGGGATTCAATGTTGTTACCAGTGGGAGTCCATAGTGTGCGTGTGCCTGGTCCACTGTGTGGTTCCATGGGATAAGAAAAAAGTTTTTCAAGAATGGATCTCTAAATGTGTTTCGCCTTGAGGTAAATAATTTGCATGATGTCTACTTTTCGTTAATTTGTGTCAGGCCAAAATAAGGTGTAGGCAAATTTCAGATTTTTTATTTGTACTGCATTTTCACAAATTAAAACATTGACCTTGACATTACCAGTCAATGGGGGGAGTCATGGAGAAGCCAAGCTTAAATGAGATTTCAAAATTTTGTGGCCTTCGTTAACATTTAAAAACCTGATGCTTCTACTTGTGAAATTCCCAAATGCTCATGTACTGTTCCAACTTGCCATCTTTGTTACTCATGGCTTGCTTGACGGAGATACAAAAGATGGAAAGAGAACATTGCTTCTTGTAGATAGTCTGTTAAATTTCCATGAATTAACCTTTTCATGTTTCGGTCATATTCAGTGGTGTCATTTTCCTGTTTGTCTGACAATTACGAGTTAGTGTATTGTATAAAGTGTATATTGTTTGCCATTGACACGAAAGGCAGAAAATACACAAAATGTATAATTTCCAAGACATGAATCTACTAACCTCATTTTCACGTTATCATTCTAATTATTTTTTATTGTTAGTCAATACAAAAGTAGTTTCGACTGTAGACATTCTAAAACCATATTTGTTTGCTGCCGCACATAGTTAAACTCGGTCTCATTACATCATTTGTTGTCTTCAGATTTAGATAAAAGCATCACAGTTAACAATTTAATTAGTAGCACCACCGCTATGTGATTAGGACATCATGCCGGCCATCGAGGATGATCTGATCATGCAGTTCTTGTTTGCTGCCGCACATACTTCGCAACCTGCCCTATGGACTGCAGTTTCATTTTTATTGGGTTCTTGAGATATGTTATTTGCAGGGAGCATCCTGATTTCTTCAGTTGCAATTGTTTTGTTCATTTCCTTTTTGCCTTCTTGATTGGCTCAAACATGCTAATTGTGAAAGGGCGAGGAGCCGCCGCCATGTTTCTCCCCGAGCTCCGTGGTAGAATGGTCTATTTGTATCAGACTGTGTTTAGTGGATGCGAAGAGCTCAGTTCTGGTAAGCTAGACCCTGAGGCGTGCAGCAGGTATGTGGAGATTAAGGAGCGTGCCCATGTGAGTGGCTTCGATTTTGTTGTGCCAAGATCTCCGGTGGCAGGGATTCACTTCTTTTTTTTTTTATGATAGTCAGGAGGAGGTTATATAGTTTGATGTTTCTGAATTTTAACAATCATGTTTTACAGTACCCTTGACATGAATGAGATGACTGGGCTTAAATGAGAACGATGAGAACCATCCTGTTCTCGGTCGCAATAAGCATGTGTTTAAACTACTACTGCAGCAAATGTTTGTCGTACCTTCAATTTGTGCCGCAGAATCTGTATTTCATTGGCACTTTTGTGTGTGTTTGATTTAGTATCTTTACCCAGGTGCTTGCTAGAGGAGAAGATTAATGGTCCGACACGGCCATTTCATGATTTATGAGCGGGAGGAGAGGGCATTGGATGAACCAATCAGTTCGAAGCTGTAGGTATGCAAAAACTTCAACATGTATGTATAGTAAATTTGTAATAGCAAAACTCTTGCTTCCTTGCCCATAAGAGAAAATACACCAAATTTTTTATCACCATAACTTGTCGATGGCATACCATCCTGTCACAAACCCTCAATAAAGTCTAACTCTTTTTTTACCAGCTCTGAGATATTGCATAGTGATGTCTCACAATTAAGATTATTACTGTGAAAAATAACTAACCTCATCTTATCTCATGTACTTTGGTACAGCCTTCACATAAGAAGCTGTACACTAGAGGCAAGAACATGATGTGTGTGTGTGTTTTTTGGTGTGTGTGTCTGGGGGGGGGGGGGGTGTTGTAAAACCCCGGGTATGCATTCTTCACTTGTTTCACTTGAACAGATTCGATAATTTATCCCAATACTCTCTTTGTATTTTTGTCTTTGAGGAAATCCTATGGTAGATATATTTTCCGTTGTTTCATGCATTCTTTGGCTTTATGATTAATATTCCGAGAAATTTGAAAACTTTAGTCATTAAATATATGCCCCAAGAAATTTAGAATGGGACCGTGGGGTTACTCCTTTTGAGGGTTTTCACCTTACAGAGGAAGAAATTTAACATTTTTGTTTGCAATATCATTTTCCCTGATGGATTACATACAGGTTGTTATTTTATATACAAACATGTCTTTAGCCTGCAAGTGTGGTTTTTTTCGTTTTCTATAAAGATCATTCACATCTATTTTCTTCGTTCCTCCCATCTGGATTTCTGATTTGATTCCAGAGTTTGGAGGTGGATGTTACTTCAGGGAGGAAGTTGATCACAATTTTCATTTGTATTTACAGGTAAGTTTTCTTTCAGCGATTGGTGAGTTACAGGTCAGCCCTGTCTCACCTCATTAAATCTGCAACTCATGCTTTTTTCTTGCTTGATATTAATTCTCGATATTCTTGTCACATCCTTACAGGGATATCATGTGCATATGTATGAGTTTGCTTTGCTTCGGTTGAAGATATATGTGTGCCTGAAGATACAATCTTACATGCATTTTCTGTATGATATGAGCACTCTTTCGTTCTCTGCGTGTAATATTCTTGGCACATCCTTACAGGGATATTATATGCATATGTATGAGTTTTCTATGCTTCGGTTGAAGATATATGTGTGCCTGAAGATACAATCTTACATGCATTTTTTGTATGATATGAGCACTCTTTCATTCTCTGCGTGTACGTAGGTTGCAAGAATGAGAAGGATTAGGGGATTATTCTAGAGTTCTGATTCACATGGGTGCTCTATTCATGACTAATCTTCCTTTATTTGCATAATTTGTTGGTGTTGCGGTCTCTCCCCATCTTAACATTGTCTTTTGTTGGAAGGAGAGGAAATTTGTGTATCACACCTATCAGCTGCATCCCACAGAGAGGGATTTTTTGTCAGGCATTGTCATTGGAGAAGCTTTCACAGGTATGGCCCTTCTTTCAGTCATAAGGTTTACACATGTACTGATTCTAAAAGATTTGATTCAGAGGTCAATTCTAATGGAGCGACACGTATTGTGTTTGTGGTCTTCCAGTTTGCCTTTCTTCCATGCATATGAAGGACTCATACTTCCATTTCCTTCTGCGATTTCATCCAGCCGTTCCTCTCCTTGCAGCTTTACATTTGTGAAATCCAACGTATTTAGTTAACGGAACATTTGCCACATAATTGTGCTAATATTCTATGAATAATTACACTTTTGTGGCTGTGCTAATAGATGACTCTTAGAGACCCTGCACATTCTCTAATTTTCCGTACATGAAAGTTTATTGAATGCATGTGGTGCTTTATCCTGGCTTGCAAGAGGGACTATTTCACGTAAGTGAAGAAAATCTTTAACACTGATTTTTATAGTTGGTGGTCCGGTGATTCCAATTTATTTCTCTAATTTGATGTAGGAAATGGATTGTAAATTGCAAGTGGGTTGGGACTACTTCAGTTTGCACATGTTGTGGTTATCTATTTGGGACTCAGAGAGTAAGTTTCCCCTTTACACATGTGTTCATTTAACTGTTTTTATGCTATTCCCTCATTTTCTACGGTGCCAAAGAAATAGTAATGTAGATATTTTACGATTTGCAGAATTACCATCTTGCCAAGTGGCCTAACATAGTGACCTGGCTGCTGATTTTCTTTTCTTATTTTATTCCCCCATTTGAAATAGTTGAAGGACCTGGTCGTTGGCTCCAGGTGATGGAAAGAAAGAAGGTCCAATGGATTCAATTACTTGAAGATAGATTAGGTGAGCACAGTGTGTACAGTACCACCTCCCTGCTGTCTATAGCATGATTTGTCGACTCTCACTTCCCAAACTAGCTATGCTTAATTAGTCCACACTTTTCTTTCAGCTATCTTCAACAATCACTCTTGCATAATATATTTGCTTCAGCAACAGTTTTAGATGTTCATAGCGACCCATTTTACATATAAATGTCGCTATGCTACCCGCATAGCTGGTGCATCTGTGTTTTGGAGTGAATCCTGTGAGCACATTCTACCCTGCTGTGTACTTCCTATGTACTTTTTATCTTGCTGGTAAACATCCGAGCGTTCATTTTTCTGTACACTTGCTATTTTAGATTAGAGCGTATGACGACTGGGCCACCCTTGCGCGCGGGGCCAGCGTTCCAGTGGGTGTTGTGCGCGTGCGTGCCGGTCATCCAGAAAGGGGTTCGCAGCGGCCAACGTGGGTTGCAGGCCCTTCATATGTACTAAATTTCTATTTGCCTATGCTCATTGTAAACTAATTAGAACACCGTGTATCAGCAGTAGGTTCTCTTAGAACACTATGTATCAGCGCTAAGTTTCTATTTGCTTAAGCTCTAATCGATGTTCAAATATTTTAATGTGTTTAAATCGATCATACTACAACTTCCTTTATGAAACCAATGTATGCTATCATCAAGTAATGTTATTGCTTCCTTTTGATCTATCAAGTAATGAGATAAAAGTATATCCATTAAACTGTCACATACACATGGTTTGAATGCTCGGCTGGCCGATGCTTTTTGCGCCATGGCGCAACGGGTCATCTAGTTATATATACTGTTGATGGTGTCCTGAATTATGGGGTTTTGACCACGTCGGCCCACGGCCATGTGGGCCGGGCCGAGGACCCCCAAAGTAACTAACCAGTGGGCCACATTTGCTAGGCCCCCTGAAGGATCGAGATGAAATCTTCCGAAGACTTGATGCATACTTCAAGACTCAAAGGCAATCTTCAAAATGTTTATCCTTAGATGTAACATAAGTGTAACCCTAGGTACCTTGGTGTCTATGTAAGCCAAGGGGTGTAGACCGTAGAGGCCAACTCATTCATACACGACCTTGTGGTCTATATAAACCAAAGGGTGTAGACCGTAGAGGCCAACTCTTCCGAAGATTTAACAAAGTTTCAACTAAACTGAACGAAATTTTAACCAAACCTAAACTAAACTAAGATAGATACCGGATGATGATCTCATAGGCATAGCCTTCATGGCCGCTGGCACCTCCATCGTAATCGTCACTGCCGTCTGAGTCGTCGTCCTTCTAGTGGTGGAAGGCCCGCCAGGCGTCGCGGCAACCCTGATTGGCCACCACCGTGCACTCGTGGTGCAGCCCCTCGGCTGCCTCCGCCTGGCGCGCTCGGCCACGGAGTTCGTCTAGCGCAACTAGACGTTTCCTTTAAGTCGGGCCAAGCGCTCGGACTCGACCAACTCCACTTTGAGGAGTTGGTTAGTGATCGTTGATCTGGCGGCCATGTTGGGCGGAGGTCTCCGTGGGAATCCTCCGTGAGTGCATGGTTCACTAGCACCCTTGGCGACGCGACATCCAACCACGCAAACGACCCTCAGCATTGTTCGTTGCGGCCGGAGTGGGAGGTGTGCGAATTTTGAGAGAGGAGCCAAGAGGAGAGGAGAGGCGACGGTGTAGTGCTGTAGGATTTGCGTCTGAGGCCGACCGACTTAAATAGTTGGGCCAAACAGATTGACTTTGTTTCAATGCGGCAGCGGTCATAGTGGGCCTTGACCTACACACCTGTGTGAATGTTGGGTGGGTGACTAGCCGGTCAACATGCATGAATTTGTCTAGGAATCCATGACGCCGTCTCGTCCGGTCACGTCCGTTCTGACTGGTAGGAATGCGGCGTGGAGAGCAGAGGAAGGGTTCTAGGTGGAGTGGAGAGAGGGATTTTTTGACATGGTTCCGCGTTGTCAGGGCCTAGCTACATGGTGAAGGTCCAGACGCCTGCAAACTGCCTCTACGTTTAGTTTCGTTTTATGGGATTTTGGATGTCCGAACTAGTCCGGACAATATTGGTAACCACCGTTAGACAACAAAAAATGTCCGGACAGTCCAGTCCAGACAGGGGGCGATTCGAGGATCAATGTTGTAGGTTCTTTGAGAGGGCAAACATCTGATGATCACCGTTGGATGGCCTATACCCGGCCGGCTGTCCATGAATATGTTTGAACCCATGTTTGAATGTGTTCGCGGACATTTGGTGGCATTTGTTTGATGATTTATTTTGAGATGCACTAAACCGAGCAGGTTATACGTAGAGAGGAAAGGTCGGTGGGTCTATGCTGGCCCGACGGCGAATCGAAGGAATACTTACCATGTTCTGCGTCTCCTCATGTGCCTAATCGGGTAAGGATTCCTCCACCTGTACGGCTGGTAGCTCTGACGGGTACGAGTTCTGATTGGACTTCTATTTATAACCACAATCAACCTTGCTTTTGTGTTGTATATAAAAACGTCGCCAAGGACCCAGGTGAGTACGTATATCGGCACGCAGCAAACAGATCGATCGTTCTCGAGCATCTGCTCTTATGGGTGGATTGAAGGAGACTAGCAGCGGTGGGAACCGAGACGTCAGGTATGATCCTCAGCTCTTTACATGGGTTGACATGAATTTATTTTTTTCCGAGGAGCATGCGTTAATTTCGCGAATCAATCTTGGTAGTCCTGTTCTTCTTTATATTTTGAGCATCAAGGCTGATTAAGAGTCTCTTTTTATATTGTGCAGCAAAAGCCATGGAAAGAAAAAATTCAAGATGCCAAGAAAAAGTTTTAGACTTTGCCGCAGCGACGAGTATGGTACCTTCCCATTGGTCAACCGGCGCCTTATGCTCAGGACCACATCGTTGTATCGTGAATCATACAAACGCATCCTTTTTAGATCAGCGCTCAAGGACTACAATGAACGCGTGAGGGACGGCATGCTTACTTGGGAAGCTTACGAAGAGCATCGCCTCGCCATCGATAGCTCAATGCAAACTATCAGACATAGTATCCAAAGATACAAAGAGCGCCGCTTGCAGGGTGGGCTATTTTACTTGGCAAATAAAGTAGGCAGAAACGGGCTGACTAACCATACACACTTGTACCACATGCCTCTCAAGGAAGCGTTAAGGAAACATCGACAAGAAAACAAAAGGAGGAAACAACTATTGAGTGCTTTCAACAATTCAAAGAAATCAAGCATCTTTGACACCATCGTGCAGAGACCGACTGTGAAAAGGCTGGTCATGTATACAGTGTCTTCCCTTGTATTGGGTTGCTATATATTTTTTCTATAAAAGGTCATGAATAGTGTGGAGTATGCTTGTCTTCTAGACTTGTCGTTGAGTTAAAAAGAAAAAGAAATTGTGTCATCTTCCCTTGTTGAGAGTCTCTTCTACTCCCTCTGTAAACTAATATAAGAGCGTTTAGATCACTCCTAGTGGTTCTTAAAAAAGCTAGTAGGACATCCATCCGCGCGCATGTTGCGACGAGTGAGGAGATTCACGCACGCACGAGTACGTTTGGGATGCTTGCGAACGAGGGAACGACTGTGTCGGACCGCTTATATTGTTGCATGCATGCAGTACCGAGTCAGCCTGACTCCGAACATGACTCTCACTAGAATAATAACCGATTCCGATCCGACTATTTACAACTAATTAAAACACGACAAGGAAACAGACCGGAGTCTCACCGGCCTATTCCGATTATACTCGCGGACTATACTATAAATCAACTGTCACGAACCAAACGCATCGTCGCCAATCCCAATTCCAATCGCCCCTCCCGCCCGCCCGCCCGCCCGCCTTACGTCACGCGCGCCGCCATGTCAGACCTCCCTGCCGCCGCCGCCGCCGCCGCTTCCAGGCGCTCGGCCAATCGCCCCTGGGTGCTCACCGACTCGAAGTGCCACATCGGCGACCGCGACAACGCGTCCACCGCACACGCCGAGCGAAGGGCGCGACATCAAGGTGACCTTCGAGCTCGCGGACCCGCCCGGCGTCTCTCGCTGCTTCGTCCACTGCCCGGAGAGCCGCTACGGCGGAGATCCCATGGTTCTGAGCTCGGCGAACGCGTTCGTCCTGCTCGCTGTCCCGTTCACCAAAGGCTCCAGGCACAGTGTGTACAACGATTTCTTCGTCTACAGGGCAGGTCCAGGGGCTCCATCTCTCCGCCTTCTCCCTGGCGTCTTCCCCGGCCGCTATCCTGACTACGTCACGCTGGCCGGCGTCGTGCCCCTAGGCGGCGCCGGTCTCAACAACAAAGGCTACGCCGTGGTCTTCCCGCGATACACCAACGACCCGCACTACACGAACGACTCTACCAGCAAGAAGTACACGTACATCCTCCACGTGTATCGCTCCAATATCTCTTGGTGTTCGTGGGATACCGAGGTGGCCAGCATCGCAATGGACACCAAGTACCTCAATCACGAGGTAATAATGCGGCACGAAGGCACCCGCGTGATCTTCGCCGGAAGGGAAACACTCGGCTGGTTCAATCATTGGCATGGCGTTATTCTATGCAACGTGCTCGACCGCAGTCCGGTCATGCGTTTGATCCAATGGCCTGTTTCGATCCCTTGTGATCTGGTGTCGCGGTTCGGCATAGGAGTTGACAATATGTATGCACGGCCGTTCCGCGACGTCGCTATAAGCAATGGCGTGATTAGGTTCGTCGAGCTAAAATCTTGTCGGTCTAGTGATACCCGCAATCAGAAAGGGGTCATTGGACAAGGCTGGACGGTCACCACATGGAACAGGAGGATTTGCTCAGAGAAGTGGCACAAGAGGTTCACTGTCAAGGCTGATAACGTGCCTGTCACAGGTTCAAGTTACCCTAAGGTATCAGCTGGTAAGAGGTTGAGCTGGGACAAGGTGATTCATGGTGGGGCCACTCTGAGCTTGTGTGACGATGATGTTGTCTACATCATGGCTAGACTGGACATCCGCTCCCCAGTTGCATGGATGCTTGCCATTAACATCAGAGAGGGAACATTGGAAGGGGTCAAGCAGTTTTCCGCTGAAAAGATGCTCGGTCTTGAACCGACTTATGTTCAGTTTGCCATGTCCAACTACCTCAGTCAGTGGAGAAGGTCATGAGGAGAGGGGGGAAGGGGGGGGGGGGGGGGGGGGGGTGGGGTTGCAGGAAAACTATGGAGAAATCAGTTATAAGTACTAGTATTAACAATCTTGATGATTTATAGCTTTGCCTACAGATTAGCAACTTTATAGGATGTGTTTTTATTGAGTTTTATTGCGATGAAACGAGTTTATTCCTCAACAATGATAGGGTTGTATATATGTGCTTCTTGTTGATGCGTGGTCTTTGTTTATGACTCGAGTTGAGTTACTAGAAATTAACATGAACATGAATATCTAAACTCGTGTCTCTTTCTCCGCTAGGCCTTACTGTCATTAGACAAGATCGTTGCAGCATAGGAAGATTGTTGGCCCTGCAAACTCTTTACGGTTGAACTTCAATTGCAATTTACAAATGCTTGTTCTGCCCGCTTGATTATGATGCCTCGACTTAGAAAACTAGTGTCGGTTCAGAGCTACATTATGATGCCTCGAGCAATTGTCCTACAGCCGTGCAGCTACTGAAGCAAAAGATAGCTGACGATATAAACCAACCAATACAGTTTGATTTAGATTTCGGACCAGTCCGTCTTAAACCCGTCAGATGAAATGCAGCTGCTTCTGTTCTTCCCTTTGTAACCTTATTGAACTGCATACCCTTTCCAAGAATGTCACTTGCATATTTTTAGCTTTTGCATGCAAAATATGATGGACACACCATCAGTGAAAAATTAGTGCTCTTAGTGAGGTTTACTTTATTTGTATGTATAGAAATAATTGGCCGTGATTGATGAAGAGATTGGTACGAACTATACTATAGTATGGATATTGTCGGTGTCTTTGTGCACCAAAACCAGTAGCTTATGAACACGGTGTGGACCCTCTTTCCATTCTATCATAGAACTCACAACCTGCATATGGGAATAATGATTTCTGTGAAGGGAATAATGTATGTCGAGATTGTCGTACCCAATCTTTGGGCTTTGATTGTCATGGAAGACGGGAAATTTCAAATTTGGCCGGTCCCTGTCTAACCTGGGTGTGTCCCTCCGTACTCCTGTACTAAGTAACTGATTGCACACTGGAGAGGAGACCCATCTGTCTATTGTTGTACTTAATAATGTTGTTATGCCCTGTCAGGTTGTTTTCCTTACTCTCGAGTATTCTGAATAATGGCCAGAGGCATGCTGTGTTCGTGCAGCGGCAGGATAGGTCCGTGGTTTTACCTTCTTCTGTTTAGTTTGTTCCTGGCCACGATCAGTCCGTGGGATGGCGTGGGATCAACGGATCATGGGCAGCCAGTTTGTTATTCGTGAATAAAAGGAAGGAAGCAAAAATGACGCAGGTGGAACGCATCACAGAATCCTACTGTCTCCTGCCTCGCGTGTGTTCCCTGTCGACTCTGCTCATCGACTCTAGCCAATATGCTCATAGGCCAAAGCTATGTAAACTGGATGAATTGTTGCTGATAAATAAGACACCTATTATGCTGGTGGATGAAAACTATTACACAATAAACTTGCATGGCCTTGTTGGGTGGTAGCTTTGCAAGCGTATAAATATTAAAGAAAAAGATGTGCTTAAACTCATTTGGTTTGAGTGGACGTGCAAGCCTACTACTTGGGTCAAGTGATCACGGACATTAATTTGGATTAAGGATGGCAATGGGTAGGGTATGGGCAGGGTAGAGCAATACCATACCCATACCCGTATAGTCAGTGGGTACAAAATTCTACCCATACCCGGACCCATGGGTATGAAACTTTACCCATACCCATACCCGACGGGTACTCGTACCCATTGCGTACCCAACGGGTAGAACAAATAGTACACGAGTTGTTCACATTTTTACACTCATTGATAGCACATTTGACAATAAAAATTCAATTATCTCACCTCAATAACAGGTAGATGAGTACAACATACTCATAAGTCAATAGGAGTAGACAAGTCACGTGACAAGTTAAGGATTAATTGACGACAATTTAACATTAGTTTATAAGCGGGCAGGTATGGGTATACCCGCGGGTACAAGGCTATACCCGTACCCTATCCATGACTTAACGGGCAGGGTATGGGTACTAACCATGGGTATAAAAGTGTGCCCATACCCTGCCCATGCGGATACGGGTACCCGTACCCGTGGGTAAAATTACCATCCTTAATTTAGATTCCAATTTATGCTACAAGGCTTTTCAATTTATGCCCCGGTAGAAGCCCCATCAATGCAACCGGAAGCAGTTGCGTCATAATCACGTGGCAGTCATGAGACTTTAGGTTCTGGAACTTTTTCTCTGTCATATTTATTATTCCCTTTATATTCGACGAGAAGCCAGATGGGACCTTCATACTGAGCAGGCATTCAAACTTCAGCTTCTCCTTTTCACTTTCGCACTGTCTCTTTGCATCAACAATGACTCGGCGGAGATCATCATCGGGCACATCGTCTGGTTCCTCTTGATCTTCACCTTCCCCCGTTGCAGCATCACCGTATTCAGGGGGCTCATAGTTGTCATCATCCTCTTCTTCTTCGTTGTCTTCCATCATAACCCCTATTTCTCCGTACTTGGTCCAAACATTATAGTGTGGCATGAAACCCTTATAAAGCAGGTGGGTGTGAAGGGTTTTCGAGTTAGAGTAAGACCTCGTATGTTGGGGAACGTAGTATTTCAAAAATTTCCTACGCACACGCAAGATCATGGTGATGCATAGCAACGAGAAGGGAGAGTGTCATCTACGTACCCTCGTAGACCGTAAGCGGAAGCGTTATGACAACGCGGTTGATGTAGTCGTACGTCTTCACGATCGACCGATCCCAGCACCGAAGTTACGGCACCTCCGCGGACTGCACACGTTCAGCTCGGTGACGTCCCACGAACTCATGATCCAGTAGAGCTTCGCGGGAGAGTTCTGTCAGCACGACGGCGTGGTGACGGTGTTGATGAAGTTACCGACGCAGGGCTTCGCCTAAGCACCGCTACGATATGACCGAGGTGGATTATGGTGGAAGGGGGCACCGCACACGGCTAAGAGATCAATGATCAATTGTTGTGTCTCTATGGGGTGCCCCCTGGCCACGTATATAAAGGATGGAGGGAAGAGGAGGCCGGCCCTCATAGGGTGCGCCCAAAGTGTGGAGTCCTACTAGGACTCCCTAGTCCTAGTAGGATTCCACCTCCCACATGGAATAGGAAAAGGGGAAGGGAGAAGGAGAAGGAAGGAAGGGGGCGCCCCCTTTCCCTAGTCCAATTCGGACCAGTCCATGGGGAAGGGGCGCAGCCACCCTTGAGGCCTTTCTCTCCTTTCCCGTATGGCCCATTAAGGCCCAATACGAATTCCCGTAACTCTTCGGTACTCCGAAAAATACCCGAATCACTCAGAACCTTTCCGATGTCCGAATATAGCCTTCCAATATATCGATCTTTACCTCTCGACCATTTCGAGACTCCTCGTCATGTCCCCGATCTCATCCGGGACTCCGAAAAAACTTCGGTCATCAAATCACATAAACTCATAATACAAATCGTTATCGAACGTTAAGCGTGCGGACCCTATGGGTTCGAGAACTATGTAGACATGACCGAGACACATCTCCGGTCAATAACCAATAGCGGAACCTGGATGCTCATATTGGCTCCTACATATTCTACGAAGATCTTTATCGGTCAAACCGCATAACAACATACGTTATTCCCTTTGTCATCGGTATGTTACTTGCCCGAGATTTGATCGTCGGTATCATCATACCTAGTTCAATCTCGTTACCGGCAAGTCTCTTTACTCGTTCCGTAATGCATCATCCCATAACTAACTCATTAGTCACATTGCTTGCAAGGCTTATAGTGATGTGCATTACCGAGAGGGCCCAGAGATACCTCTCCGATACACAGAGTGACAAATCCTAATCTCGATCTATGCCAACCCAACAAACACCATCGGAGACACCTGTAGAGCATCTTTATAATCACCCAGTTACGTTGTGACGTTTGATAGCACACAAGGTGTTCCTCCGGTATTCGGGAGTTGCATAATCTCATAGTAATAGGAACATGTATAAGTCATGAAGAAAGCAATAGCAATATACTAAACGATCGTATGCTAAGCTAACGGAATGGGTCAAGTCAATCACATCATTCTCTAATGATGTGATCCCGTTAATCAAATGACAACTCATGTCTATGGCTAGGAAACTCAACCATCTTTGATTAACGAGCTAGTCAAGTAGAGGCATACTAGTGACACTATGTTTGTCTATGTATTCACACATGTATTATGTTTCCGGTTAATATAATTCTAGCATGAATAATAAACATTTATCATGATATGAGGAAATAAATAATAACTTTATTATTGCCTCTAGGGCATATTTCCTTCAGTCTCCCACTTGCACTAGAGTCAATAATCTAGATTTACACAGTAATGATTCTAACACCCATGGAGTCTTGGTGCTGATCATGTTTTGCTTGTGGAAGAGTCTTAGTCAATGGGTCTACAACATTCAGATCCGTATGTATCTTGCAAATCTCTATGTCTCCCACCTGGACTTGATCCCGAATGGAGTTGAAGCGTCTCTTGATGTGTTTGGTTCTCTTGTGAAATCTGGATTCCTTTGCCAAGGCAATTGCACCAGTATTGTCACAAAAGATTTTCATTGGACCCGATGCACTAGGTATGACACCTAGATCGGATATGAACTCCTTCATCCAGACTCCTTCGTTTGCTGCTTCCGAAGCAGCTATGTACTCCGCTTCACACGTAGATCCCGCCACGACGCTTTGTTTAGAACTGCATCAACTGACAGCTCCACCATTCAATATAAACACATATCCGGTTTGTGATTTAGAATCGTCCGGATCAGTGTCAAAGCTTGCATCGACGTAACCATTTACGACGAGCTCTTTGTCACCTCCATAAACGAGAAACATATCCTTAGTCCTTTTCAGGTATTTCAGGATGTTCTTGACCGCTGTCCAGTGATCCACTCCTGGATTACTTTGGTATCTCCCTGCTAAGCTAATAGCAAGGCACACATCAGGTCTGGTACACAGCATTGCATACATGATAGAGCCTATGGCTGAAGCATAGGGAACACTTTTCATTTTCTCTCTATCTTCTGCAGTGGTCGGGCATTGAGTCTGACTCAACTTCACACCTTGTAACATAGGCAAGAACCCTTTCTTTGCTTGATCCATTTTGAACTTTTTCAAAACTTTGTCAAGGTATGTGCTTTGTGAAAGTCCAATTAAGCGTCTTGATCTATCTCTATAGATCTTGATGCCCAATATGTATGTAGCTTCACCGAGGTCTTTCATTGAAAAACTCTTATTCAAGTATCCTTTTATGCTATCCAAAAATTCTATATCATTTCCAATCAGCAATATGTCATCCACATATAATATTAGAAATGCTACAGAGCTCCCACTCACTTTCTTGTAAATACAGGCTTCTCCAAAAGTCTGTATAAAACCATATGCTTTGATCACACTATCAAAACGGTTATTCTAACTCCGAGAGGCTTACACCAGTCCATAAATGGATCGCTGGAGCTTGCACACTTTGTTAGTTCCCTTTGGATCGACAAAACCTTCTGGTTGCATCATATACAACTTTTCTTCCAGAAATCCATTTAGGAATGCAGTTTTTACATCCATTTGCCAAATTTCATAATCATAAAATGCGGCAATTGCTAACATGATTCGGACAGACTTAAGCATCGCTACGGGTGAGAAAGTCTCATCGTAATCAACCCCTTGAACTTGTCGAAAACCTTTCGCAACAAGTCGAGCTTTGTAGACAGTAACATTACCGTCAGCGTCAGTCTTCTTCTTGAAGATCCATTTATTCTCTATTGCTTGCTGATCATCGGGCAAGTCAACCAAAGTCCACACTTTGTTCTCATACATGGATCCCATCTCAGATTTCATGGCTTCAAGCCATTTTGCGGAATCTGGGCTCACCATCGCTTCTTCATAGTTTGTAGGTTCGCCTTGGTCAAGTAACATGACCTCCAGAATAGGATTACCGTACCACTCTGGTGCGGATCTTACTCTGGTTGACCTACGAGGTTCGGTAGCAACTTGATCTGAAGTTTCATGATCAACATCATTAGCTTCCTCACTAATTGGTGTAGGTGTCACAGGAACCGGTTTCTGTGATGAACTACTTTCCAATAAGGGAGCAGGTGCAGTTACCTCATCAAGTTCTACTTTTCTCCCACTCACTTCTTTCGAGAGAAACTCCTTCTCTAGAAAGGATCCATTTTTAGCAACAAATGTTTTGCCTTCGGATCTGTGATAGAAGGTGTACCCAACAGTCTCCTTTGGGTATCCTATGAAGACACATTTCTCCGATTTGGGTTCGAGCTTATCAGGTTGAAACTTTTTCACATAAGCATCGCAGCCCCAAACTTTCAGAAACGACAACTTTGGTTTCTTGCCAAACCACAGTTCATAAGGTGTCGTCTCGACGGATTTTGATGGTGCCCTATTTAACGTGAATGCAGCCGTCTCTAAAGCATAACCCCAAAACGATAGCGGTAAATCAGTAAAAGACATCATAGATCGCACCATATCTAGTAAAGTACGATTACGACGTTCGGACACACCATTACGATGTGGTGTTCCGGGTGGCGTGAGTTGCGAAACTATTCCGCATTGTTTCAAATGAAGACCAAACTCGTAACTTAAATATTCTCCTCCACGATCAGATCGTAGAAACTTTATTTTCTTGTTACGATGATTTTCCACTTCACTCTGAAATTCTTTGAACTTGTCAAATGTTTCAGACTTATGTTTCATTAAGTAGATATACCCATATCTGCTCAAATCATCTGTGAAGGTGAGAAAATAACGATACCCGCCGCGAGCCTCAATATTCATCGGACCACGTACATCAGTATGTATGATTTCCAACAAATCTGTTGCTCGCTCCATTGTTCCGGAGAACGGCGTTTTAGTCATCTTGCCCAAGAGGCATGGTTCGCAAGTACCAAGTGATTCATAATCAAGTGATTCTAAAAGTCCATCAGTATGGAGTTTCTTCATGCAATTTACACCAATATGACCTAAACGGCAGTGCCACAAATAAGTTGCACTATCATTATCAACTCTGCATCTTTTGGCTTTAATATTATGAATATATGTATCACTACTATCGAGATTTAATATAAATAGACCACTCTTCAAGGGTGCATGACCATAAAAGATATTACTCATATAAATAGAACAACCATTATTCTCTGATTTAAATGAATAACCGTTTCGCATCAAACAAGATCCAGATATAATGTTCATGCTCAACGCTGGCACCAAATAACAATTATTTAGGTCTAAAACTAATCCCGAAGGTAGATGTAGAGGTAGCGTGCCGACTGCGATCACATCGACTTTGGAACCATTTCCCACGCGCATCGTTACCTCGTCCTTAGCCAATCTTCGCTTAATCCGTAGTCCCTGTTTCGAGTTGCAAATATTAGCAACAGAACCAGTATCAAATACCCAGGTGCTACTGCGAGCATTAGTAAGGTACACATCAATAACATGTATATCACATATACCTTTGTTCACCTTGCCATCCTTTTTATCCGCCAAATACTTGGGGCAGTTCCGCTTCCAGTGACCAGTCCCTTTGCAGTAGAAGCACTCAGTCTCAGGCTTAGGTCCAGACTTGGGTTTCTTCTCCTGAGCAGCAACTTGTTTGCTGTTCTTCTTGAAGTTCCCCTTCATCTTCCCTTTACCCTTTTTCTTGAAACTGGTGGTCTTGTTGACCATCAACACTTGATGTTCCTTCTTGATTTCTACCTCTGCAGCCTTTAGCATCGCGAAGAGCTCGGGAATTATCTTATCCATCCCTTGCATATTATAGTTCATCACGAAGCTCTTGTAGCTTGGTGGCAGTGATTGAAGAATTCTGTCAATGAGACTATCATCCGGAAGATTAACTCCCAGTTGAATCAAGTGATTATTATACCCAGACATTTTGAGTATATGTTCACTGACAGAACTATTCTCCTCCATCTTACAGCTGTAGAACTTATTGGAGACTTCATATCTCTCAATCCGGGCATTTGCTTGAAATATTAACTTCAACTCCTGGAACATCTCATATGCTCCATGACGTTCAAAACATCGTTGAAGTCCCGGTTCTAAGCCGTAAAGCATGGCACACTGAACTATCGAGTAGTCATCAGCTTTGCTCTGCCAGACGTTCTTAACGTCGTCAGTTGCATCTGCAGCAGGCCTGGCACCTAGCGGTGCTTCCAGGACGTAATTCTTCTGTGCAGCAATGAGGATAATCCTCAAGTTACGGACCCAGTCCGTGTAATTGCTACCATCATCTTTCAACTTTGCTTTCTTAAGGAACGCATTAAAATTCAACGGAACAACAGCACGGGCCATCTATCTACAATAACATAGACAAGCAAAATACTATCAGGTACTAAGTTCATGATAAATTAAAGTTCAATTAATCATATTACTTAAGAACTCCCACTTACATAGACATCCCTCTAATCGTCTAAGTGATCACGTGATCCATCTCAACTAAACCATGTCCGATCATCACATGAGATGGAGTAGTTTTCAATGGTGAACATCACTATGTTGATCATATCTACTATATGATTCACGCTCGACCTTTCGGTCTCAGTGTTCCGAGGCCATATCTGCATATGCTAGGCTCGTCAAGTTTAACCTGAGTATTCTGCGTGTGCAAAACTGGCTTACACCCGTTGTATTTGAACGTAGAGCTTATCACACCCGATCATCACATGGTGTCTCGGCACGACGAACTTTCGCAACGGTGCATACTCAGGGAGAACACTTATACCTTGAAATTTAGTGAGAGATCATCTTATAATGCTACCGTCAAACAAAGCAGAATAAGATGCATAAAAGATAAACATCTCATGCAATCAATATAAGTGATATGATATGGCCATCATCATCTTGTGCCTTTGATCTCCATCTCCAAATCACCGTCATGATCACCATCGTCACCGGCGCGACACCTTGATCTCCATCGTAGCATCGTTGTCGTCTCGCCAACTATTGTTTCTACGACTATCGCTACCGCTTAGTGATAAAGTAAAAACAATTACAGGGCGATTGCATTGCATACAATAAAGCGACAACCATATGGCTCCTGCCAGTTGCCGATAACTCTGTTACAAAACATGATCATCTCATACAATAAATTTAGCATCATGTCTTGACCATATCACATCACAGCATGCCCTGCAAAAACAAGTTAGACGTCCTCTACTTTGTTGTTGCAAGTTTTACGTGGCTGCTACGGGCTAAGCAAGAACCGTTCTTACCTACGCATCAAAACCACAACGATATTTCGTCAAGTTAGCGCTGTTTTAACCTTCACATGGACCGGGCGTAGCCACACTCGGTTCAACTAAAGTTGGAGAAACAGACACCCGCTAGCCACCTGTGTGCAAAGCACGTCGGTAGAACCAGTCTCGCGTAAGCGTACGCATAATGTCGGTCCGGGCCGCTTCATCCAACAATACCGCCGAACCAAAGTATGACATGCTGGTAAGCAGTATGACTTGTATCGCCCACAACTCACTTGTGTTCTACTCGTGCATATAACATCTACGCATAAACCTGGCTCTGATACCACTGTAGGGGAATGTAGTATTTCAAAAATTTCCTACGCACACGCAAGATCATGGTGATGCATAACAACGACAAGGGAGAGTGTCATCTACGTACCCTCGTAGACCGTAAGCGGAAGCGTTATGACAACGCGGTTGATGTAGTCGTACGTCTTCACGATCGACCGATCCCAGCACCGAAGTTATGGCACCTCCGCGGACTGCACACGTTCAGCTCGGTGACGTCCCACGAACGCATGATCCAGTAGAGCTTCGCGGGAGAGTTCTGTCAGCACGACGGCGTGGTGACGGTGTTGATGAAGTTACCGATGCAGGGCTTCGCCTAAGCACCGCTACGATATGACCGAGGTGGATTATGGTGGAAGGGGGCACCGCACACGTGTAAGAGATCAATGATCAATTGTTGTGTCTCTATGGGGTGCCCCCTGGCCACGTATATAAAGGATGGAGGGAGGAGGAGGCTGGCCCTCATAGGGTGCGCCCAAAGTGTGGAGTCCTACTAGGACTCCCTAGTCCTAGTAGGATTCCACCTCCCACATGGAATAGGAAAAGGGGAAGGGAGAAGGAGAAGGAAGGAAGGGGGCGCCCCCTTTCCCTAGTCCAATTCGGACCAGTCCATGGGGAAGGGGCGCAGCCACCCTTGAGGCCTTTCTCTCCTTTCCCGTATGGCCCATTAAGGCCCAATACGAATTCCCGTAACTCTCCGGTACTCCGAAAAATACCCGAATCACTCAGAACCTTTCCGATGTCCGAATATAGCCTTCCAATATATCGATCTTTACCTCTCGACCATTTCGAGACTCCTCGTCATGTCCCCGATCTCATCCGGGACTCCGAACAAACTTCGGTCATCAAATCACATAAACTCATAATACAAATCGTCATTGAACGTTAAGCGTGCGGACCCTACGGGTTCGAGAACTATGTAGACATGACCGAGACACATCTCTGGTCAATAACCAATAGCGGAACCTGGATGCTCATATTGGCTCCTACATATTCTACGAAGATCTTTATCGGTCAAACCGCATAACAACATACGTTATTCCCTTTGTCATCGGTATGTTACTTACCCGAGATTCGATCGTCGGTATCATCATACCTAGTTCAATCTCGTTACCGGCAAGTCTCTTTACTCGTTCCGTAATGCATCATCCCATAACTAACTCATTAGTCACATTGCTTGCAAGGCTTATAGTGATGTGCATTACCGAGAGGGCCCAGAGATACCTCTCCGATACACAGAGTGACAAATCCTAATCTCGATCTATGCCAACCCAACAAACACCATCGGAGACACCTGTAGAGCATCTTTATAATCACCCAGTTACGTTGTGATGTTTGATAGCACACAAGGTGTTCCTCCGGTATTCGGGAGTTGCATAATCTCATAGTAATAGGAACATGTATAAGTCATGAAGAAAACAATAGCAATATACTAAACGATCGTATGCTAAGCTAACGGAATGGGTCAAGTCAATCACATCATTCTCTAATGATGTGATCCCGTTAATCAAATGACAACTCATGTCTATGGCTAGGAAACTCAACCATCTTTGATTAACGAGCTAGTCAAGTAGAGGCATACTAGTGACACTATGTTTGTCTATGTATTCACACATGTATTATGTTTCCGGTTAATACAATTCTAGCATGAATAATAAACATTTATCATGATATGAGGAAATAAATAATAACTTTATTATTGCCTCTAGGGCATATTTCCTTCATCGTATTCCCACTTGCACTAAATTTAACCTCTCGACAATAGGGTCGGTTGGAATTTCCGGTTCACATACCTCCTAGATAAAAATATCTATGTCACGTTGGTCGGCATAATTGTCATAAACAATAAATGAACCAAATAGTTATAAAATATAATATATACCACATCCGAATCATAGACAGGACGAGGGCCGACGGGGGCGGATACCAAAACCATCGCACTATATAATAACAAACAATAATAAAAGTAAGAAAATTATACAAGTATCTATCTAAATCATACAAGTAAGAATTTTTTTCTTTTAGAAAGAAGATAAGAACAAGTGGCTCACCACGGTGGTGCCGGCGACGAGATCGGCGCGGGCGATCGACGGCGGTGAAGACGGGGACGGGACATGACGGACCACTAAACCTAGACAAATCTTGAGGAAAATAGAGCTTGGAGGTCGAGCTTGGAGAGGAGAAAGCTTAAGTAGTGTGGCTCGGGCATTTCATCGAACACCTCATGTGCATAGGAGGTGAGCTAGAGCACCACAAAGCCCTCCCCTCGCCGGCCAAAAAAAACAGAGCAGTGGAGTGCTCTGCTCGTGGGCGAGGGGGTATATATAGGCACCTCATCGGTCCCGGTTCGTGGGTGGAACCGGGATTAAAGCCACACCTTTGGTCCCGGTTCCAGACACGAACCGGGACCAATGGCTGCCCATTGGTCCCGGTTCGTGTCTGGAACCGGGACCAAAGGGGCGAGATGAACCGGGACCAATGCCCCACGAGGCCCGGCCGGCCCCCTGGGCTCACGAACCGGGGCCTATTCCCCCATTGGTACCGGTTCGTGACTGAACCGGGACTAATGGGCTGGCCAGGCCTGGACCAAAGCCCTATTTTCTACTAGTGCTTGTCGGCCATGATAGTCAAAGCCAGGGCAGCAGGCCACATCAGAGGGCTGGTACCCCACCTCATCCCGGGAGGGGTGACCCACCTTCAATACGCCGATGACACTTTGCTGTTGTTTGAACCCGATGACCACAGCATTGCTTCTATCAAGCTCTTGCTGCTATCCTTTGAAATACTTTCAGGGCTGAAAATTAACTTCCTGAAAAGCGAGGTCATTACCATGGGTATGGACGACCAGGATAGCGCGCGTGTAGCCAATCTGCTTAATTGTAAGCTAGGGAGCTTTCCAATTAAGTACCTAGGCCTTCCGATATCACACCGGAAACTGTCCATCGTTGAGTGGGAGCCCCTTTATGGGAAGGTGGCCAATAGAGTCAGCCCGTGGCGTGGGAGATTTATGTCCTCCGTCGCTCGGCTAATTCTCACAAACTCGAGTCTCTCCTCCCTCCCTCTGTTTACTATGGGGATGTTTCTCCTAGCTGATGGAGTGCACGCTCGGTTAGATACCCCTCGCTCTAGGTTCTTTTGGGAAGGAACCGGGATCAAACACAAATACCATCTGGTTAAATGGGCTGCGGTGTGTAGGCCAAAAAAATTTGGGGGCCTGGGCATCACTAACTCTAAACTCATGAACGTGGCTCTCCTCACAAAATGGTGGTGGCGTCTTGCCCAAAATGAGTCGGGACTCTGGGCACAGCTACTCCGAGCCAAATACTTCCCTAACGGAAACCCCTTCACGGCGACCTCGTCCAGATCCGCGTTTTGGAATGGGATCCAAGCAGTGAGGCCCGCCTTCACGGTCGGGGCCAAGTTCCGGATCAACAATGGTCAATCCACTCGGTTTTGGCTTGACTGTTGGTTGGGGCCTGACCCCCTTTGGCAGAGCCACACCGCTATATATCAGGTGGCCACAAACGCCAATATATTGGTGGGGGAGGCTTTGATCTCCTCTCCACCCGCAATTCATTTCGTGCGGGCCCTCACCAACACCGAACGTGAGTCATGGGATGACTTGGTGCAGAAAATTGGGGATTTGCGACTAGGCTTGGGGGCCGACGTCGTGGACTGGAACCTGACTGCCTCCAGGAAGTTTACGGTGAAATCGTTATATAGCAAACTTACTGAGGGAGTGCGCTGGATATAGCCAGGGGGCTATGGAAGGCCGGTTTGCCACTCAAGATAAAAATCTTCTTGTGGCAAATGTTTAGGAACCGGCTCCCAACTTCCGACAATGTAGCTAAACGTAATGGCCCGTCCGACGGGTCCTGTTCGGTTTGTGGTCTAGGTGAAGACGCAAACCATGTGTTCTTTAGGTGCCACCTAGCCAAGTTTGCGTGGAGCGCGGTTAGGGACGCGTGTCACACAAACTGGAATCCCTCCTCGGGTGCGGATCTTCTCACCTTGATAAAAACCCAAAAGGGATCCAGTGCTAGAATAGCTTAGCATTGCGTAGGGGCGTTGCTTTGGGCTATTTGGACGACTCGTAACAAAATTACGATAGAGAAGAAATTCCCTAACCATCCCGCTGATGTGATGTTCAAATGCCACCTATTTTTACAAATGTGGACACCGTTGGGGAAGGAGCGCGATGCTGAGCGCATGATGGAAGTCTTGGAGCGTATCAGGATGACTCAGACGTTCGCCAGGCAAGACGCGACGCACAGCTGAGCTGCTTTTGGGGAGGCCTTCATCCTTGCGGAGGTCGTTTGGGCTTGTTGATCCTTATGTTAGATATGAAGCCTGCGTGCTTTTGAACTATGGGTTGTACTGCGATACTTGCTGACCTGGATGGTCTTCTTTTCCTTTCGAACCTTGTTTGAATGCTGTTGAATGGCATTATTAATTTAAATCCGGACGCTCCTAGCGTCTTCGTTCAAAAAAAAAGAGTACTCGCCCAACACATTAAACGAGCAATACTCCAGTCTCCTGGAGACAGTTTTGTTAGGTTGATCTCCTCCGTGTGGGCCCAACGGCCCACCGGGCCCTTAGATCCGCGCCCTGATCGGGGGCGCCCAGCCCACAATGGCTGGCGGGCCCCTGTCACACTGCGCCATATAAAGAGGTGGGGGCCGGCGGCTCGCAGCACGAGGTTCGTCGCAAGCCGCACACCCCACCGACAATCCCTTCCGATCTAGGGTTTCGCAGTAGTGACGGGAAGCACCGCCACCACCTCGCCCACTCTTCGCCATCACCGTGCGCCACAGCACCACGATGGCCTCCGGCTCAAGCTCGTCAGCACAAGGAGAAGGTAGGACCACCGATGATCTAGCCTACCCCGATCCAAAGCAGTCTATCAATGGTATCAGCCAGATTGGGTCTAGATTTTTGGTTGAAATCAAAGGAAAAGATCCTTCCCCCTCCCCTGGAACCCTAGAACAGGGAGAAAGAACAGAACCCTCACCGGAAAAGTTGCGCCGCCACAATGGCCGCGCCGTTCCTCTCGACCCCGACGCGCATCGGCAAGCCGAGGCGCCGGGACAAAGAACAACCCCTCACGGGGCAAAGAGACATCTCACCGGGGAGGAAATGGTGCCGCCGCTGGGGCCACTTGACGGCGACGCGCTCACCTGAGGGTGGACGCGCACGCTGGCAAGGGGGCCAAGGGGGCACCGCCGTCCGGCCGCCGCCTCTGCTCACAGTGAATGGTGGTGGTTGGAGAAAGAGGAAAGAAAGAAAGGGGAAGGGGGCTCGCGCGGCGCGCACGTCCGACGCCGTCGCCGGCGGCCGGCGTAGCCACCACTGCGAGAGAGGTGAAACAGAAGGAGGGAAGGGAGAGTAGGCGCGGGCGCGTCTCTCTCTCGATCTGCCACAGAAGAGAAAGAAGAACAGGAAGGGAGAGAGAGCTCGCGCGGCGCGGTGGCTCTCGTCGCCATCGCCGGCGGCCGGAGCGGCCGGCCGGGGAGCTGCCCCTGTTTTGCCGCTACGAGAGAGAAACAGAAGAGGGTCGGGGCGAGTCGAACGGGGGCTAGGGTTCTGCGGATCGATCTCCCCAGGTTTTGATCGAGCGAAAAGCTCGCTGCGTCGTACGATTCCATCGAACGGTGGAGAAAGATAACCTAGCCCCGCCCCGGGCCGATGGGCTGAATGCCACAATGGGCCGAAAGACAGGCCGCGGCTGAGCCCACAGCCGCCTTGCGTGCGCCCAACAGGCAACAGGGAGGGGCTCGGTCTGGACTGGGCTTTTGGGCCGGGAGGCGTTGCAACGCGCGCCTGGGCCCAGGCCGGCGGTCTGTGTTTTTTCTGTCCAGTTTTGGGCAGATTCATGAATTTTATAAAGAAAATAATAAAGTTCATGAATTTTTATTTGGTAAAAGAAAAGTTTATGTAAATAATAAAAGGTTCATGAATTCTGTATTCATGTTTTTCCGCTGCAAAATAATTAATAGTGCTCTTTTACAAAGAAAATAAAAGTTTAGAGAGAACATAATTTAAAGAGCATATTAAAGTGATTATTAAAATGAATATGGTTATGTTATTTTTATGACCAACGTTGTTAATAACATGATCATGTTTTATTATTGAAATTAAAGGTGCATTTATTTCTAATATTTTGCCCAACGGTAATATAGATTTAATTGCATAGACAATTGTATGTTTAATTTGACCAACGTTAGATTAATACGTATGATTGTTATAATGATCTCACTTAAATTGTGATTTCAGGAGGCTTCCACTTGATGAGTTGCCTAAAAGATGTTCCAACACTCAGAGGTGACAACTACACTGAGTGGAGGAAGAAAGTAGAACTGGCATTTGTCTGTGCTGAGCTGGACTGGGTTGTGGACACTCCACAGCCAGTCAGACCTACAGAGCCAGTAAGAGAGGCCACTGATGATGATGCTGCGTGGGATAAAAAGAGGGGGGATTATGCTCCTATGGAGATGTTATACTCCATAGAAAACCAAAAGTGGGTCAATGCAAACAAAAAGTGCATGGCATTTATAAAGAATACAATTGAGAGCACCATTGTGGGCTCCATTGCAGAGTGCACTTCCGCAGGGGAGTTGCTTACAAAGATAAAGAGCCAGTTCACTGGCTCTTCAAAGATATATGCCACCCAAGTGTTAAAGCAACTGGTGACAGAACACTACACAGGTGGTAGTCATGGAATAAGAGAGCACATCCTCAGGATGAGCAATATGGCAGCAAAGCTAAAGCCCATGGATGAGGATCTGGAGATCAAACCAAAGCTCCTGGTCCACCTGGTCATGGCTTCACTGCCAAAGGAGTTTGAAACCTTTGTTGTAAACTACAATATGTCACCTGGAACATGGGACATTGAAAAGACAATAGCAATGTGTGTCCAAGAAGAGGACAGACTCAAAGCCTCACATGGTGGTTCACTCAACTATGTGAAGGATAACAAGAAAAAGAATTACAATCAAAACAGCAAAGGTTCTCCCTCAAAGCCACATGGTAAAGCTCCCTATCAGCATCAACAGAAGCCTTTCCCAGTGGACAAAGACACTTGTCTCCACTGTAAGAAGACCGGGCATTACAAGAAAGACTGCCCTGATTGGCTGAAGTCAATCATGGCAAAAAGAGGTAACAATATAGTTTCCTTTGTAAATGAATCCTTGTATGCACAGTTTTCAAAATCCACTTGGTGGATTGACTCAGGAGCAACTGTTCATGTTGCAAATTCTTTACAGGGATTCCATTCGACGCGGACTACGCAAAGAAGCGAAAGACACATTGAAGTGGCAAACGGAGTTGAAGCAGAAGTTGAAGCTGTCGGTGACATCTCCTTGGAGTTAGCTGATGGATTCAATCTTCTACTTAGAGATGTTTTATTTGTTCCATCATGTCATAGAAACTTAATTAGTGTTTCTTGTTTGGACAAAGATAATTATGAATGTTATTTTGGACATGGCAAGTGTGCCATATGGTTAAATAATGCTTATGTGGGTGATGCTTTACTACACGATGAGCTTTATTTGTTATCACTTCGTGAAAAAGTTTATTCTGTATGCAACGTGAAAGAACATGTTTCCGCGTCGAATAAAGAACAAAAGAAAAGAAAGAGAACATTCGACTCATCGAAATTATGGCACTGTCGCTTGGGCCATATTTCCAAGGGGAGAATAGAAAGATTAGTCAAAAGTGAAATTCTTCCTCCGTTAGAATTCTCAGACTTAGAACAATGCATAGATTGCATTAAAGGAAAGTATATAAAACAAATCAAAAAAAGGTGCAATCCATAGCACAGGCACACTAGAAATCATCCACACTGACATTTGTGGACCATTTCCGATGAAAAGTGTGGATGGATATGACTCGTTCATAACATTCACAGATGACTACTCTCGGTATGGATATATTTATCCAATCAAAGAAAGATCTGAAGCGTTGGATAAATTTAAAATATTCAAAACTGAAGTTGAAAATCAGCATGATAAAAGAATAAAGATAGTAAGGTCCGACCGTGGGGGAGAGTACTACGGTCGGCACACTCCATATGGCCAAGTCCCTGGGCCTTTTGCAAAGTTCTTGCAGGAGACTGGCATAGTAGCCCAGTATTCAATGCCGGGCGAGACTCAGCAAAATGGAGTAGCTGAAAGGCACAACCGTACACTTATGGATATGGTGCGCAGCATGATGAGTTACTCCACTTTGCCATTGGGACTATGGATGGAGGCGCTTAAAACCGCCATTCACATTCTCAATAGAGTACCAAGCAAGTCGGTGCCCAAAACACTGTACGAGCTATGGACAGGAAGGGTTCCCTCCCTACAACACTTCAGGGTGTGGGGGTGCCCTGCTGAGGCCAAAATGTTTAATCCAAACATTGCAAAGTTAGATCCCAAAACAGTGAGCTGCCACTTCATTGGCTATCCAGACAGATCGAAGGGTTTTCGTTTCTACTGCCCAGACAGATATACAAAGTTTGTAGAAACAAGACATGCAGTCTTCTTAGAGGACGAAATCATGAGGGGGAGCTTGGTAGCTCGGAAAATTGATCTTGAGGAGAAGAGGGTGCATGCACCTAATCCGATGATTCAGGAGCCATTTTTCTCACTACCAGTTGCAACTCCACCCATGATAACTATGGGGGTAGACCCGGAACCTGTCCGTCAGGAGCCGACTGAACCCGTTGTTGAGCATGAAAGGGAGGTGCAGCAGCCAATTTTAGGCGAGGTGCCGGAAGTTGAGGCACAGAATGTGCCAGAAACTGAGGCCCTTAGAAGGTCTAATAGAACAAGAAGATCAGCTATTTCTACCGATTATAAAGTTTATAACACAGAAATGGTTCATATGGAAAAAGATCCCACCTGATATGAAGAAGCCATGAGAAGCCCTCATTCATCGAAGTGGATGAAGGCAATGGAAGATGAGATGAAATCGATGAGTTCCAAAGATGTTTGGGACTTAGAGAAAATTCCTAAAGGAGCCAAAACAGTAGGCTGCAAATGGGTCTACAAAATTAAGTATGACTCTAAAGGGAATGTAGAAAAGTACAAAGCACGACTCGTGGCAAAAGGATTTACACAAAGAGAAGGGATAGATTACAATGAGACATTTTCTCCAGTCTCATGTAAGGATTCCTTCAGAATCACAATGGCATTAGTTGCTCATTTTGATTTAGAGTTACATCAAATGGATGTAAAGACGGCATTTCTCAATGGGGATTTGAAAGAAAATGTCTACATGAAACAACCCAAGGGTTTTATCATGGAAGGCAAGGAAAATATGGGATGCCGCCTGAAGAAATCCATTTATGGATTAAAGCAAGCCTCTAGACAGTGGTATCTAAAGTTTAATCAAACGATTAAAAGTTTTGGATTTAAAGAAAATATTGAGGATAACTGCATTTATGCAAAGTTTAAAAATGGGAAATATATTTTCCTAATCTTGTATGTGGATGATATCCTGCTTGCTAGCAGTGATGTTAGTCTACTACAAGAAACAAAGAAGTTCTTATCCTCAAACTTTGACATAACAGATCTTGGTGAAGCATCATATGTTTTGGGCATAGAAATTCACCGAGATAGGAACAGTGGAGTCTTAGGACTATCGCAGAAAGCATATTTAGAAAAGGTTCTTAAAAAGTATAATATGCATGCGAGTAAAGCCACACTTGCTCCTATAGTCAAGGGCGATAGTTTTGGGAAATTCCAATGTCCCAAGAACCAGTACGAGATCGATCAAATGAAAGCAGTACCATATGCTTCGGCTGTTGGAAGCTTACAGTATGCACAAGTGTGCACTCGCCCTGACTTAGCTTTTATCACCGGGGTACTCGGTAGATATCAAGAGAATTCAGGCATTGAGCACTGGAAGATGGTAAAGAAAGCATTGTGTTATGCGCAAGGCACGAAGGACTACATGCTAACATACAGGAGATGTGATTCCCTAGAGATAAAAGGGTATTCAGACGCAGATTTTGCGGGGGACAGAGATGATAGAAAATCCACGTCAGGATACGTATTCACTCTAGCTGGGGGAGCTATTTCGTGGAAAATCTCCAAGCAGTCGATAGTTGCATCATCCACGATGTATGCAGAATTCATAGCATGCTTCGAGGCCACGGGGCAGGCGATATGGCTAAAGAAATTTATACCCGACTTGAAAGTGGTAGATTGTATTCACAAACCACTAAAGATGTACTGTGACAACCAGCCCGCAGTATTCTATGCTCATAACAACAAGTCGAGTAATGCTGCCAAAACAATAGAGATAAGGTATTATGTTGTGAAAGATAAAATACAGGATCACACTATAAGTCTCGAGCATATAAGGACAAAGGATATGCTTGCGGATCCGCTAACGAAAGGCTTACCACCCAATGTGTTCAAGGAACACTTAGCCGGCATGGGTTTAAGGGAAAGCCTTATGATTCCTGGATAGGCCCAAAAGGAACAGAATTTGTTTTTGAACAAAACGTATGTTGTAGTTGTATGATTCTATCGACAATTAAGTTGTGACGATGAAACATGCTCTATGTACCAATATGTGATGAAACAAATAAACTAGAAAGTATAAGGTTAAAAGTAAAGTTGAGATCAAGGGGGAGAATGTTAGGTTGATCTCCTCCATGTGGGCCCAACGGCCCACCGGGCCCTTAGATCCGCGCCCTGATAGGGGGCGCCCAGCCCACAATGGCTGGCGGGCCCCTGTCACACTGCGCCATATAAAGAGGTGGGGGCCGGCGGCTCGCAGCACGAGGTTCGTCGCAAGCCGCACACCCCACCGACAATCCCTTCCGATCTAGGGTTTCGCAGTAGTGACGGGAAGCACCGCCACCACCTCGCCCACTCTTCGCCATCACCGTGCGCCACAGCACCACGATGGCCTCCGGCTCGAGCTCGTCAGCACAAGGAGAAGGTAGGACCACCGATGATCTAGCCTACCCCGATCCAAAGCAGTCTATCAAGTTTCAATTACTAAGTGGCACGTAATACACGACAAATGACAAAATATTCAGATCGAACAGGCCCGTACCGTACGAAGAGCACGACAGTACATCTAATGGTGCAATAACCATGCCATGCATATTCAACCACGTAGGTTGAGCCCAAAATAGAGAACTTCATACATCTGAATATTGTACGTTGCCAAGGTACGGTCATCCTCCATTAACTTGCGGTCAAATATGAGGCGCTGCAGGTCCGGTGGAATGCCTTCCTTAGCTCAGATCTTCTCCCTAACATTATAGATGGTATCTGCGCTGTCTACCTCAAGATCATAGAATTTTCCTTGTAACGTCTTCACGTAGATGTTCATCCTCCCTCCTGGGCACCGGCTGTGGAGGACGAGGAGGAGGGTGTTGTTGTTGCGGATGTTGAGGTCCGCCAGGGTCCTGCCTTCGTCGTCGTCGTTGTCATCGAGCTGTCTGTTGGCGAAGATGAGGCACTGTTGGTCCTTGGGAAAGCCATGCCACTCGTGAATCTTGGCCTTGACATTGTTTACTGTATCTGAGCTCGACACTGCAAGGTTCATGGCCCTGCCTGTCAGTGTCTCGACCACATGGATCTGCATCTTCTCATGGAGCGGATGGAGGCGGAGGCCAAGGGTGAATCCGTCACGGACGCCATAGTCAGCCAGCGTGCAGCCGTCGTCCAGCTGCTCCCCATTGAAGGTGAAGCGCTGCTGATCCTGGATCTTGGCCTTGACAATGTAGATGGTGTCTGATGGATCGACCTTGAGGGGGATCGCCTTGCCGGCGAGAGTCTCCACGAAAATCTGCATCCTTGAGGAAGGCTTTTTGGAAACCTACGCTCGGCCTGAATCAGGAACACTCGTACAAAGGTTTTCTGGTGCTTACAGACGAGGGTGTCGGCTGCTTATATTGATGGAATATAAGAGTACGTAGGTAGGTCGTACGTACAGGCCGAGCCGGACTCTCTCTGAAATAACCTGTTCCGATTACAACTAAAGCACGCTTCGTATACGTACAGGCGGTGTCGTGCTGCCTCACCGGCAATGTAGCTTAGGGCCGCTTGCCCTCGTCGGCGGACGATCAGTTGTCATCACGAACCAAACGGATCGTCGCCGCTGCCGCTCGCCCGAGTTACGTACCGCGCGCCGCCATGTCAGACCTCCCTGCCGCCGCCGCATCCTTGCGCTCGGCCCGTCGACCCTGGCCACTCATCGACTCAAAGTGCCACATCATCGACTGCGACAACGTGACCACCGCCCGCACCGTCACGAGCCAAAGGAACGACATCAAGGTGACCTTCGAGCTCGCCGACCCGCCCGGCGTATCTCGCTGCTTCGTCCACTTCCCCGGCATGGCGGAGAGCCGCTACGGCGTACAACCCGTGGTTGTGAGTTCGGCGGACGCCTTTGTCCTTCTCGTTGTCCCCTTCACCAGCGGCCACGGGCGCAGGGAGAACAACGATTTCTTCGTCTACAGGGCAGGTCCAGGGGCACCATCTCTCCGCCTTCTCCCTGGCGTCGGCCCCAACTGCTATCCCGACAACGTCACGCTGGCCGGTGTCGTGCCCCTCGGCGGCGCCGATCTCAACAACAGAGACTACGCCGTGGTCTTCCCCTCGCGATCAAACTCTTGCTCGGGATACACCAACGACTCTACGAGCACGGAGTACTACCTCAACGTGTATCGCTCCGATATCTCTGAGTGGAAGTGGCCCATCGTGAAGTCCAAGCACCACAATCCCGAGGTAATTATGCGGCACGAAGGCACCCGCGTGATCTTCGCCAGAAGGGGAACACTCGGCTGGGTCAATCATTGGCATGGCATTCTTCTATGCAACGTGCTCGACCAATATCCTGTCATGCGTTTGATCCAATGGCCTGTTCCGATCCCTTGCGATCTGGTGTCAGAGTTCGGCATGGGAGTCGACAATATCTATGCACGGCCGTTCCGCGACATCGCAATAAGCAATGGCGTGATCAGGTTTGTCGAGCTAAAATCTTGTCGGTGTAATGATACCTGTAATGAGAAAGGGGTCATTGGCCAAGGCTGGACGATCACCACATGGAGCAGGGCGATCTTCTCAAATAAGTGGAACAAAAAGTTCACTGTCAAGGCTGATAACGTGCCCGTCACAGATTCAAGTTACCCTAACGCATCGGGTGGCAAGAGGTTGAGCTGGGACAAGGTGGTTCACGGTGCGCCCACTCTTAGCTTGTGTGACGACGATGTTGTCTACATCATGGCTAGACTGGACATCCGCCCCACGGTTGCATGGATGCTTGCCATTAACATCAGAGAGGGAACACTAGCAGCGGTCAAGCAGTGTTCTACTAAAAAGATGCCCGGTTTTGAACCGACTTATGTTCAATGTGCCTTGTCCGACTACCTCAAGCAGCGGAAAAGGTGATGAGAAAGGGGACCTTGGAGGGAAACTATGGAGAAGTCGGTTATAAGTACTTGTATTAACAATCTTGATGATTTATAGCTTGCCTACCAACTTTATAGCATGTGCTTCTTATTGAGTTTATTGCGATGGAACAATGAGTTTATTCCTCAACAATGATAGGGTTACATGTGCTTCTTATTGATGTGTGGTTTTTCTTTATGAGTCGAGTTGAGTTACGAGAAATTGACATGAACAGGAATATCCGAAACTCCTATCTCTTTTTTGCTATATGCCTTATTGTCATCAGACGAATTCGTTGCAACATAGGAATAATGTTGGCAGTGCAAACTCTTTGCGGCTGAACATCAGTTGCAATTTACCACAATGCTTCTTCCACCTCGTATATCTATTAACTCAGCTGGAAGATGAGTGTCGGTTCAGAGCTCATTTATGATGCCTGAGCAATTATCCTACAACTGGGAACAAAGTAACAGACCAATTAACTAATTTAGTTTGGGCTAAAGTTTTGATCGGCTACAGAAGGAAGGGACAACTGATCGAGTACACCCGGTTTCTCTTTTCTTCTCTTGTAGTTTACATGACTGCATAGCTAATGCCGACACCAGAAAAACTTAGCTTGGAGAGTACAAAGGCTTCAGCCTGCAAATCAGTCCCACGTCTTCTTCATAGCAAGTTATCTGCACAAGTTCAGTATCCTACACGGCTGAATTCAGTACCGAATGCACACAAGTCGTTTAACACGGTTCAAGCCTGTGACTACGATTGACTGCCGAGCGAGAGGCATTGGGCTGACGGGGA
Organism: Thinopyrum elongatum; assembly: GCA_011799875.1. Lineage (NCBI taxonomy): Eukaryota > Viridiplantae > Streptophyta > Magnoliopsida > Poales > Poaceae > Thinopyrum > Thinopyrum elongatum. The sequence goes on along the minus strand of CM022299.1, from coordinate 32,642,805 downwards.
GATTGTAGAGACAGACTTTCTTTCTTTCTTTCTTCTAGAGAGAAAGTGCCAAAGACCCCGGCTCCTTTCCATTACCAACGAAACCACAGCTTTACAGATCATCTATTACAAGCATGCAGAGGGCCAGCAGAAACACTACCTCGGCAGAAACCAAAAAACTATAGCTGCTTGTTTGGTTACTGGAACTATCTCTGTTTTTGTTTTGCTTGCGGGCTGAGTTCAGATATGTTCGTTTGGTTACCCGCAAGCAAAGCCAAACAAAAAAGATAGTTCCAGTAACCAAACAAGCTACTAAAGGCTACTCAGAACGCTACCAACAACAACAGCTTCAGGGATGAGGGCTTTGCTGCCATTCATGGACTTTGGTTATGAAATGTGTCATAAATCTATGAGCCTCCCATGGCGGTGACAGAGTCTGTTTGACCGCTGCCGGAGCGAATGCTGACAGATTCACCTCCACAGAAATTTCATTCTTGATTGCAGATTTTTACCAAAAAACTGTGATCTATTACAAAACTCAACAAATCACACATTGCTATTTGAGTTACACAGTAGAATGACTGGGTTGGAACTCAAAGATGCAGGCAACTAATTATTACCAGAAATCAGTTATCAGCGCAAAAATTATTACCAGAAATCAAATAAGGAATTGCAAAACGCAGTCTAATAATAACTAGACAAACAAAAACTACTTCCGCCTTCAGATTAAGTGGCGGTGCCCAGACAGGTTATCATCAAAACAGAGATGGACATAGCTCCGGATGATACTATCTGTATAAAACTAAGTTAGAAACCACCAGCAGATAGCGGCAAGTTTTCACTGTGCTTTCGCCAGCCAAGGATCCCTGGGAAATATAAACAGATATAGATCAAATAAATAAATTCAAGTAAGCAAAAATAGATCTAGAACCTTGAAATTCTTGTGGAATGATCCCAAACCTTTTAATTTGATCAAGTATGATCAATCTTGGGCCAGGGGGGATCTTCACATCTTTCAAAGCACTAATAAGGCAACATGAAGTAGAGTACCATGAATACATCTTACATGCATAACTAAAAGGGTATCGCACACAACTGGATCTAGATAAACTTACCTGTCAGTAAGGAGGGGCAAGGTATGATCAGTAAGGAGACCCTTCCTGAAATTCTTCTCATATTTCTCGAGGCCCAGATTTTGTAACATGCTACTTGTCCTGGCATAGTAGTTATGTTCACTCACACCCTGTGGCTTTGAGAACCTCTGCCCAATCTACATACCCATAAGCAGAATTATTTATTACATAATATGAATGCCAGACCGACAATCATATATCAGCTAGTTGTGGGTTGATGACAAGGCAACCAAATACGTAGTAATTTCATCAAAGCAAAGAACATTTGGGAAAAAAAAAGGAGAAGCATCCCTTTCGATTCACCATAATGGCATCAGCATAATATGTGCGTGTGTTTACACTCACAATTTAGCAAAAGTCAAGCAATTTTTTCTTAAAAAAAATCCATCCAGCTGCCATGAAACAAAAAGTTGCTCTTCCATGCCCAAGGTTCTTCTCTTCTGTTTTCTGGAGACCTAAGGCCTGTAAGGCCCCAGCCTCTAGGCTTTTCATATTTGCTGGCCATGTTCTAGAGATAATTCAGTGAGGTTTATAATACTGAAAGGAAACAAAAGGAGGCATGGAAGTGCTCAAGCAAACTCGCCATCAGAATATTTTTGATATGCCCAACATTTCCATGCAGGCAGTACCATCAAAATAAAATTAATTATGAATTTTAAAAGGTAAATGCCGGTTCATAATGCTCTGGTGAAGCACATGCTGTATCTACTTTAAAGTTGGTCATGATTCGTCTAATGTACAGAAGCAACTGTCATCTCCACATGCCAGGCAAAACAATATCCCTTTACTCAATTATTAATGTACCCATCCAAACCACAAAAGATCATAAGCAGGCAACTCATCAACATTGAAAATTTAGTGGCAAGATGGACTGCACAGAAAAATGAATCCAAATTGTAATAACCAACAAAGATGACTAGATCATTACCATGAAAAAGCCACCCTGAAATACCGCAAAACCAACACCGGATGTGATTGCATTTGCGACCGGATTAGGAGTTCCCATTCCACTCACTAGAGAGAACAGAACACCGGAACCAAAAGCGGCTGCCATGCTATAAAAAAATACGAATAGGATGTCTGTCATGCATAAAGTGACAAGTATCGATTTCTTAATTGGAGTTAAAGAATTAACAACCAGAAACCTGAAGCTGTGCAATAAGGACCATCCTTCGGATAATTACCAAAAGGAACGTCTATTGCATCTTTGCATTGCCAAGATTAAATAAAACACATGTATGGGACACCACACTGATGATATAAGCTATAGTCCTTGAAGAAATCTGCCGAATAAAATGAAATGCCTAGGCCTCACCTGCCCTGGATGTCGTCTACTCCGCGTATCCTTCTCATAACACATGATATGCCTGCATTTGTACCAGACATAACTGCAAAGTTGCGTGCTTGCACCAACGGTCCAGCAGCTAAAGCCTGCAAGGCAAGAAAGCAGGCTGGTGACCAACATTCGCTATGTCATCAAGGCGAAAATGCAGGCCTTAACCTATGTTGACTATAGATCAGGAATCAAAAGTGCCGGGTCGCAAGCCAACATTGCAAATAAATTTTGAGAAAACATGTTCCAATCGTACAATTCATCAACAATTATCACGAACAGTCACACAGTAGTTGTCAGTTATCACGAACAATTCATCAACAGGAAATAATAAGATAAAATAAGCAGAGGAGGATGCCGTATGTAGGGTTCGCAACCTGCGCCTGCTTGAAGGATGCCATGGCCTGCGGGTTGGCGTTGGGAGGGAGCGGCGGCACCCACGGCGCTCCCCCGTCGGCGGTGATGGAGCCCATGAGGCCCCCGAGCGCCCCGCCCTGGACCGCCCCCGCCGCCGTGGTCACCGCCGCCTCGACGTGGATGGGCTGCTTCGCCATCCAGGCGCGGAACCCCGCCTCCAGCGCCCTCACGCGCCCGCTCCACTCCTCCAGCGGGTTGCGGCCGCCGCGCGCCTGCGCCGGCGGCGAGGAGGAGGCCATCGCAACCGAATCCCCTCTGCTTCTCGGCTTCCCCTCGCGTCTCGGCGCCTTAGAAAACGGCCAGCCTATTCTTCGCATGTAGCGTAGGATAGTTGCCAGGTCGAGTACATGGGCCGCGCGAATACCGCTCTCTTCGCGGAAGAAAAATAGCTCTACTGTTCGTTCGATAGGAAAAATAAAGTCGATTGATCCCTCCCTGCCGCGTTCACAGATTATAAGAACTTCTTTATTGTAAAGAAAATGTTTATGAGTTTTTAAAAAGAATGTACACGGATTAAAATCGTTCGTGAGTTTGGAAAATGTTCACGAATTAGAAAATCATGGATTTATAAAGTGTTCTTCGATTTATAAAAATGTTCAATAATTTTCAAAAAGGTTCATGAATTTTAAAAAAGCAATACGACACACATGGAAATGTTATTACGGGATTTACGAAGGTGCTTAGATGGGACAGCTTGATTGGATAAAAGTTAAGGGGGGGGGGGGTGTGGGAGAAGATTTGTTATGGATAGATCCGTAAACCCCCCGTATTAGTCCGTTGGTTTAGAATTTTCGTTTTTAAAAAGGGTCGCACAGTTTATTAAATGCAGAAAAATTAGTACAACTTCACAGTTTTTTTGAAAACTTGACGGATTTAAGGAATGTTCATTGTTAAAAGAAAGATAAATTGATAAAATGAAAAATAAAATAAAAATCAAAAGAGGGAAAAGAAAAAAAATCTGGCCAGAGATAATAAATGGGAAAACCAAGCTAAAAGCAACTAAAATGACGGAAATAGAAACCGGGAAATATAAGGAGGAAAACGGCCGCGAACGATGTCACTACGAGGAAGAGATAAATGGCTGAGCCCGTGAGCAGAGCAACACCCACGTGATTTCTAGGATATTCCACTCTTTATTCCCCTCGAACTCTTCACTTGCCCCGCATGCATGACTCCTGCTAAGCTTACGTATCATTTCATTAATGATAGAAGGAATAGAATGAGCACATTGGGGGTACAACACATGACATGAATGCATGACATGCATGAACATGATGCCTGAAGCAGAGAGACAAGGGATGCTCGGCCCGAACAAAGGATACAACATAGCTAAATCTACCAAGCCTGAGCGGCAAAACCAAACCTGCAATAAGTCCAACATCGCCAAATCCCAACTTCGTGGACACCGCGAGCGAGCAAGATGGCACCTTCAAGAAGGAAGACAACACCGAGACGTCGTCGCCATCTGGTCCGAGGGATCTGGACCTAGGGTTTCCCTGAGCTCGAAAAGGGGCGCAACTGAAGGCCTTGCCAGCGTCTCCAAGAAGGGAAACGACACCCACGGGCGTCGCCGCTGCCAGCACCGGCAAGCCGAGCAGGGATTTCTCCCTGACCTAAGGCTCAACAATCCCATAGCCGCCGAATGTGGAATCGATGAGGAGGAGGCCAACACTGGTCGGAACCGCTATGTCGAAAGGTGGATGGTGTGGCTGCACCTGCCGCCAGAGGATGACACCACCTCTGGCCCCACGAGCATTGGATCTGGCAAAAGCGGGAGGCTTTGAGGTATACACAGTAGGGCCGGCTGCGAAGCGAGGAACACTGCGAGGGAGAGGCGATCACTACCCCGAACTGACTTTTTCCTGACGGCTATATTCCGTCAGGAATGAACAGATTTCGTCAGAAATGAGCCCTTACCGTCAGGAATATCCCGTCAGCAACAGCTTGTCAGGGAAGACCAACGTTCCTGACGGTTCCCGTCATGAATAGTGTACCTGACGGTGTTTCCTGACAGGAGTCCTGAGATGCCCAAATTCAAATTCCTGACGGTGTGGCCGTCAGGAAACGCCGTCAGAAAACTGGCCGTCGCAAATATCTTCTGTTCCTGACAGCTAGTGGCACTCGGGACCATACCTTCAGGAATGAGGTCAACATATCCATGACGGCTAGCTTCGTCAGGAAAGAATGTATATATCCATGACGGCTATTCGTCACCCTGGGTGAGGAATAGTTATTCTTCACCCCCTCTCTATTTTGAGGTCAATGCACCGTATTTTTAGGTTTCGTAAATTTTGTCTTATTTCATACGTAAAAAGAGAACGTAAGAAAATATATACTCATCGTAAAAAATATTTTATGTTACGTAAAATTACGAACGTAAAAACATAGTGTAAAACATACATAAAATGCGATATTTCTGGTCTTATAACCTATTATTTTGTTTTATTATACCAAATTTTAGGTAGTGAATCAATATGAATGTAACTATTTGTATTCCAAACATAATTTATTTATGAAGCGATCGTAAGATTACCTCAGGTGAAGAATAACTTATTCTGCACCCTGGGTGATGAATAGGATTACTATATATATATATATATATATATATATATATATATATATATATATATATATATTCAGCCACATGCCAAATCATCTCACATTCATGCATACCCAAAGGTCACACAACCCGGTTTTAAATCACATCCAATTCCTAGGTCACAATGTACCCATACAATTTATTCAAGTCCCATTGTTCGCAAGATCCACACATTTATATCCAAGTCATTATTCATGGCAACTCAACTTAACAGGAGGTGTCACCAAGTCCGAAACACGCATACTAGCTAGTTGATTCCTAAATTGCCAGGAGAAGCAATTGACAAAGAAAGCATACCTAGTTCACAATATTAACCACTAATTATACTACTGGAATTCCTAAATGATTGTCCTGTGTTGGAGTAGAACTATGCTCATCTGCATGAGTAGCATGAGGATGGTCTTCATCATGGGAAGATTCTGTCAATGGAGTACCAGCATTCCCTTGGGCTTGGAAGGTTCCATTCACCTATACAATAGAAAAATGTAGGAGATTTCAATGAACAACAGTGAAAGGCAAAACTGTGATATATACAAGTTTTCAAACCAAAAGGTAAACTCCAGATCATGACACACTTGTTGCTAGGCACCAAGCAAGTGAAGAAGACTTTTCTTATTGCCCAGCACAGGCTGCAATAATGAAAATGTAACAGGAACATAATGAAAAAAATTAACTAAGTATGCCAAGCACTAAACTGCATGTTCAGAACTAGCACGACATGTAGAAAACTAGCAGTAAGCGGGCATATTTATAGCTTTCCAATGCAAGTTCCGAACATCAGCGGTTTAACATCACTACAAGAACTTGTTGTATTCCAAGTAAGCACGGAACATGTGCATGAGCTAAAACAGTTGCGGAGCCTAAACAAGCTGCAAGGCAATCTGAAAATTCATCATCTTGAAAATGTAAAAAACAAGAAAGAAGCGAATGATGCAAAGCTAGCTGATAAGAAAAGACTAATATGACTGGAACTGTCCTGGGGTGGTTCCTTACGGACTTGCTCACCAGAAGTTCAAGTGGAGGTGCTCGAGGGCCTTCGCCCACCCAAGGGTCTGGTGAGGAGAACGGTGGCCCCAAGTACCTACAACGACTTCTTCTCATAAGCTGCATTCGTGATGGAAATTAGAATAACTGGAGACATACTCATAAATGCAAGTTTAGAGGTATATACATCTATGAATTCTATTGATGCAGCATGTTTTTAAGGGAACAACTATGCAGCATGTTATGCCTGCCTGCCGATGAAGACCATGTTTATTTTCTTCTTACGGTATGCAATATTTGGGATGATGAACAACAGATTTATTTGTCTCCAATGGTTTGTAATATTGTGTACTGATTCATGCTGTTTTATATTCCATTTCCATTGGCTTCTAATAATAATGTGGAACAGCGGACTTAAGTGGATCTGGATGGATCCTAACAGCCCCACTGCAGCCCATTTCACCTGATGCTAATCCGAGTAGTATAAGTGTTATGGGAGCAGCAGGGTGAAGCTAATACACTGATAACCTTTTGCTATTCAAGCTAAAATGATGAGTACTACCCAAGCACAGTTTGACCATCTCAAATTTTGGAATCGAGTTATGATTACCCAATGAGCATGTCACCATACTCTGTTACAGATCATTGACAAAGGGAGATCCTGAAAGTGTGTGCATGGTCACCGGCAAGGAGGAGCCCTCAACATACTCACAGCTTGACTAGACTGCATTCCAATATAGCTATATGTTTCACACCAAAGCGGTATCACAAGGGCAAGATGAGTTGATAGAATCAGAGTATACATAAAGGAAAACGTTTGGAGCCGGAGCACCGGCGGAACCTTTCGGCCGGCCGCGTGACACAATGCCAAACTAAACCTACTGCAGTCCTTAGATACAATATTAAGAGTTTAAGACAATGTTTTTTTTTGTTGCAAAAACACATTAATGAAAACTGGCTGGAATAGAAATTAGAAACTCTAAATGATCAATAAATGGATCTCACGAGTCATAGTGAGAATCATTTTGGAAAATTATAAGCTAACAGGGTAACATGTACAGAGACTTAAGAAGGCAGCAACCAAAATTATAATCTAACTTTACATAGACACTTGGGCAGCATGAACAAGTTTACAAACCAAAAGGAAACTCCAGTTCCGACACACACATGTTGTTATCCACCAACCAAGTGAGAATTCTTTTATTGAAGCCAAGTGTAGGCTGCACTTATGAAGAACTAACAGGAACATAACATACAAGGAAGAAAAGGGAATAAGATAAATGTTTACTATCCAATCCAAACTGAAAGCCAAGACCATGCACATTTCATAGTATAACTTGCTCCTCAGCTTGTCGAGATTGTCTAAAATATTCTAATACATGAATAAAATGTCTATACCATGCACATTAGAAACCATTGTCAAGTTTGTGCACACATACCAGATCACTACCATCCATCAGCTCATCTTGAAAGGCTCGAAGGTCTTCGGGTATTTCGCATCCAGCCATCCCAGCTTCTTTATAGCACCACCACCAGAGGAGTACATAATTTCAGTTCCTTCTAATCTACTGGATATGCATCTTGAAAAGCTTTGTAGTACTTCTTCTGAAACCATGAACGAATTACAATATGTCTCAATTAATTTATGATTAACAATTATTGTCGTTTTGAAGATAAAGCAAATTTGCATGAACTTACAAGACGCTCCTGGACTAGGAGGCGCTGGACTGGGAGGGAGACACGAGGACGAGGCAGTTGGCCGGCGAGGGAGGCAGATCTGGACGGGAGGTGCCGGTCGATGGAGAGACGGAGCTGGAGTGGCTGGACGGCGAGGTAGGCGCCAGTCGACGGAGAGACGGAGCTGGAGTGGCTGGACGGCGAGGTAGGCGCCGGTCGACGGGGAGACGGAGCTGGAGTGGCTGGACGGCGAGGGAGGCGCCGGTCGACGGGGAGACAGAGCTGGAGTGGCTGGACGGTGAGGGAGGCGCCGGTCGACGGGGAGGCAGGTGGCGCTGGAGTGGCTGGACGGCAAGGGAATCATTCTTGCAGGGCCTTCCCAACTGACCATTTTTCCTCGATAAATCTTGCTACGCCATTGGAGTGTGATGGCCCTATGTCGTTCTCTCTTGCTTTTGCAGCAAGCACTAGATTCCTTGTAGCACCATCACCTATGAGTCAAATGACCATGCAATTGTAAGTGTTTATGTTTGTTTCTTCTGCAGGACCATGATCACAAGTCAAATGAAACTGAATGCAACTTACCAACATGATTTTCGTCTGCATGAATGATCATAAAACAACCCTGAACATAGTGAATTTATCACAAGTGTTACTCAAACAGCAAAATCAACATCTTTTAAGTACAAAATGAATTTGTGAACTGAAAAGGTAAAATGTACCACAGTACACAGTTCTGAAAACTAAATAGCAATTTCTTCGACCTATATAAGTCCTTTGGTACGGACATAAAGATGAACAAAGTGACATGTTCAGAACTATGAATGAAATAGGTAACCTTTTACATGACACTGTGTATGTTTGTACAAGGGAATTCTGCTGTGTCAGATTCAGTACTGTGCGTCATTTTGACACCAAAGAATGAATGACAATCTTTGTCACAGACTAAATGCATAACAAAACCGGGAAAACATAGATGCTAAGATTTATATACCACATTAATGAAACAATATCTGAGGTCGCTTTCAAACAATAATAATGTACATAGTAAGAGCGAGCAAGAAACATCACAAAAGAGTCTGTAGCTCTGCAGCACATGTAAATTATTTGACACAGCAACAGATAAGGAGGGGAGAGGAGAAGACGGGCACTCACTGGTCGGGGAGGGAGCTACCTATACACGACGACGGAGGCGGATCTGGAAGCCGCCGGCCAGGGAGGCAGATCTGGAAGTCACCGGTCATGGGTGCCGCGCTAGATGGGGAGGGGGGCTGCGCTGGAGGCGTGGAGTCGGTCCTCAACGCCGACGTGGGAGGCGCTTGATGGGGAGGGAGTCAGCGGACCAGAACTGGGCGGCGGGCACGGGGGCCAAGCGGCGGCGCTGGTCGTGGGAGTGAGAGGAGCAGCTCGATGGGGGAAGACCCGGCCCTGTTTTACGGATTTTGACCAAGCCCTGCACACATGACCACAACCGGCGCCGAAAACACCTCGTGAGCGAAAAAATCCGCGCGCTTTTCTCTCCCAAACGAAAAAATCAGGCGCCTCCCTGGCGAAAATATCAGCGCGTCCCGCGAACGTGTCTTCCTGACGGCCACGTACACGTTCCTGAAGGTGCGTATCTGATTCGCGACGTGGATCGGGCCCCGACGCGAACATGCCACCTCGTTCCTGAAGGCTATTCTCTTTCTTGAAGGCTATCGCGAAGAATGTCAGGAACGTTGCGATCGGGCCCATCACGATCATGCCTGGCCGTCACCAAAAACTCAGTTTCGGGTAGTGGATGGTGACCGACAACGCCGGCAAGCAAGGACTGGAGGGACGCGAATCCGAACTGTCGTGGCCGTAGCCGTCGGGACATCAACGAACCAGGCAAACTGGAAGGCGCAGCTCTTGGTCGCCGAGGCCGATGCCACCCGGCAAAGGACGCCGGCAGCCCAGCTGCCCATGGAGACGGAAGAACGCGGGTCTGGGGCTGTCGGGGTCAGAGCGCCGCCAGCAAGGACCCCGTCGCGAGGACACCCGCGCCTGCCACTACCCGCGTGCGCCCTGCAACCAGCCGCAGCGCCCACGCTCGACCATGGCAAGCAGCAGAACCAGCAGCAGGCTGGGGTGTGCCGCCGGCGGGGAAGGGCCGGCTGCTGGGAACGGCTTCCATGGCCGCGGCCAGGGCGTGCCAGATCCGCCGCCGGATCGGCAGGATACGGGCAGCAGCTGGGATGGGGGTGGGGGAGCGCCCGCGACGCGCCATGGCGGATCTTGGGGACGCGTGCGAGAGGAACGAATCCGCCCCGCCGCCACCATCCCGGGGCATGCATGACTCTGTCGGGGTGAATTCCATTTGCTTGCTAGTGATGAAATCAACTATGTATTATATGTTAGTTTGCATATGCAAAGCAGTTTCTGTCCTAGCTATTGTTCTTAACGGGTGTCATTTCTTTTCACCGCAAAAAATGGGGTGTCATTTCTTCAAGTGATACTAATATACAGAGAAAAATGTTGTGCAGATGTCTAGCATATTTTCTGTCTTCTTTTACTGAATCTGCTGGAACATTGTCCATTCTGTTTTCCCTTGTGCATGTTAAAGTTTGTGACATCTTTGCCAGCTTCCTGGCACAAGATGGGCCATTCTTCAGGTACATCATCAGCTCGGGCGGGTCCGCGAGCTCGTGGACAAAGCAGCGAGAGACGTCGGGCGGGTCCGCGAGCTCGAAGGTCACCTTGATGTCGCCGCTTTGGCTCGTGACGCCGCGGGCGGTGGTTGCGTTGTCGCGGTCGCCGATGTGGCACTTTGAGTCGGTAAGCACCCAGGGGAGACGGCCACAGCGCCTGAAAGCGGTGGCGGCAAGGTGGTCTGGCATGGCGGCGCGCAGGACGTCAGGCGGGCAGGCGGCAGCGGCGATTGGAACTGGGGAATTGTATCGTCGGCCGATGAGGGTAAGCAACCCTATAGCTAGCTATATGGGCCGGTGAGAAGGCACGACACGGCCCATTTAATTAATTTATAAGATTTTTAGGGTGACATTAGCGACCTCTGGTGAAGCTTCACGTCTACACGCGTAGGGATGGCAATGGGTACCCATTACCCGCGTACCCTGCCGGTAAACCCTATTAAGGTAAGGGTATGGGACACAAATTTACCCATGGGTACTTAAATAGGAAAATATCATACCCATCGGGTAGCGAGGGTACGGGTATGGGATCGTATAACCCATGCTCGCGTACCCATGTACCCATCTAAAATGTTAGACAAGTGGGTTTCCTTTAATATCCTAATGCATTAACTTTCCTTCCCTAATCGCGCTAGGTAAAAACTCTAATGTGTAGTCAAATTATCTCTATAATTTATCATAATTTTGTAGACTTAAAGTGTATGACTATGTGTTGTTATTTATGATTATGTGTTGTTGTTTAACAATTTTATGGTTTGCTTTATAGGCAAGTTTTTTTTTGTTTATGAGAATGTGTTGTTACAATTTATTGTTGTACGTTGTTGTTTAAAATGTGTTGCTATAAATAATTTATGATTATATGTTGTTTTTCACAATTATTTTCTGCTCAATTAGATGTGTTATAAACGCGGGTATTTTTACCTGCGGGTACCCATATAGACTGTCGGGTGACAGGTATGGGAAAAAATTGTATCCTTGACGGGTATAGATATGGGTGATAGGTAAGTTCAGGATGAACGAGTAAGGATATGGGGTGGCAGCACCCATACCCATACCCTGCGGGCGCCATCACGCGTGTTACGAGTCGCAGCTTCCATTATTAATAGGCGCCTGATAGGCGCAGATCGGCCGGTCACCGCGCAGGCGTCCGATTTGATCGCATCTGGCCGCCAAATCAGGGCCCGAACCGGTTTCTTCCCAAGAAAAATCACATCCAACACTAACACAAAAGCAGCGGCCACCGCCTCGCCGGCTCCACGCATGCAACAACGTGCACGGTGCACTCTCCGCGGTTGCGACTCCGGTGGCGACGGCCGCCGATCGCAGCACTCGTCGTCGGGCTCATGCTGTACCTTGCCCTCAATTTGCTGGCCGCAACAAAAATTTCTGCCGGTTTTAGCAAATTCATGACGGTTCCAGCAAAAACCAAATTACGTTGATAGCAAAATTGGAAAATCGGGTGCTGTTCTAACAAACAAAAATCGTGATGGTAACAAAAATTGTAGCTTGTTCCAGCAAGCAAAAACACTCGTGATAGCAAAAACACAAAATTGAGCGCTAGTTCGAGCAAAGTAAAAAAGGCGGCGTAGCAAAAATTGCCACTGGTTAGAACACCACAAAACGGTGGTAACAAATGCAAAAAATGCCACCGTGGTTCCAGCACTGGGAAACACTGGTTCCAGCTTCGGGTGGTGCCCACTGTAGCATTACGAATGCCGGTTGTAGCATCTTGCCCTCGATGGTCGCCATCAGAGAGGTTGCCTCTATCTCCAGCATCTCATCTCGCTGTCCTGGTCGCTCGTTGGTCGTTTGCCGTGGCAGTTGCAGCACGGGAGTCGCCACCATGTAGCTCTGGCACTAATGCAGAAATGCCTAGCAGTGGCAGGCGGGAAAAGACCAACAATGATGGGCTGGAAAAGCCCAACAGTGACGGGCGAGGCTCCTAGGGGCCTCCGCCACTACTAACATGGCATAGGGGCGGGTGCGCGCCCGCCATTGGTAGAGACTCTGCAGCGGCGGGCGTGCCAAGATACTCGCCACTGGTGGGTGTGGCAGCTGTGGCGGGTTGCTTGTAGTGCCGACCACTGAATGTCAGTCACGCAAATTAAAAATTTCGCAGCCACGACAACATTGATGCTGCCACGACTACGTTTTACAACCGTACAAGAATACATTGATTTCGATAAGAGACTACAAAATATTAGTGCATACATTAACCAGTAGCTTCAATTGTGTAAATCATGACTACAAATGCCCCAACTAAATATTCCTTGCTAGCTAGCAACCATCACATAGTAGGCAAAACACAATTGACGGTACAAACATTCACTAGTTAATTAGTCACAATCATGACAAAGTACCAGGACCTACTGTTGGAAATATGCCCTAGAGGAATAATAAATTAGTTATTATCATATTTCCCTGTTCATGATAATCGTTTATTATCCATGCTAGAATTGTATTGACCGGAAACTCAGATACATATATGGATACATAGACAACAACGTGTCCCTAGTAAGCCTCTACCGGACTAGCTCGTTGATCAAAGATGCCTATGGTTTCCTAGCCATGGACATGAGTTGTCATTTGATAACGGGATCACATCATTAGGAGAATGATGTGATGGACAAGACCCAAACTATGAACGTAGCATATGATCGTGTCAAGTTTATTGCTATTGTTTTCTGCATGTCAAGTATATGTTCCTATGACGATGAGATCATGCAACTTACTGACACCGGAGGAGTACCTTGTGTGTACCAAACGTCGCAACGTAACTGGGTGACTATAAAGGTGCTCTACAAGTATCTTCAAGGGTGTCTGTTGAGTCGGCATGGATCAAGACTGGGATTTTGTCACTTCGTATGACGGAGAGGTATCCCAGGGCCCACTCGGTAATACAACATCACAAGAAGCTTGCAAGCAATGTGACTAATGAGTTAGCCACGGGATCTTGTATTACGGAATGAGTAAAGAGACTTGCCGGTAACGAGATTGAACTAGGTATGGAGATACCGACGATCGAATCTCGGGCAAGTAACATACCGATAGACAAAGGGAACTGCATACGGGATTAGCTGAATCCTTGACATCGAGGTTCGACCGATAAGATCTTCGTAGAATATCACTACTAGGGGAAAGCCTAGCAGTAGCGCAAGTCAAATGCTTATCAATAGCGCAGGCAGCCGCGCTACTGATACGGCGCTACAGCTAACGCTTCGCAATAGCGCTTGTTGACCCGCGCTACTGCCATCTAGGGATAGCAGTAGCGGTCGTCGCAAAAACGCGCTGCTGCTAATATCTGTAGCGCCCTAGTATAAAAGGCGCTACTGTTAAGACCTTGCTGCTGCTAAAGCCATACCCCGCGCTACTGTTATTAGTTTCTGAAAAAAAAAATCTGCTCCATATTTTGTGCTGCTGAATTTTGTTTACGGTTTTATACAATAGTCTCTAGCATATCATACACATACAAATCTGATCATATCATACACATACAAATAGTCTCATCAAATCGATCATGTCATCATCATAATCATCATCCAACACAAAATGATGTCTCTCGTCATCATCTCGAAATAGCGATACATGTTATGAGATGTCTGGAATACTTGTAACTACATCGTCATCCATCTAAACAATGATATAGACAAGAAGAGCTATCACTATGAGGGAGAGCCGAACTATGCAGTACATGAGGCGGCAGTTATGAATCCTCTCTCGCGTTACCGTGAACCTCAAGTAACTAGCTTCTGCTTCTTGTCTGCTTTTGAACCCTTTATGGCTGGCGCCCGAGAACCGCTCGGATCATTTACCCTGCACATAATCATCATTTTTCAAATATGACATGTCCAAAACATCACATGTCCAAATATGACATGTCCAAATTCCAAATATGACATGTCCAAATCACATGTCCACATATCACATGTCCACTTCAAATTTGCAGATAACAGGAAGAAAAATATAGAACTTAAAGAAAAATACAAGAAGTTTTTTTAAATAGGGTTCATACCACCTAATTATATCACATGTCCAAATTCTGTTTTTTTAGAACTTGAAGAAAAATATATCACATGTCCAAATTCTGTTTTTTTAAATATGGTTCATACCACCTAATTAACTAGGGTTCATACTGATTTTGTTTTTTTAAATAGCAACAATTGCTTTAACTAAAAAAATTAAATAGCAACAATTGCTTTAACTAAAAAATAACATTAGTTTGAAGCCTAGGGTTCATACTAACTACCACTAAAAAGTAGCCACTAATCTGTCCTAGGGTTTTTTTTAACTAGGGTTCATACTACCTAATTAACTAGGGTTCATACTAATTCTAATTAAATAACTAGCACTAAAAAATAGCCTAGGGTTCATACTAACTAGCACTAAATAGCTAGGGTTCATAATAAGAGAGAGAGAGAGAGAGAGAGCAGAGAGCAGAGAAGAGGGGAGGGGAGAGTGCTTACAGAGGGCGTAGAGAGAGATGGGGTCGGGGGAGACGGCGCCATCGAGGCGCGGCGAGGCGGGGTCGGGGGAGACGGCGGCGAGGCGGGGTCGAGGGAGACGGCGACGGAGAGCGAGGGCAGGGGCTTCGGCGAGGTCGAGGAGGAGGAGGCACAGGCGCGCGGCGATGTCGAGGGCAAACTCTGGCGGAGAGCGAGGGCAGGGGCTCCCGCGAGGGCGAGGGCGAGGGCAGGGGCTCCGGCGGCGGCGACAGGGGGAGAAGAGAGAGTGGAGAATTGGGGAAGGAAGCAGATGAGGGAAGCCCGCGCGGGGGGTTATGTCAAAATTGCTTTAGCAGTAGCGTGGGAAAGGAAAACGCGTTGCTGCTAAAATCCGTAGCAGTAGCGCGCTCCTCACAAACTCGCTACTGCTAAGCTGGGCCCGCTCTGTGGACAAATTCAAACTTAGCAGTAGCGCCCTACCCTAAAAGCACGCTACTACTAATTTGTTAGCAGTAGCGCGGTTTGCAGAAGGGCACTACTAATATACCTAGCATGTCGGCAACAGTGTGGCAATTATAGTAGTAGCGCGTTTTATTCCTTCTGCGCTACTGCTAAGTGAATAGTAGTAGCACCCTTTCTAACCACGTGCTACTGCTAAGTAGCAGTAGCGCCTCATTTTAACACGCGCTACTGGTAAGATTCTGTGTATAAGGTTTTCCCTAGTAGTGTATGTAGGAACCAATATGGGCATCCAGGTCCCGCTATTGGTTATTGACCGTAGAGGTGTCTCGGTCATGTCTGCATAGTTCTCGAACCCGCGGGGTCTGCACACTTAACGTTTGGTGACGATATAAGTATAGTTGAGTCATTATGGTGGTTACCGAAGATTGTTCAGAGTCCCGGATGAGATCCCGGACATGACGAGAAACTCCGGAATGGTCCGGAGGTGAAGATTGATATATTGGACGAAGGGTATTGGTGTCCGGAATTGTTCCGGGGGTACCGGGTGATGACCAGCATGACCGAAAGGGGTTTCGGGGGGTCCTGGCAAGTGTTGGAGGGCCTCATGGGCCAAGGGGAGGGGGCAAACCAGCCCACTTAGGCCTCGTTTGGCAGAAGTGGATCGAAGGGGATTTCAGAGGATTTTCCTCGCGTGGCCCAGAAGCCTTGCAAAACCCCGAGGGCCTGTTTGGTACGCGTGGTTTCCGCGGCCCAATCCCTCCGAGCCCCCTGTGATACCCTCCTTTCCACGCGGTTTTCAGCCCTCGAGGGGTGATTCGAGGATTTGGAGGAAACGCCGCCGCCCGATCAACGCGCTGCCGCCTGACTCCACCTCAAAACGCCGTCGCCCGACGCCTCGATGCCGGCGTACCTCCTCCGGCATACCCCCGGCGGTAAGTCTCCCCTCTCCTCGCCTCCTCCCTTTCCCCTCGTCATCTAGGTTTTTCCATCCACCCGGCCATGGCTGCCGCCTGCCGCCTCGTCCTCCCGGCGAACTCGCCAAGCACGCCGTCTTCGAGGACACCAAGGCCGTCACCAAGTTCACCTCCGCCTAATTAGGCCGTCCCTTTCTTCTTGGTGGATGGATTGATGGTGCTCTGTACTTAGCTGTTCGGACTTTGTCGTCTTGTAACTTGTGTTGGTAGTGTGGGATCAAATTTCATGATCGGGAGAAATAGTAACAACGCTTTCTGTTCTTGCTATGATCCTGTTTGTGCTACTTTGACTTCATTCGATCTGTTGCGCAAGCTCATGTTTCTCTGTAAATCTCTGCAGACAACGACTCTGAACCGGCAGAGATTTTTCTTTGTTGGACTATGAACTCTGAACCGGCAGAGATTTGATATTGATTGACATGCCCTTTGGCCGAATTTTATTAGAAGCCAACACTGATGTACTTGAGCAGATTTATTAGAACCCACGGATGCTGCAGTTCTTCCATTCTAGTGATTGGAGTACTGTACGCATATGGTTTAGATGTTTGGCGATGTTTCTTACATTCTAGTGATTGGTTGTTCTACAAAGAAATGCTACTCCAGTACAAATAAATTATTTTACGGTTGCTTGTGCCCTGCTTTCCTGAACCTGGGATATTTCTAAGTTTTCAATCGAGAGGTGAAGGCGATGGTACAAATAAATGATTCAGATTTCTGAATCACTTAGATGGGTTATTGTAGTTGCATTAGGTGCAGAAGCAAGTGCTCCTGTGTGCTGATCGTAATTGCTCGGTGGAAGTGCTCTCTTGTTCTGGTTTGTGAGCGTGTAGAAGTCAGTGGTGTATAACTCTAGTCTAGCTCTTGATTTAACTAATCAGCACCCTGAAAGTCCAAATGTATTCTAGGAAGTTTCAGTTCTGAAGATGTCAGTTGTTTTAACCTTTGAAGATTTCGTTGAATACCGTTGACGTAGGTCTTGATTTAACTCTAGTACAGCTCTTGATTTAAGTTCTAGAGCTGCTGTTCATTTCTTATCGTCTGTTGTTTCCTAAACAACAGCGGAGATCTAGACTACTTGCTTGCCTCCCTTGATTTAACTCTACTTGCTTGCCTCCCAGTATATTTGCTTGCAGGATTTCTGCACTTATTTTTTTCCACGTAGTATATCTTGTTGTTCATAGATAGATTACTGTATGATTTGTATATATCACTGTGTAGGTGACATGGAGAGATTAATTGTCTGAACTATTGTAGATGTCCTTGTCACGTTGCTTAGTGGCGCCACACGTGTCCAGGTCCTCGCTATCCTCACCAATGTTTCGTATATGAAGGGATAATCCTGGTAACTTTTGGGTGTGGGAATGCTCTTGCTATGAACGATGACTTCTAGTTGTTGCATCTGTGTGTATTTGTATGCTGTAATTCGCTGAGCGAACTGTTATGAGTACAGAGTACTAGAACATAGGTTGGCCTATTTAGCTTTCTTGTACTAGTCATCTGTCTGACTTGTTGGCCTATTTAAAAAGCTCATCTCCTTTTGTTTAACCAGGCTCTTTGGCAACTAGAGAAGCAAGCTGAACAAACTTTTGGCCATTCAAAAACTCGATGATCATGACCTTCATCTGTATGACAACATCATTCTCATCCTTACTTGGTCTGTAAAAATATAATTGATTGTGAGCTATTGCACAAGTACCCTGTATAGCATTATGTTTGGTGTGTTGTGAAAGATCATGTTGCTATGAAGATATTATTGGTTCCAAGTCTTCTCGCAAAAAAAAAAAAATTATTGGTTCCAAGTCATGCTGCTATGAGAGATTATGTTGCTGTGATGTGACTGATATTGCTGTGATGAGATATTGATTCCAATTCAAGCAAAATTATGTTCTTGATGTGAAGAACTGCTGTCACATTTTTATTAGGTGTCATTCACAATTTTATAGCAAGTTTGTTTAGCTATGATGCTATTTAATCTGTAAAGATTGGATTTTTAACTATTTACACCATTTTAACTCAATAGGGCAATCCCTGCCTACCAAACAGTGTTTTATATGGAGGGGATTGTGGCTGGAGAAGGATTTGAGGTTTCAAGGGGATCTGAGGGGATTGGGTGGAAGAGGAGGATTCACCAAATCCCCTGAAATCCCCTCCTCCCCAAACCTCTCAAATCCACTCCTACCAAACAAAGCGGGCTGAGCGCCCCCCCCCCTCACCCCATATCACGTAACCAGGAGGGTTGGGGGCGCCCCCTAGGGCTTCCCACCACTTTGGCTTGGGGGCCAAGTCTCCTAGGGGGGAAAATGTTGGGAATCGTTGCATGAAAAAAAAAATCTACGCACACGCAATGATCTATCCATGGAGATGCATAGCAACGAGGGGGAGAGTGTGTCTATGTACCCTCGTAGACCGTAAGCGGAAGCGTTTCACAACGCGGTTGATGTAGTCGAACTTTCTTCGCGCTCCAACCGATCTAGTACCGAATGCACGGCACCTCCGCGTTCTGCACACGTTCAGCTCGGTGACGCCCTCGCCTTCTTGATCCAGCAAGACGGGCGAAGTATGTAGGAGATATGCCCTAGAGGCAATAATAAATGTTATTGATTATCTCCCTGTTCATAATTAGGTTTATGTTCCATGCTATAACTGCTATGGTTCTCGAGTCTACAATAACCACGAGGCTCGGAGGAAGACTCATATGCACGTGTGGAATAATAAATGGTAAAATGTATTCCTAGTCTGGCCTCTGAGACTAGCTCAAGTGTTGCATGATGGTTCTGTTTTCCTGATCATGGGCATGACTATGCCGGCAACTTTGAGGGCACTAATGTTAGAAGAACATTTGTGTTGAATCGAGCCGATTGATGTTATGCTATGAGATACATTCGTCACAAGTTAATGGTTAATAACACAGAGATGGTTAACGTTTGCATGATTCCTTAGACCATGAGAGTATCGAGTTTCTTCATGCTTGCTTCATGAACTTTGGGGTTTGTTAAACGTCATCCGTAAATGGGTGGCTATTACGGCGGCTTACGGGTTCATGGAAAAGTATGTCAAGTAACTTGATAGCTCAAGATTGGGATTTGCTCCTCCGACGATGGAGAGATATCTCTGGGCCCTCTCGGTGTTACGGTATCCATCATCGTCTGGCCAGACACTTTGTGATTTGATCACGGGGATGCCGGAACACGGTAACGAGAAAAGAGAACAATACCGGTAACGAGGTAACTAGCATAGTGGACAAGTTGTTGAACCACGGGAATGCCAACATGTCTCACCTCGGGTATTTGTAACATATCGCGAAGCAACAGGAATAGCACACGGCAACTGGAGGTTCACTCGAATATTCATTCGTGTGGGTATAGGGGTCAATATGGGTGTCCACGGCTCCGATGTTGATCATTGATCGGAAGGGGTTCCGTGTCATGTCTATACTTCACCGAACCTATAGGGTCACACACTTAAGGGTCATCTATCTGCTGAATACTAGACAGGGAGTCTGAGAGAAAATCACCGAAAAAGTTTCGGACACCGAAAAAGTTTCGGACAGCGGAAAAGTTCCGCAGAGAGAGGTCACCGGATGAGTTCCGGTGAAACTGAAAAGTTGTTTCAGAGGATACCATAAAGTCAAATTGGTTTCGGCACATGCCCGATAATTCTTGGAGGGTGCCAGAATCATTCTGGAAACTTTTGGGAATTTTCTGGAAGAAAACCCGGAAATGTTCCGGAGCTGCCGAACCACTTCAGATGCTTTTCGCAGATGAAAATCACTAATCTGGAATTGTTCCAGAATGCGTTGAAAATTATTTTAGTGGGTACTGGAAATGTTCTAAGCCCACATAAATATTTTCAGTTCGAACGGACGCTGAAAAATGTCGTCGTGAATAGTGAAAGTGCTTTTTGGGTGGCTTCTTGGAGAAGCCACCTTGAGGGTCCTTTGGTATTTTTCCCCTTGGCTTCTTGGAGAAGCCACCCTTGGGCTTGGCCTATAAATAGGGGTGGAGGGGGCTGCCTAAAGACTCACTCTTTCTCACATATACATGCCATTGCAATGATCTGGCTTCTTCTCTCCCTCCCCGCGAAATAGTTTCGTAGAGCCGAAAGGCTGTCTGGGTTCCGGTGGGAACTAGTTCTGGACGGCGAAGCCCTGCCGGATAGATGACACCGTATGTGTGCAACTCTGTAGAGAGGTTGTAGTTTCGATCTTAGTGCCCGAGGGGCTGTTCGAGAGTGCCTCCCGAAGGGCTGTCCAAGTGACGGTCCGAGTTCTGTGAGTCCTCCCGAAGGGCTGTCCGCGACACCGTCCGGAGGACTGTCCGACTGCCTCCCGGAGGGCTGTCCGAGTGCCGGATGAGGGTATACATCCTCGCGATTGGGAGGTTGTAAATCCTAGCTGCGGGGATCTGCACCGCCGATCGTCATCGACTCTACTTCCGCTGCGCTACGAGTCGGTAACGAAAATGATCAAACCTTGTATGCAGTCTCCATAGTGGTCCTGGGCTGGTGCGTAGGTCGGAAAATTTTTGTTTTCTGCTGCGTTATCCATACAGTGGCATCAAGAGCCGTGCTATGCGTAGATGCAGGTTGCGATCTAGAATACATGGAGATGTATGCGTGTTGCACAATATAATTAGGTAGTAGATGAGTTCTATTACTGAAAATTATTTGTGCGGGTAGCAGATGAAATCTGTTACCCGAGGTTCTTGTTGCTTCCCTGGAATTTGCATATTTCTGATCTTGATAACAGCATGGTGGAGTTTCAATATTCTGGCAATCCGCGATCCTGATTGATCAACGAAGTGCTAACAGTTCATTGAATTCCACCGTAGTTAAAAAGAGTGATGAAATTTCACAGACGAAAGGGCAATGCAGATATGATCTGCACGGGGGTCATGCGTATGACGAAGTTTAGTATGGGGCTCGAGATTTTATTATCTCGGTTTTCATACACCCTGGAATGTTAATCTAGCGACTTGAATTATCATACTTGATGATGGACGTTGGTAGCTTCGGTTTGTTTCGAAACCTTAGAAGCCACGAAAAACTAGTTTTTTGCATGAACCAATTAGAGGCGTCTAACTTGGTTTTGCAGGAGGGTTTGCATGTGCATGTGATGTGGTATAGCAGTGCTCATAATAATTTGATTATGTATGAGATGACTATATAATGTAAATTTATTAACATGACCTGCGTGTCATGATTCGGCATGATGGCTGGAGCCATATGATTGCACTTTAATGACCTGCGTGTCAACCTTGTTGTAATGCATTATTTTATTAGCTATAGAGATAGCAATATTATCTGGTGCATCGACAAGGTGGTGGCAATCTTCGCGAAGGTGAACACCGACCTGAATGCCGGAGACGAAGAAATGATAGACTTCTCCGTCAGAAAGGGCTATACCATATCATGCTATTATGAATTGCCTGAGATGTTTATCCCTTATGATGCACCGTTCTTGATTGCACGGTAGTCGCTTTTATTAGGGTGATCTCTCACAAAAATATCAAGTAGTTAGTGTTCTCCCAAGTGTAGCACCGTCTACAACACGTATCTTTTCGGGGTGCGCCATGTACATATGAGCACGAACGATTAGAGAGGTGTAAGGCGGGTGAAGGTCAGACCTCACTGCGTGATCACTTGGTTGTCTTGACGTTCAGGCAGGACAGTCCTGAGCTCGGAACACACGCATCGAAAGATGGACAAGAGTCACATAGAGATGTGATTGGCAAGTTGGCCTACCGATTGAAATTCACGTCATCAGTGATGAACCCGTCAATGGCGTTGAATTGATATGCGGATCTTGAATCACTCACAATCAATTATGAGAGATATTGATTTGAGTGGGAGCGCACTGTTGAATTAACTTGTTTAATTCTCAGTGCAATTAATTATGAACACTGTCTAAGTGTGGTTTGCTTAATAGTTGTAGAATTATGGCTCGCATTTCCACCTTCCCTATTTAAAATTGAATAGCTGTTAAATATCTGGTTAAAACTTTACGGTTGGTAACGTAATGTGAGGATTGTCCTCAAGAGTGCCGAGAAGGACTTTGTCCTATCGCATACTTTCGGTATTCTCTCGCTTATGCTATGGATCATGTGACTCTCGTCCTTCGATCCAAAAGCTAGAATTCCGTTTCAGTCAAGTGCAATATGTTTGCTTCCATGAGACCCGAACTTCGAAAGTTTGGATAGTTATGTGATATTCATGGAATCTGAAAATCATTTTTCAGAGACAGACAAAGGCTAAAAGATATGAGATATCCAAAGCAATGTTTGTTTGCAAACTATTAGTAAAGAAGTTTACTATGCATTAGACTGATAAGAGAGGGATCCAGAAGAACGCCTGTCATATGATGAAAGGTGAATAAAACAACAACTTAAAGAGAAAGGAAGTGTCTGAAGGGTGTTAGTGTGATAACACACCTAGGAAGTCCGGGGCTAACGCCACTCTTAAGTTGAGTGCTTCTTCTGAGAGTAGGAGAAATACTGAAAGTTAAACTGTTAGAAGTATAAAGGCAAAAGAAAGAAGACTGGAATATCCAGCTCATGTATGAATGTCATACAAGTTTTTGATGTATAGAAGGCTGGTCAAAGATATAGTTCTTGGGAATTATGATTAAATTGTTAATCACTGATTCTTGGGTATTGTGAGTTAATCAAAAAGATACCCGCTCGATTGCATTCTGTTGCAACTCGATGTAAGAACTACTATGGCCTGAAAGACTAGCCAGGAATGAGGTTTAGGTATACACAGGGAACATAGTAAATGTTACTATACCTTCCATCGGTGTATTACCGTCTATATTTATTTTCATAATTCATTTAGAGTTTTACAAACTCTAGCCCATTGCATAAGGTATCTTGCAAGAAGGTTGTTCATAAGAGAACTTTTGATGTTCGGTGTTATGAATAACATAAGGGCCATACTTTCATTATGAATGAGATGTATGTTTTGAATAATGATAATAATATATTACCTCTGGATTTACTTTCATAATTCATTTTAGAGTTTCATACACTCTAGCCCATTGCACAATGTTTGTTGCAAAAGTGTTGTTCATAAAAGAACAATTGTTGTTCAGTATTATGAATAACATAAAGGGCCATGCTTCCATCCGAGATTGGACGTATGTTATGAATATTGATGGTAATATGATACATCTATAACACTGATGCTAAACGTCGCAAGACTAAAAGAATACCACACAAGTGTGGCACTGCATTTGGTCACATTGGAGAAACCCGCATGGAAAACTCCATTATGATGGATTTTGAAGTCGTTTGATTTTGAATCATATGACACTTGCAAATTTCCTCCGAAAAGTGAAGTGACTGAAATACCGTTCACAGGCCATAAGGAATGAGCAACAAACTTATTGGTGATCATACATTTTGATGTGTGTAGTTCAATAAATGTTGTTGCAAGTAGTGGATTTATCTATCTTCAGAAATGACTCAAGTAGATATATGGATATTTACTTGATGAGATGTAAGTCTGGATCTTTTGAAATCATTCGAAAGGTTTTCAAAAATGAAGTAGAAGTTATTGTAACAAGAAAATTATGTTTCTACAATTTGATTGCAGAAAGGAATATTTGAGTTACAAGTTTAGCGAATGTCTAATGAGTTGTGAAAGGGGTTTCATAACTTGCACCTCCCGGAACACCACTACAAGTGGAAAGTCTGTGAAGATGTAATCGAACCATTTATGACATGGTAAGATCAAAGATGACATAAATAAATTTGCCATTATCCCTTTTAAAGTGATGCTTTAGAGACTGCGGCTTTTACACTGAAAAGAGCTCCATCCGGTCTGTTGAAATGACACCATGGTATGGTACGCCCAACCATGTTATATCTTTTCTTAAACATTTGGAATATGGGGCTTGTGTAAAAGGTTACAAACCTATTCCAAATCAGACAAGTGCTACTTTGTAGGTTATCCCAAGTAATTGGGTTTTCCTCCCTCACTATACCGAGGCAAATAGGTTTGCCACAAAGAACGATATGCTTTTTGAAGAAAATTGTTCTTTCAAAAAGGTGAGTGGGAGAACAATGCAACTCGACAAGATAACAGTATCTTCGTCATCAGATCAAAGGAAAGAGACCTTGGAAGTAATTCCAGAGTTTCCTACTACGACTGATACGGAAGTCTCTACAATAAAATGTATGGACTTCGGTCGAACTTGCAGCTGAACCACGTAGGCAAGGCTCGTACAAACCTCTCAGGTGCGCAAACGAGATATTGTTGTTAGACAACAGTATACCTATGATACACAAGGAAGCGTTGATGGGCCCTGACTCCGGAATTGGCTAAATGCCAATACAACCCGAGTTAGTTTCCATATAAGTGATTCAAGATTAAAATCTTGATACACCTTTCGGAAGACTTAGAGTCTAACGAATATTTATGGAACTTAAAACTGATACGGATAAAAAATGTTTTATCCATGAAGCTCGACTTGTTGCAATAACAAGTTCAAGGAGTTAACTACGATGAGGTTGTTTCATCGTAGCGATGCTTAAAGTCGGTTCGGGTTGAACTAGCAATTGATACATATTTCAATCATGAGATATGAAACATGGATGACAATAGGATTTCCATCTGATGGAAATGAAACCAAGGACTTGCATGTGTTACAGTCCAAGGTATTTTGTCAGTCCAGAGGATGCTAGTAAGTATGCAAACTTCAGAGTTCCAGCAATGGACAGAAGAGAGCAAAATGGAGTTGGAATCTTCGTGTTTTGATGAAATAGTCAAAGGGGTTTGACTTCATCAATGGGTAACGAAGATGCTTATGATTCAAGAAAGTAAGTGGGAGCATAATAAAATTTCTAGAAAACGGTGTGTGCTTGACACATTGTTAATTGGAAATAAATTTCTTGACACGAATTAGGACTTCATTTGAAAATAGTTTTTCGATGAAGTGCTTGGGCTAAATAGCCTTTATATTAGGCATGATGATCTATGAAGATAGATTTACCTAATGGGGCTGAGCAAAGATACATATTGACAAGATGCTAAAACCTTTTAGCATTAAAAATGTCAAGGAGTGATTCTTGCTGAAGTCACATGGAAAGAGTTTTTGCAAGACTCGGTGTCCCAAAACACTGATGAGCAAAATACATGATGGAGATTCCACACACTCTTGTGTTTGGATTAATCATGTATTGCATGGTATGTAAAAACAACCAGATATGTCCAATACTCCCAAAGTTGTTGCGAGTATAGATACCAAAGTGATCAAAAGTTCTGATCATGGGACAACAGTGAAAAAGGGTCATTGAGTACTATAGTAGCACCGATGACATGTTTTCTCGCAAGCGGAGATCATGAAGAGTTCGTTGTAAAAGGTTATATCGATACAGTCTTCATCCATGCTCCAAGCGATTTTCGATTTAAATTGAGGGTTTTGTGTAACACACAATATGGTGGCACGGTAGTTGGAAATTGTTCCAAACAAGTTACTGTGGCGAATTCTATAATAGAGGCGAAGTATGTTGCCGCTTTTAAAAGTGACAAACAAGATGTTGAATCATATAGTTCTTTCATGAACTTAGTATGGTTCCAAGAAGGCTTTGGTCAATGGGACACTACTGCAGGTAGTTGCTCCATAACTCAGTCTAAGGAATCCAGGTTCGACCTGTGATTCACATACATACGAAGCCAAGTCCACACAAAATATGAATTTTGTGAAAGCGTGAAAACACGAGGATACGCAAAGATACACACGGAGCTGAAGTCGTCAGATCCGTTGGACATCAGGCTATACCACATGCGAAGCATATTTACACCGGTGTGCCACAGGTGTAAAGTGCATTAGCATTAACTAGATTATTGACTCTAGTGCAAGTGGGAGTCTGTAGGAGATATGCCCTAGAGGTAATAATAAATGTTATTGATTATCTCCCTGTTCATAATTAGGTTTATGTTCCATGCTATAACTGCTATGGTTCTCGAGTCTACAATAACCACGAGGCTCGGAGGAAGACTCATATGCACGTGTGGAATAATAAACGGTAAAATGTATTCCTAGTCTGGCCTCTGAGACTAGCTCAAGTGTTGCATGATGGTTCTGTTTTCCTGATCATGGGCATGACTATGCCGGCAACTTTGAGGGCACTAATGTTAGAAGAACATTTGTGTTGAATCGACCCGATTGATGTTATGCTATGAGATACATTCGTCACAAGTTAATGGTTAATAACACAGAGATAGTTAACATTTGCATGATTCCTTAGACCATGAGAGTATCGAGTTTCTTCATGCTTGCTTCATGAACTTTGGGGTTTGTTAAACGTCATCCGTAAATGGGTGGCTATTACGGCGGCTTACGGGTTCATGGAAAAGTATGTCAAGTAACTTGATAGCTCAAGATTGGGATTTGCTCCTCCGATGATGGAGAGATATCTCTGGGCCCTCTCGGTGTTACGGTATCCATCATTGTCTGGCCAGACACTTTGTGATTTGATCACGGGGATGCCGGAACACGGTAACGAGAAAAGAGAACAATACCGGTAACGAGGTAACTAGCATAGTGGACAAGTTGTTGATCCACGGGAATGCCAACATGTCTCACCTCGGGTATTTGTAACATATCGCGAAGCAACAGGAATAGCACACGGCAACTGGAGGTTCACTCGAATATTCATTCGTGTGGGTATAGGGGTCAATATGGGTGTCCACGGCTCCGATGTTGATCATTGATCGGAAGGGGTTCCGTGTCATGTCTATACTTCACCGAACCTATAGGGTCACACGCTTAAGGGTCATCTATCTGCTGAATACTAGACAGGGAGTCTGAGAGAAAATCACCGAAAAAGTTTCGGACAGCGGAAAAGTTCCGCAGAGAGAGGTCACCGGATGAGTTCCGGTGAAACTGAAAAGTTGTTTCAGAGGATACCATAAAGTCAAATTGGTTTCGGCACATGCCCGATAATTCTTGGAGGGTGCCAGAATCATTCTGGAAACTTTTGGGAATTTTCTGGAAGAAAAACCGGAAATGTTCCGGAGCTGCCGAACCACTTCAGATGCTTTTCGCAGATGAAAATCACTAATCTGAAATTGTTCCAGAATGCGTTGAAAATTATTTTAGTGGGTACTGGAAATGTTCTAAGCCCGCATAAATATTTTCAGTTCGAACAGACGCTGAAAAATGTCGTCGTGAATAGTGAAAGTGCTTTTTGGGTGGCTTCTTGGAGAAGCCACCTTGAGGGTCCTTTGGTATTTTTCCCCTTGGCTTCTTGGAGAAGCCACCCTTGGGCTTGGCCTATAAATAGGGGTGGAGGGGGCTGCCTAAAGACTCACTCTTTCTCACATATACATGCCATTGCAATGATCTGGCTTCTTCTCTCCCTCCCCGCGAAATAGTTTCGTAGAGCCGAAAGACTGTCTGGGTTCCGGTGGGAACTAGTTCTGGACGGCGAAGCCCTGCCGGATAGATGACACCGTATGTGTGCAACTCTGTAGAGAGGTCGTAGTTTCGATCTTAGTGCCCGAGGGGCTGTTCGAGAGTGCCTCCCGAAGGGCTGTCCAAGTGACGGTCCGAGTTCTGTGAGTCCTCCCGAAGGGCTGTCCGCGACACCGTCCGGAGGACTGTCCGACTGCCTCCCGGAGGGCTGTCCGAGTGGCGGATGAGGGTATACATCCTCGCGGTTGGGAGGTTGTAAATCCTAGCTGCGGGGATCTGCACCGCCGATCGTCATCGACTCTACTTCCGCTGCGCTACGAGTCGGTAACGAAAATGATCAAACCTTGTATGCAGTCTCCATAGTGGTCCTGGGCTGGTGCGTAGGTTGGAAAATTTTTGTTTTCTGCTGCGTTATCCATACAAAGTAGTAGATGAGTTCCGTCAGCACGACGGTGTGGTGACAGTGATGGTGAAGTGATCTCCGCAGGGCTTCGCCTAAGCACCACGAAAATATGACCGAGGGAGTAAACGGTGGACGGGGGCGCCGCACACGGCTAAGACAATGTTGTGTGCTTGTGTGGCGCCTCCTCCCCACATATATATATATAGGTGGGAGGGGAGGAGGCAGCCCCTAGGGCGCCCCAAGAGACCTGGCGGCAGCCCTAGGGCTGCTGCCTTGCCCTGCGCCCCCCCTTTCCATATATGAAGAAGGGGGAAGGAAAGAGGGGGGGGGGGGGAGAGTGAAGGAAGGGGGAGTCCTACTCCACACTTTCCTTTCCCTCCCCTCTTTACTTCTCCTCCTCATAGGCAGGCCTCTATAGGGGGCGCACCAGCCCCTTGTGGGCTGGTGTGTTCCCTCTCCTGGCCCATAAGGCCCATATCTTTGCCGGGGGTGCCCGAAACTCCTTTCCGGTGACCCGATAAGTACCCGGTACCCTCCGGAACACTTCCGGTGTCCGAATACCATCGTCCTATATATATCAATATTTACCTCTCGACCATTTCGAGACTCTTCGTCATGTCTGTGATCTCATCCGGGACTCCGAACAACATTCGGTCACCAAATCACATAACTCATATAATACTATATCGTCATCGAACGTTAAGCGTGCGGACCCTACGGGTTCGAGAACTATGTAGACATGACCGAGACACCTCTCCGGTCCATAACCAATAGCGGAACCTGGATGCTCATATTGGCTCCCACATATTCTACGAAGATCTTTATCGGTCGAACCGTTATGACAACATACGTAATTCCCTTTGTCAATCGGTATGTTACTTGCCCGAGATTCGATCGTCGGTATCTTCATACCTAGTTCAATCTCATTACCGGCAAGTCTCTTTACTTGTTCCGTAATACATTACCTCGTGACTAACTCCTTAGTCATTTGCTTGCAAGCTTATGATCTATTTTACCGAGAGGGCCCAGAGATACCTCTCCGAAACTCGGAGTGACAAATCCTAATCTCGATCTATGCCAACTCAACAAACACCTTCGGAGATACTTGTAGAGCATTTTTATGATCACCTAGTTATGTTGTGATGTTTGATAGCACACAAAGTATTCCTCCGGCATCCGGGAGTTGCACAAGCTCATAGTCGAAGGAATATGTATTTGACATGAAGAAAGCAATAGCAATAAAACTGAACGATCATTATGCTAAGCTAACGGGTGGGTCTTGTGTTGGAAATATGCCCTAGAGGCAATAATAAAGTGGTTATTATTATATTTCCTTGTTCATGATAATTGTCTATTGTTCATGCTATAATTGTGTTATCCGGAAATCGTAATACATGTGTGAATACATAGACCACAACATGTCCCTAGTGAGCCTCTAGTTGACTAGCTCGTTGATCAATAGATGGTTACGGTTTCCTGACCATGGACATTGGATGTCGTTGATAACGGGATCACATCATTAGGAGAATGATGTGATGGACAAGACCCAATCCTAAGCATAGCACTAGATCGTGTAGTTCGTCTGCTAAAGCTTTTCTAATGTCAAGTATTATTTCCTTAGACCATGAGATTGTGTAACTCCCGGATACCGTAGGAATGCTTTGGGTGTATCAAACGTCACAACGTAACTGGGTGACCATAAAGGTGCACTACAGGTATCTCCGAAAGTGTCTGTTGGGTTGGCATGAATCGAGACTGGGATTTGTCGCTCCGTATGACGGAGAGGTATCTCTGGGCCCACTCAGTAATGCATCATCATAATGAGCTCAATGTGACTAAAGAGTTAGCCACGGGATCATGCATTACGGAATGAGTAAAGAGACTTGTCGGTAACGAGATTGAACAAGGTATAGGGATACCGACGATCGACTCTCGGGCAAGTATCATACCGGTAGACAAAGGGAATTGTATACGGGATTGATTGAATCCTCGACATCGTGGTTCATCCGATGAGATCATCATGGAACATGCGGGAGCCAATATGGGTATCCAGATCCCGCTGCTAGTTATTGGCCGGAGAGATGTCTCGGTCATGTCTGCATGGTTCCCGAACCCGTAGGGTCTACACACTTAAGGTTCGGTGACGCTAGAGTTGTTATGGGAAATAGTATGTGGTTACCGAATGTTGTTCGGAGTCCCGGATGAGATTCCGGACGTCACGAGGAGTTCCGGAATGGTCCGGAGGTGAAGATTTATATATGGGAAGTCATCATACGGTCACCGGAAGTGTTCGGGGGTTTTCCGGTATTGTACCGGGACCACCGAAGGGGTTCCGAGGGTCCACCTGCCCCGGAGGGCCCTATGGGCTGTATGTGGGAGGGAACCAGCCCCTAAGTGGGCTGGGCGCCATCCCCCCCTAGGGCCCATGCGCCTAGGGTTGGGGGAAACCCTAAAGGGGGGCACCCCCCTTGGCTTGGGGGGCAAGCCCCCTCCCCCTGGCCGCTGCCCCCCCTCTAGATCTGATCTAGAGGGGCCGGCCCCCTTCCCCCTTGGCCGTATAAATAGAGGGGAGGAGGGAGGGCAGCAACACCTCATCGAAGGCGCAGCCCTCCCCCTCTCCAACACCCCCTCCTCCTCCGTTGAGCTTGGCGAAGCCCTGCCGGAGAACTGCAAGTTCCACCACCACGCCGTTGTGCTACTGGAGTTGTCTTCCCCAACCTCTCCCTACTCCTTGCTGGATCAAAGCGCGGGAGACGTCACCGGGCTGCACGTGTGTTGAACGCGGAGGCGCCGTTGTTCGGTGCTTAGATCGGAATCGACCGCGATCTGAATCGCTGCGTGTACGACTCCTCCAACCGCGTTCTTGCAACGCTTCCGCATCGCGATCTTCAAGGGTATGAAGATGCACTCCTCTCTCTCTCATTGCTAGTATCTTCATAGATTGATCTTGGTGATGCGTAGGAATTTTTTTTGATTTACTACTACGTTCCCCATCAGTGGCATCATGAGCTAGGTCTATGCGTAGTTTCTATGCACGAGTAGAACACAAGTTATTGTGGGCGTCAATTTTGTCAATTTACTTGCTGTTACTAGTCTTATCTTGATTCGGCGGCATCGTGGGATGAAGCGGCCCGGACCGACCTTACACGTATGCTTACGTGAGACAGGTTCCACCGACTGACATACACTAGTTGCATATGGTTGCTAGCGGGTGTCTGTCTCTCCCACTTTAGTCAGATCGGATTCGATGAAAAGGGTCCTTATGAAGGGTAAATAGAAATTGGCATATCACGTTGTGGTTTTGGCGTAGGTAAGAAACGTTCTTGCTAGAAACCTATAGCAGCCACGTAAAAAATTTGCAACAACATATAGAGGACGTCTAACTTGTTCTTGCAGCATATGCCATTTGATGTGATATGGCCAAAAGGATGTGATGAATGATATATGTGATGTATGAGATTGATCATGTTCTTGTAATAGGAATCACGACTTGAATGTCGATGAGTATGACAACCGGCAGGAGCCATAGGAGTTGTCTTAATTTATTGTATGACCTGCGTGTCAATGAAAACACCATGTAATTACTTTACTTTATTGCTAACCGTTAGCCATAGTAGTAGAAGTAATAGTTGGCGAGACAACTTCATGAAGACACGATGATGGAGATCATGATGATGGAGATCATGGTGTCATGCCGGTGACGATGATGATCATGGCGCCCCGAAGATGGAGATCAAAAGGAGCAAAATGATATTGGCCATATCATGTCACTATTTGATTGCATGTGATGTTTATCATGTTTTTTACATCTTATTTGCTTAGAACGACGGTAGCATAAATAAGATGATCCCTCGCTAAAATTTCAAGAAAGTGTTCCCCCTAACTATGCACCGTTGCGAAGGTTCGTTGTTTCGAAGCACCACGTGATGATCGGGTGTGATAGATTCTAACGTTCGAATACAACGGGTGTAAGCCAGATTTACACATGCAAAACACTTAGGTTGACTTGACGAGCCTAGCATGTACAGACATGGCCTCGGAACACGGAAGACCGAAAGGTCGAACATGAGTCGTATAAAAGATACGATCAACATGGAGATGTTCACCGTTGATGACTGGTCCGTC
Organism: Thinopyrum elongatum; assembly: GCA_011799875.1. Taxonomy (NCBI): domain Eukaryota; kingdom Viridiplantae; phylum Streptophyta; class Magnoliopsida; order Poales; family Poaceae; genus Thinopyrum; species Thinopyrum elongatum. The sequence continues at coordinate 32,610,192 of CM022299.1, read as the reverse complement.
TCACGTGATGATCGGACACGGCCTAGTCGATTCGGATCATGTATCACTTAGATGACTAGAGGGATGTCTATCTGAGTGGGAGTTCATTGAATAATTTGATTAGATGAACTTAATTATCATGAACTTAGTCTAAAATCTTTACAATATGTCTTGTAGATCAAATGGCCCACGCTAATGTTGCCCTCAACTTCAACGTGTTCCTAGAGAAAACCAAACTGAAAGACGATGGTAGCAACTACACGGACTGGGTCCGTAACTTGAGGATCATCCTCATAGCTGCCAAGAAAGCATATGTCCTTGAAGCACCGCTCGGTGACGCACCTGTTTTCCCAGCAACTCAAGACGTTATGAACGCCTGGCAGTCGCGTAGTGATGATTACTCCCTGGTTCAGTGCGGCATGCTTTACAGCTTAGAACCGGGGCTCCAAAAGCGTTTTGAGCAACACAGAGCATATGAGATGTTCCAAGAGCTGAAAATGGTTTTCCAAGCTCATGCCCGAGTCGAGAGATATGAAGTCTCCGACAAGTTCTACAGTTGTAAGATGGAGGAGAATAGTTCTGTCAGCGAGCATATACTCAAAATGTCTGGGTTGCACAACCGCTTGTCTCAGCTGGGAGTTAATCTCCCGAATGACGCGGTCGTTGACAGAATCCTTCAGTCGCTTCCACCTAGCTACAAGAGCTTTGTGATGAACTTCAATATGCAGGGGATGGAAAAAACCATTCCTGAGGTATATTCAATGCTGAAATCAGCGGAGGTGGAGATCAAAAAGAAACATCAAGTGTTGATGGTGAATAAAACCACTAAGTTCAAGAAAGGCAAGGGTAAAAAGAACTTCAAGAAGGACGACAAGGGAGTTGCCGCGCCCGGTAAGCAAGCTGCCGGGAAGAAGCCAAAGAATGGACCCAAGCCTGAGACTGAATGCTTTTATTGTAAGGGAAACGGTCACTGGAAGCGGAACTGCCCCAAGTACTTAGCGGATAAGAAGGCCGGCAATACCAAAGGTATATGTGATATACATGTTATTGATGTGTACCTTACCAGCGCTCGTAGTAGCTCCTGGGTATTTGATACCGGTGCGGTTGCTCATATTTGTAACTCAAAACAGGAGCTGCGGAATAAGCGGAGACTGGCGAAGGACGAGGTGACAATGCGCGTCGGGAATGGTTCCAAGGTCGATGTGATCGCAGTCGGCACGCTACCTCTACATCTGCCTACGGGATTAGTTTTAAACCTCAATAATTGTTATTTAGTACCAGCTTTGAGCATGAACATTGTATCAGGATCTCGTTTGATGCGAGATGGCTACTCATTTAAATCCGAGAATAATGGTTGTTCTATTTATATGAGAGATATGTTTTATGGTCATGCCCCGCTGGTCAATGGTTTATTTTTATTGAATCTCGAACATGATGTTACACATATTCATAGTGTGAATGCCAAAAGATGTAAAGTTGATAATGATAGTCCCACATACTTGTGGCACTGCCGCCTTGGTCACATTGGTGTCAAACGCATGAAGAAACTCCATGCAGATGGACTTTTGGAGTCTCTTGATTATGAATCATTTGACACGTGCGAACCATGCCTCATGGGCAAAATGACCAAGACTCCGTTCTCCGAAACAATGGAGCGAGCAACCAACTTATTGGAAATCATACATACTGATGTGTGCGGTCCAATGAGCGTTGAGGCTCGCGGTGGTTATCGTTATGTTCTCACCCTCACTGATGACTTAAGTAGATATGGGTATGTCTACTTAATGAAACACAAGTCTGAGAGCTTTGAAAAGTTCAAGGAATTTCAGAGTGAGGTTGAGAATCAACGTGACAGGAAAATAAAGTTCTTACGATCAGATCGAGGAGGGGAATATTTGAGTCACGAATTTGGCACACACTTAAGGAAATGTGGAATTGTTTCAGAACTCACGCCGCCTGGAACACCTCAGCGTAATGGTGTGTCCGAACGTCGTAATCGCACTCTATTAGATATGGTGCGATCTATGATGTCTCTTACCGATCTATCGCTATCATTTTGGGGTTATGCTTCAGAGACTGCCGCATTCACTTTAAATAGGGCTCCGTCGAAATCCGTTGAGACGACACCGTATGAATTATGGTTTGGGAAGAAACCTAAGCTATCATTTCTGAAAGTTTGGGGATGCGATGCTTATGTCAAGAAACTTCAACCTGAAAAGCTCGAACCCAAATCGGAAAAATGCGTCTTCATAGGATACCCTAAGGAAACTATTGGGTATACCTTCTACCTCAGATCCGAAGGCAAGATCTTTGTTGCCAAGAATGGATCCTTTCTGGAGAAAGAGTTTCTCTCGAAAGAAGTAAGTGGGAGGAAAGTAGAACTTGATGAGGTAACCCCTCTTGAACCGGAGAGTAGCGCAGCTGAGGAAGATGTTTCTGTGGTGCTTGCACCGACTAGAGAGGAAGTTAATGATGATGATCATGAAACTTCGGATCAAGTTGCTACTGAACTTCGTAGGTCCACGAGGACACGTTCCGCACCAGAGTGGTATGGCAACCCTGTCCTGGAAGTCATGTTGTTAGACAACGGTGAACCTTCGAACTATGAAGAAGCGATGGCGGGCCCGGATTCCAACAAATGGCTAGAAGCCATGAAATCTGAGATAGGATCCATGTATGAAAATGAAGTATGGACTTTGACAGACTTGCCCGATGATCGGCAAGCCATAGAGAACAAATGGATCTTTAAGAAGAAGACAGACGCGGATGGTAATGTGACCATCTATAAGGCTCGACTTGTCGCTAAGGGTTATCGACAAGTTCAAGGGGTTGCCTACGATGAGACCTTCTCACCCGTAGCGAAGCTGAAGTCCGTCAGAATCATGTTAGCAATTGCCTCATTCTATGATTATGAGATATGGCAAATGGACGTCAAAACGGCATTCCTTAATGGTTTCCTTAAGGAAGAATTGTATATGATGCAGCCGGAAGGTTTTGTCGATCCTAATAATGCTGACAAGGTATGCAAACTCCAGCGCTCAATCTATGGGCTGGTGCAAGCATCTCGGAGTTGGAACATTGGCTTTGATGAGATGATCAAAGCGTTTGGGTTTACACAGACTTATGGAGAAGCCTGTGTTTACAAGAAAGTGAGTGGGAGCTCTGTAGCATTTCTCATATTATATGTGGATGACATACTATTAATGGGAAATGATATAGAATTCTTGGAAAGCATAAAGGCCTACTTGAATAAGTGTTTTTCAATGAAGGACCTTGGAGAAGCTGCTTACATATTAGGCATCAAGATCTATAGAGATAGATCGAGACGCCTCATTGGTCTTTCGCAAAGCACATACCTTGACAAGATATTGAAGAAGTTCAATATGGATCAGTCCAAGAAGGGGTTCTTGCCTGTATTACAAGGTGTGAGATTGAGCACGGCTCAATGCCCGACCTCGGCAGAAGATAGAGAAAAGATGAGTGTCATCCCCTATGCCTCAGCCATAGGGTCTATTATGTATGCCATGCTGTGTACCAGACCTGATGTGAACCTCGCCGTAAGTTTGGTAGGGAGGTACCAAAGTAATCCCGGCATGGAACACTGGACAACGGTCAAGAACATCCTGAAGTACCTGAAAAGGACTAAGGATATGTTTCTCGTTTATGGAGGTGACGAAGAGCTCGTCGTAAAGGGTTACGTCGATGCTAGCTTCGACACAGATCTGGATGACTCCAAGTGACAAACCGGATACGTGTATATTCTGAATGGTGGGGCAGTCAGCTGGTGCAGTTGCAAGCAAAGCGTCGTGGCGGGATCTACATGTGAAGCGGAGTACATAGCAGCCTCGGAGGCAGCACGGGAAGCAGTCTGGATGAAGGAGTTCATCACCGACCTAGGAGTTATTCCCAATGCGTCGGGCCCAATGACTCTCTTCTGTGACAACATTGGAGCTATTGCCCTTGCCAAGGAGCCCAGGTTTCACAAGAAGACCAGGCATATCAAGCGTCGCTTCAACTCCATTCATGAACATGTTCAAGATGGAGACATAGATATTTGTAAAGTGCATACGGATCTGAATGTCGCAGATCCGTTGACTAAACCTCTTCCACGAGCAAAACATGATCAACACCAGAACTCTATGGGTGTTCGAATCATCACAATGTAACTAGATTATTGACTCTAGTGCAAGTGGGAGACTGTTGGAAATATGCCCTAGCGGCAATAATAAAGTGGTTATTATTATATTTCCTTGTTCATGATAATTGTCTATTGTTCATGCTATAATTGTGTTATCCGGAAATCGTAATACATGTGTGAATACATAGACCACAACATGTCCCTAGTGAGCCTCTAGTTGACTAGCTCGTTGATCAATAGATGGTTACGGTTTCCTGACCATGGACATTGGATGTCGTTGATAACGGGATCACATCATTAGGAGAATGATGTGATGGACAAGACCCAATCCTAAGCATAGCACTAGATCGTGTAGTTCGTCTGCTAAAGCTTTTCTAATGTCAAGTATTATTTCCTTAGACCATGAGATTGTGCAACTCCCGGATACCGTAGGAATGCTTTGGGTGTATCAAACATCACAACGTAACTGGGTGACCATAAAGGTGCACTACAGGTATCTCCGAAAGTGTCTGTTGGGTTGGCACGAATCGAGACTGGGATTTGTCACTCCATATGACAGAGAGGTATCTCTGGGCCCACTCGGTAATGCATCATCATAATGAGCTCAATGTGACTAAAGAGTTAGCCACGGGATCATGCATTACGGAACGAGTAAAGAGACTTGCTGGTAACGAGATTGAACAAGGTATAGGGATACCGACGATCGAATCTCGGGCAAGTATCATACCGGTAGACACAGGGAATTATATACGGGATTGATTGAATCCTCGACATCGTGGTTCATCCGATGAGATCATCGTGGAACATGCGGGAGCCAACATGGGTATCCAGATCCCGCTATTGGTTATTGGCCGGAAAGATGTCTCGGTCATGTCTGCATGGTTCCCGAACCCGTAGGGTATACACACTTCAGATTCGGTGACGCTAGAGTTGTTATGGGAAATAGTATGCGGTTACCGAATGTTGTTCGGAGTCCCGGATGGGATCCCGGACGTCACGAGGAGTTCCGGAATAGTCCGGAGATGAAGATTTATATATGGGAAGTCATCATATGGTCACCGGAAGTGTTCGGGGGTTTTCCGGTATTGTACCGGGACCACCTAAGGGGTTCCGGGGGTCCACCGGGAGGGTCCACCTGCCCCGGAGGGCCCTATGGGCTGTATGTGGGAGGGAACCAGCCCCTAAGTGGGCTGGGTGCCATCCCCCCCTAGGGCCCATGTGCCTAGGGTTGGGGGAAACCCTGAAGGGGGGCGCCCCCCTTGGCTTGGGGGGCAAGCCCCCTCCCCCTGGCCGCCGCCCCCCCTCTAGATCTGATCTAGAGGGGCCGTCCCCCTTCCCCCTTGGCCCTATAAATAGAGGGAAGGAGGGAGGGCAGCAGCACCTCATCCAAGGCGCAGCCCTCCCCCTCTCCAACACCCCCTCCTCCTCCGTGGAGCTTGGCGAAGCCCTGCCGGAGAACTGCAAGTTCCACCACCACGCCGTCGTGCTGCTGGAGTTGTCTTCCCCAACCTCTCCCTCCTCCTTGCTGGATCAAAGCGCGGGAGACGTCACCGGGCTGCACGTGTGTTGAACGCGGAGGCGCCGTTGTTCGGTGCTTAGATCGGAATCGACCGCGATCTGAATCGCTGCATGTACGACTCCTCCAACCGCGTTCTTGCAACACTTCCGCATCGCGATCTTCAAGGGTATGAAGATGCACTCCTCTCTCTCTCGTTGCTAGTCTCTTCATAGATTGATCTTGGTGATGCGTAGGAAATTTTTTTGATTTACTACTACGTTCCCCATCATCTTGTCCATCACATCATTCTCCTAATGATGTGATCCCGTTACCAAATGACAACTCATGTCCATGGTTAGGAAACCATAACCATCTTTGATCAACGAGCTAGTCAAGTAGAGGCTCACTAGGGACACGATGTTTGTTTATGTATTCACACATGTATTTAGGTTTCCGATCAATACAATTCTAGCATGAATAATACACCTTTATCATGAATAAGGAAATATAAAATAACAACTTTATTATTGCCTCTAGGTCATATTTCATTCAGTCTCCCACTTGCACTAGAGTCAATAATCTAGTTCACATCGCCATGTGATTAACACCCATAGTTCACATCGTCATGTGACCAATACCCAAAGAGTTTACTAGAGTCAATAATCTAGTTCACATCGCCATGTGATTAACACCCAAAGAGTACTAAGGCGTGATCATGTTTTGCTTGTGTGAGAAGTTTAGTCAACGGGTCTGCCACATTCAGATCCGTATGTATTTTGCAAATTTCTATGTCTACAATGCTCTGCATGGAGCTACTCTAGCTAATTGCTCCCACTTTCAATATGTATCCAGATTAAGACTCAGAGTCATCCGGATCGGTGTTAAAGCTTGCATCGACGTAACCCTTAACGACGAACTCTTTATCACCTCCATAATCGAGAAACATTTCCTTAGTCCTCTTAGGTAACTAAGGATAATTTTGACCGCTGTCCAGTGGTCCACTCCTTGATCACTCTTGTAACCTCTTTGCCAGATAAGTGGCAAGACACACATCAGGTGTGGTACACAGCATGGCATATCGTATATAACCTATGGCTGAGGCATAGGGAATGACTTTCATTCTCTCTCTATCTTCTGCCGTGGTCGGGCTTTGAGTCTTACTCAACTTCACACCTTGTAATACAGGCAAGAACTCCTTCTTTGACTGATCCATTTTGAACTCCTTCAAAATCTTGTCAAGGTATGTGCTTTGTGAAAGTCCTATTAAGCGTCTCGATCTATCCCTATAGATCTTGATGCTCAATACGTAAGCAGCTTCACTGAGGTCTTTCATTGAAAAATTCTTATTCAAGTATCCTTTTTATGCTATCCAGAAATTCTATATCATTTTCAATCAATAATATGTCATCCACATATAATATCAGAAATGCTACAGAGCTCCCACTCACTTTCTTGTAAATACAGGCTTCACCATCAGTCTGTATAAAACCATATGCTTTGATCACCTTATCAAAGCGTATATTCCAACTCCGAGATGTTTGTACCAGTCCATAAATGGATCGCTGGAGCTTGCACACTTTGTTAGCACCTTTAGGATCGACAAAACCATCTGGTTGCATCATATACAACTCTTCTTTAAGATATCCATTAAGGAATGCGGTCTTGACGTCCATTTGCCAGATTTCATAATCATAAAATACGGCAATTGCTAACATGATTCGGACGGACTTAAGCATCGCTATGGGTGAGAAAGTCTCATCGTAGTCAACACCTTGAACTTGTCGAAAACATTTTGCGACAAGTCGAGCTTTGTAGACAGTAACTTTTCCATCAGCGTCAGTCTTCTTCTTGAAGATCCATTTATTTTCTATGGCTTACCGATCATCGGGCAAATCCACCAAAGTCCACACTTTGTTCTCATACATGGATCCTATCTCAGATTTCATGGCCTCAAGCCATCTGTCGGAATCTGGGCTCATCATAGCTTCTTCATAGTTCGTAGGTTCGCCATGGTCTTATAACATGACTTCCAGGACAGGATTACCGTAACACTCTAGTGCGGAACGTGTTCTGGTCGACTTACGAAGTTCTGTAGTAACTTGATCTGAAGTTTCAAGAGCATCATCATTAGCTTCCTCTCTGGTTGGTGTAGGCATCACGGGAACTTGTTTTCTGTGATGTGCTACTCTCCAATTTGAGAGAAGGTACAATTACCTCATCAAGTTTACTTTCCTCCCACTCACTTCTTTTGAGAGAAACTCCTTCTCTAGAAAGGTTCCATTCTTGGCAACAAAGATCTTGCCTTCGGATTTGTGGTAGAAGGTGTACCCAATTGTTTCCTTAGGGTATCCTATGAAGACACACTTCTCCGATTTGGGTTCGAGCTTATCAGGCTGAAGCCTTTTGACATAAGTGTCGCAACCCCAAACTTTAAGAAACGACAGCTTAGGTTTCTTGCCAAACCATAGTTCATACGGTGTCGTCTCAACGGATTTAGACGGTGCCCTATTTAACGTGAATGCAGCTGTCTCTAATGCATAACCCCAAAACGATAGCGGTAATCGGTAAGAGACATCATAGAACGCACCATATCCAATAAAGTACGGTTACGACGTTCGGACACACCATTACGCTGTGGTGTTCTAGGTGGCGTGAATTGTGAAACTATTCAACATTATTTTAAATGAAGGCCAAACTCGTAACTCAAATATTCGCCTCCGCGACCAGATCGTAGAAACTTTATTTTCTTGTTACGATGATTCTACACTTCACTATGAAATTGTTTGAAATTTTCAAATGTTTCAGACTTGTGTTTCATCAAGTAGATATATCCATACCTACTTAAATCATCTGTGAAGGTCAGAAAATAATGATACCCACCGCGTGCTTCAATACTCATCGGACCGCATACATCAGTATGTATTATTTTCAATAAGTCAGTAGCTCACTCCATTGTTCCGGAGAACGGAGTTTTAGTCATCTTTCCCATGAGGCATGGTTCGCAAGTATCAAATGATTCATAATCAAGTGATTTCAAAAGCCCATCTGCATGGAGTTTCTTCATGCGCTTTACACCAATATGACCTAAACGGCAGTTCCACAAATATGTTGCACTATCATTTTCAACTTTGCATCTTTTGGCATCAATATTATGAATATCTGTATCACTATGATCGAGATTCAATAAACCATTTACATTGAGTGTATGACCATAGAAGGTTTTATTCATGTAAACAGAGCAACAATTATTCTTTGACTTAAATGAATAACCGTATCGCAATAAACATGATCCAATCATATTCATGCTCAACGCAAACACCAAATAACATTTATTTATTTAGGTCCAATACTAATCCTGAAGGTAGAGGGAGTATGCGATGGTGATCTTATCAACCTTGGAATCACTTCCAACACACATCGTCACCTCGTCATTAACTAGTGTCTGTTCATTTTGCAACTCCTGTTTTGAGTTACTAATCTTAGCAACTGAACCGGTATCAAATACTCAGGGGCTACTATGAACACTAGTAAAATACACATCAATAACATGTATATCAAATATACCTTTGTTCACTTTGCCATCCTTCTTATCCGCCAAGTATTTGGGGCAATTTCGCTTCCAGTAACCATTTCCTTTGCAGTAGAAGCACTCAGTTTCAGGCCTGGGTCCAGCTTTGGGCTTCTTCATGGGAGCGACAACTTGCTTGCCATTCTTCTTAAAGTTCCCTTTCTTTCCCCAGCCCTTTTTCTTGAGACTAGTGGTCTTGTCAACCATCAATACTTGATGCTCTTTCTTGATTTCTAGCTTCGCCGATTTCAGTACCGCGAAGAGCTCGGGAATCATTTTCGTCATCCCTTGCATATTATAGTTCATCATGAAGTTCTAGTAGCTTGGTGATAGTGACTAGAGAACTTTGTCAATCACTATCTTATCTGGAAGATTAACTCCCACTTGATTCAAGCGATTATAGTACCTAGGCATTCTGAGCACATGCTCACTAGCTGAGCTATTCTTCTCCATCTTGTAGGCAAAGTACTTGTCAGAGGTCTCATACCTCTCAACACGGGCATGAGTCTGAAATACCAATTTCATCTCTTTGGAATATCTCATGTGCTCCGTGGCGTTCAAAACGTGTTTGAAGTCCCGGTTCTAAGCCGTAAAGCATGACGCACTAAACTATCAAGTAGTCATCATATCGAGCTTGCCAAACGTTCATAACGTCTGCATCTGCTCCTGCAATAGGTCTGTCACCTAGTGGTGCATCCAGGACATAATTTTTCTGTGCAGCAATGAGGATAATCCTCAGATCATGGACCCAGTCCGCATCATTGCTACTATCATATTTCAACTTAGTTTTCTCTAGGAACAAATCAAAATAAAACAGGGAAGCTATACGCGAGCTATTGATCTACAACATAGATATGCAAAAACTATCAATCATGATAAATTAAGTTCAATTAATCAAATTACTTAAGAACTCCCACTTAAATAGACATCCCTCAAGTCATCTAAGTGATACGTGATCCAAATCAACTAACCCATGTCCGATCGTCACGTGAGATGGGGTAGTCATCAATGGTGAACATCTCTATGTTGATCATATCTACTATATGATTCACGTTCGACCTTTCGGTCTCCAGTGTTCCGAGGCCATGTCTGTACATGCTAGGCTCGTCAAGTTTAACCCAAGTATTCTGCATGTGTAAAACTGTCTTACACCTGTTGTATGTGAACGTAGAGTCTATCACACCTGATCATCACATGGTGTCTCGAAACGACGAACTTTCGCAACGGTCCATACTCAGGGAGAACACTTTTACCTTGAAATTTAGTGAAGGGATCATCTTATAATGCTACCACCGTACTAAGCAAAATAAGATGCATAAAAGATAAACATCACATGCAATCAAAATATGTGACATGATATGGCCATCATCATCTCGTGCTTTTGTTCTCCATCTCCAAAGCATCGTCATGATCTCCATCGTCACCGGCTCGACACGTTGATCTCCATCGCTGCGTCGTGGTCATCTCGCCAACTATTGCTTCTACAACTATTGCTAACGTATAGCGATAAAGTAAAGCAATTACATGGCGCTTGCATTTCATACAATAAAGAGACAACCATAAGGCTCCTGCCGGTTGTCTGATATCTTACAAAACATGATCATCTCATTCAATAACGTATATCACATGTTGTCTTGACCATATCACATCACAACATACCCTGCAAAAACAAGTTAGACGTCCTCTACTTTGTTGTTGCAAGTTTTACGTGGCTGCTACAGGTTCCTAGCAAGAACCGTTCTTACCTACGGCAAAAACCACAATGGTGAATTATCAAGTTTGCTGTTTTAACCTTCTTCAAGGACCGGCCGTAGTCAAATTTGATTCAACTAAAGTAGGAGAAACAGACACCCGCCAGCCAGCTTTATGCAAAACAAGTTGCATGTTAGTCGGTGGAACCGGTCTCATGTACGTGGACATGTAAGGTTGGTCCGGGCCGCTTCATCCCACAATGCCGCCGAATCAAAATAAGACATTGGTGGTAAGTAGTATGAACATCACCGCCCACAGCTTCTTTGTGTTCTACTCGTGCATATCATCTACGCATAGACCTGGCTCGGATGCCACTTTTGGGAATCGTTGCATGGAAAAAAAATCTACGCACACGCAATGATCTATCCATGGAGATGCATAGCAACGAGGGAGAGAGTGTGTCTACGTACCCTCATAGACTGTAAGTGGAAGTGTTTCACAACGCAGTTGATGTAGTCGAACTTTCTTCGCGCTCCAACCGATCTAGTACCGAACGCACGGCACCTCCGCGTTCTGCACACGTTCAGCTCGGTGACGCCCTCCCCTTCTTGATCCAGCAAGACGGGCGAAGTACTAGATGAGTTCCGTCAGCACGATGGCGTGGTGACGGTGATGGAGAAGTGATCTCCGCAGGGCTTCGCCTAAGCACCACGAAAATATGACCGAGGGAGTAAACGGTGGACGGGGGCGCCGCACACGGCTAAGACAATGTTGTGTGCTTGTGTGGCGCCCCCTCCCCACATATATATATAGGTGGGAGGGGAGGAGGCAGCCCCTAGGGCATACCAAGAGACCTGGCGGCAGCCCTAGGGCTGCTGCCTTGCCCTGCGCCTCCCTTTCCTTATATGAAGAAGGGGGAAGGAAAGAGGGGGGGGGGAGAGGGAAGGAAGGGGGAGTCCTACTCCACACTTTCCTTTCCCTCCCCTCTTTCCTTCTCCTCCTCATAGGCAGGCCTCTATAGGGGGCGCACCAGCCCCTTGTGGGCTGGTGTGTTCCCTCTCCTGGCCCACAAGGCCCATATCTTTGCCGGGGGTGCCCGAAACTCCTTTCCGGTGACCCGATAAGTACCCGGTACCCTCTGGAACACTTCCGGTGTCCGAATACCATCATCCTATATATCAATCTTTACCTCTCGGCCATTTCAAGACTTCTCGTCATGTCCGTCATCTCATTCGAGACTCCGAACAACATTCGGTCACCAAATAACATAACTCATATAATACTATATCGTCATCGAACGTTAAGCGTGCGGACCCTACGGGTTCGAGAACTATGTAGACATGACCGAGACACCTCTCCGGTCAATAACCAATAGCGGAACCTGGATGCTCATATTGGCTCCTACATATTCTATGAAGATCTTTATTGGTCGAACCGTTATGACAACATACGTAATTCCCTTTGTCAATCGGTATGTTACTTGCCCGAGATTCGATCGTCGGTATCTTCATACCTAGTTCAATCTCGTTACCGGCAAGTCTCTTTACTCGTTCCATAATACATCACCTCATGACTAACTCCTTAGTCATTTGCTTGCAAGCTTATGATGTGTATTACCGAGAGGGCCCAGAGATACCTCTCCGAAACTCGGAGTGACAAATCCTAATCTCGATCTATGCCAACTCAACAAACACCTTCAGAGATACCTGTAGAGGATCTTTATGATCACCCAGTTACGTTGTGATGTTTGATAGCACACAAAGTATTCCTCCGGTATCTGGGAGTTGCATAATCTCATAGTCGAAGGAATATGTATTTGACATGAAGAAAGCAATAGCAATAAAACTGAACGATCATTATGCTAAGCTAACGGGTGGGTCTTGTCCATCACATCATTCTCCTAATGATGTGATCCCGTTATCAAATGACAACTCATGTCCATGGTTAGGAAACCATAACCATCGTTGATCAACGAGCTAGTCAAGTAGAGGCTCCCTAGGGACACGATGTTTGTTTATGTATTCACACATGTATTTAGGTTTCCGATAAATACAATTCTAGCATGAATAATAAACCTTTATCATTAATAAGGAAATATAAAATAACAACTTTATTATTGCCTCTAGGGCATATTTCCTTCAGAAAACCCATCTAGGGTTTCCCTCCTGTGGCCGCCGGCCCTAGATGGGACCCCCCTAGGGGCGCCCCCCTCTCCCCCTTCCCCCTATATATAGAGAGGTAGAGAGAGGGCAGTCTCACCCTTCTACGCCACGGCGCTGCCTCTCCTCTCCCTCGCATCCCTCTTCCTCTCCGTAGTGCTTAGCGAAACTCTGCTGAGATTCCGCCACCACCACCGCCACCACGCCGTCGTGCTGCCGGAGGACTCGAGCTACTACTTCACCATCGCTCGCTGGAACGAGGAGGTGAAGGCGTCATCAAGCCGTACGTGTGTTGAATGTGGAGGTGCCGTCTGTTCGGCGCTAGATTGGGAGTTCGCGGGACGAATCATGATTGGATCGCGAAGTCGTTCGACTACATCAACCGCGTTTCTTAACGCTTCCGCTTAGCGATCTACAAGGGTATGTAGATGCAATCTCTCCTCTCGTAGATGTTCATCTACTAGTTTGATCTTGGTGAGCATAGGAAATTTTTTGTTTCCCATGCAACGTTCCCCAACAGTGGCATCATGAGCTAGGTCTGTGCGTAGATGACATCACGAGTAGAACACAAAGGAGTTTGTGGGCGTTGATATTCAGATTGCTTCTTTCCTTGGTCTTTTCTTGATTCAACGGTATTGTGGATGAAGCGGCCCGGACGAACTTTACATGTCCACGTACATGAGACCTGTTCCATCGACAGACATGTGACTTTGTTGCATAAAGATTTACACCTTAGTTGAATCAGATTCGACAAAGGCGGTCCTTGTAGAAGGTTAAATAGCAACTTGCATATCACCGTTGTGGCTTTGCGTAGGTAAGAATCGTTCTTGCTAGATACCCATAGCAGCCACGTAAAACATGCAACAACAATTAGAGGACGTCTAACTTGTTTTTGCAGGGTATGTTGTGATATGATATGGCCAAAGACATGATGAGATATATTTGATGTATGATATGATCATGTTTGTAATAGTTTATATCGACTTGCATGTCGATGCATACGGCAACCGGTAGGAGCCATAGGGTTGTCTTTAATTATTGTATGACCTGCGTGTCAATCATTAAGCGCTATGTAATGCTTTACTTTATCGCTAAGCGGTAGCAATAGTAGTAGAAGCATGGTTGGCGTGACAACCCCGATGGTGACACGATGATGGAGATCATGGTGTCATGCCGGTGACGATGGAGATCATGCCGGTGCTTTGGAGATGGAGATCAAAAGCACAAGTTGATGGCCATATCATGTCACTTATGATTTGCATGTGATGTTAATCCTTTTATGCATCTTATTTTGCTTAGGACGACGGTAGCATTATAAGGTGATCCCTCACTAAAATTTCAAGATAAAATTGTGTTCTCCCCAAGTGTGCACCGTTGCGAAAGTTCGTCATTTCGAAGCACCACGTGATGATCGGGTGTGATAGACTCTACGTTCCCATACAATGGGTGCAAGCCAGTGTTGCACATGCGGAACACTTGGGTTAAACTTGACGAGCCTAGCATGTACAGACATGGCCTCGAAACACAAGAGACCGAAAGGTCAAACACGAGTCATATAGTAGATATGATCAACATGGAGATGTTCACCATTGAAACCACCTCATCTCACGTGATGATCGGACCTGGGTTGGTGAATTTGGATCGTGTTACACTCGGACAACCGGAGGGATGTTGATTTGAGTGGGAGTTCTTCGGTAATATGATTAATTGAACTCATTTATCATGAACATAGTCTAAATTGTCTTTGCAAATTATGTTGTAGATCAATAGCTCATTCTATAGCTCCCTGTTTTAATACATTCCTAGAGAAAGACTAAGTAGAAAGATATTGTAAGCAATTATGCGGACTAGGTCCGTAGTCTGAGGATTGTCCTCGCTGCTACACAGGAGGCTTGTGTCCTTGATGCACCGCTTGGTGTGCCAACCCCTCTAGCGTCGTCTTTGGATGTTGTGAACATCGGGTAGACATGTTCTGATGACTACTTGATAGTTTAGTGTGCCATGCTTTATGGCTTAGAATCGGGGCTCCAAAGGCGTTTTGAATGCCATGGAACATATGAGATGTTCCAAGAGTTGAAATTGGTATTTCAGGCTCATGCCCGTGTTGAGAGGTATGAGACCTCTGACAAGTTCTTTGCCTACAAGATGGAGGAGAATAACTCAGCCGGTGAGCATATGCTCAGAATGTCTGGGTGCCATAATCGCTAGAATCAAGTGGGAGTTAATCTTCCAGATAAGATAGTCATTGACAGAGTTCTCCAGTCACTATCACCAAGCTACTAGAGCTTCGTGATGAACTATAACATGCAAGGGATGGAGATGATCCCGGAGCTGTTCGCGATGCTTAAGGCCACGAAGGTAGAAATCAAGAAGGAGCATCAAGTGTTGATGGTTAGCAAGACCACTAGTTTCAAGAAGGGCAAGGGCAAGAAGGAAAACTTCATGAATGGCAAGCCAGTTGCCACTCCAGTGAAGAAACCCAAGGTTGAACCCAAACCCGAGACTAAGTGTTTCTATTGTAAGGGGAACGGTCACTGGCAGCGGAACTGCCCCAAATACTTGGTAGATAAGAAGGCTGGCAACTTCAACAAAAGTATATTTGATATACGTGTTATTGATGTGTACCTTACTAGTACTCCTAGTAGCACCTGGGTATTGGATTTCGGTTCAGTTGCTAATATTGGTAACTCGAAACAAAAGCTGCGGAATAAACGGAGACTAGCTAAGGGCGAGGTGACGATGTGTGTTGGAAGTGTTTCCAAGGTTGATGTGATCACCATCACACACTCCCTGTACCTTCGGGATTAGTGTTAAACCTAGATAAATGTTATTTGGTGTCTACGTTGAGCATGAACATGATGAGATCGTGTTTATTGTAATGTGGTTATTCATTTAAGTCAGAGAATAATGGTTATTTTGTTTACATGAATAATACCTTCTATGGTCATGCACCCAATGTGAATGGTTTATTGAATCTCGATTGTAGTGATACACATGTTCATAACATTGATGCCAAAAGATGTAGAGTTGATAATGATAGTACCACTTTCTTGTGGCACTGCCGCTTAGGTCATATTGGTGTAAAGCGCATGAAGAAACTCCATGCTGATGGACTTTTGGAGTCACTTGATTTTGAATCACTTGACACATGCGAACCGTGCCTCATGGGCAAGATGACTAAGACCCCGTTGTTGGAAATCGTGCATACTGATGTGTGTGGTCCGATGAGCGTTGACGCGCGCGGTGGATATCGTTACTTTCTCACCTTCATTGATGACTTGAGTAGATATGGGTATATTTACTTAATGAAGCATAAGTCTGAAACATTTGAAAAGTTCAAGCAAATTTAGGGTGAAGTTGAGAATCATCGTAACAAGAAGATTAAATTCCTACGATCCGATCGAGGGGGAGAATATCTGAGTTATGAGTTTGGCAATCACTTAAGACAATGTGGAATCATTTCACAGTTGACGCCACCTGGAACACCACAGCGTAATGGTGTGTCCGAACGTCGTAATCATACCTTATTGGATATGGTGCGTTCTATGATGTCTCTTGCCGATCTACCACTATCGCTTTGGGGTTATGCGTTAGAGACAACTACATTCACTTTAAATAGGGCACCATCTAAATCCGTGGAGACGACACCATATGAATTGTTGTTTGGCAAGAAACCTAAGTTGTCGTTTCTTAAGGTTTGGGGCTACGATGCTTATGTCAAAAGGCTTCAGCCGGAAAAGCTCGAACCTAAAGCGGACAAATGTGTCTTCATAGGATACCCAAAGGAGATGATTGGGTATACCTTCTAACTCAAATCCGAAGGCAAAGTGTTTGTCGCTAAGAACGGGTCCTTTCTCGAGAAAGAGTTTCTCTCAAAAGAATGGAGTGGGAGGAAGATAGAACTTGATGAGGTTGTTGAACCTTTACTTCAACCAGAGAGTAGCGCAGCACAGAAAGATGTTTCTGTGGCACCTACATCAGTTGAAGGGGAAGCTAATGATGATGATCATGAAGCTACGGATCAAGTTACCGTCGAACCTCGTAGGTCGACAAGGGTGCGTAAAACTTCTGAGTGGTACGGTAACCCTGTCTTAAAGGTCATGTTGTTGGACAATGGTGAACCTACGAGCTATGGAGAAGCGATGGTGGGCCCAGATTCCAACAAATGACTAGGAGCCATGAAATCCGAGATAGGATCCATGTATGAGAACAAAGTATGGACTTTGTTGGACTTGCCCGATGATCGGCAAGCCATTGAGAATAAATGGATCTTTAAGAAGAAGATAGACGCTGATGGTAATGTAACCATTTATGAAGCTCGACTTGTCGCAAAGAATTCTTTAACAAGTTCAAGGAGTTGACAATGATGAGACTTTCTCACTCATGGCGATGCTAAAGTCTGTTGGAATTATGTTAGCAGTTGTGGCATTTTCATTTACGAAATCTGGCAGATGGATGTCAAAATAAAGTTTCCTTGACAGTTTCTGTGAGGAAAGGTTGTATGTGATACAACTAGAAGGTTTTGTCGATCCTAAGGATGCTAAAAGGTATGCAAGCTCCAGCGATCCTTCTATGGACTGGAGCAAGCATCTTGGAGTTGGAACATACGCTTTGATCAGGTGATCAAAGCTTTTGGGTTTATACAAAGTTTGCAAGAAACTTGTATTTACAAGAAAATGAGTGGGAGCACTACAACATTTCTGATAAGTATATGTGGATGACATGTTGTTGATCGGG
This sequence comes from Thinopyrum elongatum, assembly GCA_011799875.1. Classification (NCBI taxonomy): domain Eukaryota; kingdom Viridiplantae; phylum Streptophyta; class Magnoliopsida; order Poales; family Poaceae; genus Thinopyrum; species Thinopyrum elongatum. The sequence goes on along the minus strand of CM022299.1, from coordinate 32,592,421 downwards.
GATGATGTAGAATTTCTGGAAAGCATAAAGGGTTGTGTGAAAGGAGTTTTTCAAAGGAAGACCTGGGTAAAGCTGCTTACATATTGGGCATCAAGATCTATAGAGATAGATCAAGATGCCTGATAAGATTTCACAGAGCACATACCTTGACATGTTTTTGAAGAAGTTCAAAATGGATCAGTCCAAGAAGGGGTTCTTGCCTTTGTAAGGTGTGAAGTTGAGTAAGACTCAAAGCTCGACCATGGCAGAAGAAAGAGAAAGGACGAAGGTCGTCCCCTATGCCTTAGCCATAGGCTCTATACGATATGCCATGCTGTGTACCGCACCTGATTTGTGCCTTGCCACGCGTCTGGCAAGGGGGTACAAGAGTGATCCAGAAGTGGATCCCTGGACAGCGGTCAAAATTATACTTAGAGGAATAAGGAAATGTTTCTTGGTTATGGAGGTGATAAAGAGTTCAGCGTAAAGGGTTACGTCGATGCAAGCTTTAACACCTGTCCGGATGACTCTGAGTAGAGTTTCTCGGTTATGGAGGTGATAAAGAGTTTGGCGTAAAGGGTTACGTCGATGCAAGCTTTAATACCAATCCGGATGACTCTGAGTAGCAAACCGGATACGTGTAGTGGAGCATCCGTTTGGAACAACTCCAAGTGGAGCATGGTAGAAACATCTACAGCATGACATAAAAATTTGCGAAGTATACGCGGATCTGAATGTTGTAGAACCATTGACTAAAACCTCTCTCACAAGCAAAAGATGATCAAACCCCAGAACTAATTGGGTGTTAATCACATGATGATGTGAACTAGATTATTGACTCTAGTGCAAGTGGGAGACTGTTGGAAATATGCCCTAGAGGAATAATAAATTAGTTATTATCATATTTCCATGTTCATGATAATCGTTTATTATCCATGCTAGAATTGTATTGACCGAAAACTCAAATACATATGTGGATACATAGACAACAACGTGTCCCTAGTAAGCCTCTACCGGACTAGCTCGTTGATCAAAGATGGCTATGGTTTCCTAGCCATGGACATGAGTTGTCATTTGATAACGGGATCACATCATTAGGAGAATGATGTGATGGACAAGACCCAAACTATGAACGTAGCATATGATCGGGTCAAGTTTATTGCTATTGTTTTCTGCATGTCAAGTATATGTTCCTATGACCATGAGATCATGCAACTCACTGACGTCGGAGGAGTATCTTGTGTGTACCAAACGTCGCAACGTAACTGAGTGACTATAAAGGTGGTGTCTATTGAGTTGGCATGGATCAAGACTGGGATTTTGTCACTCCGTATGACGGAGAGGTATCTCAGGGCCCACACGGTAATACAACATCACCAGAAGCTTGCACGCAATGTGACTAATGAGTTAGCCACGGGATCTTGTATTACGGAACGAGTAACGAGACTTGCCGGTAACGAGATTGAACTAGGTATGGAGATACCGACGATCGAATCTCAGGCAAGTAACATACCGATAGACAAAGGGAACTGCATACGGGATTAGCTTAATCCTTGACATCGAGGTTCGACCGATAAGATCTTCGTAGAATATGTAGGAACCAATATGGGTATCCAGGTCCCGCTATTGGTTATTGACCGTAGAGGTGTCTCGGTCATGTCTGCATAGTTCTCGAACCCGCGGGGTCTACACACTTAACGTTTGGTGACGATATAAGTATAGTTGAGTCATTATGGTGGTTACCGAAGGTTGTTCGGAGTCCTGGATGACATCCCGGACGTGACGAGGAACTCCGAAATGGCCCGGAGGTGAAGATTGATATATTGGACGAAGGGTATTGGAGTACGGAATTGTTCCGGGGGTACCGGGTGATGACCAGCATGACCGAAAGGGGTTTCGGGGGGTCCCGGCAAGTGTTGGCGGGCCTCATGGGCCAAGGGGAGGGGGCAAACCAGCCCACTAAGGGGCTGAGCACCCCCCTCACCCCATATCACGTAACCAGGAGGGTTGGGGGCGCCTCCTAGGGCTTCCCACCACTTTGGCTTGGGGGCCAAGTCTCCTAGGGGGGAAAACCCATCTAGGGTTTCCCTCTTGTGGCCGCCGGCGCTAGATGGGACCCCCCTAGGGGCGCCCCTCTCTGCCCCTTCCCCCTATATATAGAGAGGTAGAGAGAGGGCAGTCTCACCCTTCTACGCCACGGCGCTGCCTCTCCTCTCCCTCGCATCCCTCTTCCTCTCCGTAGTGCTTAGCGAAACTCTGCTGAGATTCCGCCACCACGCCGTCGTGCTGCCAGAGGACTCGAGCTACTACTTCACCATCGCTCGCTGGATCGAGGAGGTGAAGGCGTCATCAAGCCGTACGTGTGTTGAACGCGGAGGTGCCATCTGTTCGGCGCTAGATTGGGAGTTCGCGGGACGGATCGTGATTGGATCGCGAAGACGTTCGACTACATCCATCGCGTTTCTTAACGCTTCCGCTTAGCGGTCTACAAGGGTATGTAGATGCAATCTCTCCTCTCGTAGATGTTCATCTCCTAGTTTGATCTTGGTGAGCATAGGAATTTTTTTGTTTCCCATGCAACGTTCCCCAACACCTACTCCTCTGTTTTAGGTTAAATTGAAAGAATAAAAAAAACTGCGTCTCCATGCTGGAGCATGGAGATCCGCCGATCTTCAATTTCTGGTTTGCACTCATTCAATATTTGCCGTCATCCATCAATTTTGAGGCGTCCATCTCGTGGGTCTGCAGTCGAGTATGTGCCTTTGAAATTGGTCTTCTGATGGCAAATTATTGTCATCTCACCTTTCGCATCCATCGTTGCAGGCACAACAACTCTTGGGAGCTTCTGTTGAAGAACATCGTAGTAACATAGTAAGCAGTATAGTTTCTGTAAGATGACTAGTGACACAATAATAGTACAAAATCGTACCATGCATTTTTTTATGAATGTTGGTATGGCTCAACTTGTGGACTAGTGGCACGTATGGTGTAGTATTTGGACCAGCTCCGTAAGTGCCCTTAAACGACTCAACATCATTAACAAGGGAGACAAGATAATTCTTCTCCTCCCAAGTAAGCTCTGAGCCAGTAGTGTAATAGGTCTCGTCTACTATATTTCGTATTTTTTCTTTGAAGTAGAAAATAAGCTGTAAATTTTAAATAAAATGTCAAGTTAGGAGTGGATAACAAATATTTTTAAATTAGCAAGATAAATTACTTAACAAATTTGTTTAAGAAACTCACGCAAAGGAAAAATAGGAATCATGTCCAGTCCCTGACATGTGGGACCACAAATGCAGAAACCACATCATGGATATCAGGAAGCTCCATTCCTAGGAAGCTTGGTAGACCCCTCAGCCATAAGGCTTATATTATCTCTTTAACACCCTGGATTTTGGCCCTTTCCCTTTTTTTTCCAAAATAACTTGGATTTATATGGAGTTTATCTGGATCTTTATTTGAATCAAGCTTTGGACTTAAGACTTAGGAATATGAACTATTTTCTACTGCATCCAAGCCTCACACACATCACAAGATTTCACTAACATTTCTAGCCAAGCCCATCCACAATTTCTTTCTCAATATATTTGTTTTCTATGAAAGAATATACCCGCAAGCACATGGGATATGAGGCAACATGTATTTCTGCCACTCCAAAAATCTCGTACAATTCTCATAATTTCTAGAGGTCAGCTAAACCCTAAAAATGCCACAAACACTAGCTAGAAGTTTCCCAAGTGAGCACACCGTCCACAAAGAAGTTTCTGCCCCAACTTCTGGTTTACACAAAGTACCATTAACATTTACTCAAACTTGCTGAAACTTGGTATAAAACACTCATCCTAGTACGTAGGCACAACACACCAAAAATCAGCCCCCATGCCACTTCTCCCTGGTACAACAAAAACACCTGCCTGCGAGTAGGAGTTTTCACACAGCACGCTTCATCTAGTAAACTACATGCCTAAGCTACTAGACACGGTGAGAGCAGTCAAAAGACCCTAGACCCTCAGTGCCATATGGTGACCACGAGGCAGGCATGCCAAAAGCGTGCTCTGCACGTCGCCACACCACTGACCAGCCAGCGTGCCTAGCCTCACCAGCAGCCACGTGCAGCCTCACCCGCACCACTAGCGCCGTCCCCACCGCCCAGGCCCCCATCCGAGCGCGGCCAAGACCATGACACTGTGTTGCCCATGAGCCATCGTTGTCGCCTTCCTCTGCAGCACGTTTGGCCCTTTCCCCGACGCCCAACGTGCCTTCCCCAGACCCCCCCCCCCTCCCCCCCCCCCCCCCCCCCCCCCCCCCAACTGCCCCTCCCACGGCCAGACAGAAGCCAACGCTTAGCCATATTTATTTCTAGGATAATATCCATAAGCTCCCCCTTTTCAATATCTTCTGAAGAACTATTCAGAAAAAATCATCTGAAGAAATCTAGTTGAATTTTGTCCATATTACTTTTAATGTTGTAATTTCCTCCAATAACCCATCTTGGTCTCCTCCATATGTCAAATTTACTTCATGATAGCTAGTCGAAATGCACAACATCGTACGCTGGGACAATAGAAACTGAAGATACAGGGATTGCGTGTACAAATTTATATAATTATATATATGGACTCAATGTGGAAAAAACAACAAGACCATGCCTCTGTCCTTATTTCGAGTTGAGAAAAACAAGAATGACAGTGGTTCTTCCACCGTCCGGGCTCCCTTTCCTCCCTATGCTCCCCCGGCGCAGGCCCACCACGCTTCGCGCCTGCGGCGTTTTCGCCAGACGGTCTTTGCCAGTAATGCCATCCTCCCCGCAGGCTACATGATTTTGAAACAAAGAAATAGTCATCGGTTCAGTGCAACTACTGCTTAAGAGGGTTCATATCCACCGCCTTCCATACTATGAGTTTTCAACCATACTAATATGGCAAATAGACTGACCACCAGATGTTCATATTCAACCTTCTCATGTCCAGCTTCCTGGATCATCTGAGCAAAATTTTCCTGGAAAATAAGAAGTCTGATTAGCAAAAATGTAAAAACCAGACAAAAAAAACTGAACTCCTTAAAAACAAGGCAGCTGATCAGCATCTACCAAATGGCACTTAATAAGGAACCTACGGATACTCTCAACCAACTATTGCTATGATTGCCTATCATAGGCAACTAGCTCTCTCACGACCAGAATACAAATACTATACTGTATCCCATTATTGGAGAAAAGAAGGATACTGAACTTCCAAATTTTGGAGAGCAATAATTGGAAACAGTAGAACACAACATTTACATTATTTTTCTAGAAAGAACTAGTCAGATTTTTTTTGGAAGAGTAAAACAACACTAAACATCAATGAGGCCATTATATATATATATATATATATATATATATATATATATATATATATATATCAAATGTACAGAAAAAGGAACACATTTCCCTTTATATATCAAATGTACAAGAAATTCAATAAACAACAACAAATGTCATGAGTATTTTATGGGCAACCTTGAGCACTGTCCACAATAGAAGTTGCTAACTGATGATATAACTTTGTCGCAGTGCTTAGTGAATATGCCGAAAATGAAAAATGTCGTTGTTGGCAAAAGTTTTGTAGATGTGATAACTGCGTGTTTACTTTAACAAAATGTTCAGTTCTCACACAAATTTATCAGGCGAAAACAACATACTATAAAGAAACTTCTCTGTGGGCAACGACATGCTATAAAGTTGATAATCTGTGGACAAGCTATAAATCATCAAGATTGCTAATACAAGTATTTATAACTGACTTCTTCATAGTTTTCCTGCAAGCTCCCCTTCCGCGTCACCTTCTCCACTGCTTGACGTAGTTGGACAAGGCACACTGAACATAAGTCGGTTAAAGACCGAGCATCTTTTCCGCAGAACACTGCTTGACTGCTTCCAGTGTTTCCTCTCTGATGTTAATGGTAAGCATCCATGCAACCGCGGACCGGATGTTCAGTCTAGCCATGATGTAGACAACATCATCGTCACACAAGCTCAGAGTGGGCCCACCGTGAACCACCTTATCCCAACTCAACCTCTTGCCACCCGATACCTTAGGGTAACTTGATCCCGTGACAGGCACGTTATCAGCCTTGACAGTGAACTTCTTGTCCCACTTATTTGAGTAGACCCCCCTGTTCCATGTGGTGACCGTCCAGCCTTGGCCAATGACCCCTTTCTCATTGCGGTTATCGCTACACCAACAAGATTTCAGCTCGACAAACCTGATCACGCCATTGCTTATAGCGACGTCGCGGAACGGCCGTGCGTAGATATCGTTGACTCCCATGCCGAACCGTGACACCAGTTCGCAAGGTATCGGAACAGGCCATTGGATCAAACGCGTGGCCGGATGCTGGTCGAGCACGTTGCATAGAAGAATGCCATGCCAATGATTGACCCAGCCGAGTGTTCCCCTTCCGACGAAGATCACGCGGGTGCCTTCGTGCCGCATTATTACCTCGTGATTGTGGTCCTTGGACACCTTGAGGTCGTGCCACTGCCACTTAGAGGTATCCGATCGATACATATCGAGGTTGTACAACGTGTAGGTAGAGTCGTTGCCGTATCGCAAAGATTTTGATCGCGAGGGGAAGACCACGGCGTAGTCTTTATTGTTGATATCGGCGCCGCCGAGGGGCACGACGCCGGCCATCGTGATGTAGTCGGGGCAGCGGTAGGTGGCGGGGAGAAGGTGGAGAGACGGAGCCCCTGGACCTGCCCTGTAGACGAAGAAATCATTGTACTCGCCGGGTCCGCCGAATTGAGAACCACGGGATCTCCGCCGTAGAGATGGAGCCCCTGGACCTGGCCTAGAGCCGCGGCTGAAGGGGACGACGAGAAGGACAAACGCGTCCGCCTAGCTAAGAACCACGGGATCTCCGCAGTAGCGGCTCTTCGCGAGGCGGGGGCAGTGGACGAAGCAGCGAGAGACGCCAGGCGGGTCCGCCAGCTCGAAGGTTACCTTGATGTCGTTCCCTTCGCTGGTGACGGCGTGGGCGGTGGTCGCGTTGTCGCGGTCCCCGATGTGGCACTTGGCGTCGGTGAGCACCCAGGGGCGACGGCCCGAGCGCCTGGACGCGGCGGCTGCGGCGGCAGCGAGATCTGACATGGCGCTGCGCGAGACGTAAGGCGGGCGATTGATAGCGGCGATGCGTTTGGTTCGTTACAATTGATGCTATCGTCCGCCGACCCGCTATATTTTGGGGCGACGTGTACATGTGGTGAAGTCGACTCCGGTCTGTTTCCTTGTCGTGTTTTAGTTGTAATCGGAATAGGTTATTTTAGTGAGTCATGTTCGGAGTGGGAGTCGTATACTGCATCTGCAAGTTCCTCGTACCCTTCCTTAGGTGTGAAGCTGTCCGGCGAGTTAATTCTCCGGGATGCAGATTTTTGTAAGCACACTCACCGGCAAGACGATTTCCCTTAAGGTCGATCCATCAGATACCATCTACATTGTCAAGGCGAAGATCTAGGATCAATAGCGCCTCACCTTCAATAGGAGCAGCTGGACGACGGCTGCACGGTGGCCGATTACGGCATCTGCAGTCGATCCACTCTTGATCTCCGCCTTCACCCGGTCCATGAGAAGATGCAGATCCATGTGGTCGAAGCACTAATGGGGAGGGCTATGAACCTTGCGATCACAAGCTCAGATACTAGATACTGTCGACAATGTCAAGGCAAAGATTCAGCACGAGCACGGCTTTCCCACGGACCAGCAATGCCTCATCTTCGCCAACAGACAACTCAACGGGAAAGAAGGAAGCAGCACCCTAGCGAGCCGGAACATCCGCAACGATGGCACCCTCCTCCTCGTCCTCCACAGCCGGTGTCTGAGAGGGAGGATGAACATCTACGTGAAGATGTTACAGGAAAATTCTATAATCTTGAGGTTGGGAGTGCATATACCATCTATAATGTCAAGGAGAAGATCTGGGCTACGGAAGGCATTCACCCGGACCTGCAGCGCCTTATATTTAATCGCAAGATAATGGAGGATGCCCGTACCTTGGCACAGTACAATATCTAGATGTATGAAGTTCTCTATTTTGGGCTCAACCTACATGGTTGAATATTTATGACATGGTTACTGCACTATGCATGTACTACACTATGCATGTGGTGTACTAACGTGGTCTTCATACAATACAGGTATGTGCGATCTGGATATATTGTCATTCTTATAGACTCTCTTGTGGTGTATTACATGCCACTTAGTAATTAAAATTGTCGACCAGAGTATTGCTCATTAATGTGCTGTGGGACTACTTGCTGAAGCACTCCTTGGAAGTTCTCAATATATAGTAATTTAAACTGTTGGGTTAATTATTTTCAGTATCTACTTGTATGATGGTAGTTGGTTACCATGAATTGACTTACTGCTTGGCATTGTTGATAACTATTCCACGGCTTGATCTCAGCCGGCCACGAGTCATAGACTTGCCTAACAAGCATCCAAACAAGCTGATCAAATTTCATCTATAACTTAGTTAATTCCGAGCAAGCATGTAAAAGTTTTGCGATTCTAGTGTTTGAACGGATGAAGTTCCTGCTTCGATCACTCCTCTTCTTGTAACTGATGAAACACTTACTATAAATAAATAAAGGGAAAGGTTTAAGTGTAAAAAAAAACCACACGGACAGATAGGCAATGCTTTTAGGCCGGCCGATATGCTGGCAAGAAGCAACATGAGCTCAGCCAAACTTTTAGGCTGAATAAAACTGGCGCGGTAGAGCGCACGGTTCACATTAGTTTATCAACTTTTGAAGGGTAACCTCCAAATGTGTAGAACCTTTGTTACCTTTGGCGTATTGGCGTATTGGCTGGAGTCAACATGGTTACATGGCAACTCTTGTATGCAAGGCATAGATAGCAGCCACATCTACTGTTGTTGCTTAATCTTTCTCCACATATTTTACTGTAGCATCTTGAGCAACACTACAGCATGCAAACATCTTGAACAAAGAAAATAGTATGGACAAGCTATATGAAAAGGCTAGAAATGATGTTAAAGATAAAAATATTATATAAAGTAGTATTGCCAGAGAATGGCGTTTTGACTCTCGGCCTCCATGGAGGCCGATTTTTTGAAAAATTCAAAATTTGAAAATTCCAGTCTCAAAAAAATCTGAAAAAATTTGTACAGCAAACAAGGATGTGAGTGGTATTTGTGTAAAATTTCAGGATGAAATACATTGTACAAAAAAGACAAATTCATGGTCCGGGAGGATGAATAGTATCATGTGTTAAAAAGCCGCATATTTGTCTTTTTTGCACAGCCCTCATTTCAGCGTATTACGTCCTGAAAATTTACACACTTGTGCACTATGCCTTCATCTATCTCTGTATTTTCTTTAGATTTTTTTGAAATGTAAAAATATGAATTTTGAAATTTGCATTTGAAGGCCTTCATGGAGCTCGGCCTCCAAAAGAAATTTCCGAGTATTGCCATCTCTATATAACAGAGCGTGCACAGAAGGTTTGCTTTCTCTGCCATCGACAGCCCAACTTATCAGTAACTGAGATTACTTGCCTTGCATTTTTCTTCTAAAAGAAAAACTTGTCTTGCATTTTTTTTCTTCAGTGTGATTTCCATAACCGACACTATCTATACTTAGCTCTGGATCATGACTTGGTGACATCTCCAATAACCTAGCTTGGGATTCTCAAGGAAACAATCTGGTTTGGTGACCACCTGCCCGTATACACACAGGGAAAGATTATTTTTTCGAAACGGAGCAGGTAAAGAATTTAACCTTTGAGGCCGGACATGGCCAACAGAAATAGTTGCTGATTAGAACCGTCTCAGCTGTGACAGAGCGGTTTCTGTTTCCCTGTTAGCCTGATCTGGTTGCCTGCAAAGCCAAACCAACCAAACATCATTACCTCCAAACGAGAAATCTTTTAGCAGCCTGATGCATGCCTCCCATGAGTATTTTCAACGCCACAACAGGAAACTAGACAGGGTCCTCTTGGAACCAACTTCATCCAAGACTTTCATCAGAGAGATGTTTCTGACACTTGGCATGAAACAAAGAACAAATCACCACATGGTTTTAGTAGCTCTAAAATTCGTATTTTTCATCAGAATGGACACTCATCTTTTCTGGTTCCTGTGAATGAATTAAGCCAGCAAAAAACAAATTTGGGTCAGCATTATTACTGGCTATTCAGTAAGACACTAACAATAAGATTCTACATTTATAAATATAATAATATAATAAATAAATAAAAATAGGAAATTGTACCTAAAATACAGGCGTAACACCTTGCATATACTTACGAATTTGCCGGCATGTCTATCAACATAAACGCATCTAACATTTTTCATCTTCCTGCATTGTTCTTTTAGTTCTGTATACTGAAGTTGTTCACATACAGCTCCTGAAGGGAAGCTGGCAGGCCCTTTTCTGGCAATGATAGAATTCCTGGACAAGCCTTGATCGATAATCTCTTGACGGAGGAAAGAAGATGTAGCTCCTTAGGCAGCGATAGGAGATCAAGCTTCAAACCAAACCTCCTAAACATAGCAAAGTTAACAAAGGGCATCTCAATGTATTCTTTCCTGTGAGCAATCTTTTTGTTTCTCCAGCAAAGAAAAATTGTGTCCACGTTTATAGGGCAAGTTAATAGCTCTGGAAAACATTCTTTGATATGTTCTACAAAGACGGTACTAGTAGGAGAGAAAGCCTTGCAGCATAAATTGGAATCCAAAGTAATGTCTGTAATCACTTGACCCAACTAGTAAATAGGCTTGCCCTCGGCTAGTATCAGTCCAAGAGGAGATTATCAAATACAGGACTTTTGTCAAGTTCAAACAGTTATGGGCAAACTCTGTAATATTCTTAGTAGAACATTCAACATCCCTTACTGCTTCTAATCCATTCAGTTTCACTGCAAAAGGTATCGCTGGTATCTCGTATGGGTGTTGGGGCACACGACTGCTGAAATGCAATGCTTTAAGAAGTTGAGCAAAGATAACCCAGTCATTTTCTATTGCAAAAGCAAATATATCCCATGGGCAAAACCAAGAAGCTGCAGCTGTTTGCGCTTGTGATACGCAGCAGGAAGACACATGAAGCGTCTCGCCAAGTTGCCAAGGAAGCACAACAGGAGTAATTTAGCTTATCTAGCAGATGAAATTTGGCAACAAATGTATGATCGGCACAAGATATTTATTTCTAGGATATTATACATAAGATCCCCTTCTCAATTTCATCTGAAGAACTATTCAGAAAAAATCATCTGAAGAAATCTTGTTGAATTTTGTCCATGTTACATTTAATGTTGTAATTTCCTCCAATAACCCATCTTGGACTCCTCCAGATGTCAAATTTACTTCATGATAGCTACTCGAAATGCACAACATTGTACGAAGGGACAATAGAAACTGAAGAAACAGGGATTACGTGTAAAGACCATGCCGCTGCCCTTATTTCGAGTCGAGAAAAACAAGAATGACAGTCGTTACATGATTTTGAAGCAAAGAAATAGTCATCGGTTCTGTGCAACTACTGCTTAACAGGGTTCATATCCACCGCCTTCTATACTATGAGTTTTCATCCATACTAAATGGCAAATAGACTGGCCACTAGATGTTCATATTCAACCTTCTCATGTCCAGCTTCCTGGATCATCTGAGCAAAAATTTCTGGAAAGTAAGAAGTCTGATTAGCAAAAATGTAAAAAGCAGACAACAAAAAAACTGAAAACTCTTCCAAAACAAGGCAGCTCAGTATCTACCAAATGGCACTTAATATGGAACCTACGGATACTCTCAAGTCTCAACCAAGTATTGCTATGATTGCCTATCATAGGCAACTAGCTCCCTCACGACCAGAATACAAATATACTGCATCTCATTATTGGAGAAAAGAAGGATATTGAATTTCCAAATTTTAGAGAGTAATAATTGGAAACAGTAGAACACACAATTTACATTATTTTCTAGAAAGAACTAGTCATATTTTTTGGAAGAGTAAAACAACACTAAACATTGCTCAAGGTTGCCCATAAAATTATCATGAAATTTGTTGTTTTTATTGTATATATATATATACAATAAAAACAACAAATTTCATGATAATTTTATGGGCAACCTTGAGCAATGTCCACCATAGAAGTTGCTAACAGATTATATAAATTTCTTGCAGTGCTTAGTGGATATGCCAAAAATGAACAATGTCGTTGTTGGCAAAAGTTTTGTAGATGTGATAACTGCGTGTTTACTTTTAACAGAATGTTCAGTTCTCACACAAATTTATCATACGAAAACAACATACTTGGCTAAAGAAACCTCTCTGTAGGCAAGCACATGCCATAAAGTTGATAATCTGTAGGCAAGCTATAACTCATCAAGATTGCTAATACAAAGTATTTATAACTGACATCTCCATAGTTTTCCTGCAAGCTCCCCTTCCTCATCACCTTCTCCACTGCTTGACATAGTTTCAAATTTTTTTGTTTTTATTTTTTTTTCCGATTTTCAGATCTTTGAATTATTTGACAATTTAATCTCTAATCACCCCTCCTCACTGCTTCAGAATTTAATCTCTAATCTCTAATCAGCACTCATCCCAAGCACGCTTAACTTTCAGGTTCTATTTCCCCTAGTTTCCAAGTCTGCACTTGTTGTTTTCCTGACAATAGTAAGCTATCAATCCTGTTAACCCTTAGGTCTTGATGTCACATGATTTAATTTTTTGAATTCCAAACAATTATTAAAATAAACAACAATGATTAACAAACAACAATGATTAATTTAAAAACTAAAAAATACTTCAAAAAAATGAAAAAAATTCAAAAAAATCAAAAATAAAAAAAAAATAAAAAATCCAAAATAATACAAAAAGTTCAAAATAAAATAGGTAATAATAATATTGAATTTCAATGAAAATAAAATAAGTAATATTATTATTATTATGCCGTTTATTCATTTAATATGGCATAATTAATATCTTAAATCTGAAATCAAAATTCGACAAATAATATATCCATTATTATCAGAAAAATGTGACCATGATGTCACACGCTTCACCGTTTGAGTTTGAAACTATTATTCTAAAAAACAATAATTATTTAGTAGTTTGACCATAGTTTGACCACTGTTTGACTAGAGTTTGACCACATTTCATTTTTTTAACTTATATTAAATGAAGAATTTTTGTGTGTTCAATATGAACAATTCAAAGCCACATCCTCAAATTTCAATCATTTCTGACTTCATTTGCTATTTTTCATGCATTTAATGATTTTTTGATCTAAATTAGCCCGAAATTGAAAAGCACTACAAATGAACTCTGAAAAGGTTGAAACTTGGCATGGTATCATCATTTCACCCAAATAGCTTGTGCTAAAAAGTTGAGAGGGTTATGGCAAAAACTGGATGCACTTTGTGTACAAACTGGACCATCTCTTTCGAAGTAACAGGGTTTCAGACGAAAACTCAGCTGTTACAAAGACATTTCATTTTTTTAATCTTATTTCAACTCCAGAATTTTTGTGTGTTCAATATGAACCATTCAAAGCCACATCCTTAAATTTCAACCTTTTTTGACTTTATTTGCTATTTTTTCATGCATTCAATGATTTTTTGAGCTAAATTATCCTGAAATTGAAAAGCACTACAAATGAACTCTGAAAACCCTAAACCTGGGACTTAAAACGTCTGAAACTCTATTCTAAACAGTAAACATTAAAGGGTCAATTTCTAAAACATAACCCTAAACTTAGAAATCTAAACCCTAGCCCTAAACTCTAAAAACGTCTAAAACGTCCAAAAACTCTATTTTCTCTTTGGAATTTGGTGATTTTAAAAATTTATCGAAACGGAAAACTTGTTGTTTCATCGGACAAAACTTTTTTTTCTGCAAATTTTGATATATTATTTGTATTTTTCTGAATTACAATGATTTAGTTATGATTTTTCTAACATTAATGTGGTAAAGGGGTTTAGGGTTTAGGGGCCCCCCTTTAGTCCCGGTTGGTATCTCCAACCGAGACTAATGATAGACTTTTAGTCCCGGTTGAAGACACCAACCGAGACTAAAGATAGACTTTTAGTCCCGGTTGAAGACACCAACCGGGACTAAAGGGCTGGGAAAAAAAATTTGAAAAAAAAAATTTTAGAAATTTTTTTTTGAAAAAAAAGTTGAATTTTTTTTTCAGTCCCGGTTGGTATCTCCAACCGGGACTAAAGGGGCTGGCACCGTTCGAGGCCGGTCGCAGACCCTTTAGTCCCGGTTGGTGTCTCCAACCGGGACTAAAAAGGTCCCGTTCGAACCGGGACTGATGCCTGCGCCTCACGAACCGGGACTAATGCCACCTTTGGTCCCGGTTCGTGAGTGAACCGGGATTAATGCCCTTATCCTACCTCAACCAAAGCCCTGTTTTCTACTAGTGACCTTACTCAGCTCAACCTCTTGCCACCCGATACCTTAGGGTAACTTGAACCCGTGGCAGGCACATTATCAGCCTTGACAGTGAATTTCTTGTCCCACTTGTTTGAGTCGATCCCCCTGTTCCATGTGGTGACCGTCCAGCCTTTGCCAATGACCCCTTTCTCTCATTGAGGGCATCGCTACGCAGACAAGATTTCAGCTCCACAAACCTGATCACGCCATTGCTTATAGCGACGTCGTGGAACGGCCGTGCGTAGATATTGTTGACTCCCATGCCGAACCGCGACACCAGATCGCAAGGTATCGGAACAGGCCATTGGATCGAACGCATGACCGGATACTGGTCGAGCACGTTGCATAGAAGAATGCCATGCCAATGATTGACCCAGCCGAGTGTTCCCCTTCTGGCGAAGATCACGCGGGTGCCTTCATGCCTCATTATTACGTCGTGATTGTGGTCCTTGGACACCTTGACGTTGCGCCACTCCCACTTAGAGGTATCCGATCGATACACACCGAGGTTGCACTCCGTGCTGGTAGAGTCGTGGGTGTCTCGTGACCAAGGTTTTGATTGCGAGGGGAAAACCACGGCGTAGTCTTTGTTGTTGAGATCGGCGCCGCCGAGGGGCATGACGCCGGCCAGCGTAATTATGTCGGGACAGCAGTAGGGGCCGACGCCGGGGAGAAGGCGGAGAGATGGAGCCCCTGGACCTGCCCTGTAGACGAAGAAATTGTTGTACTCGCCGTGTCCGCCGGCCTGAGAACCATGGGATCTCCGCCATAGAGATGGAGCCCCTGGACCTGGCCTGGAGCCGCAGGTGAAGGGGACGACGAGAAGGACGAAGGCGTCCGCCGAGCACAGAACCACGGGATCTCCCCCGTAGCGGCTCTCCGTGAGGCCGGGGCAGTGAACGAAGCAGCGAGAGACGCCGGGCGGGTCCGCAAGCTCGAAGGTCACCTTGATGTCGCGCCCTTCGCTCGTGATGGCGTGGGCGGTGGTCGCGTTGTCGCGGTCGCCGATGTGGCACTTCGCGTCGGTGAGCACCCAGGGGCGGCGGCGGCGGCGGCAGGGAGGTCTGACATGTCGACGGGCGGGCGGCAGCGGCGATTGGAATTGGCGATTGATAGCGACCACGCGTTTGGTTCGTGACAATTGATTGTATCGTCCGCCGACCCTAGCTAGCTATATATTTTAGGGCGATCGACTCCCGTTTGTTTCCTTGTCGTATTTTAGTTGTAATCGGAATAGGTTATTTTAGTGAGTCATGTTTGGAGTCGGTCCCTCGTCCTCGTGTGTGCGATGCAGATTTTTGTAAGCACTCTCACCGTCAAGACGATTTCCCTTAAGGTCGTTGATCCATCAGATACCATCTAGCACATTGTCAAGGTGAAGATCCAGGATTAGTAGCGGTGGACGGAGCATTTTCAGAGGCCGACGGGTCGGCGGCCACCGGTATGGTCTAACGGAGGCAGGATGGGAGTGTTTTTTTCACGGCATACAGGTTCTTATTTAACTCTAATGATGCTTTGGAGGTTGAGATTCATGCTTTGATGCAAGGTATGGCACTAGCCAAACAACACTCTGAAGGTCCGATCATTGTGCAGTCTGATTCCTCGACAGCATTGGCTTCTCTCAAGGGCGATCATCTGGATCGCTCTGCGTATGGTCATCTAGTTGCTGGGCTAAAGTTCTTGATGATTGATAAGGAGTTTATTCCCCAGAAAATTTCTCGTGAACAAAATAGGGTAGCAGATCGTTTAGCTACTTATAGTCGATCTGAATGTACTACTGTTGTATGGCTACACCGTGGTCCTCCGTGTATTGAGGCACTGCTGCATCTAGACTGTAACCCTATTATTATAGAATAAAACTCCTATTTTCCCCACACACAAAAAACACTGGTGCAGTAGAGCACGCTTTTCACATTAGTTTATCAACTTTTTTTTAGATTCAGTCTATCAACTTTTTGAAGGGTAACATCCAAATGTGTAGAACCTTTGTTTTTTTAGTTTCAAGGCAGGTGTTCTACCGATTCATTAAGAACGAAAAGTTTTAGGCCTTCTTTGGTTCATAGGGTAGGAAATCGTAGGAGTAGGAAAGTCATAGGAAATGAGATGACATGTATCTAAAATCCTATGAGTAGGAATAGGAAAGGAGATGCCCTTTGATTCACATCATAGGATTTTTTTCATTGAGTCTAGACTAATGTTTATTTTCCTATGAAATGTGGAGGATAGGAAGAATTCCTCCATAGGAATAGGATTCCATTCCTACAAACCAAAGGGCTCTAAAGGAATTTTTCCTATAGAAATCCTATCCTATTAAATTCCTACAAGATTCCTCTAAACCAAAGGAGGCCTTATATGGAAAACTTGGCCGAAAGTTACACAACACACGATTAATCAAGGCATAATCGTGCAAAAACCCACATTTATGCCCACATCAGCCAACTCAAAATCCACCGCCAACATGCCCACGAACTGAAGATGTGTGGGTGGACTCTTCAGAGACACCTTCGGGAAGCATCGTCACCGGTATCCTTTGATCCCCTATCGAACCAAGACTTTCGCCAAGAGCCACCCACACCAACTTTGCCAGACCTCGGGAAAAGGCCGACCACACCTATAGCCTCCAGGGTAACCCTCGAGCCAACAAAAAGCATAGCCTAGTGAAGAGGAGGAACACTTCGTCGACAACAACAAGGAGCATCATCGCCGGTATCCTTCGATCCCCATCGAACCAAGACTTTCACCCAGAGCCCTAAGCCTCTCCACCTACCAGAAACTAGGGGAAGGGGCCCACACACAGCCAATAGAAAGCCACTGGCAATAGCAGACCATGGCCATCAGATCCGAGAGCCCGCCGGTCGGGCCACAATATCACCAAGGAGGCAAGCGCACGCCGACACACAGCACACCACCACCATCATGCGTGAACACGCCACCACCCTAGTGCAACAACACGGACATGAGCGCGTTGCTGCCATCGGGCCGGCACAGGCCCGGATCCGTGTGCCACCGAGCTGCCCCTGGAAGCACTGCCGCTGCCTCACCGCGAGACCACCATAGCCGCACTGCCAGTGAGCACCACCTCACCATGAAGCCGCAACCGCCGCACCGCCAACATACGCAGGGACAAGTGCAAGTCCGTAGGACCGAATCCTCCGCAAAAGCACCTAAAACTTGAGCCAGAGAGGCTCACCGCACAATGCCGCACCACTGCTGTCCAGCACAGTCCGCCGGAGAGGGGAAACCCTGGCCACCGGGCCCCAATGGATCCACCTCAGATCTGGGCGCAGGATCCTGGGATGGGATCCACCACGCCCAGCCACCACGGGGACACCGTCCCCTTGCCTAGGTCCCCCGTCGCAGAGGAGCCGCCGCCCCGACGCAATCGCTGTCGCACCTCGCCGCGACACCGCCAACCGCCGCCGCGGACTCCCCAATCCACAAGCGGGCCGCCACCAGAGGCGAGAGAACAAGAGCCCGCCGCCGCCAGCTCTGGTCGGGCTTCGCCTGGAGGAGAACGTCAGCGACGGAGAGGGACGGAGTGGAGGGAGAGGGGTGGGAGGCCGGGGGCACTGTCGCCACCCGTGTTGCCCATGAGAGGTAGCGACGCGGGGGCTGGAGGTTTTTTTTTATCTTCTCATAATTGTCTCTTTCAAAGTGCAATTTGTAGAACCTTTGTTACCTTTGGCCTATTGGCGTATTGGCTAGAGTCAACATGGCAACTCTTGTATGCAAGGCATACATAGCAGCCGCATCTACTGTTGTTGCTTAATCTTTGTCAGCATATTTTTGTGTAGCAGCTTGAGCAACACTACAACATGCAAACATCTTGAACAAAGAAAATAATATCGACAAGCTATATTTTTTTTCGAAAAGGAGGTTATCCCCCGGCCTCGGCATCAGAACGATGCATGCGGCCAATTTATTAATAAGCAAATAGTTCAACAAAGTCTCCAAGTCTCAAAAAGTAAAAACGCTCACATAGAGCTAGAAACAGGGAATCGGGACAGCCACAACCGGCGGCATAAAAATAGAAAGAAAACTAAACACCTATCTTATTAAATGACCGCCATCCAAACCGGTTGAAGATAACCCGTGCTACCATCTCCCATCGGGTAGACCCAGTAACCATACGCTCCCTGGCATCCATCGGAGTGAGTAGTGACCACATACGGATCAACGTAGTGGCCCGGAAGATAACCTGCAAGAAATAAATATTTGTTGTTCTGTTAAAAACCAAATCGTTCCTGCAGTTCCATATAGCCCATAATAAAGCACATACGCCTTCACGGATGTGTCTCGCTGTTTCTATGTCAACTCCATTTAGCCACGTCCAAATAACGTGTGGATGCTAGTAGGAGGAGCAATGTTAAACATTATATGGACAGACCGCCATAAAATTTTGGCCATTAGGCACTCAAGAAAGAGGTGTTTGATAGATTCATCATGATCACAGAAGCTACACCTTCGAGATCCTGACCAGTTACGTTTTGCCAAATTGTCCTTAGTGAGAATAACTTGTTTGTGGACAAACCACATGAATACTTTAATTCTTAAGGGCACTTTGACTTTCCAAATATGCACAGGTCGAGGGATAGAGGCAGAGTTAATAATATCGAAATACATGGATTTTACCAAAAACACTCCATTCTTGGTTAGTTTCCAGTGCAACTGATCTGACTGTTGAGAAAGGTGGACATCCATCAATCTTCTTACAAGATGGAGCCAAGCTTCCCAACGGTTTCCCGCTAAAGTCCTTCTGAATTGAATATTTAGAGGATTAGACTGTAATATTGTTGTAACATAAGCATCTCTACGCTGAACAATATTATAAATAGAAGGATATTGGATAGCTAGAGGCGTCTCCCCTAGCCACGTATCCTCCCATGCCTGAGTCTTGGCTGAACGTGTATATATACACGGGCAGGCCATGGAGATTGTACCGTGAGAAAACAAGACAACGAGTCAAGATCAGAAAGAGCACGTGGATGATGACAAGTCAAGATTAGGAAGAGATTGTTAGTATAATCTTGATTAGCTAATAGGTTTAAGCTAATCACGTTTAGTGTGAGTCCGCATGCGAGTCAAGTAGTAGTCGGCTTAGGAGATTACGAGTCCAGCTTGGATAGTCTTGGATGTGTCCGTGCGTCTAGCTTTTGAAGTCCAAAAGCAAAACGTGTAGGTTAGGTCAGATTGTCCGATTAGGATTGAGTTTGCCCGAGTCTTGGCTGAACGTGTATATATACACGGGCAGGCCATGGAGATTGTACCGTGAGAAAACAAGACAACGAGTCAAGATCAGAAAGAGCACGTGGACGATGATAAGTCAAGATTAGGAGGAGATTCCTTTCAAAAAAAAAAAAGATTAGGAGGAGATTGTTAGTATAATCTTGATCGTTAGTAGATAGTGGTAGTAATAACTAATGGAGTCCGGCTAGGACTAGTACTTAGGCCGTGTCATGCGTGAGTACTAGCTAGTTTAGGTTAGGTTGAGTCTTTGGTCTGTACTAGGAGTTTGTATTTGATTAGGCTATCAGTGTTCGACTAGGATATCTAGGACGTGGAAGTGTAGGTAGTCGTAATATGCGCTGGGTCTTGGCCGGCTGTGTATATATACACAGGTACACCATGGATTTGTAAAACGGTGCAAGTAAATAGAAAACAAGAAAATAAAGAGAGAAAAGAGGGCACGACAAGGGCCCTTGGCTATCAGTTTTTTGTGAGCGTGCTTTCGTGTGATTTGATGTGATCGATCTTGAGGGCGAGTTTCCCCGCAAAAAAAAAGATCTTGAGGGCGAGTTCCAACAATTGGTATAAGAGTTAGGTCGATTTGAAGCTGCGCTTGCCCCGGGGTGGCGACTTACTAGCGCCTCGGGGCGGGCGATGAAGTTGCTTGGTGGTGCAGCGACGAGGAGGATCAGGCAATCGTCGTTCGACAGAGCGACAAGGAGGGAGACGGCGGGGCGTCGTCGGCAATGCAGTGGAAGGTGATCGTTGATGGGAGCAGTGGTGCCGAGGTGTGGCGCCGGAAGTTCGTCAAGATCGTCGTCCGCGGGAGTTTGGAGTGTTAAGGAGTCGTGAGAGTTTGCACGGTCAGTTGTCGTTGTGTCAGTGAGTCGTCGTCGTGTCCAAGTGCTCGTCTTGACGATGATTCGTTGGAGTTGAAGCGGTGCGCACGGTGTTCCGTGAGTCATGTCCATGTCCTCGTGGAGCGTCCTGGTTGCGATCAGTGTGGACTCGGTGTGATGCCGAAGGCGGACGATGGTAGGCGAAGCCATCGTAAAGCGAGGAGGTGTGCGAGCAGTGGTGAGTGAATCTGCTGCAAGCAAGTACAAGGAGTATGGTGCGGACCGAGTGCAAGACAGCGGTCAAGCAATGGCGGTGGCACAACATGACAAAGCAAGGAGGCACTGCATGTTTCCAGACGGGTCATACTTAGTGTATGGATATGACAGTTGAAGATCAAGCTTGGCGTGTAGTGAGACAGTGACCAGTTAAATTATACGACGTGAAGATTGATGGTGTGTCCAGTCTTGCACGTTGCACGCGTAGATGCGACCGTGTGGGCGATTAGGGGGAGATTGTTAGTATAATCTTGATCGTTAGTATAATCTCACAGAAAAAAGAGATGACCACCGGAAATAACGCTCCCCTCTCCGAGGCAACTCGGCGGCGGGAGCTGATAGGGGCTGATGCCGGCCATCCGGGGTTCGCCGCCGTAGAGAGAGAGTGAGAGCAGGCTCGTTCCGTGCCCTAGATATGCTGTCGGAGAGGAAGATCCACTGGGACTTCGAGAGATCCGGTCCAAGATGAATCTCGCGATGAGATGTGGGCACGAAATGTAAGTGCCGGAGGGAGGAGTCAGGGAGAAATTGTGAGGGTGAGAGACCAGGTTATGGATCGGGTCAGGATGAGAGTGAATCAAGTCATGGGGAATCTGGAAGTATATCCGATTGCGGGGATCCACACAGAGGGAGATGCAATTCCAGAAAATCCTCAAGTCCAGAGGACATGTGAACATGAAGAAAATCCCAAATTTCAGAGCAGCAAACATTCAGCGCAAGCTCTGAACCGTCTCAGGGATAATCAAATTAAGGAGAATCTAGAGAGTGTCAGAGTGGAGGCAACCAGTACTACGGAGAAGATGATTGAGACTCCAAACTGTGAGGATCCGTTGGTTTGGAAGAGTGTGGTGGTCGGGGTAGATGGGATTAGCGAGTCAGTCATCAGTATAGGTGAGTCTACTGCTTTTTTTGCAGGGACAAAAGGACAATTAGTGAAACAGGAGGCATTGTATATGTTCGCTGGTGATACAGAAGTAGTAAGCCAACAAGAAATAGACTATTTTGTCTTGAAGATCAATGATGGACGGGAAACCTTAACTAATGGACGGAAGGTGACCATGCTTTTGGGAGAGTGGACGGACACCAATTTAAAGTTCAGGGAGACTGTCAGTTCAGGTGAGAAGGCGGCAAGATATCGTTGGATGTGTGCTTGGTTGTGCTTGGTTGAAGGAGCTCTGGACAGACACGGGACAAGCTTTGACAGTTAATTTTCTCTGGAAAGGACAAGGCACTTGGGATTATCTCTGGTCTGAATGGAAGAGGGTAGAAAAGAGGACTACTACAGACCATATGAAGCTGCTCGATATTCACATACCAACGACCCCGATGCAGGAGGTGGCGTCTCCTGCTGTTGGTTTCGTTCTGTCTGATGTTCAGGGTCTGATGTTCAGGACCACACTGGAGAATAAGAAATCTTCAAGCTCAAACGATTTTTTTGGTATGAGCAAGTTCATTCTCAACAACGGTCCATGGACCCACTGTTACGACACCCTCCTGATGGTAGCTGTGGATGGTAGCGCACGGTCGGGAGATGTGAATACGGCTGATGGGTTTCAGTTCCCACCGCACCTGATGAAACTGACAGAACCTATGCAGTGTAGGGTAACGCAGGAGAAAACAAAAAAAATTCGACCTATGCACCAGCCCAGGACCACTATGAAGACTGCATATAAGGTTTGATCATTTTCGTTACCGACTCGTAGCGCAGCGGAAGTAGAGTCGATGACGATCGGCGGTGCAGATCCCCGCAGCTAGGATTGACAACCTCCCAACCACGAGGATGTATGCCCTCATCTGCCCCTCGGATAGCCCTCCGGGAGGCGGTCAAATAGTCCCCCGGACGGTGTCTCGGACAGCCCTTCGGGAGGACCTTCGAAACTCGGACTGTCACTTGGACAGCCCTTCGGAAGGACCCTCAAAACTCGGACGGTCACACGGATAGCCCTTCGGGAGGCACTCTCGAACTAAGACCGAAACAACGATCTCTCTACAGAGTTGCACACATACGGTGTCATCTATCCGGCAGGGCTTCGCCGTCCAGAACTAGTTCCTGCCGGAACCCAGACAGCCTTTCGGCTCTACGAAACTATTTCGCTGGGAGGGAGAGAGAAGCCAGACAAGTCAAATGGCATGTGTATGTGAGAAGGGAAGAGTGTGGAGGGCTGCCCCTCCACCTCTATTTATACGAAATCTCAAGGGGTAGGGTGGCTTTACAAAAAAACCCAAAACCCAAATAAATGAAGTCCTTCACAAGGGCATAAAGGTGAAACCAAGGAACAAGTGGGGCTCCAAGGTGGAGCCACAAGTGTGGCCGGCCAACCCCCATGTGGGGCCCCCAAAGGGGCTCCTATCCATCCATGTCACACCCCAAGATCTTTTGAGCAAAAGCCCAAAAGAGTGGCTTACCAAAAAAATATCCCAAAAAGCAATTTCACTATTCATGACGACATTTTTCAGCATCCGTTCGAACTAAAAATATTTATGTGGGCTTAGAACATTTCCAGTACCCACTAAAATAATTTTCAACGCGTTCCAGAACAATTCCGGATTAGTGATTTTCATCTGCATCTGAAGCGGTTCCGGCAACTCCAAAATATTTCTGGTTTTCACCCCGGAAAATTCCAGAAAGTTTCCAGAATGATTCTGGCACCCTCCAAGAATTATCGGGCGTGTGCCGAAACCAATTTGACTTAATGGTATCCCCTGAAACAACTTTTCAGTTTTACCGGAACTCATCCAGTGATGTTTCTTTTCGGAACTTTTCCGCTGTCTCCGAAAACTTTTTTCGGAGACTTTCTCTCAGACTCACTATCTAGTATTCAGCAGATAGATGGCCCTTAAGCGTGTGACCCTATAGGTTCGGTGAAGTATAGACATGACCCGGAACCCCTTCCGATCAATGATCAATATCGGAGCCGTGGACACCCATATTGACCCCTATACCCACACGAATGAATATTCGGGTGAACCTCCAGTTCCCGTGTGCTATTCCTGTTGCTTCACGATATGTTACAAATACCCGAGGTGAGACATGTTGGCAGCCCCGTGGATCAACAACTTGTCCACTATGCCAGTTACCTCGTTACCGGTATTGTACTCTTTTCTTGTTCCCGTGTTCCGACATCCCTGTGATCAAATCACCCTGAGTCTGGCCAGACGATGATGGATAACGTAACACCGAGAGGGCCCAGAGATATCTCTCCATCGTCGGAGGAGCAAATCCCAATCTTGAGCTATCAAGTTACTTGACATACTTTCCCATGAACCCGTAAGCCGCCGTAATAGCCATCCAGTTACGGATGACGTTTAACAAACCCCAAAGTTCATGAATCAAGCATGAAGAAACTCGATACTCTCATGGTCTGAGGACTCATGCAAAAGTTAACCATCTCTGTGTTATTAACCATATCTTGTGACGAAAGAATCTCGTAGCATAACATCAATTCGGGTCAATTCAACACAAATGTTCTTCTAACATTATGCCATCAAAGTTGCTGGCATAGACATGCCCATGATCAGGAAAACAGAACCATCATGCAACACTTGAGCTAGTCTTAGAGGCCAGACTAGGAATACATTTTGCCGTTTATTATTCCACACGTGCATATGAGTCTTCCTCCGAGCCTTGTGGTTATTGTAGACTCGAGAAACATAGCAGTTATAGCATGGAACATAAACATAATTATGAACAGGGAGATAATCAATAACATTTATTATTGCCTCTAGGGCATATCTCCTACAGACTCCCACTTGCACTAGAGTTAATAATCTAGTTAAGGCTAATGCACTTTACACCTGTGGCACACCGGTGTAAATATGCTTCGCTTGTGGTATAGCCTGATGTCCAACGGATCTGACGACTTTAGCTCCGTGTGTATCTTTGCATATCCTCGCGTTATCACGCTTTCATAAAATTCATATTTTGTGTGGACTTGGCTTTGTATGTATATGAATCACAGGTCGAACCTGGATTCCTCAGACTGAGTTATGGAGCAACTACCTGCAGTAGTGTCCCGTTGACAAAAGCCATCTTGGAACCATACTAAGTTCATGAATGAACTATATGATTCAACATCTTCTTTGTCGCTTCGAAAGCGTCAACATACTTAGCCTTTGTTATAGAATTCGCCACAGTATCTTGTTTGGAACAATTTTCAACTATCGTGGCACCATATTGTGTGTTACACAAAAAACCCCTAACTAAATCGAAAATCGCATGGAGCATTGATGAAGACTGTATCGATGCAATTACTTGCAACGAGCACTTCATAATCTCTGCTTGCGAGAAAACATGTCATCAGTACTACTCTAGTACTAAATGACATCTTTCACTGTTGTCCCATGATCAGTACTTTGATCATTTTGGTATCTATACTCGCAACAACTTGGGAGTATTGGACATATCTGGTTGTTTTTACATACCATGAAATACATGATTAATCCAAACACGAAGGTGTGTGGAATCTCCATCATGTATTTTGCTCATCAGTGTTTTTGGGACACCGAGTCTTGCAAAAAACTCTTTCCATGTGACTTCGGCAAGAATCACTCCTTGGCGTTTTAAATGCTAAAAAGTTTTAGCATTTTGTCAATATGTATCTTTGCTCAGCCCCATTAGGTAAATCTATCTCCATAGATCATTATGCCTAATATTAAGGCTATTTAGCCCAAGCACTTCATCAAAAAACTATTTTCAAATGAAGTCCTAATTTGTGTCAAGAAATTTATTTCTAATTAACAATGTGTCAAGCACACGACGTTTTTA
Organism: Thinopyrum elongatum; assembly: GCA_011799875.1. Lineage (NCBI taxonomy): Eukaryota > Viridiplantae > Streptophyta > Magnoliopsida > Poales > Poaceae > Thinopyrum > Thinopyrum elongatum. The sequence continues at coordinate 32,566,899 of CM022299.1, read as the reverse complement.
GAAATATTATTATGCTCCCACTTACTTTCTTGAATCACAAGCATCTTCGTTACCCATTGATGAAGTCAAAACCCTTTTGACCATTTCATCAAAACACAAAGATTCCAACTCCATTTTGCTCTCTTCTGTCCATCGCTGGAACTCTGAAGTTTGCACACTCACTAGCATCCTCTGGAATGACAAAATACCTTGGACCGTAACACATGCAAGTCCTTGGTTTCATTTCCATCATATGAAAATCCTATTGTCATCCATGTTTCATATCTCATGACTGAAATATGTATTAATTGCTAGTTCAACCCGAACCGACTTTAAGCATCGCTACGGTGAAACAACCTCATCGTAGTCAACTCCTTGAACTTGTTATTTCAACAAATCGAGCTTTATGGATAAAATATTTTTATCCGTATCAGTTTTTAGTTCCATAAATACTCATTAGACTCTAAGTCTTCCGAAAGGTGTATCAAGATTTTAATCTTGAAACATTTATATGGAAACTATCTCGGATTGTATTGGCATTTAGCCAATTCCGGAGTCAGGGCCCATCAATGCTTCCTTGTGTATCGTAGGTATACTGTTGTCTAACAACAATATCTCGTTTGCGCACCTGAGAGGTTTGCACGAGTCTTGCCTACGTGGTTTAGCTGCAAGTTCGACCGAAGTCCATACATTTTATTGTAGAGACTTTCGTATCAGTCGCAGTAGGAAACTCTGGAATCACTTCCAAGGTTCCTTTCCTTTGACCTGATGACGAAGATACTGGTTATCTCGTCGAGTTGCACTGTCCTCTTACTCACCTTTTGCAAGAACTACTCTCTTTAAAAGCATACCGTTTTGTGGCAAAAACCTTTGCCTCAGTCTAGTGGTGGGGGAATACCCAATGACTTGGGATAACCTACAAAGTAGCACTTGTCTGATTTGGAATAGGTTTGTAACCTTTTACACAAGCCCCATATTCCAAATGTTTAAGAAAAGATATAACATGGTTGGGCGTACCATACCATGGCGTCATTTCAACAGACCCGATGGAGCTCTTTTCAGTGTAAAAGCTGCAGTCTCTAAAGCATCACTTTAAAAGGGATAATGGCAAATTTATTTATGTCATCTTTAATCTTACCATGTCATAAATGGTTCGATTACATCTTCACGGACTTTCCACTTGCAGTGGTGTTCCGGGAGGTGCAAGTTATGAAACCCCTTTCACAACTCATCAGACATTCGCTAAACTTGTAACTCAAATATTCCTTTCTGCAATCGAATTGTAGAAACATAATTTTCTTGTTACAATAACTTCTATTTCATTTTTGAAAACCTTTCGAATGAATTCAAAAGATCCATACTTATGTCTCATCAAGTAAATATCCATATATCTACTTGAGTCATTTCTTAAGATAGATAAATCCACTACTTGCAACAATATTTATTGAACTACACACATCAAAATGTATGATCACCAATAAGTTTGTTGCTCGTTCCTTATGGCCTGTGAACGGTATTTCAGTCACTTCACTTTTCGGAGGAAAGTTGCAAGTGTCAGATGATTCAAAATCAAGCGACTTCAAAATCCATCATAATGGAATTTTTCCATGCGGGTTTCTCCAATGTGACCAAATGCAGTACCACACGTGTGTGATATTCTGTTAGTCTTGCGACATTTACTGTGAGTGTTATGGATGTATCATATTACCATTAATATTCATGACATACATCCCATCTTGGATGGAAGCATGGCCCTTTATGTTATTCATAATACTGAACAACAATTGTTCTTTTATGAACAATCCTTTTGCAACAACATTGTGCAATGGGCTAGAGTGTGTAAAACTCTAAAATGAATTATGAAAGTAAATCTAGAGGTAATATATTATTATCATTATTCATAACATACATCTCATTCTCAATGAAAGTATGGCCCTTATGTTATTCATAACATCGAACATAAAAAGTTCTCTTATGAACAACCTTTTTGCAAGATACCTTATGCAAAGGGCTAGAGTGTATGAAACTCTAAAATGAATTTTGAAAGTAAATACATAGGGAATACACCGATGGAAGGTGTAGTAACTATTACTATGTTCCCAGCGTGTATCAAAACCTCATTACTGGCTAGTATTTCAGGCCATAGTAGTTCTTACATTGATTCGCAACAGAATGCAATCGAGCGGGTATCTTTGTGATTAACTCACAATACCCAAGAATTAGTGATTAACATGTTTAACCATAATTCCTAAGAACTATATCTTTGACCAGCCTTTTATACATCAAAAACTTGTATGACATTCATACATGAGCTGGATATTCCAGTCTTCTTTCTTTATGCCTTTATACTTTTAACAGTTTAACTTTTAGTATTTCTCCTACTCTCAGAAGAAGCACCCAACTTAAGAGTGGCGTTAGCCCCGGACTTCCTAGGCGTGAAAGTCTCACTAACACCCTTCGGACATTTCCTTCCTCTTTAAGTGGTTGTTTTATTCACCTTCATTTACATGACAGGCGTTCTACTGGATCCCTTTCCTAACAGTCAAATGCATAGTAAACACCTTTACTAATACTTGCAAACAAACATTGCTTTGGATATCTCATATCTTTTAGCATTTGTCTGTCTCCGAAAATGATTTTCAGATTCCATGAATATCTTATAACTATCCAAACTTTCGAAGTTCGGGTCTCATGGAAGCAAATATATTTCATTTGACCGTAATGAAATTCTAGCTTTTGGATCGAAGGACGAGAGTCATATGATCCATAGAATTAGCGGGAGAATACCGAAAGTATGCAATAGGAAAAAGTCCTTCTCGGCACTCTTGAGGACAATCCTCACATTACGTTACCAACCGTAAAGTTTTAACCAGATATTTAACAGTTATTCAATTTTAACAGGGAAGGTGGAAACGCAAGCCATTATTCTACAACTATTATGCAAACCACACTTAGACAGAGTTCATAATTAATTGCACTGAGAATTAAACAAGTTAATTCTACAGTGCGCTCCCACTCAAATCAATATCTCTCATAATTGATTGTGAGTGATACAAGACCCTCATTTTAATTCAACGCCACGGTTCGAGATGAACTCAAATGGCACGAACTTCAATCGGTAGGCAAACTTGCCGATCACATCTCTATGTGATTCTTGTTCATCTTTCGATGCGTGTGTTCTGAGCTCAGGACTGTCCTGCCTGAACGTCAAGATAACCAAGTGATCTCGCTGCGAGGTCTCAACTCACCCGCCTCACACTTCTCTAATCGTTCGCACCCATGGAGATCATGTGATGCCCGGAAGAGATAGGTGCCGTGACGGTGCTACACTTGGGAGAACACTAACTACTTGATATTTTAAGTGAGAGATCACCCTAATAAAAAGCGACTACCGCACAATCAAAAATGGTGCATCATAAGGGATAAACATCTCAGGCAATTCATAATAGCATGATATGGTATAGCCCTTTCTGACGGAGAAGTCTTGTATTTCTTCGTCTTCGGCATTCGCGTCAGTGTTCACCTTTGCGAAGATTGCCACCACCTTGTTGATGCACCAGATAATATTGCTATCTCTATAGCTAATAAAATAAGTGCATTACTTAAGGTTGACACGCAGGTCATAAAGTGACAATCATATGGCTCCAGCCATCATGCCGAATCATGACACGTAGGTCATGTTAATCAATTTACATTATATAGTCATCTCATACATAATCAAATTATTGTGAGCACTGCTATACCACATCACATGCACATGCAAACCATCCTGCAAAACCAAGTTAGACGTCTCTAATCGGTTCATGCAAAAACTTGTTTTAAGTGGCTTCTAAGGTTTCGAAACAAACCGAATCTACCAACGTCCATCATCAAGCATGATTATCCAAGTCGCTAGATTAACATTGCAGGGTGTATGAAACACGAGATAATAAAATCTCGAGCCCCATACTGAACTTTCGTCATACACATGACCCCCGTGCAGATCATATCTGCATTGCCCTTTAGTCTGCGAAATTTCATCTTTCTTTTTAACTACGGTGGAATTCAATGAACTGTTAGCACTTCGTTGATCAATCAGGACCACAGATTGCCAGAACATTGAAACTCCACCATGCTGTTATCAAGATCAGAAATATGCAAATTCCAAGGAAGCAACAAGAACATCGGGTAATAGATTTCATCTGCTACCCGCACAAATAATTTTCACTAATAGAACTCTTCTACTACCTAATTATATTGTGCAACACCATACATCTCTATGTATTCTAGATCGCAACCTACATCTACGCATAGCACGGCTCATGATGCCACTATAGGGTAACGCAGCAAAAAAAAATTCCGACCTACGCACCAGCCTAGGACCACTATGGAGACTACATACAAGGTTTGATCATTTTCGTTACCGACTCGTAGCGCAACGGAAGTAGAGTCGATGACGATCGGCGGTGCAGATCCCCGCAGCTAGGATTTACAACCTCCCAACTGCGAGGATGTATACCCTCATCTGCCCCTCGGATAGCCCTCCGGGAGGCGGTCGAACAGTCCCCCGGACGTTGTCTCGGACAGCCCTTCGGGAGGACCTTCGAAACTCGGACGGTCACTCGGACAGCCCTTCGGGAGGACCCTCAAAACTCGAACAGTCACACGGACAGCCCTTCGGGAGGCACTCTCGAACTAAGACCGAAACAACGATCTCTCTACAGAGTTGCACACATACGGTGTCATCTATCCGGCAGGGCTTCGCCGTATAGAACTAGTTCCTGCCGAAACCTAGACAGCCTTTCGGCTCTACGAAACTATTTCGCTGGGAGGGAGAGAGAAGCCAGACAAGTCAAATGGCATGTGTATGTGAGAAGGGATGAGTGTGGAGGGCTGCCCCTCCACCTCTATTTATAGGAAATCTCAAGGGGTAGGGTGGCTTTACAATAAAACCCAAAACCCACATAAATGAAGTCCTTCACAAGGCATAAAGGTGAAACCAAGGAACAAGTGGGGCTCCAAGGTGGAGCCACAAGTGTGGCCAGCCAACCCCCATGTGGGGCCCCCAAAGGGGCTCCTATCCATCCATGTCACACCCCAAGATCTTTTGAGCAAAAGCCCAAAAGAGTGGCTTTCCAAAAAAATATCCCAAAAAGCACTTTCACTATTCACAACGACATTTTTCAGCGTCCGTTCGAACTGAAAATATTTATGTGGGCTTAGAACATTTCCAGTACACACTAAAATAATTTTCAACGCGTTCCAGAACAATTCCGGATTAGTAATTTTCATCTGCGAAAAGCATCTGAAGCGGTTCCGGCAGCTCCGGAACATTTCCGGTTTTCACCCCGGAAAATTCCAGAAAGTTTCCAGGATGATTCTGGCACCCTCCAAGAATTATCGGGCGTGTGCTGAAACCAATTTGACTTAATGGTATCCCCTGAAAAAACTTTTCAGTTTTACCGGAACTCATCCGGTGACCTCTCTTTTCGGAACTTTTCCGCAGTCTCCGAAAACTTTTTCCGGAGACTTTCTCTCAGACTCCCTGTCTAGTATTCAGCAGATAGATGACCCTTAAGCGTGTGACCCTATAGGTTTGGTGAAGTATAGACATGACCCGGAACCCCTTCCGATCAATGATCAACATTGGAGCCGTGGACATCCATATTGACCCCTATACCCACACGAATGAATATTCGAGTGAATCTCCAGTTCCCGTGTGCTATTCCTGTTGCTTCATGATATGTTACAAATACCCGAGGTTAGACATGTTGGCATCCCCGTGGATCAACAACTTGTCCACTATGCTAGTTACCTCGTTACCGGTATTGTTCTCTTTTCTCGTTCCCGTGTTCAGGCATCCCTGTGATCAAATCACCCTGAGTCTGGCCAGACGATGATGGATACCGTAACACCGAGAGGGCCCAGAGATATCTCTCCATCGTCGGAGGATCAAATCCCAATCTTGAGCTATCAAGTTACTTGACATACTTTCCCATGAACCCGTAAGCCGCCATAATAGCCATCCAGTTACGGATGACGTTTAACAAACCCCAAAGTTAATGAATCAAGCATGAAGAAACTCGATACTCTCATGGTTTGAGGAATAACGCAAACGTTAACTATCTCTGTGTTATTAACCATAACTTGTGACGAAAGAATCTCATAGCATAACATCAATTCGGGTCGATTCAACGCAAATGTTCTTCTAACATTGTGCCCTCAAAGTTGCTGGCATAGACATGCCCATGATCAGGAAAACAGAACCATCATGCAACACTTGGGCTAGTCTTAGAGGCCAGACTAGGAATACATTTTACCGTTTATTATTCCACACGTGCATATGAGTCTTCCTCCGAGCCTCGTGGTTATTGTAGACTCGAGAACTATAGCAGTTATAGCATGGAACATAAACATAATTATGAACAGGGAGATAATCAATAACATTTATTATTGCCTCTAGGGCATATCTCCTACATGCAGGGCGCCAAGACTGTCAACAGCGACCTCGATGAAGATCCTCTGTATCCACCTGGCTTTGGGAAGGTGGCACTGTGCACCACCGTCGAGACCAACGCCACCACTACAGCATTGGCGTTGGCAACGGCAAAAGGGGAAGTGATGCAGCTAGATAAGCCGACCCTGCCGAGTAACACCTCTGATGGACATGCACTGAGGACAAAGAAACAGAAAGATGCAAGGAAGCTAACCAAGGTGACTGATCTGTCAGCGTCTGTGCTTGGCAAGAGGGGCGACCGCGAGCATGAAGGGTATGCAGCTGCTGGAAATGTCAAGGAAGGGGAGAAAGCGGACCAGAAGAAGAAGTTCAGTGGTGCAGCAACTGAGGAAGGGATTGCAGAAGTGGGCTTTGATGGTGGTAAGGAAGCAACCTGTATAGGGGCTACCGGTCAACTGGTGGGCGCTGAGGATGGCGCCCGCCAGGAGCCATGACGCTCCTCAGTTGGAACTGTCGAGGCCTCGGGCAGCCTAGCACAGTTCAGGAACTCGTGTGCCTCGTGCATACCTACAAGCCCAAGCTCGTCTTCCTCTCCGAAACTCAGCAAAATAATAAGTACGTCAAAAACCTCAAGTGGAGGCTAGGTCTCCGTCATTGTATCATGCAACCCGGCATCGGAAAAGGTGGTGGCATTGCCCTCTTCTATGACGAGAGTGTGGAAATAAAAAAGATTGGCGTGGGAGTGAGATACATTGATGTGTTGGTTCGCTTGAATGCTCATGGTATACAGTGGAGGGGCACCTTTGTTTATGGTGAGCCTAAAGCCCATGAGCGTCATCAGATGTGGACCTTGTTACGGACAATCAAAGATGTCGCTAATGTGCCTTGGCTTATGATGGGAGACTTCAACGAGACTATGTGGCAATCAGAGCACATCTCAGCATCGAAAAGATCGGAAAGATATATATAATTTTCGCACTGCCCTAGCTGAATGTAACTTGTTTGACTTAGGTTTTAAAGGACCGGTTTGGACCTACAATAACAAACAAGAAGGTAGGAGCAATGTGCGTGCAAGGCTCGACAGAGGGGTAGCTTCCCCGGACTGGTCTGACCACTTTAAGAATGCTACAGTGGAGCACATTTGCTCATCACGCTCAGACCACCTGCCCATCTTGCTGTGGTTTGGGAAGAGACAAGAGTGGAGACCAACGGGAGAGAGGGGGCCAAAACAGTTCAGATATGAACAGATGTGGGAGAGAGTAGGATTGCTACAACCTGCGGTTGCGAAATCTTGGTGTACAGGGGGTCCGGCTGGCAACTTACAGGAGATCGGGAAGAAGCTGACTTGCATGCAGAAGGATCTCAAGACATAGCACACAGAGACTTTGGGTCGGTCATTAAACAAACGGTAGAAATCCAAAAAAGGTTAAGTGTACTTTGGATCCTACCAGCAAGCCCTTCACAGCAAAGAGAGGTGAACAAGCTATCAAAGGATTTAGATGAGCTACTGTTAAGAGAGGAGCTTATGTGGAGGCAAAGATCGAGAGCAACATACCTTAGAGAGGGTGACAGAAACACAAAGTGGTTCCAAAGGAAGGCAACTTGGAGGAAAAAGAAGAATGATATCACTAAATTAAAAGATTCAAGCGGAGTTTGGGTGGAGGAAAAGAAAGGAATTGAGGAGATGACAAACTCGTTTTTCAAAAAACTGTATGAGAAGGAGGATGGGGTTAATCCACAAGAGTTATTGTAGCTGTTCACTGAAAGGGTGACACCGGATATGAATGAAAAACTCACAAAACCTTTCTCTGCTATGGAAGTTAGCGACGCTCTATTCCAAATCGGCCCACTCAAGGCCCCCGGCCCCGATGGCTTTCCGGCTCGCTTTTTCCAAAGAAACTAGGAGGTGCTCAAGGAAGATGTGACGAGGGGTGTCCTCAATTTTTTTGATAATGGTTTATTGCCTGAAGGAATAAATGACACTGTTATTGTTCTCATCCTGAAAGGAAAAGACCCACAATCTCTGAAGGACTACCGCCCCATCAGCCTGTGTAACGTTATTTACAAGGTGGTGTCAAAGTGCCTTGTCAACCGGCTACACCCTATTCTTGATGGCATTATATCAGAGACCCAGAGCGCTTTCATCCCGGGAAGACTAATTATGGATAATGCCATCATTGCATTCGAATGCTTCCACAAGATTCAACATAGCAAGAATGCCCGTGATACATATTGTGCTTACAAGTTGGACTTGGCAAAGGCCTATGACAGGGTGGATTGGGGTTTCATGAAAGGAGCTCTGTTAAAGATTGGTTTCTGCAGGAAGTGGGTCGACTGGGTGATGCAATGTGTCCAGTCAGTGAGATACACAGTGAGGTGCAATGGAGAATTATTGGAACCTTTCACACCATCTAGGGGTCTCATACAGGGGGATCCCCTAAGTCCATAGCTTTTCCTTTTTGTGGCCGATGGATTGGCACTAGTAGAAAAACGACCTAATGTTCACCTCATTAGTCCCTGTTCAATTACAGACCGGTACTAATGTGACCATTAGTCCCGGTTCGATTACGGCATCATTAGTCCCGGTTCGTGGTGTACCTATAGTCCCGGTTTGTGTCACAAACCGGGACTAAAGGTTAGACCTTTAGTTTGGGTTAGAGCCATCAACCGGGACTAAACGGGTCTAACCCTTTAGTCCCGGTTGGTGGCTCCAACCCGGACTAAAGGGGTTCTGCAATTTTCAAACTCTAACCCCCACTCCCCCCCCCCCCCCCCCCCCCCCCCCCCCCCCCCCCCCCCCCCCCCCCCCCCCCCCCCCCCCCCCCCGGTATCGCCTTTTCAGTTTTGGAAAAAAACAAAAGAAAATGATAAAAACTTCAAAAATTAAAATCCTTCGAGATGTAGTTATGTTACTACATCTACTAGTTAGGGAAATTTAAAAACATAAATTTCGACGTGTTTTGCAAAAAAGTGTTATGAAAAAGTAAAACGGCTATAACTTTTGCATACGATGTAAAAAAAAACATATAATATATGAAAATGTTCAGCACGAAAAGCCGGTTCCGATTTTGACCGCCGTAGGCCATTTTGCAAATTTTTAGAATCCTCAAATTCTGAAAGGAAAAAAAGTTATGCTAAAATTTCAATTTTTTTGAATTTTGGTCAAATCTGGTCAAACTACTTATTCAAGAAATATTAGTGTTACTAAATAATTATTCAAGAAATATTAGTTTACTAAATAATTATTTCAGTTTTTTTTGAATTTTGGTCAAATCTGTTCAAACTATGGTCAAACTACTTATTCAAGAAATATTAGTGTTACTAAATAATTATTGTTTTTTAGAATAATAGTTTCAACTCAAACGGTGAAACGTGTTACTTCATGCTCAAGCTAAACTCCTGAGGGTTAATAGGATTGACAACTTACTATTGTCAGGAAAACAACAAGTGCAGACTTGGAAACTAGGGTGAATAGAACTCGAAAGTTAAGCGTGCTCAGACTGGAGTAGTGAGAGGATGGGTGACCGGCCGAGAAGTTAGACGATTTGGAATAATGAGTGCTCCACACTTGAGCAGTGATGAGGGGTGATTAGAGATCAAATTGTCAAATAATTCAGAAATTTGAAAATCAGAAAAAATTCGAAAAAAATTTCAAAAAAATACCTTTAGTCCCGGTTGGTGTTAGTCCCCCAGCCCCCGGCGCGGGACCATGCCACATGGTGGGCCTTTGGTCCCGGTTCGTGTTGAACCGGGACTAAAGGGGGGACCTTTAGTCCCCACCCTTTAGTGCCGGTTGCAGAACCGGGACTAAAGGTCCTTACGAACTGGGACTATAGCTCGATTCTGCACTAGTGTGGTGAGTCTAGTTAATAAGGAAATTGCAGAGGACAAGTTAACTCCCATCAAGATTGCTAGAAATAGCCCTGGCATCTCCAACCTTTCTATTTGCGGATGATAGCTTGATATTTTTTTAAGGCCACCGTGGAGCAAGCTGAAACTATAAAAAACGTACTTGATACTTTTCAGAGGTGCACGGGACAACTACTCAGCACTAGCAAATGCTCTCTCCTCTTCAGTGACATTTTCCCGGCAGTTACGAGAGAAGGGATCAAGGCTACACTTGGAGTGCACTCGGATGTCTTTGAAAGTAAGTATCTAGGGCTGCCGACCCCGGAAGGGAGAATGAAGGACGAACATTTCAACCTATCATGGATAGATTTCGGAAACGATGCAACGATTGGTCCGAGAAATTCATGTCATATGCGGCCAAGGAAGTCCATGTAAAATCCGTTGTCCAAGCACTGCCCACATTCATTATGAGTGTTTTCCTGCTTTCGCAAGGATTTTGTGAGAAGTATGAAAGAATGATTAGGGATTTTTGCTGGGGCAATGAGGAGGGACATAGAAAAGTCCATTGGATGTCTTGGGAGCGAATGACAAAACCCAAGCGTGCGGGCGGGATCGGTTTCAGAGACATGCATCTTTTGAACCAGGCTCTCCTAGCCAAACAAGGATGGCGACTGATCCAAAACCCGGATAGCCTATGTGCGAGAGTTCTCAAGTCCAAGTACTATCCCAATGGAGATCTTCTGGATACTGTGTTTGCCACGGATGTTTCTCCGGTTTGGAGAGCAATTGAGTTTGGTCTACAACTTCTGAAGAAGGGCTTAGTATGGAGAGTGGGAGACGGAAAAAGCATCCAGATACAAAGGGACCAATGGATCCCTAGAAAGGAAGGCCTCAGGTCAGCAGCGTTCATCAGAAGGAGTAGGCTTCGATGGGTCAATCAACTCATGTTACCAGAGAGAAAAGAGTGGAATGTGCCCCTGATCCGCCAAATTTTCCATGGTTTTGACGCGGATGAAATATGTCAAATCCCTATTCCGAGAGCGGAGGCCAAGGATTGCATCGCGTGGCATCATGAGAAGAATGGTATTTTTTCGGTCAAAAGTGCATATAAATTGGCAGCCTCCTCCCTTCAAAACACCCATCCAAACCCCTCGAGCTCGTCTAGGGATGCGGGTGATTGCAGCATTTGGGACTTAATCTGGAAGGCCAAAGTACCCGGAAAAGTCCGGATATTTGGCAGGAGGGTAGCTGCTAATACATTGGCTACAAAGGCAAATAAGTTCAAGAGAACCCTTGAGATGGACTCAACCTGCACTATTTGTGGCAATGGTGTAGAGGACGAATATCATGCCGTAATCACCTGTACGAAAAGCAAGGCCCTCCGAGATGCCATGAGAAAAGAATGGAACCTGCCTGTGGAAAAAGCCTTCTGGTACACAGGGAACGACTGGCTCCAGGTTCTGCTGGATACGGAAACCGAGGAGGTCAGAGCGAAAATTCTCCTGCTACTGTGGAGGTGTTGGCATTTGAGAGAGGATATCCTGCGCAGCTATGGCAAAGAATCTGTCTCAGGATCAGTGCAGTTCCTGCTAAGATATGCTGAGGAATTAAAAAATACAGCAACGAATGATGAACTTGACAGTGGAAACAATAAGGGAATCAGCGTAACCATGCAGCCTCGTCGCTTGCCAACGCAGCCCACGCATTGGATGGGGCCCGCCCGAGGAACTGCAAAGCTCAACACCGATGCGGCCTTCCAGGCGGAGACAGGCGAATCAGCGGCAGGTGCGGTCGCCAGGGACAGTAAGGGCCATGTCTTTGTCTCTGTCAGCCGCAGGTTGTCGCCCTGTCGGAGTGTTGAGGAGGCCGAGGCAAGTGCTGCGCTGGTTGGCCTACAGACACTAGCAAAGGTATACAGAGGGCCTGTGATACTGGAACTCGATTGCCAATCAATAGCTAAGGAATTGGCCGCAGGAGACACCTCTCGCTCTCCATGCTACGGCCTGCTACAAGACATCAAACGAGCGTTGTCAGTCTTCTCAACCTTTAGCATCAGTAACGTGGGGAGAGCATGCAATGCACTCGCCCATGAGCTCGCTGCGGCAACCAGATTTCTTGGAGATCAGGAGAGGATCGCCGACGTCCCGGATAGCCTTTGGCCTCTTATGATTTCTGAATTTGTGGTTTCTTCTGAGTAGTTTTTTCTACTATAGATCTCAAAAATAAAATAAAAAATCTTGATCGTTTGTAGATAGTGGTAGTAATAATTAATGGAGTCCGGCTAGGACTAGTACTTAGGCCGTGTCATGCGTGAGTACTAGCTAGTTTAGGTCAGGTTGAGTCTTTGGTCTGTACTAGGAGTTTGTATTTGATTAGGCTATAAGTGTTCGACTAGGATATCTAGGACGTGGAAGTGTAGGTCTGTGTCCGAGTCGTAATATGCGCTGGGTCTTGGCCGTCTGTGTATATATACACAGGTACGCCATGGATTTGTAAAACGGTGCAAGTAAATAGAAAACAATAAAGAGGGAAAAGAAAGGCACGACACGTGTCTTTGGCTAAAAGTTTTTGAGCGTGCGTGTTCGTCTACTTTGATGTGATCGATCCTGTGTATATAAAATGGCTAGAGATGATGTTAAAGATAAACCATTATATAAAGTATTGCCATCTCTATATAACAGAGGGCGTACAGAAGGTTTTTTTTTTTTTCTCTGCTATGGACAAGCCAACCATATCAGTAACTCTGAGATTACTTGCCATGCATTTTTTTTTCTTCAATGCGATTTCCACAACCGACACTATCTATGCTCAGCTCTGGATCATGACTTGGTGACATCTCCAATAACCTAGTTTGGGATTCTCAAGGAAACAATCTGGTTTGGTGACCACCTACCTGTGTGCATGCAGGGACAGAATTTAACCTTCGCAATACCTCTCTTTGTCGAAAAATACCTCATCCTCTGGTGGACATGGCCAACAGAAGTTGGAGCTGATTAGAACACTGTTAGCTATAAGAAAGCAGTTCTGGTTCCCAAGAGGAATCTAGACAGGGTCCTCTTGAAACCACCTTCACTTCCGGACTTTTATCAGAGAGATGTTTCTGCCACTTGCAAGAAACAAACAACAAATCGCCACATGGATTTAGTAGCTCTAAAATTTGTAATTTCCATCAGAATGGACCCTCATCTTTTCTGGTTCCTGTGAATGAATTAAGCCAGCAAAGAAAACAAATTTGGGTCAGCATTGTTACTGGTTATTCAGTAAGACAGTAACAAATAAGATTCTACATGTATAAAATATAAATATAATAAATAAATAAAATTAGGAAATAGTACATAAAATACAGCCGTAACATCTTGCATATATTTATGAATTTGCCTGCGTGTCCATCAAGATAAACACATCTAACGTTTTTTGTTTTCCTGCAGTGTTCATTTAGTTCTGTACTGCAGTTGCTCACATACAGGATACAGCTCCTGTAGGGAAGCTGGCAGGCCCTTTTCTGGCAATGATAGAATTCCTGGACAAGCCTTGATCGATAATCTCTTGATGGAGGAAAGAAGATGCAGCTCCTAAGGCAGCGATAGGAGATCAGTGCAATAGCAAAAATCAAGAGTATGAAGAGATGTTAGGTGACAAAGTGCTTTGTCTTGTTCTTCTGTGAAGCATCTCACAATCTTTGCCTGCAGAGAATGAGGGCATGAGAAACCATTGTATATCGAGCAGGTTCGAAACATCAATGCAAATATTACATCTGTCGTTACTATAGGACAGAAGGAACAAACTGGCTGACTGTGCCCCTTATACTGCTTATTTGTAATTACATCTGTTGTTATTTTTGTTAGAAGTTCCAAAGCTTGCAGGATCATCTTCGCAAGTGTCACGTGAGATTGGTGAAAACTGTCAAACAAAAAGTGAGCAAACTGTCGTACAAGCCACAGACAGATAGACAACGCTTTTAGGACGGTTGCCACCGGTGACACGCCTGACATACTGGCAAGAAGGAACACGACCTCAGAACAAAGCATGTTTAACACTTAGCTTACAACTTTTGAAGGCAGGCAAGGATAGTTTGCCGAATCATCCAAGATTTCAGATAATTATGTACCACTACAAACTTCACTGAACCATTGCATACACACAAGCTTCAAGCCAAACCTCCTAACATAGCAAAGTTAATAAAGTGCATCTCAATATATGCTTTCCCGTGTGCAATCTGTTTGTTTGTCCAGCAAAGAAAAATTGTGTCCACGTTTCTAGGGCAACTTTATAGCTCTGGAAAACATTATTGGATATGTTTTTCAAATACCGTACTAGTGAGAGAGAAAGCCTTGCAGCATAAATTGGAATCCAAATTAATGTCCGTAATCACTTGACCCAACTAGTAGGCTTGCACATCCACTCCTCAAACCAAATGAGTTTAATTAAGCACATCTTGTTCTTTAATATCTATACGCTTGAAGACGTACCACCCAACAAGACCATGAAAGGTTATTGTGTAATAGTTTTCTTCATCCAGCAGCATTATAGGTGTCTATTTTATCAGCAACAATTCATCCAGTTTACATACATTTGTCCTATGGGCATATTGGCTAGAGTCAGTGAGTAGAGTCGACAGGGAACACACTCCAGGCAGGAGACACTAGGATTTTTGCAACGCGTTCAACCTGCGTCATTTTTACTTTCTTCCTTTTATACAGGAAAATAACAAACTGGCTGCGAAAGATCCGTTGATCCCACGCCATCCCACGAACTGTTCGTGGCCAGGAACAAACTAAACAGAAAAAGGTAAAATTCCAGACCCATTCTGCCGCTGCACGAACACAGCGTGCATCT
The DNA here is from genome assembly GCA_011799875.1 of Thinopyrum elongatum. Lineage (NCBI taxonomy): Eukaryota > Viridiplantae > Streptophyta > Magnoliopsida > Poales > Poaceae > Thinopyrum > Thinopyrum elongatum. The sequence continues at coordinate 32,551,799 of CM022299.1, read as the reverse complement.
GGCCATTATTCAGAATATTCAGAGTAAGGAAAACACACTGACATGTTCATGCATAACAAGATTAACAAAAACAACAATAGACAAGGTAAGTGTCTTCTCCAGTGCCCCCTTCCTCATCACCTTCTCCATTGCTTGATGTAGCCTGACAAGGCACACTGAACATAAGTCGGTTCAAGACCGAGCATCTTTTCAGCAGAACACTGCTTGACCGCTTCCAATGTTCCCTCTCTGATGTTAATGGCAAGCATCCATGCAACCGGCGGGCGAATGTCCAGTCTAGCCATGATGTAGACAACATCGTCGTCACACAAGCTAAGAGTGGGCCCACCGTGAACCACCTTGTCCCAGCTCAACCTCTTACCACCTGATACCTTAGGGAAACTTGAACCTGTGACAGGCACGTTATCAGCCTTGAGAGTGAACCTCTTGTGCCACTTCTTTGAGCGGATGTCCCAATTCCATGTGGTGACCATCCAGCCTTGGCCAATGAGCCCTTTCTCATTGCGTGTATCGGTACACCCACAAGATTTCAGCTCGATAAACCTGATCACGCCATTGCTTACAGCGACGTCGCGAGATGGCCGCGGGTAGATATCATCGACTCCTATTCCAAACCGCGATACCAGATCGCAAGGGATCGGAACGGGCCATTGGATCAAACGCATGACCGGATTGTTGTCCAGCACGTTGCATAGCAGAATGCCATGCCAATGATTGACCCAGCAAAGTGTTCCTGCTCCGGCGAAGATCACCCTGGTGCCTTCGTGCCGCATCACTTCGTGATGATTGTATGTCTTGGTGTCCATGGCAATTTTGGCCATCTTGTAGCACCACGGCCACTCAGACTTATCGGAGCGATACACACGGAGGTCGATGTACTTCTTGCTGTTAGAGTCTTCTGTGTGTCGCGATCGCCAGGCGACGGGGAAGACCACGGCGTAGTCTTCGTTGTTGAGATCGGCGCCGCCGAGGGGCACGACGCCGGCCAGCGTGATGTAGTCAGGACAGCGGTAGGTGGCGGGGAGAAGGCGGAGAGATGGAGCCCCTGGACCTGCCCTGTAGACGAAGAAATCGTTGTACTCCCTGCGCCTGGAGCCTTCAGTGAACGGGACGACGAGAAGGACGAACGCGTCCGCGGAACTCACAACCACGGGATCTCCGCCGTAGCGGCCCTCCGCCAGGCCGGGGCAATGGACGAAGCAGCGAGAGACGCCGGGCGGGTCCGCGAGCTCGAAGGTCACCTTGATGTCGCCACTTTGGCTCGTGACGCCGCGGGCGGTTGTCGCGTTGTCGCGGTCGCCGATGTGGCACTTTGAGTCGGTGAGCGCCCAGGGGCGACGGGCCGAGCTCCTGAAAGCGGCGGCGGCAAAGGGGTCTGGCATGGCGGCGCGCGGGACGTAAGGCGGGCGAGCGGCGGCGGTGACTGGAATTTGGGGATTGATAGCGACGATGCGTATCGTCCGGCGATGAGGTTAAGCGACCCGTGAGAAACCGTGTGCGTCACGGCCCGTTTATAATTAATTTACAGGAATTTATTAGGGGCGATCCTGTGGCTTCGCACTGGGCCGGTCCATTTGCAGTTCAAGTAAGAAAGATATGTAGAGACACTGTAGCGCTCTGGTAGTGTAGCAAAATGATACTCTACCATCCGGTTGGCTGTAGCATCGCTTAGTTTTGCTTGGTTTTTTATTTCGAATATTTTGTGAAAATATGAATATACACGCTGAATAATTTTCGAATACACATTGAACATTTGTGTAATGTACATTGAACAAGTTTTAAAGTACAGTGAACTTTTTTGTAAAAAGACACTGTACAAATTTCTAATTCACAATGAACATTTCGTGGTATACGTTGAACAATTTCTTAATATACGATGGAAAAAAATTCAAAATACAGAATGGTCATTTTGGAGTATATGTTGAACAATTCTTAATATACGATGAATGATTTTGTAATACACGATGATCATTTTTGTAATGCAAAGTGAACTTTTCCATAATATAAGTTGAACATTTTCTTAATATATGATGTCATTTTTATAATAAGGGGTGATTTTTTATGTAATACGCAAAAAAGAAAAATAAATATAAAAAATGAAAGGAAAAAGGTACCAAAACAGAAAAACAAATAACAGAAACAAAACCATTAAAAACCAGAAAAAATAGTGAAAAAAATGGAAGCAAGAAAACACAGAAGAAAAAAATTGGAAAAACCGCAGGAAACAACAGCAAACGAAAACATCACGTGAATCCGTACGTGGGCTTGCCAAACTGGAGGCTTGCTTCAAGAGAAGCCATGACTATTTGCAGCCCACGGGTGACAAAATAGGATTGGCCAACATGTGCGTGCGGTGCGGTTGAGAGCTCCTATATGACGCCTTTAGTGCCGGTTCTTGCCCGATTCGACAAATTTCGTGAGCTTGTTCGCTTTGATTGAGGAGAAAGCCCAGTCAGCCACATTTTCGGTGCAAGTCACGTGACCTGCAGCTCGGCCTTCACTTTTTGAGACTTCATCTACCCACATCTCTATGAGCCCGCAATACTTTCATACGAACAAAGATGGGCTTACCATGTTCCATTAATGGCATCTATCGTACGCCTATTTTGGCGGACCGTGCTCCACCTCGGTGAACTCATGCGGTTCTAACGTGCCTAGAAGCCAGAGGTGACCAGTTCACGGTCCTTAGGATCAACACCATTCGTAGGTTGATGGCCCGCCCCGCAGAGAATAGGAATCTTTGACTAGGCTTACACACATTCGCTCACGTACGTTGTCCCCCCTTAGCTCACCCTAGCCCCGGCTATGTTGTATCCAAGGCTTCACACAAAATCTTCACTGACACCATATGCATGCTTTTGTACGGTCGCGAAGAACTGTTGTTGGCTTGTTACCTGATGGGAACTCCCCAATATTGCTATCAATGTCTTCATGTCGCATGACCTCTTAACATTACACCACCGAATCCCCAATCCTTTGCTTCTTGAGCAGTGACAGTACCAATATCCACTAATCGTTGTTTTCAGATACGGCTGTTGGTTGACATCTCTTCTAATTCGTCGATACGAGAGGCAAATTGTTGTGTGGAGGAATCAATATCTCGACATAGGCTAAGAGACAGATCTTGTGCCACTCCACCAACTTGTATGAAACTGGCATGCATCCTAGCTCCTGGGACTCTTTCATAGATATTCCAACAATTTCTCCTCCTCCTCAAAAGCCCAAAGGAACGGAGTTGATGCTCCCACATCCATAGCATGAGTAGTTCTAGCAAATGAATGGTTTAAAATTCGAGTTATTTCATTGAATAACACTCTTATATATTGAGCATGTAATGATACCTCACAATTCAAAAGTCTCTCTACGCTGAAGAATGAGCGTGTTCTTGGGCCATCGTAGAATCATAGATAAGGTCAACGACGGAATGGACAACGAAACTTTACGACAACTTTTTTGTACATGTTCACTTGCATCACATGCACAACTGCTCTCTCAACCGTGCAATATGGTCACCCATAACAGGGCTCTCTCACTAGAGTTACCTTAGCCCCGGGGCATGCTATTTCATGCTATTGGAAAAAATTTACTAACTATTATCATCGTCTTGAAAGTCGGACGCCTTTCGAATAGGAGCGGGGATCCTAGTCTAGGCGGCCTTCGTGGAGTGCCGGTAACTGGGAACTATGGTTCCCCCGAGCCGCCAGGGAGAGGCGCGCGAGGGTTGGGAGGTTCCGGTAGAACCTAGATTTCAAGAGAAAAGCCACAAGGTGGAACAGTAGTTAGCTTCACTCACACCATGTGGCTTTGAGAACTTCTGCCAATCTACATATCCATAAGCAGAATTATTACATGATTAGAATATCAGGTCGGCAATCATATCAGCTAGTTGCGGGTTGATGACAAGGCAGCCAAATAGAAGGTTCGTGAAAAAGAAGCATTCCTTTTGATTTGACCATAATGGTAGCAACACAATGTGTGTATTATTTATGCCATTGAGCAAAATGCTATCAATTTTTTTAGTCCATCCAATTTCCATGAAACAACAAAGTTGATCTTCCATCTCCAAGATTCTTCTTGTATGTTTTCTGGAGACCGGAGGCCTATAAGGCTCCAGCCTGATGGCAATTCCCACATATGGCCAGGTTCTAGGAGTGCAGACTTCTGGAGCTCGGGCATCAAGGATGCCGCTATTTAAAAAAAAATCAAAAATCCTATTTTAAAGTTTTAAAAAATGAAAACATGGAAACTTATATGTGTTCACAAAAAAATCGAAATTTTTCGCGTTGTAGAAATTGTATTTTGAAAACGAGCTCCTAGGTGCTCGAGCACCATTGGCATTTTTTGCATGTTCTAGAGATGTTTCACAATGAGAATTTGTAACCATGAAAGGGAAAGGAGACATGGAAGAGCGGAAGCAAACTTTTCATCAAAATAGTTTTTATATACCCAACATTTCAATGCAATCCATACCATCCAAATAAAATTAATTATGAATTTCAAAAGGTAAATGCCGGTTCATAATGCTCCTGTGAAGGACATGTTGTAGCTACTTTAAAGTTGATCATGCTTCGTCTAATGTACATAAGAAACCGTCATCTCTACATGAAAGGTAAAACATCATTCGTTCACTTAATTAATATTCCAATACAAACCTCAAAACATCACAAGAAGGCAACATAACGACAATTTACCCTTCATCAACTATGAAATAATAGTGGCAAGATGAACTGCATAGAAAAATGAATCCAAATTGAAATAACCAACAAAGATGTCTAGATCATTACCATGGAAAGGCTACCCCGAAATACCGTAAAATCCACACCAGTGTAATGGCACTTGAGACCGGATTAGGAGTTCCCATTCCACTCACTAGAGAGAACAGAGCACCGGAACCAAAAGCGGCTACTATGCTACATAAATACAAGTAGAATGTTTTTCATGCATCAAGTAACGAGTATCTATTTATTAATTGGAATTAATGAACTAACAACAAGAAACTTGAACCTCTGCAATAAGGACCATCATTTTGACAGTAATTACCAAAAGACATGTTTTGCATCTTTGAAAAAAATGCTAAGACTAAAATACATATATCAGACTCCAAACTGATGATACAAGTTATTATTTCTTGAGATGCGCCAACTAAAATGAAACACCTAAGCCTCACCTGCCCAAGATGTCCTCTGCTCCGCGTATCCTTCTCATGGCACATGATATGCCTGCGTTTGCACCACTCATAACTGCAAAGTTTTGCGCTTGCACCAACGGTCTAGTAGCTAAATCGTAAGGCAAGCAGGCTGATGACCACCTTGTGAAGTTCAAAACTAAGGATTCATGATATATCTTTTTGTTCAACATTTTGTATGTCATCAAAGTGAAATTGCAGGCCTTAACCTATGTTGACTATAGATCAGAAATCAAAAGTGACGTGTCACAAGCCAATATTACATATCGCGCACATGGGACGAGCCCAGTAGTGCTTGCGCGGCTCTCTTCGCAGAACAAAATCATCATACTGTTCGCTAGGGAAAAACCAGTTGGAAACTGATTGATTCCAGCTCCATTAGAAAACTGGCTACCCGGAATTTTTACAGATTATGAAAATTATATTTTTGCAAAAATATGCTTGCGAATGTTTAGAAAGATTGTTCTTGGATTAAAAAAATGTGACTTACCAATTTAAATATGTTCAAATTCTTTATTAAATGATTGTAAATTTAAAAAGTTAATGAATTTTAAAGAAATGTGTGAAATTTTAAAAAAATCATGATTTTAAGAAAAAGTTTTCAATAGTATAAAATAAATAATAAAAGGGAAAATCATAAAAATAAAAAAAATAAGAAAGGAATTAATAAAAAAAATTGGAGAAAAAAACTGAGAAAACCTAGAAGGAAAAGTAGCTGAAAAAATGGAAAGGGTGACCGGCAAAAAAACCAGGCGGAAATTGGGCGGTGAAAATGTACTCAGCGGGAGGAAAACATAAAATAGGCTGAGCCAAGCCGAGTGACACCCGCACAATTTCAACATACTCACTATTTGTCAGACTGGACTTTGGTGAGGTACGTCTTGTGTGGTTTGGCCCAGTTTATTTGTCATCTCTCTTTTAATTTTGAAAGAAGTATAAACATCGAAGGGTGTGGGGGGGGGAGGGGGGGAG